>QXMI01000179.1:0-600070 GCA_003568695.1 Protomyces arabidopsidicola
GAGCCCGGAAGAGGTACGAGCACTGGGAGCCCGGAAGAGGTAGCTGAGGCTAGCTGGTTGAAGATGAGGTGGTGAAGACAAACACGTGATTGACAGGTACGTGAGCAGAGAGATCAGTCCGTGACAGTTAGCCTCAGGAGTGGTGGCAGAGAGATTGACGTTGACACCAATGTTCAACGGCACAGAGACCAATGGCTGACGATCAGGAGTAGTCTCTGCTGCTTGAGGGCCTGCTTGGGATGTGCGCAACATGATAACGGAATGCTGCGAGATCAATGGGTGTGCGCGCGCGTAAAGGGCCAAGTCGCGTACGCGTTGTTGTTGTTATTGGGCTTTATCTAATTTTGCAGACTGGCTTGGCCAAATCCCTCCACAGACACCTAGGGGTGGGAAAGTTCAAAGGACCTTCTCTCTATACAACACCTAATGAAATGATAATACTTGAACCCGAATTCCGCTTCGCTCCATGTATCGGGTCCAATCTAACGCTCCATGTATCGGGTCCAATCTAAGCGAGGCACGGGCAGATGAGCGAATCCTTTTGTGGCTTGCAGTATTTTGCTCACGCTGGATGCGCTTTCGATCAAGAATATCTTCCAGACAAATGCCATCGCTTGAGAAGAGAAGACCTTGCACAGCACGCTCTTGAAGATCTCCTTCCATGGCCTTTTCAGCAGAACGTTTCTTCCTCATGCTTTCTCGATTCGTTGCCAACGTCCTGGCATGCTGCTCGGCTTCAAGTTCAGAGATCTCGTGATCGAGGCATGTTGCCCCTGCTGCCTTGGCTTTACGAAGTCTTCCAAGCTTTCGCCCAGCAGACAACTCTTGCCAACCACGACGGTTCACCTGGTCAGCCTCAAGAGTGGTGGCAGAGAGATTGACGTTGACACCAATGTTCAACGGCACAGAAGCCAATGGCTGACGATTAGGGGTAGTCTCTGCTGCTTGAGGGCCTGCTTGGGATGTGCGCAACATGATAACGGAATGCAGCGAGATCAATGGGTGTGCGCGCGCGTGAAGGGTCAAGTCGCGTACGCGTTATTGTTGACGGGCTTCGTCTAATTTTGCCAGACTGGGTTGGCGAAATCGAATACACGGGATCCTAGGGTGGGAAATTTCAAAGGACCTTCTCTCTATACTACACCCTAATGAAATGATAATACTTGGACAGAACTGCGCTACCGCTCCGTGTATCTGTCCAATCTAGATCAGAAGAAACGGGACTGACTGGAGCGAAGATGTAATGTCGTAAATTTAGGAGCTGCGCCTGCGCTCTAGTGGGGGATCGCATCTATCATTGCAGGAAAGAGGATGGACCGTGGACACAACTCCCGCAATGTTAGCGTTCAAGATTATCTGTAGTCCACAATGGCTGCACATTCAGAATCCTTTGCTGTGCTTCCTAGTTCAGCAAAAGAATCTACTGTAGAAGCTATCAAAATATTCTGAGCTCTCATGTGCAGACATGTCACCTCATTTCAGCAAGAGCTCGCAAATACTGGCAATTCTACCGAACCACAAAGGCGCAAGCGCTGACTGCACTGCTGTTTCTTTGCGGCATCAGACTACAAATGTGGTCTTGTAAAAAAGCCGGATGGAGAGCTTTGCGTAGTCACACTGAAGCTTGCGACGAAAATCGATTGAAGTATTCAGAGACGATTTAAGAGATGCTGGAGAGAGATGAAGGCACAAATGCTACGCTCAATTGCAACAACACAATGTTGTTCTTGGCCACACGAGAGGAAATTGAACATTCAGGAGATTCACAGAAACCCCTTGTCAAATCGGTCCGCAACTTAAAAGCTTGACGTGGCCAATATGCTGAGGCCTAACCTCCCCTGGAAGACAAGACCCTTTGCACCTAGGGCAAAAGAAATGTGTAAAGACCGCTCGCGAGCATTTTCGCGGGCCACATCTACCATGCAGCTGAAATTTGCCAGCACAGTAATTTTGCTTGCATATGTTGTGAGTAGCATGACTACTCGGGACCTAAAAGAAGGAAAGCCCAAAGGAGACAAATGCCATGCCCAAGAACAACGAGGCAATTGCGACCCATTGACAGACGCTTGTTGCAACAAAATAACCGTCAGTGTCTCATCTTCTCCATGTCCCCGCCCGCTAACTGCTTAGAATCCCGAAGTCCCATCACAACACTAAGCCACACTTGTGAGGACCGGGCGAGGTACGCACTTGTAGAGCGATAGTTGACTTGGTGTACGAGACTTGTGGCTGTTTCTCGTGATATTCACTATAAAATATCAACAGTCAGGCCAAAATGATCAGGTGCAGCACTGGTGTTAGGAGTGTAGAGGTAAGAGGACTTAGCCAGAGATCGTTCCTTGTTCGGTTAGTGTGAATGACTTATCTGGTGGCGTGGTTGTTGCCGGATTGCCGTACTTGTCACAGTCCGTGACAATAGGAGAGGACAAAGATAAATTGTATATACGGACTAAGGCTGCAGAAAACTGCCCTTCTAGAAGATTGCAGGTAGTGCGAGTATGGTACATATGTGTAGAAGGAGATGTACGCTACGTGTTGTAGTTGAGGTCGTTGGTGGAGTTGGCGGTCATTGTGTGGTGTTTCAAGGGGAGACCGGCGGAAAAGTGGCATATGTCCAGATGGTCCGGAAAGCCGGTTGATGGTGCATTACGATCTGGCCTCCTGGCAATAGAATCACTCCGCAACAGTGAGTCCCATGAGACGTAATAATCCCACCAGAACTCAGAGTCTTGGGAAAGGTGGATCTTGCTCTACTTGCTCATCGTCCCCTCGATTCTTCCTGCCTTCCTCCCATAATCTGTCCGTCTCACTTAGCAAATTGTATTCCCTAAAGGCTTTGGCTTTGTATCTTAAACAAAACGCCTCGAGACGATAATGTTCCAAATCATATTTGCTGAAATCAGATCCATACTTGGAATAAAAGTCGGACACAGTGAAGCAGCCGGTTTGATTGTAAACGGGTGAATCGAACCAGAAATTGCCGGTTTGATAACAGGATGTATAGGTAGGATTGTGCATTACATGGCAAGTCTCTGGTTCGTTTGAGCTTGACCATGTCCATTTTTGATCTTTAACAAGAGACTCAATCAATGCCCAGTCTTGATGACCGGGAGATGATGGAGTGTATTGCGAAAAGGTGAATTGACCTTGAATGAATGCAGGGAAGTTGATGAAAGTCGCACTTAAGTCGAATGTTTCTGCTGTGGGTGCCGAGGATTGGCAAAGCGATGAGCTCCTCTGTGATTGTTAGTATATGCTGCTTTGAAACCTCTCAACTCACATCGGCCAATCGAACACATCGGTCTGCCCAAGTGCTGAAGCCCACGTTATACTGGTTCCACAGTGTCCTCTGTGACTCAACGTTCAAGCTAACAAAATCTGTCTTTGCATCGACAATGGCATCGAAAGCGCTGGGTTTATAGGTGTTCGATGCTGTAGTAATGAGAAGATACTTCGCAGACTCACACATTGAATTCGGTGTCTGCGTTAGATTTGCAATTAGCCAGTCTGTTGCTTTCGAAGCAGCATCGTCTCTAATGATCTGTCTCCGCTGTGCATCGCGATTGTTGCCCTGGTCGGCATCGCTCTTCTCGCTACCCTCTTTGGGAAAGACGAGATGTGCTTCCTCCGGAAGGACCTGGAGCTCAATTCGCGGATCGTAGGCGCGAAATACGGTGTCCTTGATATCTGTGAAACCGGATTGGTAGGGTTCAAAAACAATTGCTCTCCAATTTGGATTTGTCTGCTCTTGAAGGGATTCAAGCATGGCACTGAGCTTGTAGATTCGATCATTGCCTTGTTCACGGTCCGTTCTGATTAAAACACAGACATCAACTTTTGGAGGCTCTCTGATTTCCTCCTCTGTGGTGATTTGATCCTCCGTAATCAGATTATCGACATTGATGTCGCTGATCGTTTTGTTGGCTTTAGCTTTTATGGTCCGTTGCAAGCCGCCTTCGTACCTGGCATCTGGCCAGCTGTGCCATTTATTGGAAATTGCGATAGCATTCCGCATAGCAACTCCATATCCATCCCCAAATTGTACACTTGGTTCCATGGCATTGCCTTCGCCCCATTCATTCAAAGCATTGACGAACAGAAAATTCTCAGCACCAAGCGGATTTGGGTCCGACTTGATCTTTCGAATCATCTCGACCATGTGGTACTGCCAGGATTTTGGGTGGCAGAAGGGCTGAGGACTACCGGCCCCAGCGATGCTGTGACGTGGAGTGCTATCCCAGCAAACAAGTGTACCACGATGATAGATGCGAGAAATTCTGTTTGTCAACGGATGCCTGGCATGATCGAACCCTGCCACGTGAGGTTGAAATTCGTTAACCGCGTCGGGAATGGCATTGTTCCATCGCTCTGAACCCCAGCGTGTCTCGATGATATCCATCCCGCCGAGTCCAGCATCGATGGCCCACTGACGCCAAGCAGCAAACATATGCGGTCCCAGATCATGCAAGTGGGAGGGTTTGTAGACAATGAATTGAATGCGTCCTTCAGATCGTATGTACTGAGGGTGTCGGAAGAATGGAAGAAGCCAATCAAAGTGTGCTCGCCAGTCATCGATCAAACCATAATCCTGAGCAATAAAGACTTCGCTGGAATCCTCCCCGTCCCATCGCTTTGTCCAAGGCTCATTGGCCCAACTCAACATGAAATGTGTGTTGGGCTCTCCATCCTCCAGCATGGCACGGATGACCCCATCCATTACCGGCTTCCCAGCAAACCAATAGTGGTGGTAGACTGCCCCGTAGAAACCACTATCGCGAAGGAATTTGCCTTGTCTTTTCCTGGTTTTGTACTCCAATCCGTTGTAGAATCCTACAGACTCGTGAGGTCTGATTGTCTCCAACCCGTGCGCATTGTGTTGCACCTCGCGAACATTGTCCCATTCAGTAAAGTTGAAACCCCAAATCCGATCATTCTCTTCGAATGGATAGTATTGAGGGAACACGTAGGCAATTGGTTTGACAGAATACCGGGCACTGTCGTGCGTCAGGAAGACCTTGAGATGTTCCTGGACTTTTTCTGGTAAAGCTGTGTGATACCGGAACAGGAGACTAGTACAAACAAATGCCAGAAGCACAACCGTCAGCTGGTAGACGCGCCGACTAGGTCCTATGGCGATCATGATGCACCGGCGCACAACGAGAAAGGGGTCGCGGAGGAGCAGACAGATGGAGGAGATGGGTGCGGTTCACTTGATGGCACTGACGGGCGAACTTCGGGGAGCGTGCAGCGTGTGACGAAAGATTGCCACTTGCTCGGGCACGGGCGCAGCGGGATTGGTTGCCGATTGCCGATTGGTTGCCGAACGCGGTGGGGCAGCGCAGCAGCCTGCCGAGCTTGTGGCGTCCCTCCTTTCCTGGCGATGGACCAGCAAGGCAAGCGCGTCTCCCGGTTTGCTGGTGTCACGATGCCACTCAGACCACTGACAAGGGGATGCCAAGCGCGATTGCATCTGTTGACTTCGGCACTCAACATTGAGACTCACTCCGCCCCTGCACTCAATCGTACTTGGAGGACAGACGAAACTTGGAGGGCTGACTAGGTGGACCGCCGTGGCCGGCAAGACTTGGTTGTTGGGCGAGGGCTGTCCGAATGATTGTTTTGTGGTTCAGTTGGCGCAAGCACACATCGCTCTCTTCAGTTAATGAAGCACACGTTTCTCATGATTTGTCTCTGAGTGCCTGCATGTTCTCGAGCTCGACTCTAGGAAGTAACCTTGCCGCGGTATTGGCGCAAGAGAGATGGATGACCTAGGCTATACGTTCTAGTTATAGCTATCAGAATGAGCTCGTCCATCGTATACGCTCCCCCATGCATGGATATTGTTGCCTCGAATACAACCATATCCATGCGCCGTTGCTTGCTTTGTTTGGCACGTGGTTGTTTGTGCCTGGATGTCGAGAGTGTGAAGAACTCGAGACGCGACGCCCTTCAAATTTGGCGACGACCGCGCCAGACGAATAGATCTGGTAGCCCTGCGATAGGTGCCTGGCAGCTGTAATCAGCAGAGATACATGGGTGCGCTTCCGACGCGATGGACTACAGCCTTTGCGCTTGTCACGATCCTGGGCCTCATCTCAATCCTCCTGGTTTCGACCAATCCAACGTGGGGTCTGCAATGGTCTTCAGACTATCGGCCTTGGTCAGCATGTCCTTCGACGAATCAGACCGCTCAGGCAGTGTCGCATGTTGAGGAAGCCCTTCAGGTAGAACGCGTCAAACCCGACCTCTCACCTCTAAGCGACTTGTGTAACGCTACCGTGTGGCAGCCAGGCGTTTACGTGATGTGCGACAACAACCCTGGAGGTGTCGGCAATGTTGCTAGCGAGGTGCTTGCCTGTGTACGCTATGCAATTCACCTCGGTGCTACGCTCATCGTTCCAAAGATCACACAGCGAGACGACAAGACGCTCGATATGGGCGCAGACGGCCGCAGCAACGTCCGTCTCAGTAACTTGTTTGACGAGGCCCACTTCGTTGCGTCGCTTTGCGAAGCATGCCCGCAGATCGGCCTACTAGGCGACGCAGGTCAAATTCCTAGCATCATGATCGCAAAGGTCCCTGACCCCTTTATAGTCCAGCAGGACACCGTGAACCTCACTACCCTTCGTGCCGACATCGCAGCCCATGTCGGCATTGACGTTTCACTCGCTAACCCGGCACTCATACGGATTCGCTATGGGGCATTCCCATTCCCAAATCAGCAAATTGACACTCAAGAGTTTTATGCCTCGTTTGGCAAGATCCTGCGATTCAACCATGGAATTTGCGACATTGCAAGTGCCGTCGAAACAGCAATGCGTAGATCCTGTGATGCCTACCTGGGCGTCCACCTGCGAACAGCAGCAGACGCTGTGGCGTCGCATTTCATGCCGTATGAAGAACAGCGCGATGCCTATTTAGAGAAGGCCACGGCGACTGACCACAAGGCAATTTATATCGCCTCTGGTGACCCGGTCCGGACCGCGGACTTCCGAGCTGAAGCTGCTGCTCTCGGTATCACTTGCTTCACCAAGATCGATCTCTTGGAAGGGAACGTGCTGCAGCTAGAACGACTGGGGAACTTGACCTGGGATCAGCAAGCTCTCGTCGATTATGAGATGCTAGTCAAGTCTGACTATTTTATCGGCACAGTTTCGTCCAGTTTCAGTACCCAAGTTGCTCTGGCAAGGCATTTGACTATTGCCAAAGAGATTTTCCCAGATCTAGAGGATCCTATCAGCCGCATTGTTGGTGGTCGACGCAGTGATTTATTTGCGTTGGGCCAGTGGCCTCTCTGACGTTCCTGTCTAGCTGCCCTAGATGTAGGTACTGCGTAAATGTCTATAAAGACACAATCAAGGAACAACTTCCTCTTCTTGAATCCATGCCATTCCAAGTCGATCAGTCCGCTTGCGAATGATATCAATGTCTGTGGCTGTTCGCTATGTCTATTGTTTCGTGTAAGTCGTTATTCCGCAATATCAGTTCAGCTAGAATGCTGTTCAAGCGCATGAGAATAAACCGATAGATATCAGCAGTTGCGGTCTGGTATTCGGTCGAAGTGCAATTTGCAAATGAGGAGTCAAGGAGGCACTTCTCACCAGGCCTTCGTTTGAACAATGTCATAAGGATGTACATCATTGCCGAAGTCATGTCCAGCGTAAAAGATGACCCTCTTTCAATGACTTGTATAGATTAACACCACTATCAGAGCGTACTGATTAGTGATTGGTATAGTTTTATCCTAACCCATAAGATCTGCTACAGGATACGTAGCAGTGTGCCAGGAGCGCTTGACGTGGCCAAGTTGGTCAACTGTCGAGCGCATAAAATGCTCTGCTGCGTTGCGAGTCTCAAATGTTGCTACTAAGCCATCGCTAGAGGGTGAGACGATCTGAACCACTGGCATCTTGGACAGGTAGCTAGTCAGCAGTGTCACTTCTTCTGTTGACTGGAACCCTTTGACCAAGACAGACTTGGGTCGGTTGTCCAGCTTCATGGCGCCAACATGAGGAGTCCGAGATAACAAAGGTTGTGTTGTGTACGGATGAGGCTTGCGCTTGACTGGCGTGGTAGGCTGGCTTGTGTCTATGCCCAATGCAAGGGCTTTTTGTTTAAGATCATCAAGCTGTACTTGCAGTACAGAGCGTGTATCAGGCGTACCACTGCTCCGTTCAAGCTTTGCAATTGCCTCGCGTTGCGCAGCCTGTCGTTGTAGAAGTTGTCGCTTTTGTTCTTCAAGGTCTTGCAACTTTCTCGCCATTTCTTGCTTGCGTGCCTGACGGGCTTGATGTTCTTCTTGCCGTACTGCAATCTGAGCTGTGTCCACTTGTTGAATAGCAGTCTCTTCCGGAGGTGGAGGAACTTTCCAAAATGTGCGTACAAAGCGATTGCCAAAGATGGGAGCAGTGGATAAATAAGCATCTTTTGCCTCGTCTCTGGTACTGAACACGATATCTGCACTGTTGTTTGCCTTTTGCATGCGCACCCGTTTGACAAGGCCAAATGCGCTGAAGTACTCTTTAATCCTAGCCTTGCTCATGCAATCTTTGGGTATGCGCTGTATGGTCAGTGAACAGCGTAGTTCGTCGAGTACGGCAGGTGGCAAAGTTCTGTCCTCTCGACCTGAATCTGGGTTCGCCGGCTCCTTGATGTGCAAATAGGGACACTTCTTCCCTCGTGGGCAAGTTTGGTGACGCGTAAATGCATGGCACGTCTGCTTGAGCGGAGGCGTGGATGAAGCCATCATCGCAGCAAAGAAGAGTGCCATCATTTGTGGGTCAATGGCGGGCATCATCTGCTCGTTCTCCGGGAAATTATCGCGCCCGTGCAAAGGCAGCATGGCCACGTCTTCGTCTTCGTCATACTGGCCCTCTTCTAGCTCCTCTGAGTGTGGCGCGACAAGACGCTGTGATGCGCCTGCCATGTATGACCGCGATTCAAGCGCGGCAAAGATTTCATCCACAAACTGCTCCGTGCTGTCCTTGAGAAAGTCACGTAGCTGGTCTATACAGAGCAGGCGGACCTTGGGCGCGTCCTGATCATGCTTGAGAAGAGCAAGACAGTATTCAGCGAGGATGGGTGCTTCTGCGTCGCTGATGGACACGAGCCTTCGCTCCAGCCATTGTTGGAGAGCTGCCTCCTCACCTGCCGCCAGCTGGATCATGCTTCCCGCGCCTCGCCCCTCCCCAGCCGGCTTCCAGCTGCTTCCTGGTCGTTGCTGTCTTTTCGCAGTCTCACTCGCAGTAAACAGGAAAGCGCAAAATTTGGGCGACGAAGAGCGACAGCGACCACGACACCACGAACAAGAGGACTCCCAGAACACCCAGCAAAGCACAGCAGCAGCCATGTCTCACAGGAAGTACGAAGCACCCCGCCATGGATCCCTCGGTTTCCTTCCCAGGAAGCGTGCAAACAGGCACATGGGCAAGGTCAAGTCATTCCCTAAGGACGACGCAAAGAAGCCCGTCCACTTGACTGCTTTCATGGGCTACAAGGCAGGCATGAGCATGATTGTGCGTGACCTCGACCGTCCCGGATCCAAGATGCACAAGAAGGAGATCGTCGAGGCTGTCACGATCATCGAGACCCCTCCCGTTGTCATTGTCGGTCTTGTTGGTTACGTCGAGACCCCCCGTGGTCTCCGCTCCTTGACCACTGTCTGGGCAGAGCACCTCTCAGACGAGCTGAAGCGTCGATTCTACACAAACTGGTACAAGTCCAAGAAGAAGGCCTTCACCAAGTACGCCAAGAAGCACGCAGAGGGCGGCGCTCCCGTCTCCCGCGAATTGGAGCGTATCAAGAAGTACTGCTCCGTCGTGCGTGTCCTTGCACACACCCAGGTCCGCAAGACACCCCTCAAGCAAAAGAAGGCACACCTCATGGAAATCCAGGTCAACGGTGGCTCTGTTGCTGACAAGGTTGAGTTCGCTCAGGCCAACTTTGAGAAGACGGTCGACATCAAGTCTGTCTTTGAGGATGACGAGATGATTGATGTCATTGGTGTTACCAAGGGTAAGGGTTACGAAGGTGTCACTACTCGTTGGGGAACCAAGATGTTGCCTCGCAAGACACACAAGGGTCTTCGCAAGGTCGGATGTATCGGCGCTTGGCACCCTTCGCACGTTCAGTGGTCTGTTGCGCGTGCTGGTCAGAACGGTTACCACCACCGTACCTCTGTCAACCACAAGATCTACCGCATCGGAGAGGCTGGCACTGACAACGCGACCACCGATCACGATGCCACAAAGAAGGAGATCACCCCTATGGGTGGCTTCCCTCACTACGGTTGCGTGCAGAACGACTTTGTCATGATCAAGGGCTCCTGCCCGGGAACCAAGAAGCGTGTGTTGACCCTCCGCAAGACCCTCATGCCACAGACCAACCGTCGTGCCATTGAAAAGGTTTCGCTCAAGTTCATTGACACCTCCAGCAAGTTTGGTCACGGCCGTTTCCAGACTGCACAGGAGAAGGCTGCTTTCCTCGGTACCCTCAAGAAGGACATTGAGGCATAAACGCATTCTACATAGCATCTATTTCTCTCAAAAGTTTTCTTTGTGAAACCTAAAGTTCACCTCATCTGATGACTGCCGCCTGCATGCTTGACGGATTGTATGTGTCATTGGCTTGGGGCCGCAAAAATAAAAGCCAACGCGACGCTTGTCGTTCTTGTCCACGCCAACCTGCTTAGCAACTGTGCTCAAATAGGCGTCAAAGTTGGGTCTGCCAAAGCTAAGCCGCGTTGACATGTGTGTAAAGGGGTCATGCTTGGCGTCACCCGTGTTGAGTGCATAACTATCGTTAGCCAGGTTGCTTAAGGCCAGGACGTACTTGTAAATATCTTCAACATCTACAGCACCCGTGACAAAGATATTCACGCGTAGACGAAAGCTGTCATCCGTGGCAATATCCTTTTGAAGGTCAGCGAGCAAGTCTTGGATCCACACCAGGGAGTCGATCTCCTTGCAGACCCAGACGAGCTCGACATGTTGAAGCTTTTGGACCTTTTGGCCCTTGCGATTGTAAAAGATTGTTCGAAGGACCTGCTGTTAGTCGTGCATACAACAAGATGCATACCGAAGAGAAGGGCGTTATGCCAATGCCAGCACCGCAAAGGATAGCAACTTGCTCTTGCTCGACATCTTGTGCTGGACAACCATACGGCCCATCGATGCGAATGGCAGGCAGATTTTTGCAATGATACTGGGCCTGCTCTAAAGCACGTCCAGAGCCGTACCTATAAATACCAAGTCGTTCACCTAAAGACTTGGTCCAGTCTCCAACCTGACGAATGTGCACAGAGATGAAGGCATCCTGAGGCGATGATGAAATGGTGAATGGATGCCACTGAAACGCGCTCAGTTCAGGCACGAGCACGTACAGGTATTGTCCAGACTTGTACTTGAAATCCTTTTTTTGTATCTGCAGCTCAATAACGCCAAGAGGGTGTGCAATCACACGCTGAATGCTGGTCGGTCGACGACTGCGAAGCTCGCGCCAGATACGCTCGCCAGCATACAATAGGCCAGGGACGATTTGCAAACGCCAGCTCTGATATCCAATACAGTGTTGCCAGAATTGCTCAATGTCAAAGGGACTGTATGCCTGAACCGAGTCTCGCACAAAGCAGCCACTTGCATGTGTCAAGAGCGCCGTGAAAAAGACAATTGACAGGGAGTGCATATACCAGAATGTTTCAAAGCTGCGACGGCGTATCTTGAGCCTTGCAGATGTGAAGATTAGAACCATACACAAGAGCATGATGTGACCAGTTATACCGCCAACTTGCTCGTAGTGAATTTGCCATGCCATAAATGGACGCAACTGTGTGCGCTCAACTTCGTGGAAGTTGACATAGTGCGCCGTAACGTGTAAACTGGTGAAGAAGGCGAAGCTGTAGGCCACTTGCTTGTGGAAGAAAATGTTGTCGTCCAGGGGTAACCACCGCAGCTTGGGTCGAATTGCGCAGAGGATGTTGCGCAAGACAGGCATCAGTATCAGGAAACCATCCATGGCAAGGACAAGTCCTGCACCTCTAGATGTCCAGACGCTCCATCGTAATGTATTGAGTGCAGCAAGCCGACCATCGTTCATTTGTGCGTACCAGCCATAGCTAAAGACTGCAATCTGTATGGCCGGCCAGATTGTCCAAAACGCAATCGTCCTCAGCTCCATATAGTCTGATAGCAAGAGAAACGAGACAAATCCATCTTATAAGCCTGAGATTGTGCAGCACTAGGCTCGAGCATCTCAGACATGACCGAGCAGCAAAAAGCGTCGACCGTGTTTGAGGATGCGCTTGGACATTTTGCGCCGTCATCAATCTGCCAGAACCATTTGGCAGCAACCGCAACTCCACACTCCTCTCTCAGCAGCAGGATGGCTCCGCTGTACGAGGCACTAGCTCCTAATGCATCTGGTCATCTAAGAGTCTCTGAGCTGCACTCCATCTACTATGAAGACTGTGGAAAACCACACGGCCTCCCTGTCTTGTTCCTCCATGGTGGGCCTGGAGGAGGCTTTGAAAGCAAGTCTGACAGTCGATACTTTGATCCTGCCGTATATCGCTTCATTGGCTTTGATCAACGCGGTGCTGGGAAGTCAACGCCCGTTGCTGAAATTAGGGAGAATACTACGCAGCTTCTTGTTGAAGACATTGAGAGTCTGCGTAAGCACCTCGGCATTCAGAAGTGGGTTGTCTTTGGAGGAAGCTGGGGCTCCACCCTGGCTCTTGCCTATTCGACAAGCTTTCCCGATCACTGCATTGGACTAATACTTCGCGGCATCTTTACACTGCGTCGAGAAGAACTCCTCTTCTTCTACCAAAAGGGCACCTCGTTCATCTTTCCGGACTACTTTGCAGAGTATGAGGCCGTCATTCCTGAAAACGAACGTGATGATATGATGTCCGCCTTTTACAAGCGTCTCATTGATGATGACAATATTGAGGAGCGCAACAAATGTGCTTTGGCATGGTCAAAGTATGAGACTGCGACCTCAAAGCTGGTGGTGGACCCAGCATACATCGCCAAGACGTAGGACTATTCCTTCAAAGCTTCGCTAACAACAGAGATGATCCTGTATGGTGCTTGCAATTTGCTCGCATTGAAGCACACTACTTTCAAAACCGAGGATTCTTTAGCAGGGACGACGAGCTTCTCAGCAAGGTTGACAAGGTTCGTCACTTGCCTATTCACATCGTCCAAGGTAGGTACGATGTCGTTTGTCCAGCAAAGACATCTTGGGATCTGTATCAAGCACTCGGCGGTAAGGATGCTCACTCGGTCACATACACAATCGTTGATGCCGCTGGTCATTCTGCACAGGAAAAGGGGATTCAAGAAAAGCTTGTAGACGCAGCGAATGCATTCCGATCGCTTGCTTAAAGCTAGTAGTAAGTCTTGTATCTAAAAAGTAAGAGGCTGCTGTACGGAGTCTCGTCTACGCTTGACTTGTGTCCCCTCTGGTCTGTCGTCCATTTGCACAGGCAGCTCTGAATTACCTACTGAACCTTTCCGTGACGTCGAGTTATCTAATTCCAGTTTGGCTGGTTCTTGAGAGTACCAGAAGGCTGTTGTTAGTGATGTTGATGACAAAAAGTGTGATTACCTCCAAGAAAGACGAGTGCCGCACCAAGTACGATACCTGGATCGATGCGATGCCCAAACACGCAAAATGAGAGAACAAGACTCATGAATTTCCTGAGATTGAGGACGATGCTGACTGACAAGGCTGTAGAGTGCGATGCGAGACGATTCACGCCACTGATGCAAATCAATTGGGTAACGACATTGAGCACCAGGTGAACGACAAGCGAAGGGGGATTTAGCAGCGATGGTGCACTGTTGCCACTCGCAACATGGAAGAATGGCTCCGACTTGAGCAATATTTGGAACTGCCGGTTGACCTGACCAAGCAGGGGCAGGAAGAAGGGCAGTGCTAAGATGTGCTGCTATTAGTTGTGGTTCACACAGAAGAAGACTGACCGTCCAAAACAGAGACTCTTGCCAGGATGCGCCGTGCTTCCTAAATGCACGTTCAAGGAAAAGTCCCATCATGGAAGCGACGAATTGAGCCAACACCATAAGGGCAATGCCAATCATAAATCGACCAGACATCTCTGGATCGCTTGTAGAAGATGCATTATTCCTGGAAGCGGCTGTAGAGACTACCACGCCTAGCGTCAGGAGCGCTACTGCTGATATTTGTCGCTGCGTGTATTGACGGTCGTAAAAGAGCCAACCCAGCAGCATCGTCACAACAGACCCTCCACTGCGCATAATGATAAAAACTGGCACTGAGATGTGAAAGTCCAGCACCATGTTATTGAGCCACGACACGCTAAAGTGGCAAATGACAATCTTGAGATAATCCCACAACGGCACTTTGCGGTTCCATAGCGCTTGCCGACCAATTACTGATGAGGAAAACATGCAAAACGATCCAATGACGATGCCAAAGAATTGTGCAAAGGTGATGACGCTGCCTGCTGCGGATGTCTTATGTGTAATGGCTTCTAGGGTATAGACATTGGAACAGCAGCCGCCAAAGATGAGCAGGAGAGGTGTGACGAGTCCCCACGATGCCATCGCCATGATAGACGGCGGAACATTGAACATCCTGACTGCCTAGGGTAGCGATGCCATAGAGTGCTGGGAAGCTGACAACGTTACGCTTGCAGCGTGTGGTCCTGCGCCTGGTCGCGTCTCCTGCCGTCGCGGGTCAAGATCAGATGGAAGGACAAGACGGAGCACAAAGTGCATATATATGTCTATTGACTTTACTACAAGCTGCGGTCAAGCAGAAGCATCTTTGATACTTTCATCCGCACTGGGTGTCCCATCAAATGCAGGATGGCTGACATTTGCACTAATGGCATCGGCATCCATCTCCTGGCGAACATTGTCTTCATTCTTGGCAGCCTTCAAGGGACCTGAGATGGCAGCAAGGCTGTACGCCGAGGGTTGCGAGACCGGCTTTGGTCGAACAGGCGCTTTGGTTGAGGCAGTAGTAGCATCTTCAGCTGCATCGGTATTAGAGCTAGTGACAGGAATCGCAGCTGGTAGCGTTGTGTTGTCAATCTTGCTCACACCTTCTGCCTCTGCTTCTGTCCCGCGCTCGATTGCATCCACCGCAGCTTGATCAGCCGCCTCCTTCTCTCTTTGCTCAGCAAGTATTTGCTGTGAGGCCTTGGAATATCGAACACAACCCTCTGGATCATTGCGCAATGCCACAATTTGCCGCTTATTAACTTGTTCATTGAGTTCAATTAACAGCTTATCGCTCTTGGGGCCAAAAAGGGACAATCCTTTCATGGCACTCCAATTCTTGCTCGTTGCATTGACAGAGATACGCAAGGGAGAGTCGCGCGTATTGGGCACAAACTCTGACATGCAAATCGCACTGAGTGAAGTATCCGCTTCAAATGCCTTCTCGCTGGTATAAGGACAGCAGAGAAGACTTGAGACGTTGCCATCCTCAGAGCCAACAAAGGATGTCAAGACCAGATCGCGAATAGTCAGGTTCCTGGGTGTCAAGTCAGCTCGCAAGCTGAATAGTGCATCCAAGGATCCGATGCGGTCAGCATTATCTATCGCTTGGAAGAAGAGTTCCTCGAGTGAATGCGCATAGACGACACCCTCGTTGACCTGCCGGAAATTGGCATTATGCACAGTATAGTACAAGACGGGTGTATTCGTGACATTGAAGGAGTCATTAGGGTTCGCGGCAGCCTTGTATTCGTTAATCTCCGCACGGCCCTCCTGTAGCCGTTTGAGGGCCTTGTCCTTAGCTGTCAATGCCTGTGCCATGCTTGCTGTCCGAGTGTCTGTGAAGTCAGTATCGCGTGGCCCGTCGATGCTGCGTGGCGGGGAAGGAGCTCCTCCCATCGCAGGGCAAGAGCAGCAACCACCACGACATTGCTCCTGAACCGCAGGGCAGCAGCATCTCCAAGCTTCTTCGCCCAGTCAATATCTTTGAACGACTGCTCTACTGCTACGATTGCTCTCATGACTTTTGTGCGTTTACACTGATTGCTTTACAACATGTTATTCGATGGCCACGACGATGTAGAGCCAGATGTTGTTGCCATGGAGAGAAGACCCGTTTACTCTACGTTTAGCAAGAGACAAAAGACTTTAATTACGCTACTAGTCTCTCTCGCGAGTATCTTTTCTCCAATTTCGGCGACAATTTATGTCCCAGCACTGCCGACCATCGCAAAAGACTTGAATGTCAGCATTACGCTTGTCAATCTCTCAGTAACGAGCTATATGATTTTCCAAGGGCTTGCGCCAAGTTTATGGGGTCCATTGACAGATGCCATTGGTAGAAGGCCCGTCTATCTGCTTACTTTTCTCATCTATATTGCAGCATGTATTGGTCTGGCTTGCACAAAGAACTTTGCGGAACTCATCATCTGGCGCTGCTTGCAATCTACGGGCAGTGCGAGTACGATCGCGATTGGAGCAGGTGTCATTGCAGACATCACACAGTCAGGCGAACGTGGTGGCTACATCGGCCTCTACTCTGCCGGTGCGCTCGTTGGCAATGCGCTAGGGCCCGTTCTTGGTGGTATTTTCGCAGAGACAATTGGTTGGCATGGTATTTTTTACTTTCTTACCGCATTGGCTGGGTTCTTTTGGCTTGTTTTGCTCTTGACATTGCCGGAAACCTTGCGGAATCTCGTTGGCAATGGGTCGATTCGACCGACAGGCAACTTGCTGAGACGACCGGCGTTGCCGTTTCTTGAGCCACCGGATGCAACACCAGAAGACGTATCGCCAGCACAAACAGCAAAGCAATTTGATCCACTCGGACCAGTCAAGATGATGGGCAACGCAGAGGTTGCGTGCAGCTTGCTGTTTACAGCTTTATATTATACCGTTTGGCAATCATCTCTGGTCGCCTCTGCCACTATTTTCGACCAGGAGTATGGCTTATCGCAACTTAATATTGGCCTATCGTTCATTGCAAGTGGCGTGGGTGCCATCACTGCATCGCTCATCACAGGTCGCATTCTCGACTATGATTATGCAAATGAAGCGGGTGTTGCACATGCACAGATGCAGCAAGAAGCAGAGTTGGATGCGTATGAAATGACACGACGCATGTCACAGAGACCGCTTCGACGACTGGAGTATGCACGACTGCGGCGGATGCCCATCAACAGTTTTATCTATATCGGCAGTGTGCTGGCGTATGGGTGGTGTGTGCAGGCAAAGACAACAGTGGCACTGCCTATTATCTGGACATTCTTTTTGGGCTTCACCACCACCGCCATCATGTCTGCGTACACGACGCTGATTGTGGACTGGTACCCTGATGCCGGTGCGTCGGGCACGGCTGCATTGAACTTGGCACGCTGCCTGCTCGGTGCCGGTGGTACCGCTGCAGTACAACCACTGATGAACAAGACAAATACGGGCATCACATTTACAATTGGGGCTGGGATCACGCTGTTGTGCACGCCGCTGTACTGGCTGGTGATCCGGTATGCGAGGAGCTGGCGGCTTTCACGGTACAAGCGACGGGATATGCGGGAGATATGAGGGTGTCTGGGTGTGTGTAATGAGCATGTGATGAATTTGAACAAGCATAGAGGTCCGGACACAGTGTAGCTAAGTATGTGTCTCCTATGTGGTGTTGCAGCCGTTGGCAGTCACAGTCTTGTCAACATTTCGCGCCTGTGTTTTGGCCTTGAATCTCGCTCGGCTAAATTTTGCTGGCTCGCGGGAAAGCAGCAGCAGCACACAAGAGACACAGGCAAGGAAGGACTGCACAACCAACCACGATATAGCCATGGTGAAGTTCATCAAGTGCGTCCATCAGCCACCTCAGAGAACACGCCAGCTAACATCTTCTTAGACCAGGAAAGGTAGCCATCGTCACACGCGGCCGATACGCAGGCAAGAAGGTCGTTATTGTGCAACCAGTCGACAACGGCAGCAAGGCCCACCCGTTCGCGCATGCCCTCGTTGCTGGTGTCGAGCGTTACCCGCTCAAGGTGACCCGCTCAATGTCCGCTAAGCGTATGGCGAAGCGATCCAAGGTCAAGCCTTTCGTCAAGGTCATCAACTACAACCACCTGATGCCTACTCGTTACGCACTCGAGCTCGAGTCACTCAAGGGAGTCATCTCAGCAGACACATTCAAGGAGCCTTCTCAGCGTGAAGATGCAAAGAAGACCATCAAGAAGTCTTTCGAGGAGAGGTACACCTCGGGCAAGAACAAGTGGTTCTTCACACCTCTGCGTTTCTAGAGCCTTCTCCGTTTTGCAGTCGCTCTAAACGGCACCTGCACTAGCTTTTCCCTTGTTCGAGCGAGCTAGCTGTCTATGAACAACCATGCATTCAATGTCTTCCATGCCTCACTTTGACACGGTGCTCTGTATTACCTGTTGCGACCCCTATGAATAACGTTGACGGCTCTGAGTTTACCAGCCGCTTGCGATGATGGCTTTCGACGACACTTGCTACTTGCAAGTCTGCTTCCCAAAAGACCGTGACCCCCGCTCTGTGCCTTGACATATTTCTTCTCGCTGAGCCGTCCATCATACTGAAAGCATCATAACCCTTGAGATAAATTGACAGGCATCACAATACAGAAAGCCGTCTGGGAAGGTACATGCACGAAAAGACGAGCAATACATCGAAGCTCATGTATACACGCTATTCGCATCTTATTGAGCTATGGATTTGCTAAACAGTTCTTCGGCATGTCTCGAGCACATGACAAACCTCTGCATACAGCACAAAGAGGTGGTAACAAAATGAACCTTCGAACCAGGTATTGCTTGGCTTGATACAAGGCTATAGCAGTGCATCTGTCGTGTGCAATCTTATATAAACAGCATCTCAGCCAGTTGTTTTTTCCAGCTGTCATTCAAGGGTGCAAACATGTTGTACTATCTAGATACAGCCCTTTAGAGCCTTTTGCCATCTTTAGCCACGTCCTTTATGCCACATTTACGCTACGGCCCATCCTGCCGACATCTCGGCCTTGAATTTTGCGTTCCATCTCGTTGATTTCTGTCGAAGTCCCTTTCTTCATGATCCTGAGTACAACTACAAGTTCCTGGTCTACAAGCAAGTTGCAGCAAGTCATGCCGCCCTTGGCAGTCGATTCGCATAATCTTCTGGACCAAGGGCCAGCAAGCATCTGCAAATGGCTTGAGCAGGTGGCCACCACTGAAGAGCTTCTTAGTTTTCTGCAGAATTGGAACACTTCGTTGCCACCGCTCCACAGAGTTCGTCCAACGGAAGCTATCGTCCTTCAGACACTCGTTGAAAATGTCATACCGCGCTTTTGGTCGCAAGAATCTCCTCCTGAGCTGACTGCGGTTCTTTTACAAACCTTGTCTTGCATGAGCGGTGTCAATGCTCTATTGCGCCATCTACGTACGGAAGTGGAAGCAAAGCTACTACAATATGTGCTCGATTCGCCAACCTTCACCTTGAAGATGATTCACGCTTTCTGGTTTGAAGGTAATGTCTTGAAACAAGAGACAGCAAAGCAGCTGTGGGCTAGTTACCTCTCCCTCATCACCGGGAGCAAATTGATCAATTCAGTTGCAACGCACAATGAGACGTTGCCTCTACATCTTTATTCCTTTACTTCGGCTGAGTGGCTTACTGGATATGTAACACGGTCCATTCTGGCGCTTTGCCAGAGCTATACGTCTAAAAGTGCTGAGCTACATGAAGCTGAAATTGCTCAACTATTGTCCGGTGCCATTAGTCTAGGCAATGCAGAAGTCATATGCTACGAGTCGATTGAGTTTTTATCTAGAGATGAACATGAAAGGACTTGCGCCTTATTCGGCAAGGTCATTTCATCCATGGGAATGCCAGCAAGAAACCGGTTGATGCTAGCATCGTGTACATACCTAGGGAAGAAGTACTTTGCACAGGCAACATCACCAGCAGCGGTTATCAATGATGATGATCGCATTGGCGCAGCAGCTTCTTTGCTTGACATCTTCAATGGCAACGAAATGGATTCTCCTGCAAAAAGGTGGCTAATTCATCATTCTCACAGTGCCACTCTTGCGCTTCGTCGGGCAGCATTATTGGCAGTGCAAACCTCAGATGGGCTTCTTCCTTTGGCTGAAGAACTCCTTGCTATATGGGCAGACAAGACGCAGATGCGCCATGCAGGTATTCTCAATCGTCGTGCCTTGGTGGAAACATTGCTACTTACTCTGGGTCGACTGCCAAAGCAACAACAAGGAGCGCTTGCAACATCGTCACTCGTCATGACAGGCACATCCAATCACCTAGAGAGCAGCTCCGATTTGCTACGTGCGCAAGGCATGGTTGTTGCCGAGGTCATGTCAGAATTTGCCAACAAGTCCAGCATTACCCTGAAATTTGATGTGCCAGGAACGACTGGATCGGAAGCAGAATACTTCCGCTCGCTGCTTCTAATCCGTGAGGCTTGTAAGCCAATCAAGTTGTTGAAGTCTGGACAAGTCAGTCTGCCCCACGAACCCCTGGATGCAACCAGAATGCAATCCACCAATGCTGATGTGAAGGTCGAAGAAGTGGCGGATGATTCAGATGAACAAACGAGTACAGGAGATGTCCAGGCGATGCGTCTTCCAGACTCCGATGACGAAGATTCAGATGAGGATCCGTCATTGGTCGATCGCGACAAGGTTCCTCCGCCACTTTACATCCGCACCTTGATTGAGCTGCTCATGCAGCATGACTCCTATAAAAGCATTCACTGTGGCTTGAAGCACGCACCGCAACTGATCCTACGGAAAGCGCAGTACGGCACTGAGCTCAGCAACTACGCAACAAATCTCGCAGAAATACTGAGTGGTCTGCGAGATACATTTGACATGGAGGAATTTCACCAGCTCGTTCTGTCGGCACTCTTCGCGCTGGTCGCTGCCTGTCCAGAACAAGTCGGCCCTTATTTGAGCAGAGCATACTTTGTGGCAGATTACTCACTCCAGCAGCGAGTTATCATCCTGTCCGCACTATCTCTCGGCAGTCATCTCTTGGCAGAAAACTCGAGTGATCCTGCAGAATGGACGAAGATAACGCAGTCGAAGGCACTCCAAAGGCTGTCCATGAATGGCGTGGTACTGAAAGAAAAGCCGGTGGCAAAGTTTAAACGCAAGGCAATTTGGCAGAACTATACACTGCTACCACTCCTGGGCAATTTCCAAGCTTACGCCTCTCATATGGCCGGCAGCGATGACGGTTCCTTTCACGAAACCATCTTGCTCTCTCATTACATCAAGACAGTGATGACCATTTATACATTCAGTGCGACAACCGCCAACTTCAGAACAACCACGAGCGAAGTGGTCAAGTTCGTCTTGGGTTTGCGATATAATCGCGACGAAGAGATCTGCACGGTGCTGACCGAGCTTGTCGCGCGTATTTTGGAACTCAACGATGCAAGGACATTAGTCATAGACGGCGAAGGAGATACATTGGTCGCCCTCCAAGAATGGGTTCGCGGAGCACTTGAAGTCTGCAGACATCCGACGACAAGAGCCCGCCTCGGTGGAACTGGGGTCAAGATTGCAGAAATGGCACAGGAAACAATGGACTTGATGCTAGCTGGCCAATCTTCTACAATGTTCAGTGCCAACAACCGATTTGGTATGCGCGGGCTGCAGTAGACATGATTAAGGGTTGGATGCCTTTTCATCTGCCTTGACTTGTGAAGCAGCAGCAGGCACAGACGCTTCCAAGTCTGCAAGGAGTGTCTCCAGTTTATTCTCAAATTCTAGCAGCCGTATTAGCAAGCATTACTAATAAGCGAGTGTGCACGATTGAGCTGTCTCTCTAGAGCATCCGCCTGTCTCTCTGCATCTGCCATAGACTTGACGGCAGAGAGCGCCTCGTCGTCCATTGCAGCTAGTTTCTTGTAGTTGGACACGGTAGACACGCGTAGAGCCAAAGTCGTCGTGCGCATCCACACGTGTCTCCCACGTCACTCAGCGGCCACTGCAAGACCCTCCATCCACAAGGCGACGACGAGCCTGCAGAGACAGGCCTCTACGACTGGGCTCTATAGACGATGGAAGGTCTATTCTGCCAAGATATTAATTACATCGAGGGTATCGTGCGCGGATACCGTTCGGGCCTGCTCACTAGCGCTCTCTACCAAAACCTTACACAATGCGAGACACTTGACGGTAGGGTCGTTTGATGGACGAAAGCTTAGGCTGACAATTGATAGACCTCAAGATGCAACTGAGTGCAACAGATTATGGCAATTTTCTCGCGAATGTACCGTCGCCCTTGACAACGAGCACGATTGCCGCAAAAGCCAATGAGAAGCTCGTCAGTGAGTTCAAGTACCTGCGCGCCAATGCAGTGGAGCCTATGTCGACGTTTCTCGACTACATCACGTACTCCTACATGATTGACAATGTCATCTTGTTGATTACGGGAACGCTGCATGAGCGCGACTTGAATGATTTGCTGGAGCGGTGTCATCCACTAGGTTTGTTTGAGACGATGCCTGCATTGTGCGTCGCGACCAATGTGCAGGAGTTGTTTGAGTCTGTGCTCATTGATACACCGCTTGCGCCGTACTTTAAAGGCTGCTTGAGTGCATCCGACTTGGATGAGATGAATATCGAAATCATCCGCAATACACTCTACAAGGCGTATCTCGAGGATTTCTACAAATTTGTGCAAGGCGTGGGTGGCCCAACTGCCGAGCTCATGGGCGAAGTGCTTGCCTTTGAGGCGGATCGACGTGCAATCACCGTCACCATCAATTCATTCGATACAGAACTGACAAAGGAGGAGCGTAAGAGCCTGTATCCAACAATTGGCAAACTCTACCCGGAAGGCACCTTTGCGCTCTCACAAGCAGATGATGTTGACGCAGTCAAGAACGCAGTGGCAGGGGTGGGTGCGTATGCCGCCATGTTTGAGCAGCTCAATTCCGCTACCGTTGGGGAAAAGTCGCTGGACGATTTCTTCTTTGAGGAGGAGGCCAAGCTCAACAAGCAGGCGTTCCTTCAGCAATTCCACTTTGCCGTGTTGTATGCTTGGCTCAAGCTCAAGGAGCAGGAGATTCGCAATATCACTTGGATTGCAGAGTGTATTGCGCAGAATCAAAAGGACAAGATTGGCAAGTACGTCACGGTGTTTTGAATGCACGACAGAATTAGATGTGGCTGTTAGGTTACATGGCGGGAGTTCTTGTCGTTTGCTAGAGCAGAAACGTTCGCGGAAGACTATAGCAGCACGGCTTGGTAAGGAGCGATCCTACGGCAGAAAGCACATGTACATGATATCAAAAGGTCCTGGCAGCAGACTTCGTGGGAGGCAACATCGCAATATCATAGTAAGCACGTCTTCAGCCGTTGGCCTGCAGGTACCAGTGAGCCTCCAAAGGGATTTTTTCTCAGGCCTGCCACAGAGCTTAGCGATACGATATTCATTGATGACTCTGCATTGCTATCTATCCTAGTACATGAAACCATTACAGTAGAATGGTGACGCGTTATTTTTTCTTGTCGTCTTACTCCTCGAATGAATGCAAAAGCGTTTGCTCCAAATACGCGCGGGGAGGTAGAAGCGTTGTCTAGAGGTCTGCGTCATCCTCATCAGGCAAGGGCATAGCAGCAGCCTTGCTCATCTCCTCGTCATACGTCTTCATGAGGGTCTCATCGACCTGCACCTCAGGTGGTGCCAATGCAGGCGAAGCAACAAACTCCAGACCACTGTTACCAACGAGCTTGCGTGCAAGCCAAAGGAAAGGCTTCTCGAAGTTGTAGTTGGACTTTGCGGAAATATCGTAGTACTGCAAGTTCTTCTTCCTGTGGAAGGTGATGGTCTTTGCCTTGACTTTGCGTTCCTTGACATCCACCTTGTTGCCGCACAGGACAATAGGGATGTTTTCACACACACGAACGAGGTCCCGGTGCCAATTGGGGACATTCTTGTATGTGATGCGCGATGTCACGTCAAACATGATGATACCGCATTGGCCCTAGCATTGTTAGATCTCGCATGATGCAGTAACAAGGACATACCTGAATGTAGTAGCCATCACGCAGACCACCGAACTTTTCCTGTCCAGCGGTATCCCAGGTGTTAAAGCAAATCTCGCCATAATTTGTGTGGAAGCGGATTGGGTGTACCTCAACACCGAGCGTTGCAATGTACTTCTTCTCAAACTCTCCCGTCAAGTGACGCTTGACAAAGGTTGTCTTGCCGGTACCACCGTCTCCGACGAGGACTAGATGGATGTGTCAGTGACGCGAAGGAGGAACCTAGCGGCTCTTCTGATTCTCGAGCTTTTCATGCTGATGCAGGATCGAATGGGGTCAGGGCGCGAGAGAAAGAAGAGCAGCGTGGGGCTTGGATGCGGCTTACCGAGCTTGAATGTAGGGATCTCTGCCATGTTGTCTGTGAGAGGTAGAGTGTGGTCGAGTGCGTGATGGCAGCAGGAAGAAGAGAAAGAGGACGCAGAGACAGACAGGGTTAGGGCACCACTGCTGCTGCTGCTGCTACTCGACAGGAAAGTGTCCATGTGCAGAGCAGCCAAAGTACTCGGGAGATGGCGAGCAAGTATGCATTCTCAGGGACGCTCAGAGAGGTGCGCAGACAGCTCAGTCTCCTCCGTGGCTAACATGCATCAGCTCAGATTCCACTTCTGCCAGACAAGCGAAGCAAGTACAGGACTCAAGTATCTTACTTCCCCCGGTGTCTGCAGAGAGCAAGGCTGACTCCATATCTAGGCAGTTCCTGCAGAAGGCGTATCCAGTCATGAAGAAGCACAATCCCAGTACACCTCTGCTTGTGCGCGAGGCATTCGGCACACCACCCAAAATATGGGCGCGATACGGTAGGCGCCCATGTTGCTTCTGCATACGACAGTCGCGTTTATTTGATAAAGAAGCATACTAACTGTGCCCATAGAGAAGGGAAGAGAGGTGAGTGTGAGTGTTGACGGACTCAGCACGGCAGAAGTGGAGAAGCAAGTGCAGAATCTAGCACAAGCATCCTCTTGAGTGCGTCCTTACAGACCATCAAGGCGAAAGCTACTGGAGCATGTCATCGCAAGGTGTCTGGTTCATTGAAGGGACAACTACCTCATCGGAATGGATGACCCTCATTGTGGCCTTTGACCAGGTTCGTAGAACATCCCACACATCCATACACCACAAAACAAAACTACGTGCTCATGCCACCTAAGCTGCTGCTCCTCGTCGGTCTCGTCGGCTCAGGCAAGACAACCTTCTCACTAGCTCTCTGCAAACACTTCCCAATCTGGCAGCGCATCTCACAAGATGACCTAGGCTCTCGTCCTGCTTGTGAAACAGCAACTCGGAATGCACTGGCTCAAGGTAGCCATGTCGTGATTGATCGGTGTAATTTTGACAAGAAACAGCGAGAGACTTGGCTAGGTATTGCTAGGCAGTTTGATGCGGATGTCTATTGTCTGGAGCTCAAGACAGATCTTGCTGTAAGTGATTTCATCTGTAGAGGGGACTGTCTGACGAGAAGCTATGCCATGCACGAATTATGAACAGGCAAGACCATCCAACCCAAGTCCAAGGGACATTCGGGACGACCGTTCTCGATAGGCAAAAGGCACAGTACCAACCATTACTGCCGGTTGAACTTGCTATCATCAAGAAAATGTATACGCTCATAATCACCGACAACTCTGTGGAATGGAACCAGCCTCTTCTAGAGGGCGTACTGCAAAGACTTGGCATCGGCACAAGTGACGAGCATCAGAGTACGGATCCTTAGCAGTGAATCTGCAAGACCGTCCAAGTCCATCCTGGCGTTTCATCTGAAAAACACGACGGGTGGCGGTCACTTCTTCTCCGCATCCACGACGACCTTCTCCTACATATATTGCCTGATATAGGCTGTAATCTCATCTGTCTATGTCTACTCGCTCCTCTTCTCGCTTGACAAGTGTCTTGAAACAAACGAAGCCACGCAAGATTGGCAAACCAGCTACAAAGCCAAATCTCTCTGCTGCCATTAAAAGAGAACTAGAACACGTCAAAGCTGAACAAGCCCCAGATGAGCCCCTTGCACAAATTAAGTCAGAAGCCGTCAACAATGACCGAGACTTGGAAGACATCAAACACGAAGCACAAGCACTGGATGTCGCTCTTCCTGGTGTCTTGCAAGCAGCCTTAGCACATCTCATCTCTGTAGATCGACGCTTCGAGCAACTCTCACAGACTTATATACCAAAACCATGGCTGGATGATAATCTGGACGAAGATATGAATCATTTCAGGTCGCTGGTATTGAGCATCTTATCGCAGCAAGTCTCTGGTGCAGCAGCACGTTCCATCTCTCGTAAATTCATTGCGTTATTTGAAGAAGGAGCGTCTCAGAACGAGAGTGCCCTCAATGTAGATGTCGACCCAGAGATAGCGGATGGCCCTGTAGCCGGGACTTCAGCGCCTGTGCAAGATGCCCTGCAAAATCACTTTTTCCCAACACCAAGCATGATCTTGGAAAAAGATGTGCTCACCCTCAAATCAGCGGGTCTCAGTATGCGGAAAGCAGAGTACGTCTCTGGCCTTGCCCAAGCATTTCAAGACGGACAATTCACAGATGAGTTTTTTGCAACAGCACCCGATACACAGATTGTTGAACGGCTGGTGAGTATTCGTGGCTTGGGACCATGGTCAGCAGAGATGTTTCTCATTTTTAGCCTCAAACGCACAGATTGTTTGTCGTACGGTGATATTGGCATTCAACGCGGCATGGCACATTGGCTCGGTAAGGATGTCAAGGATAAGCGAACGCATTCAAAGGGGAAGTTCAAGTACGTCTCACAGCAGGAAATGGACCACACGTCTGAACCTTGGCGTCCATTCCGTTCAATTGGCTGCTGGTTCATGTGGCGTGTGAACGGTATCATTGATAAAGTAGAGGAGGAGGATTCCAAGGCGAAAATTGAAGTGAAGGAAGAAGCGTAGTGCTAGAATGGATAATGACGGGTGAAATAATGAATTGCTTTGCGTTACTCTTTCGTGGATATCCTGGCATTACCACTCTTCTGCTGGCCGCCTTCAATCGTGCCGCCGACAGCGTTGAGCACAGCTTGCAAACTAGCAGCGGTGGTGTCATTACCCACGGCGACACCCCAGATAGATCCTTCTGCGACATTGTCGGTGCGCTTGACTTCAATGAAACACACGGCATTCGTTCTAGTACCTGTGCCGAGCGACTGCTGCGTGTACGTCTTGATTTCGGCGTCGAAATCAAACAACTTGCTCATACCATCAAGCAGCGACGACAAAGGACCATTACCGAAACCATTGATTGTGTACTCCTTGTCACCAGCCTTTTTGATCTGTCCCTTGAATTCCTTGGAAACAGGTTCGTCCGCTCCAGGCACTTCATTCACCGCATAATGCAACAGCGAAAAGATTTGCTCCTCCAAGCCATACGCCACTTGAAACAACTTGACAATCTCCGCTGGTGCGAGTTCCTTACCCATACGCTCCGCTTCCGCTTGTACGACGCGAGAAAAGGCAATCTGCAAGTTACGCGGCAAGTCGAACTTGAGTTCCCGTTCGACAATGTAGGACACACCACCCTTGCCAGATTGACTATTCACACGAATCACAGCTTCGTAATTGGCGCCTAGATCTGCTGGGTCGATGGGGAGGTAAGGGACTTTCCAAAATTGCTTTCCCTCTTGATGCTTGAAGCCCTTTTTGATGGCATCTTGATGAGATCCGCTAAAGGCAGTGAACACCAAATCACCAGCATACGGGTGACGTGGGTGCACAGGAACTTTATTGCAAGCACAGCAAATCTTCATTGTTTTGGCAAGATCTGAAAAATCAAGGGCTGGTGCAACACCTTGCGTGTAGAGATTGAGGGCGAGTGTGACAAGGTCGACATTGCCCGTCCGTTCGCCATTGCCAAAGAGACAACCTTCAATACGATCAGCACCGGCCATCTGACCCAACTCGGAGGCTGCCACGGCACAGCCGCGGTCGTTGTGTGGGTGCAACGAAATGCAGACTGTTTCTCGATTTGAGATTTTCGTTGAAAAGTATTCGATTTGGTCGGCATAGACGTTAGGTGTGCACATCTCCACAGTTGCCGGTAAGTTGAAGATGATGGGGTTCTCAACACTCGGCTCCCAAGCTGCTTTGACAGCCTCGCAGACTTCGAGAGCAAAGTCAGGTTCAGCATCGGAAAAGGTCTCTGGGGAGTACTCAAAGACCCAGTTTGTTTTGCGGTACGCTTCATCGGGAGAGTCCTTGGTGAGAGATCGCACAAGTTTAGTGCACTTGACTGCCAAGGCGACCGTTTGCTCCTTGGTATTGCCAAAGACAACTTCACGGAAGCAGGGTGAAACGGCATTGTAGATGTGAATTGTTGCATTCTTGGCACCCTTGACAGATTCTACTGTGCGAATGATGAGTTCCTCCCTGCATGGCGCAAGGACTTGCACTGAGACATCGTCGGGCACTGCGCCTGGCGTCTCAATCAATCGCCTCACAAAGTCAAAGTCTGTTTGACTGGCAGAGGGAAAAGCCACTTCAATCTCCTTGAAGCCTGTCTCCACAAGGAGCTGGAAGTAGACCCATTTTTCATCGCCAGACATGGGATCTACAAGGGATTGGTTGCCATCGCGCAAGTCAGTACTCAACCAACGGGGTGCCCTATCCAGGATTTTGGAGGGCCACTGTCGGTTTTGAATGGGGACTTGTGGGAAGGGTTTGTACTTCTGACTGGGGTCCTTAAGCATGCCCATTGTGGTCTTTTAGCTGATGGCTAGATGGTAGATGTGTCGATATCGCTTGCTGGCGATTTTATCAAATTTGAGAGTGGAGAGCAGCAACGACAAGAACACGCTTGGACAGGCTTATGCTTGAAGTCATCGTCAATGATAGACTCGGGAAGAAGGTCAGGTACGTCGCGCATCTCTACCTTGTTCTGCTCTAACAATCCAGGGTCAAATGCAACGAAGATGATACAGTAGGCGACCTGAAGAAGCTGATTGCTGCACAAACAGGTACTGCAGCGTATGTCTCCTTCTAGTATACACTTCGAGACGTCTTGCTAACAGCACAGAGACAGGATTATCCTCAAAAAGTGGTATACGACATTCAAGGACCACATCACATTGGCAGATTATGAAATTCACAATGGCATGAGTCTGGAACTGTACTATTCATAGTCATGGAGTAGACAATGAAGAAAAGAAGCTGAACTACGAGGAAGAAGTAGATGAGATGCCCCCGTCTTTGCGCTGAAAATCAATACAGAACTTGCCTTGTTTTTGTATGTAACCGATGTGTGCTTAAGCAGAGACACCATTGCCATTCGCAAGCTTAGCCTTCTTTGCAGCCGGCGCCTCTTGTGCGGCCTCAATCGCCTGCTTCGTCACACCAATCTGCATACCAGCCTCGATGGCAGCCTGCTCGAGATGTTCCCTGAGTGCTTCACCATCGATCCTGTCAATTGCCGAGTGGAATTCACGCAGCAAGACATCGACATCATCCGCAGCAAGTGTCTTGACATCCGCCATCTTCTTGATATGCATCGTGAGCACCTTGACTTGCTCAACCGTCAAGTCGAGGTTGAGCTGTTCAGCGCGTGACTTGACGGCATTCCAACCAGTCAGTCTGGATCCAATATGCACATAACGCGTCATGCCGAAATCAGTTGGGTTGAGAATCTCATACGTGGAGGGGTTTGCCAGGATGGCCTTGGCGTGAATACCGGCTTTGTGTGTGAATGCGCAGTAACCGGTGACTGGGTTGTTGAAGGGGATATTGATATCGACTGCTTCAGCAACAAGGTTCTCAAGTTCACGCAACTTGTTGAGCTTGTACTTGCCCATCACGTAGTCCTTGTCGGCGACGTACATACGTGCCAAGAAGCCACCAAGCGGCGTAATACCATTCCGCTCGCCAATACCGAGGACGGAGGTATCGACGTGTGTAGCGCCAGCTTCAAGCGCGCAATAGGCATTGGCAATCGCACACCCGGTATCGTCATGGAAGTGTGTTTCAATATCACAAGAAACGACACCACGCAGGGTACGGAGCAAGTCGTACACTTGTCTTGGGTTGGCGCATCCAACCGTATCAGCAACACCAACTCGGTTGACACCAATCTTGTCGACTGCCTGGTAGATGCTCAGCAAATCCACCAAATCAGAGCGGAAGGAGTCTTCTGAGGAGAATCTGATTTCAATGTTGTGGGACTTGACAAATTCAATGACTTCCTTGGCGGCCTTTGTAATATAAGTCATATCCTTGCCATGGGAGAACTCGCGCAAGAAGGAGGAAGTACCAATCACGACATCAACACCATCGACACCGGTTGTGACGGCAAGACGCGCATCATCCATGTTGCAACGAATATGGGTGAGCACCTTTGCCTTGAGGCCTAGCTTGCAAATTGCCATGAGATCCAGCCTGGACTGTTCCGAGGCTGCTGGGGAAGTGACCTCAATGTAATCCACACCAAAGTCATCCAGCGCCTTGGCAATTTCAATCTTCTTGGCAGTATCGAAGAAGGCATTGGCGAACTGCTCACCCTCACGCAGGGTGGATTCGATGATCTTGAAGTTGCCGACGTTGGAGAGGAAGTCGGAAGCCTTGCTGCCGTAAGGGTTGCTGGTGGTGGTTGGACGCTTGATGGTGGCCTCTGTGACGCTGGTCATGTCGTTTCCTACAGAGGGCGGCATGCTTTGTTCTTGATCCTTCCTGAGTACAGATGGAAGCTGAGAGAGTAGGAGGAGGAGGAGGAGTCGCTGGTCTGTGTCTTGTTCTCGAGATCTTTATCAAAGCCGACACAGGGTTAGGGCGACGAAGACCAGACCACTTGACGCCCTCTGCAAGCATACACGTCCCTTGTCAACATGGCCTCCGATGTCAGAGATGTCCTAGGCATATCTTCGTCTTCCTTCACAGCTGGCCCACCACAGAAGAAGCAAAAACCGAATGGACCTGCCAAGGGTGTCAGCAGGGAACTCTACAACCTCCTAGGCAACAACCTACCTCCCACCGTCGCACAGAACAGCGGACAGCGCTTCAAGGAAAAACCGCGCTTCAAGCAGAAAGCAGTGAGCTGGGTGCGTGCACCTTTCAAAAATGCGGCGCGTACAGATGACCTGGTGCTGCGACACTGGATGCGTGGACCTGTGACGGATATGGAGACGCCTGCAGAGCACTACCATTTCGAGGTCTTTAATAAGCATCCCGATGTTGCGCAGTATAGCAGTGAAGAGTATGCGACTTTTTTGGAACGGCCAGATTGGACGCGAGAAGAGACGGATGTTTTGATGGATTTGTGCAAGCAGTGGGATTGTCGCTTTGTTGTGGTGCATGATCGCTGGCCAGCCAGCCTCAAGCAGCGCTCGCAAGAACAACTGAAAGATCGCTACTACAGTATTTGCACGGCCTTATATGCTTCACGCGGTCAGAGTACAGATGGCCTGCACTACGACCTGGCGCGTGAGGAAGCGCGTAAAAAGTACCTCGAGGAACTCTTTACGCGTACATCAGATGAGATTGAGGAGGAGAATAAGCTGATTATTGAGTCTCGACGCCTAGAGGCAGCAGAGAAGCAGCTGGCTTTGCAAAAACAAGAGCTCCTGAGAACGCTTGAGACACCGCAATCTACTGGATCCATTGCTCAGCACATGTCCTCACAGGGCCTTGCGACACTCGCCCAAGGGATGCTCACAGCAGACAAGCAGAAGACTAAAAAAAAACAACTCGAACCAGCAAGTGGCTCAGCAAAACAACGCTACCGCAAACTCTCACCGCGTGAACAGCGAGAGCACGGCGTGACGTGGCATGAAAAATTAACAAGCGGTGCCTTTTTACGTTCGCAAAAGACAGTAGCACTCAAGCAAACGGTCGCTACAAAAGTCTTGACGGTGATGCAGGAATTGGGAATGAGCAATGTCTTGACCATGCCCACTGAGAAGACGGTACGGCGCTTTGACTTGTTGCAGAGTAAGATTGCGACGTTGTTGGAGGCAAAACGTGTTGTGGATAAGGTGGAGCAAGTCAGTGACTCACCTGCTGCTTTAGCATCGTAAACTTGCCCTATGGTAATACATATGTACGTTTTCTGTATGTCTAAAACTTTCCTCGCAATGCCTGTCGGCCCATGTGCAAGGCTGTCAATTTGCAAGTCTTCCAAAGGTTGGGAAAGTCAAGGGTACTCGTGAATGTATCCGCAAAGCCTAATCGTTAGTATTGCCAAGCAAAGCCTGTAGACAAACCGAATGGGAGCATAGCCGGAATCCAACCTTGTGCTAGTTCCAAGGCAAAGCACTTGGATGGCATGGCATATTGTGTTACTTCTCCTCGACGCATAAAGTTCTGGTCCCCTGGGTTGTACACATGTGCTTCTAGCTCATGTGGCTTTGCAGCGAGTTGCTGACCGACCAGAATGGTGAAGTAGTCGTCAGCCGTATGAATGCCTGAATGGCCTTCAGTCTGCAGAGCAGTGCCAAAGAAGATGAGGTACTCTGTGATACTGGCATGCAGGATCACCATAGTTCCCATCGCACCACCAGCATTGTTGAAGATCCAATCCTGCTCAGTCCATTCACTGATGGCGTCTCCATACTCTTCCTTCAAGTCTCGCGTGAGCTGCTTGAGCAGAGGAGCGGTATTGTTGCCATGCGCAGCAATGGCCTTGCGAGAGAGTTCTTGCAGTTTCTTTGGGTCAAAGACGTACTGTGTGTGCAAGTAGCCGTCTAGCACATAAACTATAGAAGCAAACACGGCCAAGAAGATGGCAGTACGACTAGAAATGAGCATAGCTGGAGGATAGAAGAAGAGCGAGCGTCGTGCTGAGTCTTCGTTTTGTTTCCGTTGCTTGCCGGTGGCCTGATTGTAAACACGTGATTGCCCCTGACGAGTCGCTCTGGCCAAGTCTGCTGTAGACAATCTTTTGAGCCATGTAGGCAGCGAGGAGCTGATGATGGCGCAAGTCAACCAGCTAAGATGCAGCTGCTAGCAACTGCCAAGAGATGGTTTATGGAATAATCAGCAGAAGCAAATCTGTGGGAGATTCAGCTCAAAATCTCCTAGGCCATCGTTAACCTGTTTCACGCGCGTAACTGCTATGGTAAGTGAACAGTGACTAGAGCAGCTAGCGTCATCAGTTCAGCCAAAATCAGCCAGGCTGGACGGCTCTCTGCATCACGGCATGGTATGGTAAGGTGTGGATGAAGCCAACGCGGAAGGAGTTCTTTTCAAACAAGGACTTCAGGAAACAGAGCAAATCTCATAACCTATCACAAACAAAGGACGTCACGAAGAATAACGCAGGAAGAGCAGAGAAGAAAGCGGAAAGAGCACTGGCAAGGCACGATACAAGGACGCTCATTTCTCTCACGCCTTTATCTAACCCTGGCAACGACAGTCACTCCAACAGTCACGTCTCTGCCCTTCCAGAGACAGTCACATCCACACCAGACGCTGTCCCCGCCTTCGAAGTATGCTCGCATAACACTCTGTCTACGTGACGCACCAGCTGACGCGCTTTCTTTGCTTCTAGTACCTCTCATGGACCAAGACTTGCTCGCTACTCTGTTGCGCGACGTCGCTGCACAAGCAAACAACAGCAACCACAATAGTCAACACACCGAGCAGCAGCAACAGCAGCAGCAGGACAACCATGCCGGGCAAGCTGAGGGACAGGATGCCGCTGCACTTGGATTACGCGAAACGCTGCAAGAAACCCTCGATGTATGTCAGCATAAGAAAATCATAACCGTACTAACGCCCGCGAAGAAGACAGAGAAACAGTCGCAGCATCAACAGCAGCTAGAGCATACCGATGGAACGCCAAAACCCACCATTCCCGTCCGTGAAGTCTCTGCCTCTCGCTCTCGCAAGAGTTCCGATGCCATGGAGCTTGACAAGGAAGCACTTGATCCGCAGCACAAAAAGATCCGTACGGAGAATCGCGAGCGCAAGAAGCGTTGGCGAGAGGCAAACGAGGATCGCAATAAGGATAACGACTTGCGATGCCGTGTGCATAAACGCGCTCATAAGCTGTATGGCAAGGAAAATTCTCGCATGAAGGAGATGTGGATTGAGGAGGAGTTCAATAAACGCAAGCACAAGCGCCAAGAAAAGGAAGGCAAGGGACCGGACGGCTTGCCACTGATTGATGGCACGGATATTGCTGATCTGGACCAAGAGGAGTTGAGCAATGCCATCATGGCCACGCTTACGAGTTTCACTGCTCAGAACATGCAGAATGGTGATGCGACACACTCGAGTGAGCTGAATGCATTGTTGCAAAAGTTGACCAATGACCCGGACGTGCTCAAGAATATGTTGAGTGACAAGCCGACAACCGAAAAGAATGATGCAGATTCAGCGCAGCAGTCTGAAGAGCAGCAGCACGGCACACGCGAAGGAACAGCAGAACAGCAGACACAGACGGCTACTGCTGACGCTGCTCAAGGGACACAAGCACAAGCACAATCGCAAGCACAGGCAGCAGCAGACGCCGGTGACGATGTTGACCTCGGCAATATCGACATCCACTCCATTGTCGGTGACTTGCTTGGCAACAATGCTGCATTGCTGGGAGACAGTCATGATGCATTGCTTGAAGGGGTTGCAACAGGTGCGATCACCTTGCCACCGGCTGCTGCACGCAACGAAGGGCGGTCAACGCAGCAGACGACGCGCAGTACACGGCGATCCGGTCAGTCCTGAGTAGGCAATTCGTATCTCTGCTTGTTTATATATCGCCCGTCTCTGTTCTTTACGCTGCAATGTGTTTTGTGGTGGTCGACAACTCGCCTCCATTTTGACAGCCAACGCACTGCCAAGATGCACAACGCCGCAATATAGCACAGAGCGCACACAGGCATGGACGGCACAGGCCACCGCATCTTCGACGACTACTGCAGTCCGCCTGCATTCCCACACATCCCCGAGCTCTCCTTCGGCATCCACAACGACCTGAAGTGGGACTACACCGACCGTCGCATCTTTCAAGAAATCCAACCAGGTGTATTCTTAGGACCCCTCGCTTCGTCACGGGCGTGCGAGACGCTGGCTGAACATCGCATTACGACGCTTGTTGCCATCAGGACAGAACAGACGCGCAAGATCTTCAAGGAACGGTATCCAGAGCAGTTTCGCTATGAGTATATTGATATTGTGGAAGGGTCACTGCTTTCAGTATTGCCGCGCATCACGCCTTTCATCCAAGGCTGTCTCGGAAGAGGTGAGCGATTGCTTTTTTATGATGAGACGGGCAATGCGAAAGGCGCAGTGGTGGTGTGTGCATATTTAATGGAGACCATTGGCATTGATTCGGCAACAGCTTACTCCATGGTCAAGAATAAGCGACTCTCAGTGACGCTGAGTGAGCATGAGCGGTATCAGCTACAAGAGTTTGAGACGCTGTTGCAAGCACGCAAGTCAATCATGACACACAGCTATACCGCTCAGGAACTTGAACGGCCGAATCGAAGGAGACGGCATGAAGACGGTGATAGTGATGAAGATGGACGTGACCGGGATGGCCACTACAGGTGACAAACGTCGTGGCGGATGCATCCGAATGTTACTTGCTTGGCATTTCAGCAATTGGCGCTGCTTTCGTTCCTTTTTATCACTACAAAGCCTTTTTGCTGAGTATCAGCGGTTCCTGTCTGTCTGTCTACGAGGCGACGAGTTCGATTGATCAAGTCAAACTGGACGACTCTAGAGCTGCACAAGGCATGAGACCATCAGTGTGGCCTTAACACATGTTGCCTCGAGTAGTCCGCCTCATGTCAGGCCGAAACGGTCAGGTGGCATTCGAGCGTTGCCTGCTTCCATGACTCTTGGGCGTACCACTGCTACTTCCACCTGCTCCTTTCGTGGAAGCACCGGAAGCTGCTTTAACAGTCCTCTTCTTCTCCTCAATAGCGAGCCAATAAGCTTGACGGTACTCCTCAAAGCCTTCCCTCACCTGCGGCTCACCACCTGCACGCGCCGATACAACCAGCTTGACGTGCGCTTCGCCAGGCATCTTTTCCTTCCGTAGAAAGGATAACCAACCTGTCTGCGTCGGTACCAGCTTCACATTGAATGGCCGAAGCCCACGATTCGCCTGAGGAATGAATTTGCGTGGTTGAAGGAGTGTACTGTTATACAGGCCGCTTGCATAGAACAAAACAAGCGTGACGAGACCCGCTAAAAGACAGATGCGGTAGAGGAATAAGACGTAGCTGTAGTCTGATGGATTGATCCACGTTCCATGAAAGAAGAAGGCGATCCAGATGATCAGTAGAGCAAAGAAGACTTGTCTATTAGCATTGAGCACGAGCACAGAGACTGGCGCGTACGCGTGTATTTGCGTTTGAGGACAAGGAGCCTTGCGTATTCCTTGCGCAGGCTTTCTTCGAAGATGAGGAGGTCGCCATACTGATCGGAGCCGCTGCTCATCGCATGCCGTGACGAGACAGAATCGAGCAGATACCAGGGGACAGATGTTGTAGCTGGTTGTGTTGTTTGTTTGAGAGTTGCCGACACAGAAACGCCGCCGACACCGAGATCAATCATCGAAACGGAGCGCAAGCATCAGCTAAGTGCAGGCTGAAGGAGGGCCATGTCGCTGACAGTGGAGCTCAAGAAGAGCGAGACAACGGCTTCCTTCTTTACAAATCTTGATATCATCGAAGGACGCATACACCTCAACCTCGCGTCTTCCCTTAGCGTCAGCGCCATCGTCATCAAGCTCGAGGGAATCGCCAAGTCTGTGTGCTATACCCAACCGCATCACGGCAAGTCGAGAGCACGCGCCCCGGTTCAAGAGATCCACAAGGTACTCTACCTCACGGACTCGGTGTTTCCCGATCCTCAGCTCAAACAGACCTCCTCGGCGTCGTCCTTTACACTGCAAGAGGGCAAGCACAGCTGGCCCTTCAGCTTCCAAATACCCATCAATAACGACTGCAAGCAGGCTTCTCGCTTCCAAGGACAAAATGCACTCGGTGCCTTATTGAATGGACAATCGCCCATGTCGAATCATGAACAACAGGTGGATTCCTACCAACATGTCCAGCAGATCCTACCACCATCTCTTGCTGGATCGGAAGATGTCTGGGTACGGTATTTTGTGAAGGCAGTGGTGCAGCGACCGTCAAAGCTCTCCCTCAATTATCGCTCCTATGCGCCCTTTTTGTTCCTACCCATCGACCGGCCGCGTGCAGATGAAGGCGCCAGTACCGCTTTCTTTGTCAAACGTCAACATACACTCAGTATTCTCGATGATGCAAAAAGACCACGCGGATTGCTCGGCGCCTTTCAAGAACCTAAAAAACGCATGTCTGATACGATTGCGATTGAAGTACGGCAACCCAACCCACCCACCGTCGTGCCCGGTGTCCCTGCCAATATCGAACTTCTTGGCTATATTGAGACGAATTTTAATGATTTGTCTGATTTACGTATCACCCACATCTCCGTCTACTTCCTCGCCACGACCCGCATCAAGGCGCAGAATCTAAAACGTACATTGGGTGGTCGACTCCCTGTTTATGCAACAGACCTGAATGTTCCCTTCAAGCGTGCTTCAGGACCCACTGTACCCGCCTGTCAAGTACACATGGCTAGACTCCCTACACCACTGATTGTCGCTACGGATTGTGCACCGACGTTTGTGACATGCAATATTTCGCGAACGTATGAATTTGAATTCAATATCACGGTGCAGCATGGACCGAGTAAAGCAACTATTCAACTCATCTCACCAATTGAAGTACTGAGTGGTGTGAGCGCGCCACCACCACAAGAACGGAGTGATTCGGTTGTTGCTGAGGGAGATGGACCACCGCCTGCATTGCCTGTGCGACCACAAGGCAAGCGTGTCGTGAGCGCAGACGGTCAAGAGGGAGAAGAATCGTTACCTTCTTATGAAGAAGTCAGTCAAATTGGTCAGGGACCGTCTGCACGTCCTGCCAATTTAGGTTCGTCACGGGCATTGAGACACAGACGGACGACTTATGGCGTTGCAGATTCATATTTCGAGCATCCAGAGCGATATGATTAATGGGTTGTCTAGATAAATGTCATGCTAGTTGATGTAGTATTCTTTGAATATCTGCCTCTTTACCCGGTGCGAGTTGCGCAAGGGTTGTGCTTTGTGATAGAAATCGATGAGCGACGAGGAAGGTGCCAAGGTCATACAGTTTGTGTAGAAGTAGCTTCTGTACTGTCCTTTTGCATTCATGGAGTAGAATGAGACTAAATACAAGAGAAGCATAGCGAGCTGTCAAGTGAACGACATTGAGATCGACTTCGACGATGGTATTCTTGAACGTACCAAAAAACATGACGATGAGGGCGTCTCGCTCATACTGCTGCATCGGCTTTCCTTGCGTTTTGCAATCTTCTTGAAGTAGCCGTACGGCAAGAATAAACACCGCTTCATCGGATAGGCCAGCTTCGGGAATGTCGATGGTCTGGGTCGTTGTTGCAGCCACGAACTCGCTAGCGAGATCACTACCGACTCGCAACCATTCAGTCACGCCACGTTCATTGTGGTGTTTCCGAGGAGGCAGTAGATGTTGGATGTGTTGATACGCTTGTGCTCGAATCTTCCGTGAACATCGCCAAATGGATTCGCGCTTCACATTTTCTAGGAGAACTGGAAGGTAGAGGTTGCCTGTACTCAATAATTCCATAAGAATGCCACTTGGTTTATTCTCCTGGGCATAGACATCAAGCGTCGTTGCCACGGGAGAAGTGCGCCAGTCGAACAGTGCTGCTGAACGAAGGATCTCCCCTTGCGTAACATGCTGTCGGAGATGACCAGCTTGTAGCTTATTGATGCATAGGCGACCTGAAGCGTGCTTGCTAGCAGAACCTTCTGTACCCATCATCGTACCAAGCTCCAATAAATCCACACCGAGCAACGCACTCGTCTGTGCATAAAAGAAGGCATGACCTGACATTTGATCATTTGAAAATGTAACCTTACTCAGTGGCATGTATGCGGCTGCACTACCAAGATCAAATAAGTGCATGTCTGAATCTTGTGAGAGGATAAAGACCTGCTTTGCCGGGCCTGCACGGCTTGCGAAATCGCCTGCAGTGCGTGCACAGGTCAAATCTGCCTCTTCGGGGGAGGTTGTGACGGGGTAACCAGCATCCGATAGGACTTGCTGGCAGATGAAAGAGGCAAAGCCAGGTGCCGGAACCCAAGCGTCAAGACTACCAACATTACGAGCCGTGAGCTTCATGCTCCGTCTGACACGTTCTTGACGAATGGAAGTCTTGTGAGTCGGTAGGTACCCGTCAAAGCATATCTGCAGCCTACGTAAATTAGCAAGATAAAGAAAGTGCCGCCCATCCTACACTTCGACACCAGCCAATTTGATCTGGTCCATGAATGCAAGAACAGCTTTTGCATAATTTCTATAGTGGCCCTCGACGATATTTGCTCCGTTGTATAGATGGTGAGTCAGGGCATTGCCGTCAACCACGAGCCAGGCTTGTGTATCATTTTGAGGAAGGAGCAGCTCTTCACCGTATGATTCTAGGAAGCTCTGCAGGCCTTGGATGCCCATTCAGCGATAAATAGTAGGGAGTCAGTCTATAGATTTGATTGGCTTTTTGGTGGCCGGCCGATGAGCAGTCCCGGATACATGCAGGAAAGTAGCACTGCTGCCAAAGCCTGTGCTGAGAAGGAGCAGAGAATGTTCTGATATAGCTGATGGGGTCGGGTGTGGACTGGATTCTCGGGGGAAATGGCTGGACACAAATCTCAGAAAACAGCAACACCCAGCAACCAGGAGCAAGCGCCGGTATAAGCTGGAAGAGATGCCCAAGATGCAGGCACACGCTCGCTCTCCTCCTGTTCTCCAGTCTACTCATCATATCTACCCACCACCATCTACAGTAGCAGCAGAGGCAACAGCAGCAGATGCAATACGCACACTTCATCACCATCCTCTTAGCTGCAAGTCGCATCGAGGCTAAATGGTCAGACTGGCATAAACGCGCTCCAGCGCCCGTTCTAACAGAGACGGAAGAAGTGGTTACAGTCTGGCACACAGCCTACACCAGCTGTCCTTGTCCAAGCACCACAACATCTGCCTCACAAGGCTCCACGCAACTGCCCTACAACATTGTCGCCGTCAATGGCGGCGGACAAGCGGCAAATGAAGATGCAGTGGTGGTCACAGCTACGCAAGACCCTATCCTTGTCCTGTATCCAACGCAAGCTCCACAAGATCCTGATGTAGGAGTCCTTGATCTGACTCTGTCTACTAGCACAGTCAGGGTCACATCGACAAGCACGGTCATTGTCGATGCAGACGAAACAGAGATTGCAGCGAAGCCCGTACAAACTAGGACTGCGGGTATCGCTGAATTGCCAGCTGTACCAGCATCAAGCGCAGCCCAAACAACCACCTATACAGTCATCGTTACAGTTACGGCAGAAGATCCATCGACCAGCAGCACTTCTTCTACAATACTCAACACGAATGGTATTGCAGGATTGGCCCAGACTCCATCCACGATCGTGCTACCTTCTACTACATCGAGCAGCAGCAGCAGCAGCGTCGTGTCTCCTATGGCAACAGTCGCGGCAAGCAGCGTCGCGTCGACAATAGCAATGTTCGCTGCAAGCAGTGGTATCGCTGCGTTCCCAGGCATTTCAGCACTCCTTAGCTCCATGTCCGTTTCTTCTGCACTTTCTTCTACGGCGCTCCCGGTTCCAACCACGCCGGTTTCCATCACCCTGGGTGTTTCTACTGCTTTGCCATCATCGACATTGTCAAGCAGCAGTCAAGCAACAGCGTCTGTGCTTGGCCTCGCTCAAAGTCCATCTGCTTCTGTCTCAAGCACATCCGCCACACTGACGGCGTCATCCACATCACAGTCGGTCGGCAGCAGTTCAAGCGCATCGCTCAGCACAACAAGCACGTCAATCTTGTCGTCATCAACCACGATGGTGCTCCCTTCTAGCACACTCGCCTCCTCGACAACGACGACAACAGATGTACCGAGCAGCTCGAGTGCACTGCCTTTATCGTTGCAGGTCAGCTCTGTCTCAAGCATAGCGTCGCTATCATTGACAAGCTCAGCAGCTGTACTGCCCAGCGCGGTCGGTATGGCTATCTTGCCTTCAATGGTAGCGCCTGCGCAACAAGCCGTTAGCGAGCCATCCTCATCATCCGCGATGTCGACGCAATATCTTTCTTCAACGACAGAATCGGCATTGCCAACAATGACGCCGCCTGCAGCCATGGACCCTGCACGCTCCATCTCGGCAACGTACACAATTCGCACCACCGTCACGGCAGAGTAGAGCACCTATTGTCACTTCACACTGCTCATCATACGTTCTTTTAGTCAAACTTTTGTTAGCGTAGGCGAAAATCATCTCCTTTCAATGTCACTACTTCTAAAACATGATTGTGTCCTGAAAACTGTATCGTGATAGGCTCCTGTATTCAGGTACCTTCGCTACCTTCCACAAATAATTGTCAAGATCCACCTCATCGCCGATGTAACTGTACCCCAGCTCCCTTGCACGCTGCACAATCCTCTCGGCAGCTACAATCGACGCAGCACGTAACGAGACTGCCTGGTGCAATGTCAATTGCGTGACATCATCACACGGTGCTTCATCTAGCTTGAGGATAGCAAAATGCTTCATCATGCTCGGCACGACATTATCAGCAAAGATTGTCAAATCACCAGGTTGTAGCCACGTAAACGCCATGCCTTGTCGTTGTAACTCTGAGATCATAATTTGTGCCTTCTTCATGATTGTGATGGTGGGTGTGTACTTGGGAAGGTGGTAGATGTCCCGTAGCGCCGGTATGGCCGCTAATTTATCAAGCATCGCATCAATATCAGAGACTTGAGCTGCACTCTGCTGCACATAGGCTGCGAGGGTCGTGACTTCAGCTTGCTTCAGGAATTGACCAGTGGACTGTAGTGCCTCTGCAATCTTCCGAGCAATCTGCGATGCTGGGCTCGCTTCAACAATGGAAAGCGCAGCACCCATTGTTGCATGTGGTTTTTCAATTGTCATGTTGATGTGCATGAGTTCACCAACTGTTGCTGCATACACTTGACACATCCATGCCGCATCAAGGGTCCCTTGAGAAAGGTGGAAACCAGTCAATAATCGAATTATACCCTCAAAGGCACCTGATCCTGTTGCCTCCTTCAGCATGAGACGATAACCCGAGCAAAAGTTGAGAAGATGCAAGACTGCATAGAAATTGAGCTTCTGCTCATCCGATTCAAAGCGAAGGGGTAGTTTGAGATCCGATGCCTCTTTTGAGACAATCTCTGCATAACGCGCTTGATTTGTTTCTTTTAAAAATTGATCGATGGCAGGAGCTTGAATGGTGCACGAGCAGTGATCGGATTCTACAAACGCCTTACAGCTTGTTCGGACGTTAGACTGCATAGCTCGCTGGCTTATGAGATGCAGACCTCTCCATAGCTTCAGCTTGAAGCTCCGAAACGCTGACAGAAGGAAAAATGTTCAGATGGAAATGCAAACCAACTCCTCTACTCAAGCAAAGCAGATTTGACAGCAGACCCAAACTCCTCAAGTGCCTCATTGTACGCATGATGTCCCGCGTCTTCAATGACATGCATTTTGACTTGTCCGCCTGCTAAGTTACACAATTTCAGTGCATCGAAGCCCGCATCTACAGACATCCAGTCACGTTTGCCATAGACTAATAAGATGGGTATATGAGTGGGCAACTGTCCCATCAATGCTTCTCGAGCATGCGCGCCAGGCGCAAGTATATAAGAGAGCATACGTTCAGTAGATGCTGGTAAGGAAAAGACGCGAAACGCATATTCATGGATGAGCTTCTTGGCCTTGTCTTTTGAGCTGGTTGACGACGAGCCTGGTACAACGAGGGTATGGGACCAGGCAGACATAAGTTTCGGACCAAATGGACCAGACCAGCGAAGGAAGTCAAAGGGAGTATAGCCAGTATCCCAAAGATGTTGAATGAACCAGGGTAATGGGTTCGTTGGCTTTGCTGGAAGCAATGCAGCGTCGCCCATTAAACAGGCGCGTGCGTCTTTATAGGGATTCTCGTTCATTCCCACAGGACTGATAAGAATCAGCTGCTTGACAACGCTTGGGGAACGCTGTGCATAACGAATGGCGAGATATGCACCGAAAGAATGAGCGACCAATATAATTTTATCAAGCCCTTTCAGGACACGCCACTCTTCAAGCGCATCAAGAAAGACGGCTTCGGCTGCAATACGTTGTTCAGTAGGACTTTTACCAGATATGCTAACTGTTGGCCGACTAGAAAGACCCATGCCGATCCAGTCGAGCGCATACAAAGGACCATGCCGTTGTATCATGTCTGGTGTTGATAGCATACCGAAGCTTGCAGCGAAACAAGCTAGACCGCTGCCATAACCATGCAGCAATACAATTGCTGATTTTTGCCGAACATCTAGTAACGATGACGAAATACACAGCTCGTTGATGGCGCGGTCTTTACCAGAAAGCTGCGTGGCGCACTGGGCTACGATTCGGCCTGAAGATGACCATTCATCGCAGTAATGCGCGACCAGAAGGTCTTGGGTTTGGAGAGCAGGCTCTCGAAAGGAGCGAAGATACTGCAAGAAAGAGCGATGGACGGATTGTGGAAAAGAAGAGAAGCCAGCTGCCTTTTGGGCGATACATTCAATAGCTGCGGCTGCTAGGACTAGAAAGAGCGTAGTGACGAGGAGGATGATCCATATCTGTGCATGTGTCTCATTGAGCTGGACTAGCCAGCGAGAAAGTAGAAGCTTTGTCAAGGCCATGTATTGTGCATTTGTGTTAAGGTGATGGAGCCGAGTTTCACTTGTTTTGCAACTTGACACGCGTTCGATCGCGCAACATCCAGCTACACACTACTACTTCCATGTCCAGCATGGGTATACCTCTCATACATCAAGCTCAAGCTTCTGAAATCAAGCCAATTGCTTCAAATGACCTTACAGCCTTGCTGCAAAAACGGACAGATATTGAAGCTGAATTGGACAATTGTAGTGCTGTGCTCGACAAGCACAATTTATCCATGTCCGATCCACTGATTGACTCACAAGGCTTTCCACGGTCTGATATAGACGTGGCTGCTTGTCGTATTGCTCGAACTTCCATTATCAGGCTGCGTAATGACCACAAGGCCGTCATGTCTGCCATAGAGGCAAGCGTCCATGCAGGTTTCAAGACAGAAACAGTCGCCCAGGCTTCGACTCCACGCGCGCCTCAGCCTTCTTCAGCACGAACGGTTCCTGTTGATCGTCAACCTTTTGCGCTTGTCAACAGTGTGGCAGATGCATCGCCTGCTGCGCTCGCAGGTCTTCAAGCAGGTGATCAAATCGTCACATTTGGGGGTACGCATTCTCAGAATCATCGAGCACTCGCTCGTCTTGCCGAAGAAGTCGCTCGCGCAACACAAGAAAACGGTTCTATTGAAGTGACCGTACTACGAAAACAAGAAGGAAGGACAGCGTTTCTCAGACGTGCGTTGAGGCCAAATACCGCCTGGGGAGGGCGAGGTGCACTTGGTGCGCACTTTTTGCCTCTTTGAACCTGATGCACTGCTATCGTGCATGCTAAATCTGGTGAATACTACCAAATCAGAGGCCGTGCAGTACTCGCAACCTTTGAGACGCGCCATGTTGCTCTCGGCCGGGTTCTTACTGGACGAGATCTCAATACTGTACAGAATTAGAAACGATGCATGTCTACTGAAGCAAATTTATGAGACGATACGCACATTCATCAGTGAAGCTTCAAAAGGTTAACGTGGACCTGGAAGATCTCAGCAGGCCGGAACGCTTGGCTCGACAATCCTCGAGGGAGGCCAAGTTGCGCACCTTGCAGACCTAGCATAGGAAAAATTCTTTCAAAAGACTTTGGCTCATACTTCGTGGACAAGGGCCCATTCATCGTGAAAGAGAGTATATCGACCTTCGAAAGCGATCTAAAAGTAGAATCCACTGAGATCTAACGTGACTGTGCCACGAGTCTAATGATCACAATGCTGAGAAGTTCGGACAGACCGAACTCTTTCTTTGCTATTGAGCATAAACGAGCCTTTTCCATAGCTGAGACTTGTGTGAAGAATGCATGAAGTTTGAGACATATTGATCTTTCCAACCAAGACAGGCTTCAGACGCGCTTCTTCCCATGAAACAAATGTCCTCGCTCTGTATAGACGAATTTCGCATAGAGAGTGGCTGCGAATGCCACAGAGCAGAATGAGATTGTGGCCGATATGTTGAACTGATGTACATCTGGATATACAGCCGTGATGATAAATGCGGCAAGCTCGAACACGCTTTGCAGAGCCCATTCTGTCGTTGAGAAAGCAGCCCTGTCAGCTTCTTCAACGTGACCTTGAATGAAGGCCTGGGAAGACAGATCGAAACCCCAGAGTCCAACGCGGCTCAAGGCGACACCGCAGACAAACAGGAGCAACGCAGTGAGCGACTTTGGGTCAATCCACAAGGGCAGGATAGCCACGCATAGGCAAATAACCTGTCCGTTGAGGAACCAGAGACCGGCTCGTACCACACCAACCCGTGCCATCAACCACGGCGCAAGCCATGTTGCGGAAAGCTCGCAAATGGTAGATCCAACTCTGAGCAGTGCAAGCGATGATCCGCTGAAGCCCATAGCGAGTAGAAATGCCACCATCTGCCCACCGAAGGAGAGACTTGTTAAATATAATGCCGAAAGACATATTGAGGGGTAAAAAGCTTCTTGCGAGACATAGGTAATGACATTGCGTTTGCATGATTGATACCACGACTGAAGCCAACCTAATCCCAGAAGATTAGGGAATGCAATATCGTTATTTGACAGAGAAGAGCTGGCCTCCATTACTGCCACCTTGTGTGCGAGACGCGGAAATGATTGAAATGTAACTTTGATGAGAGAATACTCGATGGCTGCAAAGATTACATTTGTGCTAGCAATATAGACGATGGCAATCGTAGTAGATGCGCCTTCGAGTAAGGCAATAGCGACTGGGCTGATGAGCTTACAAAACAAGTCAATTCGACGCATTTGCGAGTTCATCATTTCAAGCTTGGTTGAGTCGCTGTCGGCAATGACAATGACCCAATCTCTCTCAACGGAGATGGTACATGCCATACTGGCAAGCTTTTCAACGCCAGCGAGTAGAATGACACCACAAAAAAGACATGATAGGGCCCACTTGCTCAGAGTAGCTTGGTGTAAAAGGGGCCAGAAGAGTACACAGGAAGCAGCAACTGATGCCCTTTGCCAGAGAATCGATTGACGTATGACCGTTAGACGATTACCTCGATCAATGTACTTGGCTACAAGTGGCGCGAAGACAATGGCCGATAGAGCTCGAAAGATGGCGTACAGCGACAACTCCAGGAGACTGCCTGGGCTACTTCTTGCTAGAAACAAAACGGCACCGAATTCGAAGCCGCGTGAAAGCCATGTAGAGAGAAAATGTGAAGCATACAGGTACAGCATAGCATGCCTAGACGGGTGATGCGAGTTGGCCCTAGAGCTGTCCTCACCGCCGGCCCGGAGCAAGCTTAGAAGCTCGCTGCTCTCTTGATCCCAATCAGAGCTTGTGAGAGACATAAGACTTGCTTGAGCCAGACTTTCCCGGTATAGTTAAATGCTCAAGTCAGGGGTGTTCCGTGGCGTTAAGCACAGACGGAATATGCATGATGAAGCCCTGGTGCTCCAGCCCAGCAACCTAGGCAGTTTGTCCGTGTGGTCGTTGACCTAATCGTGTGATTATTCGGTTCATGGTAGAGCTAACCCTGACGTGTCCAGAAATTTACAGAATGGTGCTGAATTTCAGGAGAACTATGCAACGGCTGCCACTAAGCATTGAGATAAGTACCAGTATACCCCTATAAGAAGCTGTAGTATCGCCTGAATTCCGCTGTAGACACGCTGAAACCTATATGAAGCCTGAGAAATCAAGAATGAGAGATGTTGGACAAATTGAAGGCGCAGGCGAGAGAGACCAGACTACAGCTCATCATTAAAGGAAGGGATCAAGGTCCAAGAGCTCGCGGAGTACAGAGAAATACGTTCAGTACGAACTAGCTTGACTTTTTCTGGGCTATTGCACAGAATCTTTTGCTTCCATGAAGCACTCGTTTCCAAGACAGCTGCAATCTTTACCAAGTAGCTGTTGCATGACTGAGTGCGAGGGAGGGCTGGCTCTATGTCCAAACACATCGACTGCTTGTCCAAGGAGAACAAAAAACGTCAAGGCTGCAAGATGAATTGGACGTGAGCAAACTATCAACAAAGACTACCAATCTGACACCTTGGCCTTCTTGTTCTTGATGGCCTCAATCTTGACGGGTCCTTCACGATCATAGCCCTTACCATCGAGCCAAGGGAAGTGTTCTGTACGCATCCGCTCAAATGCCGTAATCTTGTCATCCTTCTGCATGGTAAGACCGATATCGTCCAGACCGTTGACAAGACAGTGTTTCCTGAATTCCTCAACGTCAAAGGTCGCTAGCACCTCGCCACTCGCTGAACGAATCTCCTGCTTAGGCAAGTCAATGGCCAGGGGTTCGCCCTTTCCAGCGACAGGACTGAGTTTTGTGCGAATTGTTTCTTGGTCAAGGATGATGGGCAACATACCATTCTTGAAGCAATTGTTGAAAAAGATGTCAGCAAAGGAGTTGGCAATGATGACTTTGATACCAAAGTCAAGGAGTGCCCAGGGTGCATGCTCGCGAGAGGAGCCGCAACCAAAGTTGACGCCATCCACAACGAGGATCTTGCTGTCGGTATACGGCTTCTGGTTGAGGATGAAGTCCATGTTGGGTTGATCATCGTTGTAACGCATTGACCAGAAAAGGGCAGTACCGAGACCCGTACGCTTGATGGTCTTGAGGAATTGTTTTGGGATGAGCATGTCGGTATCGATATTGTCAATCTTCATGGGCGCTGCAATACCCTCCACCACTTCGAACTTGGGCATACCCACCGCTTCAGGTGTAACTTTAGGCAATTCTCCATCTGCCAATGATTTTTGTGCTTCCAATTCTGCTTCCACATCTGATTGCGGCAAGTCGTTGATGGCATCTTGAGGCACCAAATCCTCCCCAGCTTGCGTTTCATTCGTACCAATGCTCTTTGGTTGCGGAACATCCTTCAAGTCCTGCAACTCGCGCACATCCACCAAGTGTCCTGCAATAGCAGCGGCAGCAGCCATAGCAGGGGAACACAAGTGTGTCAACGACAACGCACCTTGTCTTCCCTCAAAGTTGCGATTACTGGTCGATGCACATCGCTCACCCGGTGCAAGGATATCAGGGTTCATTCCCAAACACATGGAACAACCCGCTTCACGCCACTCAAACCCAGCAGCTTCAAAGATTGCATCTAGACCTTCTGACGCTGCTTGTTGACGGACGAGACCCGAGCCAGGCACGACCATGGCACGTTTAATGTTGCTTGCAATTTTCTTTCCCTGCACAATGCGTGCTGCTGAGCGTAAATCTTCAATACGTGCATTGGTGCAAGAACCAATGAAGACTTTATCGACGTAGACTTCCTTCATTGGAGTGCCTGGTTTGAGCTGGATGTAGTTGAGTGCACGTTCAATCGCAGCTTTTTTGGCAGGGTCTGTTGCTTGTGCTGGATCAGGAACACGTCCCGTGATGGGCACAACGTCTTGTGGCGAGGTGCCCCACGTGACGGTTGGCACAATCTCGCTGCCCTTGACTTCAACACTGATATCGTACTTGGCATCTTCATCAGAGACAAGTGTCTTCCAGTATGCGACTGCACGATCCCATTCTTCCCCTGAGGGCGCCATCGGACGACCCTTGAGATAATCAAACGTCGTTTGATCAGGGTTGATGAGACCCGCACGCGCACCGCCTTCAATGGACATGTTGCAAATGGACATGCGTGCCTCCATACTCAACTTGTCAATCGCCGTGCCGCAAAACTCAATCACACAGCCCGTTCCACCAGCCGTACCAATCACACCAATAACGTGCAAGATGAGGTCTTTTGAGGTGACACCGTCTGCGAGTTCGCCATCGACGCGAACGCGCATGTTTTTACTCTTTTGTGTAATGAGGGTTTGTGTGGCAAGCACATGTTCTACCTCAGAGGTACCGATACCCCATGCCAACGCACCAAATGCACCATGTGTCGAGGTATGCGAGTCACCACACACAATAGTTGTACCAGGCAGGGTGAACCCTTGTTCAGGGCCAATCACATGTACAATACCCTGCCGCTTATCAGCCAGACCGAAATAGGTCAGCTTGAAAAACTTGACATTCTCCTCCAACGTCTCACACTGCAATCGAGAATCCGCCTCTTCAATAAAACTAGAGATATTCTTGAAATGCTTGCGTGGCGTGGTAGGGACATTGTGGTCGGTCGTGGCCAGTGTACAGTCTGGTCGGCGAACACCACGGCCTGTGGCGCGCAAATTGGCGAATGCCTGTGGCGTGGTGACTTCATGACAGATTTGGCGGTCAATATAGAGGAGCGCTGTGCCGTCTGGTTGGAGGTCAATGGTGTGGTCGGCAAAGATCTTGTCTGGTTGCTGGTTAGTCTTGCCCTTTTGGTTGTAGGGACGATTTACCGTAGAGCGTTCGTGGGCCCTGTGGTGCGACCATGATGATAGCCTGTGTCGCTACAGATGGTCAGCAGGCTTCTTTATACTCTCGAGCTGTATGCGGTTTTGTCGCGGAAGAGACGGCGGCTCTGGCGGAAGCAGGAAAAGGCGGGAGGAAACGGCAGTCACAACTAGGATGAACAATGTAACTACTACAAACACTACAAATAGAAGGAAGGAAGGTACAGATGAGCCAAAGGGGGAAGAGACGGCGGAGAAGGGCGCGTGATCAGTAGGAATTCGACTTGGCAAGGCAAGGCAGCTCAGTCGGCTCAGGCTCACCCTTCAGCTTTGCCAACTCTTGCTCTCGCATCATCAAGATCTGTCGTAGTTGCGCATTCTCAATTTCAAGCGCATTACACCGAACTTGCGCGCCAGCCAGCATTTCTCGCTTCTTGAGACGTGAACGCGCTGCTGCTTCGGTGTTCTTCGCACGTAGGTTTTCACGCTCCTCTGGTGTTTCCTCATGGTTTGCTGAACGAGCACCACGACGCGCTGGTTTCCGTGTGCGCTGACGAGGAACAAGTGCAGGAAGGACAGAAGATGCCATGCTCGAGGTAGGAGCCGGTGCAGCGTGCACTGGAGGAGAAGGAGTGGTAGACACGTGTGGCTGCTGAGGAGGTGCAGACTGGTACTCCATAGGCCGATGCTCATGCGCTTGTAGGTATCGAGGAGCATGCTCTTCTTGATCTTGTTGCTGTTGCTGCTCTTGCTGCATGGGAGGCACATATTGAACATGTTCATGCCCAGAAGCAGAAGCAGAAGCAGAGGCAGACGGAGCGCTGGTCACCTCTTCTATAGAACGCGACATGAAGAGCTGTTGTGGATGTTGCTGTTGTTGTGCTTGTATCAGAGGGTAACCAGGCGCTGCTTGTGTCTGAAGCGTCGCTGGGTCGACGTAGTAAAGAGGTTGTTGCAATGCGTGAATAGAAAGCTGTGCGCGACTCTGCTCTGCCAACACCTGCTGCTGGTGACGTGCCAGAATCTCCTGGTCAGGATAATGCCCGACAGGAGTAGTGTGTGGTGAAGTGTAGCCACTGGATGACTCTCGTTGCAAGGCAAGAACTTGATCTTCAGCACCAGTAGCGACATGCGCCGTATAGGAGATCGCAGGCTGGTGATAAGAGTGCTGTAGACCCATGACGGGTGTTACCTCAGCATGAGTCACGGCTGGTTCCTGATTCATCATGAGCATGTCTTCATCCTGAGGAGGCTGGCTGTCTTGCACTGGCTCCTGGACACTGGGAAGAGTCAAGGCAGAAGGTTCCACAAAGCCACTGGCATCATGACGAGGCTGTTTGAAGGCATCTGTGATTTCAGCGTCTTCCACATACTGCTGCTGCTGCTGCTGTGATGGCTGTTCATGATTATCAGCACCATCAGTAGCCTGCTCTGCAGGCGCACGGTAAGCAGCATCGAACTTGGGCGATAGACGATAGTTGCTACTGGAGCTTGCCGCGGCATCCATAGGAACATCAGCATCGTCGTACAACGGATAGTCCAAGCCAAAGGAGAGATGGGACCCTTGTTGCGGCTCTTGCCCAATTGAGGAGGACTGTCGCTGCAACGGTGGTGCTTGTGCGCGTTCTTGTTGCTGCTGAGAATCTTGAAACGTAGTATGCAATGGTGTAGGGAGCGTTGAGCTGGGAGCAGACTGAGTGCCAGCTGGCAGCGACTCGAAGGGAGACCAAGTGAGTAATGACTGATACTCTGCAGCCACCCCCAAGTCTGGAGATGCCAAAAAGTCTACATCTGGTGTAGACTGGAGTGTGTATGTGGGAGAAATCTCAAGATGCTGGGGCATGTGCCGTGGTGCGAGCAAGTGACTGGCAGGTACAGCACGACTGCTGCTGCTGCTAGCGGCTGTAGCTGGATCGACTACTGTGCGAATAGGGTCATGAACGAGCACTTGCATGATCTGATGAGACTGAAGGTGCCGTGGTGCAGCCTTGTCACGGGCTTGGGCGTGTTGAAGGTCGGAAATAACAGGGGTTGTCGGGTGGGCAGAGGCGCCGGCACCACTCACTGCTGCGGATGTCTCTGGTGTGTGGACAGAGGGCGCAACGAAAGGGCCGGCGTGTGCCTCTGCACTAAGTGTTGGGTTGAGGGGTGTAGACATGGACGACATGGAGGTCGACGAAGAAGGATGAGAAGGCACGAAGGATGGACATGCTGATGGATCTTATATAGCCGTTAGCTCTCGATGCTGTTAGAGGGGGGAACTGCTGCTGCGGGGAGATCCCGACATAGAAGGACGTCGATGTAGACGAAAGAAGCGCCAGGGGGATGCGGTAGGCCTGGCATGTCTTGGATGTGTGCTGCTTCTGCTGTCTATACAGTGTGGTGCACTGATGTCAAGCAAGAAGGAAGCACAGATGAGACATCGCCAGGCTACGCGAGCCCATCCACCGGCGTCACCGTCCAGAAATAGCCCGCAGCAGACAACGTAGAGGAAGAAGATACTTTCTGGGGTATTTAGAACATGTTGACTTATTGTGACGGAAAGTGTGTATTTGGGTGTAGGGATCAGGTTGACGGGCTGATCGGGTCACGGCCTAGGCTTTCACTAGACGAGCACGGGAGGAAGGCTGGCTTGATTGCTTTGCTGCAACGAGGTAGCTGCTCTTGTATGCACGACGATACAGTTGTATACGCTGGTTGTAAGTTGCTGCTTTCGATCCTCCTTCCCTCCCTCGACATTTGTAAGAAATCGGACTTGGGGGTTGCACGTGTGGATCGGGACAGCCGGACACAATAGAAGGCAGTAGAGCAGTAGTAGGAGCAAGATATGTGCTCTATATCTATGTACAGGCCTCCACAGAATCTAGCAGCAGCATAGCATACGGGGTGTGTTTGTGTGGTGGACTATTTCTGTGCTGAACTGTGACTGCCCTGGACGCTTCTTACCAAGGGAAGCGACGACGCTGCCAGCTCAAGCTCATCTGTATCCATGTGTATGCATCTGCTCACAACATCGCTAGCAGCATACTCAAGCATGGAGGCCCACCTCTATTTGGATTCCAGCACATCTGTATCACCCTTACGGGCGGCGCTTCTGTCTTGACGTGTGAAACAGAGCAACCTTGTCTGGCTCATGCGCCGCGTGTCCAAAGACAAGGCTGGCAGGAGAAACGAATAGCTTAAATGCTTCCTGTGTCTCATCGATAAGATTGTTGGGGCTAGAGTGGAGTTATATGTCATTGTGAGTATAGGGAGACTCGCTTGAGTTCCACATATGTGAGATTCATCAGACGCTTTCGATCGACTTCTTTCAGCATCACCCGTTCGGATCAGAGCCTGCCACCAGGATCTATTTGTAGCGATGTCTATCGCAAGATGAGCCTTGAAATGGTCAATCTAGACGAAGGCTATGTCTCCAATACGTCGTAGTTGTTTCATCCTCGACCTCATCTGAATCTTGATCGACAGCAACGCCACTAGTGCAACGATTCTGCTGCTATTTGTGAACGGGGACAGCTAGCTGCCTATAGAGCGGCTATGGATGATGAAAAAAGCAGACTATTAAACTATCTCGGAGCTCAATTCTTTCAATATGTGCCAAGTCGCTCCTTCGTGCTCGCTCCGGCCACCATCAGCGAAGAGGTGCTCATGGCTCTTTGGCAGGAACCCAGCTTCCAATCTTCATTGCTGCACCAAGTACTAAGATGCAAAGAACGGACCATGCCGAAAAAATACACTGCCAGCATTCTCAAGGTCATCCTAAGACAGCTGGAACGAGTTGGTGCAGAGCTAGACGATGAGCTCGTCGAGTACTACACAGACTTGCTTCATAACCCACAAGCAAAGTTGTACCCGCCAGGACAGTGGTCCGACATACAAGACACACAAGGACAAGTAGATCTGTACTATCTAGTCGCAAATGATACCTATCTTACAATCAGCGAACAACCCAATGTCCTTGCACAAGCAGGCACAACGGGTCATCGAACCTGGTCTGCGGCGCTCGCACTCGGAGAATACCTTCTCCAACAACCACACCTCGTCCAAGGCAAACGCGTCCTGGAACTTGGCGGTGGTACGGGATTCCTCTCACTCTTGTGTGCACGCTTGCGCTGCACATCTGTTTGCTGCACGGACGGCAGTCCAAGCATGATTGACCTCATCCGAACCAACATGCAGAAAAACAATGCAGCCATTGAATCGCACCAGTTGTTGTTTGGTGGTGATTCACCCATCGAGCAAAGACCTTTTGATGTTGTTCTTGGTGCCGACATCACCTATGAGACGGGCATTGTTGCAGAATTGTCGTCTACGCTTGATGCATTGCTGCAAAGTCAGCCAGAGGCCTTGATTCTCATTGCAGCCACAGTGCGCCAAGAGCGAACGTAAGTCTTTATTATCATGGATGCCATGCTAATGAGCAAGTCTGGATGCATTTCAAGCTGCGTGTACCCATCGCAGCATCAAATGGACCTGTATACCGCTAGCACCGCCTCAGAACCACTTCTTTTATCCGCTCTGCGAGATACGTCTGTATACGCTCACACGACATCATACTTGAAATGTACGCTTCGTCTGCTCAACGACACCGGGGACCTGGTTCGCTTGCCTTTTCGCATCGACGATTTCCGGCTCTGCGTCTAGTTTCGCTCGCATCATCCAACGTGCTCCTTGCTCCATCAAGGAACGCATTTTACTGCTTCCCCGTAAGAAAGGAACAACTTGTAGATGTAGCGCCAAGGATCCTTCCTGACGCACAAGAGCAGCCATTTGTACGAGTTGTTCCCAAGCTTCATCACTGTCGCCGCGACGCGTCTGCGGCACTAATACAGGACCTACCTGTGCAATGGCCGACAAGACTGTTACGAGTAAGGATTGAAGAATTGTGACATGCTCGAATTGAACACGATGCGACGCGAGTTTTGCACAGACCCAGAATCGGGATTGTGCACAGACCAGTGATGCATGGATGCAACCCAATCCAACAAGACACAAGCCACGCCAGTAGGTACCATAGGCATTTTGCTGAATCGCACCAATCCCAACAACAAAGATGAGCGAACCAACATAGAAGGGGAGACTTGCAACCGCACCACTCTGCATCATCCCAAGCATTGTCTTTTCCTCCCACGCAGCAGCAGCACTACCAAATCGATCATACCCAAACTTGACAATGGGATTAGCGAGTGCATCGTACGCTTGTCGGAGCACGCGGAATTCTGCTTCATCACCGCCTTTGTCTGGATGATGGATCTGTGAGAGTTTCCTGAATTGTCTCCTGAGTGCTTTCTCATCAACATCACCGGGCTGAACGCCTAGCAAGGTATAGTAATTTGGACCCAGCGAAGATGTCGCTTGATAGACGGTATAGGCGAGATAGGAAACGACAACGGCGATATAGATGAGCCGTCGATCACGCGCATAACCCACGGTCCCGGGCAGACTTGGACCGAGGGGTGTCTTGAAGAGGAGGTTATGGATGGTCGAGGTTGCTAGGTTCGGTAGGACGGCCCAGCCGATGAAGTTGAGGATGGCCTGGGACATGGAGGCGATGAGGACTGAGTCGATGGCTTGAGGGAGTCGCTGTCTGTTGTCTCCGCGATTCCTGCTGCGTGCGACAGATTTCACTTTTTTTAAACCACACACACGAACAAGACACCCAGGAACAGGACCAGGAGGAGAGAGGCCATGTCGCAGCAAGGGAAGAGAGAGCTAGAGTCACCCGTACCGGAGACACCTGCAAAGAAGCGAAAGCACAACACAGATACAGCACCGGAGGAAGTCTTGCATGAGGTAGACGTGGCACCACCACCAACCAAGAACCTACTGCACTATGCTGCAGGCCGTACAGTCCCCGTCGGCAAGGCCTTTCAACGGCGAGACTTGGAACTCACACTACTGCTTGCTCCGCTTGATGCGTCAGATCCTCTAGCCGGTGTTGAGCGACAACTCGATGATGTCTTGTTGACCTATTTACCACAAGCACAAGGGATCCTTATGGGCTGGCAATCACCACGATTCACGGAACCTGCAGCGCGGATGCTTGACGATTCACCATTCAGTCTTGTGTCTGTGCAATTCGATAGTCTGCTTTGGCGGCCTCGACACGGCGATGATCTAGAGGGTACTGTGAAGCTCATGGGACCCTCCCATATCGGTCTCCTCATCCTCGGTACATTCAATGCGAGTATTCCACGACACTTGATACCACCAGATTGGGTATTCGAGGAAGATTTAGAGGAGAATGAAGGGTTCTGGCGGGACGGACAAGGGACGCCCCTTACGATTGGGCAGGAAGTGCGGTTCTCGACGCATGCCATTAAGAAGGGTAGTCATATGTTGAATGTTGAAGGCTCACTGCTCAGTCAAGTCTTTGAACCCAAATATATGGACACAGGCAAGTTTGCTCAGGGCAACGACCCATCACCTGGCACAAAAAAGGAAAGCAGCACACATGAAGACAAAGCCGCGAGAAAAGCAGCCAAGCAAGCCAAAAAGCAACGTAAGGAGGAGAAAGCGAAACGGAAAGCCTCACAAATTGCTTGAGTCTTTTTCATGATCTGTCCATTATTAATATACACTATATTGCGTCTAGCCATGCCGTGCTGCTTCAAACTCATACCCTTCTCTTGATGCATCATGTGATGAGGCAAAGTCGAAGCGCAAGTACTGCGAAAGCCGATCAGCCCCCGGTGTCCACTGTTTTGGATCGGACACTGCTTCATGCGGTGTGGCAGGTCTCGCATAGGCTGCTTGTAGTTGGAGTAAGTGTTGCTGTTGCTGCATCGTCATGGCAATGTCACTTTTATACAAGGCTTGGTGGGAGGTCATGTATGTGCCATCACCATGCATTGCATCGTGCTTGAGGGGATACCTGCCGCCTGAGAGTGTTGACAGAGTCCCAAGTGAATCACTGCTCACCAGCTCAGGTGTCGAAACGGAGTACAGGCTCGGTTGAAGGCCATAGAGTGACGGATTATACCGGCCGTCATCTATCTGGTTTGCGCCATACGCCATATCCGAAGCAGAGGGTGAATAACCCAGTTGCACAGGCCACTCTTGCATGGTGGGCGAACCACCCACAAAGCTCTGCGCATGACTTTGTTCATAATAGCTCGGTTGATGCTGCGGTATCCCTGAAGTTGGACGACCAAGGGGTGGCGCATGCATCATTGTGGGACTTTGTGATTGCACGCGAAATTGCTGCTGTCCACGGCCATTAAGCTGATTTGCTTGCGCTTGGATCAGTGATTGTGAGTATCGCATGAGATTACTCGATACTCCTAAATCACCCGACGTCGAACGACTTGCAGAGGAAGGTCGCGCATAGGGATGCGAAGCAACGCGTTGTATACTTTGAGCGGAGCGTTTTTGGTTGTGAGTCGGTGAGACAGGGTACGGCACTGATCGCGAATTCACATGCGGCGAGCCATTTGACATCGGGTGATGCTCAGCAGACTGTGAGACATTCGGTAGACTATGCGCACGACCAGACGTGGTCGCGGAATTGTCACTGCCGGTGGATCCGTTGCGTTGCGCCGAAGAGGTCGGTGGGAGACTTGCTGGATACGAGTTGAGTAGCTTTTGTGGTTTATCGGCAAAGACACACTCGCTCTGTGCACGAAGACAGCCTTCGCACTTTTCACCAGTCGGCGCGCCACTGCATTTGATTTTACGTCGTCGGCATCGATTGCACTGTTGTTAGTTGGCACAGAAGCGATGGAGAATCTTACGGCCGTCGATATCCTCGTGCGCGGCGGATCGAGATCATGCGCATGTTGCATCATGAGCGACATGGGTTGCATAGCCAACGGCGGCCTGGCATAGTAGTTGTGTGTGTTCATCCTCGCACAAACACCAGAAAAAACTTCCGGGGCAGCAATGCACGCACTCAAAAGCCAAGGTGATGTCGTCGGCGCGTCGGTAGAGTGTCCTGCTGTAGGGCCCTAGTGGTCGCGGTGTGTGTATGGTTGTCAAAGAAGGGACCTGTTGTGCCGGGTGATCGACGCCTTGATAACGGGTGTGCACGTTGTGTGTTGCCCAGCCTCTCTGTGGTGTTTTTGACAGCTGCAGCGCCCAAGGAAGGCTTGGAAATGACAGAGACGGCGGGCCAAGGTATCCCTCCCAACAGCGCTCGTTGACGCAGCGGAGTGTGAGCTGGATATGCCTCAACAGCGTACAGAGCAAGAGCAGATGATGGTTGGGGAGGAGGAAGAAGCAGCAGCGCAGATTTGTGTTTTCGAAGCGATGCCCAGCTGACTGACCCTTCACACTCGATCGCAGAAGCAGCGCCTGGAAATTGGCAGAAACAGGGCCCGCCCACCCCGCCTGATGTCTACCACACGCAACAAGATGGCGAGGCAGGAGGCCGGTGCTCCCGGGAAGAGGGGCGCGCTGTGTGGTTGGCTGGAGACGTCTCAAGCGTCGGCATCCGGGAACTCTTTCAGATTGCAGCAAACCGAAATCTCCGACCAGTCCCCGATCGACCTGTCAGTTCGGGAATCGGCTCGAATGCTTCGACGAGTCGACGTCTGCGTTGGACGAGATTGGCCTGGTCTTGCCTTGAAACTTGATTGGGCAAATGTTACTTGACAGCCAATGCAGGATTCTACTGTTGCTCAATATGGTCGAGGAGTAGGCAGTTGCTGTGGACTGGCCATGGGAGCGTGCTTGCAATCGTGCTGCTCATTGTCATAGCCAATGCAAGTCTGCGACGCGATGATCTGCCGCCCAGAGAGGTATGCCACGGATTCATAAAAGTGCCTTGACGATTGCGCAATGACTGAACATGAACTAGCACTTCAGTTGCGCAAAGGTTTGGCATGAGCATTACCCTGTATCCGGCTAGCAACTAAGCCGTCCCTCGTCCTGGCGTGCGCTTATTAGCATGATGAGAGACAACAAGCGTGAGCGAATTGTCCGCACAGACTCTGCTTGATCGGAAGTACACAATCCCGTACACGGCACCTCTAGCTTCTATGCATGCAGTCCCTATCACCATGGCAGTGCAGCAGAATGAGAGGATCTGCTGGCTTTTCCTGTGCTACCTGCCCCTTGAGGCCTTGTGCAGCTCTGATTATGCGGTATCGGGATTGACAGCTCGATTGCGCCAACATGACAGGTCGCAAATTAAAATGGGTCGCACACTTCAATCTTCAACTTGGCTCTTAAGCTTTGACGTCACGCCCCGGACAATGCTTGCTCGAGCGTGAGCTGCGACGCCAGAACCAGCACATGCTGGCGTGCAGAGCCATCTTGGAAGCGTACTTGCTGTCATAGTCGCATACTCGAGCTACTATCACCGCCAATCGCTTCTTCGTACCTTGCTCAGCTTAGCTAAGAGTAAAACTCTTGCTCTTGACTGTTTAGTATTTCAGGCAAAGCTTTCATACGCTCAAGCGAATTCTCGGCAGCTGAACCAGACATTGGTTCTGCCAAATTATGCGGTGTGGCCATCACCAGACGGCATTGATCTCAGCAAGCAGATTCATGCTGTGAGACAGACATCATGAAGGACAACGTTCTCTGATTCATCAAGCCTGACGAAAAGACCGCCCAGCTGCATGACAGATGAAAAAAAATCCTGGCCAGCATCCAATTTGGCGCTCATGTAAGCTTCATTGTCATTCTGTACTCGTTCATGCGAAGTCAAGGAGCAAGAAAAGCATCGTCAGTTGGCATCCAACAGGCAGCAACAAAATTATAGGTTCCTTCACATGGTTCTTTTCCACTATATCCAGGAGCTTCCTTACCTGCAGCCAAGACCAAAGGCTGGGAGCTAAGCATCAATGGCATAAAGAACAACAAACCTCAACTCTAATCCTCCCGTGGCGAGTCCTTGGTGGCAAAATGCCTCAGGCGAGTCAACACAAAAAAGAAATGCCTTTAAAATATGTCAAAACAAACCCTGATACAGATACCAAGCTCAAGCGAGTCTATCCAAACTCAAAATCGTGATCACAAGATCAGAACATTTCTACTCACTAACACAAGCAAAGGGAGTCTCTGGCACTTACTCTTTCCTTTTCCTGCAATCAATGCATTCCAGATGGCTCAAGACTAGCAGCCAGTTCCCAGAGCGCAATCAGTGCATTTTTTGGTGCGCCCGTCTGGGTCCTTGGAATGAATACTGCAAAAGTTGACCACGTACTGGAGTGTGTCCAGCTTCTGCCACGTTGTGTACCAGACCTCCATTAATCGCGATTTGCCGCTACCGTCGATTACATGAGTCTCTGCCTAGGGGAAAGTCAGTGTCTGAAACAGATTTGGAAGGTCATTACCTTCTGAACGTGGTGGTCGCGAAAACAGTTCGAGGCAGACTTAAGCGGAGGCTTCGCTGCGCAGTAAAGTTGAAATTTTGTGTCCGAATTCAACGCATCATAAACAGCTTTTGCGGTAAACCCGAATTGATGCTGATCAACCAAGCAAACGAAACCGGCCTGGGTAGGTTTTGGAAGATTCATCAAAAGGAATTTTTTGCTGTCCGAGTCTCCCTTGCAATCCTGTCCATCGCGCGAATCTATTGCAGCTGTTGCAGAAAAAACTGCAGCTGAGCTCAATGCAACAGTGATGAATTTCATGGCACCACTTCTCAGTAAATCGCCTGGGACATCTCCCTTTTATCCTTTTGTTCACTAATCAGGGGCACTGTTGCAGTTCATTGTTTTTATTTGCCAATCCAAATTTGCGAGCCCAAACATCGCGCGAGAGACAAAGATGCTCCGAAGCACTGATGTTCCCTCTCTCTCGGCATTTCTTCGAGTTGGATATCAGGAGACCTGTTTCTCGCCTTATTTGCAATCTGTCCAAGGTTAAGCATGTATTCATTCGTATAAAGTCCCTGGGGATTTGTCCGAGGTTGTGAATGCATGGCCTTTCGCGTAGTTGATATCGAATGCATTGGCGATCATTAGCAGGTCAAGCTCAGGGCGCTGATCCGTTGCAACACCGATTGCATGAATACTGCCAAAATCGCAATATTTGTCTACTTCTTCAATGTTCCGCCCGAGTCCTCTATATTCGCTTCTGCCAGGTAGTCTTTGCCAAGATTTGAGAGTCTTGGTGTTACCTGTTGACCATAATTGGCTTTGATTGCGGGTGCGTGGTCTTGAAATAATCAGGGGTTATCTTGCGTGATGCTTGCGGATCACATTTGATTCCGCAAAGTAAACATTGGACACCGGTTTGTCAACATAAACAGAATTGGGCATTTCAGTAGAACCCTACAAGACATTATATTACAAGATATCGAACCAGCTTATACCAAGCCCAAGGCCTCCTTGAGCAAATCCTCGTCCACATGCACAGGCTCCAACACCGCCGGCTCACTCTCCACAGCTACTATAGGCGATTGTAAAACAGGCAGCGGCATAGCACCTTGCCATAATTTCTCCAACCACTTTGCCGACCGTTGCCTCGATGCACCAGCCGTGGTTGTTCCTGGAAGAGTTCCCACCGGTACTGCTTTGCCGATTTGCAACACCGCAGGGCTTGAGACCACAGTTGCGCCACTACCGGCGCCAGAGGAGGAACGCCGCCAAAACGAAGACACACCAGGCGCTTGTTTTCCAGTAGGATTTGCACCCGTACTACCAGCACCACTCGTCTGTCGTTGTGCAGCAGCCGCCGTTCTCAGCAGTGCTGAATAAGAACCCATCCCTGCTCGTGGACTCGATTGACCACGTCGATAACCAAAGCCACGCGCTGTAATCAAGTCTGCTGACAATGTACTCGTCACGGGAGAATCCACTGCTTGTAATGGTGATGGTTTCGGTCTCCTCACTTCACTCATAACAGTAACGTCGGAGGTGATAAGAGAGGGTAGTAACGATTCATGTGATGTAGAATGTTGTAATCTCCCCATGAGATCTTGCTGTAGAGTGATGGGTGCTTCTGAATATCTCAGATCCTGCGGTAAAATACTATTCACTGAATTCGAACGTCCATGCGGAATATAGGGTGTCGTGGCCCCACTCACCGTATGAACAGAACTGGCACGTTGCCTGAATCGCGTCGGTGTCCGTGCAAGATCGCGCTCTGATTCATCGTCCGTTGTGCTCGGTAGGTCCAGTGGTGTCGATGGATGTGAATAAGACGAAGAACGATCTCGACTGACTGAGAAGTATCCTGAATCGCGAGGCCCGCGACGTGTAGGAGCAGCTTGCTTTTGTAATGAGATTGGGCTGGCTAGTCCATGCTCGGCAACACGCGATACGGGTGCTGGCGTGGCATACTCTGTTTCCGGGGAGGCGAGACGACGGAGGCGTGTAGAGGATGAACGTTTCTTGCCAGTCTTGTCGGGGACGTGGTAGTAGTGATGGTAGTGATGGTGATGTAATTCCTGAGACATGGTTTGACGCAGCGTTGGACTTGACGGACGCGCGACATTTGTCAGAGCGGTGATGGGTTCTTGACGTAATGCTGCAAGTTCTTCTTGAGAAGCAGCAAGCAGTCTGCGTAGCTCTGCTGCACTTGATGCAAGGGTTGCGTTCTCCTCAAACAAGTCCGTGAGTTTCGTAGAGGCTGTGGAGGTGGCAAGGGGCGAGCGTGATCTCCGCCGTGTAGGCGTCCTCAGCGCCTGACGTGTCGATTGTGGTGTATTCGCAGGTTGTGACAATGTCTGTAATGTCTCCTGCAACTCATCAATCTTTCGTTGTGCTTTGCCGAATCGTGCAGCAGAACCCTCTTGATCATGAGCAAGCGATTGGACTTGTTGTTCAAGCGCTTCCTTTTCTAGCTGAATACTGGAAACTTGCTGTTTGAGCGTTTGAGCAGCGCGTGCTTTACTGGACAGAGAATCATTCGCTTGTTCGGCATCTGCCAACGTTGCGAGTAAATCTTGATTCCTTGAATCTGCACTGTTGAGTTGTGCATGCAACTGCTCGAGCCGTTTCATGAGGGCAAGGTTCTCATCCATGACACTGTGGTTTTGTCGCTCCAACAACCGATTCCCTTGTTCTAGCGCTTCTGCGCGTTCTTGGATCCCACGCTGTCGGTCAATATCCAGCAACAAGGCGCGTCTTTCCGTATCGGCCTTGACGATGTATTCATCATGTTGTAGCAGGATACGCTGTCCAAGCTGAGCAGCAAGGGCAAGTTCATCCTCAAGCAGCGTCATGAGCTGTTTATTTTGTTGTTGCGCGGCACAAGTTTGTCGAAGGCAGCAACACGTTGGTTGAGTGAGTGGTCGGATTGCAGCTTGCTGAAGGATCTCTGTTGTTGTGTGTGTGCTTGGGGTATACAGCATAGAGAGGGTTTGCTGGCTGGCTCTTTGTTGAGCTCTTGAAGACAAAGGAGTGTGATGATTGTTTTGTTTGCGCTTGGAATTTATTGAGAATAAAAGTGGACGGTCAGCAGAATCGTAGAGTACAGTAGCTGTAAGGCAGGCGCAGGAGCTATAGGCCTGTGTCCATGGACCTGCTAGCAAGCGCTGTGTTGTGTTGTCGTGGTCGGGTCGCTTCTTTCGAATTTGTTTTGGTGCAACGGACACGGAGGCATAGATGGGAGTTGGCGAATGGACTGGTCAGGGAATAGATTTTATAGGCATATATGAGTCTAGTATCATGTGTCTTAGCATATGCACGGAGATCATTTTTGTGACTGCGAGAAGTGCGTCACAGAAGGTTGGGGAAGCAGCAGACGAGTCCGCGAGCAAGAGACTCTCAAGGACTCCTGCTACCACGACCACAACACAAACACTTACAATGGCACGCAGCGGAGAATTGACCAAAGCAGTCTACAAGGGCGAACACGACCACTTCATGGTGATTGTCGAGTCAGAGGACATTGTCCAAAAATGGCGCAAGGACTCCTCCATCCCACTCAGTGAGGTGGCTAATTCCTTTGATGTGTTTACGGGGAATGGCGCCCAGGGGATCTTGGAGCGTCCTTCGAAGCAACAGCTTGAGGGAGAGGTAATGCACACGGATGATGCGTATCAAGGACTAATACTTAGTTTGGCTCGACGCACCAGGATGATATTGTCAAGAAGATCATCACAGAGGGCAAGCTTGAGACGGTCAAGACGCCCAACAAGCAAGGCGACCGTAACCAGACAAATGCAAACGGTAGTGGTCGTTGAAGCAGTTTATTGCGGCTGTGTTGCCTTACTGACTGCCTGCTATTGATGATCAATGAGAGACTCTAGTAGAATACGCTAGATCTACGCATTCATACCATGACACTGCTGCTGCTGCTGCTGCTGCTGCTGCTGCTGCATTGACTTCCCTTGTGCTGCTCTGTGTCCCTTGCTCCACACCGGAAGCAACATTGGCCCCGCAAACCACAACGACATCCGCTACAGAGCACGACACCTGCAAGCAGTATGGATACACAGACTCTGCATGTCGCAGGCCTCCCCGTGCATCTCTTCACTGCCTCCGATACCCCGAGCGATGCTCCCTTGACTGTTCTCTTTTTCCTGCACGGCCGACTCGGACAGTATCAAGATAATCTCCACCACTTTGAGTCCATCCTCGCCCATCACGCCCTTAACAAGAAGACATGTGATAGCAGGCTTATGATTATTACATTTGATCAACGCAATCACGGCCACCGACACGTCTCAGGACGTGCAAATACTACATGGCAGGATACCCCTGCGAACCCCCTTCACGCTCAAGACATGCATGCGATTCAAGTCGGTACTGCACGGGATGTTGTCCTGCTTATGGACTACCTTCCCGCCTACCTCACCACCTATCATATCAAACGATACATCTGTGCCGGTATTTCATTGGGTGGTCATGCGACGTGGTTGGCATTGCAGATGGATCAGCGTTTAATGGCCGGTATCCCTATTATCGGGTGTCCTGATTTCCTCTCACTCATGACAGGCCGTGCACGCACGCTGAAAGACGGATCGGGTGAATTGACGGAAGTGCTGTTTCCAACGGCCTTACGAGAGGTGGTTGGACGACTGGATCCGACGATTCAGGTGATGCGGGAGAAACGACTTTTAGTGTTGTGTGGAGCGCGTGATACGCTTGTTCCCTATGAAGCTGGTCGAACGTTCATCGAAGCCCTGCAGGTGGAACAGAAACAACACGGTGGATCAACAGAAGTGGTCGTGGAGGCGGGCGTGGGACATCGATGCTCAGAAGCAATGATTGCGCGGTTGAGGGTGTTTGTCCAGGCAGAGATGCAAGTTCGGCCTAGTGTGCGTTTGTGAGTTAGTCGAGAAGTGTTAGTGATTTCTCAAAGACGTTGCTGAGCTGTGCTTCGAGGTGCGGCACATCCGTAGAGGCTTCTTCGTCTACCTCCTGGATGACTTGTATCTCTGGCTCGAGCTTCTCAAAGAGTAGTGCACGGCATGTTCCAAAAAGGGCACGCAGACGCGTTGCTTCAGTGACGGTGACTCGATCAGCTTGAATCAACCCACTGAAGGCATCATCCATCTCAGCTAATAGCACAAAAACGCTAGATGTGTCCTCTGGAAGCGCCAATAAAGTGAGATGATCCATAGTGGCATCCAATATTGAAATGAGGTAGGCTACAACAAGCGATGCAGAACCCAGTGGAACTTGCTTGAGCAGGGCAATCAGACCCGTCATGTGCGTCGTGAGGAGCGCAAGACTAGACGCAGCATCTTGACTCGAGGCAGTCTGGCGCTTGAGTGAGCGAGAGAGGGCAAGCAGCTGTGCGTCTAGGTGGTGGATGAGGCGTGTTTCTTGCTGCTGCGAGAGAGCAGCCATTCATGGGAGTCAGAAGCAGTGATAGTAATAGGATAGTAAGTAAAGTAGTAGTAACAGCAATAGCAATAGCAATAGTAGTAGCAATAGTAACAGCAATAGTAACAGCAACTCACATATAGAAGTCTGGAGATAAGTAAGCTGGACACCCGGGTGTCTCTTCTCACCACCGCCATCTATCCAGGCAACCCCTCTCCAGCTCCCACCCTGCAGACAACAACGGGCCATCCCAAGTCCCGGTCAAGTCCCAGCAAGCCGCGCGTCTCGTTGTCCTCTGGCACGCACTGCCTGTTCCCGTACATTTGCGTTATTTTCTCGTCCCTGCTTGCGAACACCTCTGACGACTGTTTGTTTTTGTCCCTCTCACATCTTACAAGCATTCTTCTCCAGCACGTCAAGCAACGACATCAATCTCCTTTTGACTGATTCATTCTCCACATTACCAGCAACCATCCATTTTCAATCAGAAACGCGACAACACCGATGAGTTATCAGCAATCGTTCCAGCAGGGACAAGCATCGCCGGGTAGTGAACAACAACAACAGCAGCAGCAGCAGCAAGGACAGGGTCACGAATCGCCTGCTCCAATGGACCCCAACACCGCCCCTGGGTTCGGTTCGGCCATCCAGCAGCAGCAACAACAGCAACAAGGCGTTCCAGGTCAGCAACAAACCAACACGGGTTCCGGCGACAGCCAGAATGGTGGTGAAGCTGAGAAGACTACCTTATGGATGGGTGAGCTAGAGCCCTGGATCGACGAAGGCTTTGTACGACAGGTGTGGTTCAATCTTGGTGAACAAGTCAACGTCAAGATGATTCGCGACAAGTTTTCTGGGTAAGCCTTGAGATATGCTGCAATCTAGAACAGCGCTAACAATAGCAATGCCGGGTATTGTTTTGTTGATTTCCAGAGCACAGCCGCTGCCACAAAAGCCATCTCCCTCAATGGCACACTCATCCCAAACACCTCTCGGCCCTTCAAACTCAACTGGGCATCTGGCGGTGGCTTATCGGATCGTAAAGATGAGCGTGGCCCAGAATACAGTATCTTTGTGGGTGATCTCGGCCCTGAAGTGAATGAATACATTCTCGTGTCACTCTTTCAGTCACGCTTCCCAAGTTGCAAGTCTGCAAAGATTATGACGGATCCCATGTCTGGCTTGTCGCGTGGTTATGGATTTGTCCGATTTGCGGATGAGATGGACCAGCAGCGTGCATTGACAGAGATGCAAGGTGTGTATTGTGGCAATCGACCGATGCGCATCTCAACGGCAACTCCCAAAAACAAACCTGGACAGATGCAGGGTATGCAACACCATGGTCAACAACCCATTGGTGGTGGTCAGCCAGGTCCGCAGCATATGGGTATGATGCAGATGGGCATGCCACAGCCATTCTATGCTGGTGTTCCTCAACCCATGAACCAATTTACCGACCCAAACAACACAACTGTCTTTGTGGGTGGACTCTCCGGTTACGTGACAGAAGATGAGTTGCGTTCCTTCTTCCAAGGCTTTGGTGAAATCACGTATGTGAAAATTCCGCCAGGCAAGGGTTGTGGTTTCGTACAATTTGTTCAGCGTCATGCCGCCGAGATGGCCATCAACCAAATGCAAGGCTATCCAATCGGCAACTCCCGTGTCAGGTTGTCCTGGGGACGTTCGCAGAACAATTCCGGACCAGCGGGAACACCGTATCGTCCGGCACCACCGCCGCCTTTGTATCAGAGTATGAATATGCCGCCTCAGCATGCCTACTCGCCATTCGCACCCATGAATCCACATGCTCAGCATGCCGGATATCAAGGTATGCATCCCGCTGGACTACAACAGCAGCAACAAGTGGGAGGACAGCCTGGTGCGCCTCAAATGGCAGGTCCACCCGGTCAACCAGGCGCCATGCCTCCTCAAGACCCAATGGACCCTGCAAACCCACAGAAGATGAACGAGTACTATCAGGGAAATCAACAAGAACGTCTGCAACGGATGGATAATGATTCTCGTGGTTACGGCGGTATCTACGCTAATTAAGGTGTTGCAGGCGCAAAAAGAAAGAAAGAGCATTGGCGTTTTTCATGTTGCAAGAAGGAAACGAAATGTATTCAAAAGGGCGTTTTCCAGCGAGTCGAGTTTTCGTTGTTTGAAGGATCTTGGCACACCCGGCGTTTTTTTCCACTCATCTAGATAGCTAAAAGAGATCAATTCCAATAACCCCATGTTTAGTAGCGAGGTAAGTACGATGCTTGCCAGTCACTTGTCACTTGTCGCCCAGCTTGGATGAAATGGCGCTCGAGTGTCGTTTGCAAGTGCTCATAAAGACCAGGGAGGCATGCATGGACACATTCGACCTCTTGCTGTGTTTGTCCCTGTTCCTCAATCTGCGCAAGTGTTGTTGTTCGATAGAGGACTTTGATGGCACGTTGTCCTTCAAGTGGCGTCTCCTGAGAAGATGTCGTGACGCGCATATCGAGCGTCATGAGCCAGATCAAGAGACCCACCTGATCAGGCGCTTGCTTACCATACGGTGTCACAAGGAAGCGATGCACTGCATGCGCTTGGACTTGAGCAAGCAAGTCTGCAGAGAAATATAAAAGCGCCTCGAATGATACTTCGTCGCTGTCTGTGATGAGTGCTTGTTTGTGAAGCTTGACGACTCCTTCTTGCAGTGTACCACAGGGTACCTTACATGATCTGCATTGCACCAGGTCAGCCTGATCAATCTAAACGTTAGAAAAGGGTTCTGTAGCAAAAGCGTCTCATCTCGTGTGCGTAAAGACACAAATTCATGCAGCACATGCGGAAGAGTGCGACGTTGCATGACCCATCATTCACTGATAGTAAAGAGGGTCACTTGCTCTGGGGTCATTGTATCGAATGGCTGTACAACGGACACTGTACGCCTTCTTCTTTTGACCCAGGGATGCAACACGAGGGAGAGACAAGGAGTGGCTTACCAACGAATCTCCAAAATCGGCGCGATGCACAAGCATATGTGATAACCCAACAAACGGTCTCTCTGGAACGGGTAAAATCCCTTGTGCAGCGTGCACGATGTGTTCCGGTAACGTGTATTGCTCATGATGCTCTTGATTGTCTTTATGCGAAACACCAGCATGGCAATGCCAATTGTCCATCATTTCCTGCCAATGCTCACTCGGTGCAGATCGCCAGCGCAGGTCTGGAGGAAGTAACTGAGTCCGGCAAGAATAGCAGCGTATTGTAGACCGGCGTAGTGCAGCTGGGTCAGAAAGCGGGACGGGGTTGGCGTCGTTGTCAGTCGACATCAGGGATGACTGAGCCTTGATTCGCACACTGAATGTATTGCTGACAGCATCATCCAAGAGCTTGGGTCTCAGTTTTTGGGCCACATCTATGGATGCAGGCAGAGTGATAGCATATGAGCGACAGGCATGACGGAGTGTCAAGGTTTTGCGATCAAAAATGATGAGCGTTGTAGAGTCATCAGGTGTTGAATCAAGGTGAACATGAAGATGACAGACTTTTATCTTCTCAAGATGCTCGCAGTAGTACAGCATTGACACTCAGCGTGCAGCATTGTGCATCCCTGGCAGGTAGAGCTGTATCAGTTGGCTCTAGCTTGTCGTCGTCGTCTTCTGGCGTGCGAGAATTTTGACTATTTGCACTCAGGCGTACACCATAGTCAATAGATACATTAGTAAACACCTAAGCTCAATGCGTATACGCATCAATTCTAGCTTACAAGACTCGCAAGTCAAATGCTGGTGGGAGATCTCACCTGCAGACTCTAACAAGACCGTCAACACGCTAATAAACGACTTGCAAAAAGCTCTGCTCATCCAACTTCCTTTAGCATCACTAGAACTCCAACTGGATGGCTATACGTTGATGCCGCAATCTAGAGTACTAGGGCTGCTTAGAGAAGATGATACAGTTGTGCTGCGTCAAGCTCTCCAGTCTGCACCGTCGATCGAGAGCAACGTGGTTGATCATCCTGGACATCTGCAGCTGCAAACTCCTATTTTAGACGAGCTGAATACATTGGTCAAAGCCGTAGGGCATCTTGTGAAGACTCTGGACTCTGGCTCACAAAAGCCCCTTCAGTGGCAAGATGCCAGCACGCAGTTGACTGTACAGTCCATTATACCGAGAGACGAAGCTGAATCAGCCGAGAGCACCAGCAGTAGTGATTCGAGCTCTTCGTCCGATAGCAGCTCAGACACGAGTAGCGACGAGTCTGATGCAGAGCCACCCACGAAAAGACTTGCTTTGGAGCTGCAAGACGACAATCAAGCTAATGGCGTACCCTTCGAAGGCACATCTCGCACGGCCAAGCGCAACGATCGACGTCGGAAAAGCAGGCTCCTGCAATCACTCGTGCAAGCAGGGGAATTGCGCAAAGGCTCAACGTTTAAAGACCTTGACCGTTGGCAAGTATACAATTATGGTTCAAAGTCATTTGGCATGCCGGAGGCTGACAAGTCGGACGGCGAAGTGAGCGAGCGAGATGGACCGCCGTCAGAGTACAGTACGCGTGCTGAGACCAATGATCGGGCCATTGTCAAACCGCAAGATAAAGCACTACCAACGAACAATCTTCCAGCACCCTGTCTAGCGTCCCCTGAGCCTGATTGGGAGCGATTTGTAAGCGTCAAGCGGATAGAGTGCGAAGAGGAGTATACTGAAGAAGCCTTGCCTGTCATGCAGTATGTCGAGCATCAGTATGTGCAAATGGAGCCTCGTGGCAAAAAACGCAAACGAAAGCAAGTACAGACTGCCCCTCACAATCAACAGGAGGACGATGTCGAGTTCGATGCAGATCTATACGGAGAACCCACCACACTAGATGCGTACCCTGTGGAGTCTATGGACGATGCTGTGGCTGCTAGTCAGCTTACTGCTGATGACTTACCTGCTTTGCCGCTTGCATTGGATACTTTGCAACCGCTCAATAAAGACTCGGCTGAGTTGCGGGAGATTGGTCGTATTATTGCCTTTAGGCAACTGGTCATGGTCAACTACGAACCTCAGGAGTCGGATTACAAGACTGGCAAGATTGTAGAGACTGACGGGTCATTTGTCAAGCTGCAGCTTGCGAAGCGGGATGTAGAGCCGACGCAGTATGACTATGATGGCAACAGAATCTTGGGAAAGTTTGAAGTCGAAGGCGAGGAGGTTGAGACGGAGGAGGGGTTCTGCTGGGTTGATCTCAACGAACTCATTGAACCCTTGCTACTTCAGTGAGATTATTCTGAATCTTGTAACCCAAGCAAGAGTTTTCTTCAACGATTCCCGTTCTCAGTACGGGGAGGATGTATATACTACCTTCAGTACAAATCGATTTATTCTTCATACAGAACACGCGCTTCGGGAAGCTATGTCGGAACGCTAAGCACTAGTTGCAATATTGAAGAGGAGCAACAAGAATGAGTATGATTTCGACGAGCCGTTTTGGCTGCATTCCATCTGATTTTGCTTTGAGCGACGACACTAAAACACTCAGGGCTTATACAGACGCAGCCCACAAAAATTGAAGCTACCTGTGCTACATGAAAATCTTGGGTTCTCATTCATGTCTAGCAAGAATATCCTCAAAATAGCTCAAATCTTTGACTCGGCACAGCTGACCAAGACAAATGCAGCGCTTCTCTTCTACAGCGTACTTGCTGCGCTGTAGTCTCGGCATCAAGACGCCAAGCACTAGCGACCTTCCAAGCTGGTGCGATGCCGACTCTGTGCCCATTCGCGACTTGGATACAGAAAAGTTGAGCTTGAGAGATTTTGTGCTTCTTGGCCCTCGTGTCGATGACCCAATGTGCCTCGTAGGTCTTGCACGATGGTCCCGAGAAGTGGTCGAGATTCCTCTTCACTTCACCCCTGCCGGTCTACGTCTTCAGAATCCGGAAGCATTGGACTATTATGTCTTTGGCGATCACAAAGACAGCAAAGTTGCAAGGGCAGCTAGAGAAGCTCATCTAGATTTCCCCTCCTGTGAAGAAAGCTGGTACAAATACGTTCAATTCGTTGATGTAGAGGGCATGATGTGGGCTATATCAGTGATTGGACAATGGGAACTCATGGAGCCAGACTCTATAGGCAGCTGGAAGGTCCACGTCCAAGTGGTTCCATTCCATGCGCGTGGGCGTGCAGGGCAAGCGAGCGCTCAGTGTCGGGAATTTGTCGTTCAAGGGGAGTGCCCACAGATCTGCTATGGGACGCGGGATGGGGTGATGCTGTTGCACCAAGAACGTTTGACTCTTATTCGACTTCGTCCATGGCCAGATGTGCCCGAGTCGCTTGAAGCTGGCTGCTGGCAAGTCGAAGATGATGCAATCAATGGCTATCCCGGTTTGCCGACAAAACACCTTGAACTTGACATCCTCCTAGAAGCGTGGTTCGAGGAGGAATACGGGGAGACCATTATGAAGTTCTCCTTCGGCAACTATCTCTTTCCAAATTGGGGCGAAGTATCTGGCTCAATTGGCTCCAATCTCAATAGCACTGCTCTGAATTGGGACAATGGATTCACTATCGAACTTGTCCTCTGGAATAGGCAGCAAAGACACGATCATGTCAGACTTGTGAAGATCTTTGTGGATCCTTATGCGGATGGTCTCTCATTTGCAGACAAACTTGTGGTGGCCACCAAGACAGTACCTATACAGGCTAGAGCGCCGACATATCACAGCAGGACTCTCATTCCCGACGATGTGGATGAGTCGGTCGAAAATTGGCCATTGCGTCCTTCTAGCATTGCCACATGTGCATGGGAACATTATATGCAGAGGGAGGACCGTTTCATGGGAAACTCTCATGCCTGTGTGGAAGGTTTGGTGTGTGGACTGAAGTCGGACTATCATGGTCGGTATGGTGTTCTCTGCTATGATGTTCTCCTGAATCCAGTAACGGTAGCGACACTGAAGACTCAGCTGTGGTCAATAGATGCCAGGTATCGGTAAGGAATGGCAGCGGGCTTTCACTTGAAACGAGCGATATGATCAGAGACTATGTCTTTTGATGTCAATGCCATCTCAGTGCTTCTTCTGCCGACGTGCTCTTCTGGTTGCTATAGCTCGGCATAGCTTGACATACCAAGCCTCGTAGATATTTGTCTTGAGACAGTCCATCTCTTCACCTCCACTTTACAACGCTGAAGCCTTCATCACTTGCACTAGGTGTCTTGAGTCAGAGCAGACCTGGCAATCATACTGGTGTTCAAATTGACGCTGGACATAAGTTCGTTCCTTCCAGAGAGTGTTGTCATGTGGGCAGCATGATCATGTTCCATCTGAATGCTCCAGTTGCGAGGCAGACAAGATCAGCGTGTTAGATCAGCGAGGAGATTGGTCAGATTCAGCGCGAGACCATAGCAGTCCAGCTCGAGTGCGCCTCCATGTATAGATGACACTGTTGAGGAGCTTGCCATAGACCCAAGCCCTACAAGAAGCTCTGTAGCTGCGAGAGATATCTTAAATATGCCCCTAGCTAAGACCCCTACGAGGCTGCGGCTGCGACGGCGTCTCCGGCGCTTCTTCGATTGTTCCTGGCGTGCAAATATGGAGCGACGACGAGACTGCAATGGCGCGGCCCCACTCGTATACCACGCTGCAGAGCACACACGCGCCCTCGTCTCTCCTCCTCTTGCTGGTAGCCCTCCCTGCAGCATCCATCCATCCTCTGCGACGGGCAGCAGACATTCGCGACACGGCACCGCACACACGCGCAATCACACATTATCCATTTGTCACAGCATCTTGCAGCGTCGAACAAAGACGCGTCTCCTGAAGGCCTCCTTCATAGCCTGACAAATTGAACTGCATCCTGCTAGTACTGTCTCTCCCTTGCAACACTCCCAGTCGCTCCTTTCGCGTCTCTGTCTAGCTCTGGGCTCTGAGCGTATCTCTTCAGCTCAACTACTTTCTTGTACTCCGTTCATTCAACAGGCTCGCCTGCCATGTGCGCCGCCATTGATGTCGCGTCAACGGTCCTAGAACAGCTCAGTCAGGGTCGATATCCTGATGAAGTATGGCCTGGTGCGTTGCCGGACACACCACAAGCACATCGTCTCGCACAAGCCATTCGCGGGATCGTTGAGCATCAGAAGCAACTTGAAGCAGATGCTGCACGGATCAAAGCTGTGGCGATCCCACAACCTGCCGTCTCCAGTGACACAGCGCGACAGCCATCCTTGGATACACCAGCACACAACTCATCCATCAGTCAAGTCACATTTAGCGATGGCTCTACGCAGCTTGTGAGTTCTGTGTTTGGTAGTTTTGTGGGTACCGATGCAGCTGATACCATTGGTCTGCAATCTCAAGTGCGTCTGCTCAAGGAGCAATTCGCGGAATCTGAACGTCTACGTGTCTCTGATGCCTCGGAGAAGGGTGTCCGCATTGCATCGCTTGAAGCAGAACTCGCCAAGTCGAAGCAGGATATTGAAGACTTTTTAGAGGCACTGCGTAATATCGGCGCTGTAACAAAAGCTGTCTCCAAGGGCGACTTGAGTCAGAAGATTTTGATTCAAGCAAAGGGAGTTGAGATACTAGAGCTCAAGAGCCACATCAATGAAATGGTGGATCGTCTCAAGTTCTTCGCTGCACAAGTCACGCGTGTTGCACGGGAAGTCGGCACAGAGGGACGTCTGGGTGGTCAGGCAGAACTCAAAGATGTCGAAGGAATCTGGGCAGAGCTTACCAACAGTGTCAATCATATGGCCGCCAATCTTGTAAGTCGCATGGCATCCTGCAAATTTACGCTAACACATAAAGACGATACAAGTACGTTCCATTGCAGAAGTCACTACCGCCGTTGCACGAGGTGACCTATCGAAGCAGATTGAAGTACCAGCTCAAGGAGAAATACTCGAATTGAAGGTCACCATCAATTCAATGATGCACAAACTTCAACGCTTCTCAACCGAAGTGACGCGTGTCGCTCGTGAAGTCGGCACAGAAGGACGACTTGGCGGACAAGCGCACATCACCGACGTCTCTGGATGCTGGCGCGAACTCACTGATCGCGTCAATGGACTTGCCTCAAATTTAACTGCTCAGGTACGGAAATATGATCATTTTAGCAACCACTAATCAACTCAGGTACGCAACATCGCTCAAGTGACCACCGCAGTTGCTCGTGGAGACCTCACAAGGAAAATCGAGGTCCCTGCTCAAGGCGAGATCTTGGAATTGAAGGTCACCATCAATCGTATGGTCGATCAGCTTTCTAGCTTCGCAAGTGAGATTACAACATTGGCTGTTGAAGTTGGTACCGATGGTAAACTTGGTGGACAGGCGCAAGTCAACGACATTGAAGGTGTCTGGCTCTCTCTACAACAAAACATCAATAGAATGGCACAAAACCTGACGAATCAAGTGAGATCCATTGCAGAAGTAACAACGGCGGTCGCCATGGGAGACCTGAGCCGCAAAATCGCTGTGCATGCAGAAGGCGAGATTTTTGAATTGAAATCTACCATCAACACTATGGTCGATCGGCTCCAGGTCTTTGCCTTTGAAGTGACCCGTGTTGCTCGCGATGTGGGTATTGACGGGAAGTTGGGTGTTCAAGCACAAGTCTCTGATGTCCATGGTCTCTGGAAAGAAATCACATTCAATGTCAATCAGATGGCACGTAACGTAACTGCTCAGGTTCGCGCTTTCGATCAGATTACTGCATCCGCTACGGATGGTGATTTCAGTCGCTTCATCACGGTGGAAGCCTCTGGTGAGATGGATCGCCTCAAGACAAAAATCAATACGATGGTCAGTACATTGCGCGATAGTATCCAGAAGAACACGGCGGCGAAAGAAGCAGCTGAGATGGCAAATAACGCCAAGAGTGAATTTTTGGCAAACATGTCACATGAGATTCGTACTCCCATGAACGGTATTCTGGGCATGACGGCCCTGACACTCGACACACAGTTGACTCGCTCTCAACGCGAGAACCTCATGATTGTGCAAAATCTCGCAAACTCGTTGCTGACAATCATCGACGACATACTCGACATCAGCAAGATTGAGGCGAACCGTATGGCGATCGAGGAAATTCCCTTCTCGTTGCGCTCAACGGTCTTTGGCATCATGAAGTCGCTCGCTGCCAAGGCTACTGAAAAGAAGCTAGATCTGCTCTATGAAGTGGATGCCGGTATCCCAGACCAAATTATCGGTGACCCCTTGCGTCTACGCCAAGTTATCATGAACCTTGTGGGCAACAGTTGCAAGTTCACTGCAACAGGTCACATTGCATTACTTGTTCAGCAAGTCAAGGTCTCGCCTGATGCCATCATTGTCCAATTTATTATTCGCGACTCAGGTATCGGTATTCCCAAGGATAAGCTGGAAGTTATTTTCGACAACTTTTGCCAAGCAGATGGGTCCACTACGCGTAAATTCGGCGGAACTGGATTGGGTCTGAGTATTTCGCGCAAACTCGTCAGTCTCATGGGTGGTAACTTGCGGGTGGAGTCTGAATTTGGTCAGGGATCCTCCTTCATGTTTGATATTCATGTGCGACCAGAACCGAGCAACGACTCACTTGTCTCAAAGATGGGCCAGTACAAAGGACAGGCGATCTTATACATTGGCACCCAGGAAGAGCTCGAAGAGGCCGGCGCAGCCGCTTTGCTTGAGAAGTATTCTCTCAAGTCATTCATCTACTCCTCGACTGAAAAAGCGTTTGAAACCCCTAAAGCCCTGCCTACACTGGCAGCTGCCATTGTCTCTTCCGTGGAAGTAGCGCAACAGCTGCGTCAACACAACTCGCTCAAATATACGCCCATTGTCCTGTTGGCGCACTTTGTCGCGGAGCTCAATATTCCAACGTGCTTGGATCTCGGCATCAGTGCGTATAGCAATACACCATGTTCTGATGCCAGCTTCATCAATGCACTCTTGCCCGCACTGGAATCTCGTGCTTCGCCTGAGTCCAACGAAAAGTCCAGCAGATACAAGATTCTCCTGGCCGAGGATAACGCCATCAACCAACGCGTTGCTGTCAAGGTACTCGAAAAGTTCAAGCACTATGTCGATGTCGTGGACAATGGTCTACAGGCAGTCGAGGCTGTCAAGCGCAAGGACTATGACTGCTGCCTCATGGATCTGCAAATGCCGGTGATGGGTGGTATCGAAGCAACGGCCAATATTCGCGAATGGGAAAAGGTCAATAACAAGCGACGCCTGCCAATCATTGCCCTCACTGCACATGCTATGCTGGGCGATCGTGAAAAGGTGCTGATGGCGGATATGGACGACTATATCACCAAGCCGCTACGCATGAATCTCTTGATGCAAGCCATCAACAAATCTGCGACACTCGGCAGTCTTGTGACTTCCGCACTGGTCAAAAATGACGATCCCCTTACGCTACACTCGCCAAAGGTGGATAAAGCCATGCAGCAGGATATTGAGTCGAGTCGAGCCATGGCAAGCAATCACAGTCGCTCCTCAAGTCTTGCACCTAATAGTACGACGAACCATCTCGAGATTCCGACGACCGGAGACAAGAAACCTTTGCCGCATGCAGACACAGAGGTTGATTTGCCTACTTGCAAAAGATTTGGTGTGCGTACTGCAGACGGTACGCCACGTACGGCAAGTCCAACACGTACAGGTCTCAAATCAGCGGGTGCTCCCTTGACGGTCGATACATCAACAGCCAAGGCTGTCTTGACTAGGGTGGACTCGGAGGAAGACACGAGCGATGCCAAGCCCGATTTGCATCGCTTCCATTCGACATGATGGCAATTTTATTTCGCTATGACACTGAACTTTTATGACTGTATTGCCCTTTACTTCAAACGATGCACGAACTCAACAAAAGTGGTGAATTACCATTTTATAGGCAGATGCAATTGTGTATGAAATGACTTCTGTACTTTTGCTTCCTAGCTACCTAGATGCGTAGGTTAGCCTTTGTCCAATTTCGTCGAACTCGTTCGCGAGCAGCTATTGTTTGTCATCCTTGCCCTGGTGCTTTCCATTCGACACAGGCATGGTTTCGCAGTTGATAAAATAATACAGCGACAGGGATGACCCCTGAATTTGAATTTTTGCACGAAACATTGAATTTCTATCGAAATGCTTCTTCCTCGCCGCAAGGTTCAGGTTTGCGAAAATCCGTTCTTGTCATCTACCCTGATACCCCGAGGATCAATACTAGACAAACAGGGCTTCTCGCTGAGCGTGTACGGGATATTAGCAGGTAGGCTCTACTTCTTCGTAGCTTACTACTTGGCATCATATGCTGCATCTAGACTACCCACCATATTCTGTCTTCTTGAGCGCTGGCCCAGCTACAACCAGTGTAAGAACTACCTCACTTGGCTTTACAAACATTGACTATTGGCTTTTTGTGGTAACGTGAAGCTATTGAATCCGAGAATGCGCTATAAGGAAGACCCGCCCGTAATCACGACGCTTTGCAAGCGCGCGGCGCTTTGCTCCATTGCATCGAGTGGCACGTCATTGAAGCGAACTTGATCGCCCTCTGCCTCTGTGATGAGCTCAGCTATGTCCTGTGTGGCCATGTTGCCGAGCAACCGGGAAATGATGCTTGCCCATTCCCAGGGTCGCTCAAATGAGCCTGGTAGGGAGTTGAAGTACTCCCAGCCACTGATACCGCCGAACGCGGGCCCTCTGTCAGATTCACTAGAAATAAGAGGTTGTTTATCACGCAGCAGAGCTAGATCCTGCATATCCCTCAGAACAGGCGAAAAGACTCGGAACGGAACCCAGCCTTTGCAATTACTTGGATTCGTAGAGACGCCAACAACCACACGCCTTGGATCCCAGCCATTTTGAAGTATACGCTGGTAAGAAGAGACGTTCTTCAAAGAGCCATGGCCACAATAGAATTGAGTGTTGTAAAAGTCAATGTAGCGGCCGCGTGCAACTTCAAGGTCAAAGTAGCTGAAGCCAGACAAATTATTGCCCTTCAGAAGAAGAGCCGTAGCCACAGGAGCAAGAGTTACGATGAAGTCACGTCCAAAATCGTCAGTGAGACGGTCAATGAGTCGAATGATGCCACCAAGGGACATCTTTTCCTCCACATCAAGGTCAATCCCATCGAAGCTGCGTTGACGCAAAAAGTCGCGTAGCGGATAGTAGTACTCCTCAAATGAGAGCCGAGCGTGAGCATCGAGCCGTTGAAAGCTGCCTTGAGCTGCGCCGCCCAACATGGCCATGACTTTGACACCACTGGCTTGTAGTGCAGGCATCTCAGACCAAAGCTGCGCATAGCGCGGGCTTTCCGGTGGATCATCATTCAGACTGAGGCCCCCTGCTGAAGAGTCATTCAGGTGCACGGCGCCAACGATGAGGTGTGTGACACCAGCTTTGGGTGTGATGAGCGGCAGAGCAGACACAGGCGTACCGCTGACATGATGGGTCTGGTGATACACGACGACCCGGGATCCCGTCATGTTGGATAGGGGTTAGTCGCCATCAAAGCCCATGTGCCCGTCGCCTCCTGAAGGCCGATTCAGGTTTTGTGTGTTGTCATCGACACACGCCGTGTCGCGAACTGATCTCGCGATCGAATATCAAGCCGGACTGCAACAAGTTGGACATTCGCGGTGCTGACACAAGCTCAGAGCCATGCACAGGCGAGCTCGCCAAGCTCGAACAAGAGTCCAACATGGCAATGCTCACGTTCCGGCTGCTATGGCCACTTGGACAGAAGCTTTGCCCCAGCTCATAAAATTGCTCAAGCTTATCTGGCGGCTGGCACCTACAAGAGGCCTGCTCATGGTTATTGCAAGTGCCCTAGCCCGACCTGCAATCAAGACTAACCTCAGGGCAATTTTACAAAATCTGCTCTACCAGCTTATGATTTGAGCCTTCGGGCACGCTTGATTGATATGCTCAATGACATTATCCGGCATCAAAAGCAATTTGATGGCCCTCGTGTGGGTCGATTGCTACTCCTACAACTACTCTCTCTTTCATTGCGTAATGTTCTACAGACTGCTGTTGACCAAAATCAGCTGGTGGTCAATCAGCGTGTCAGTGCCGTCTTGACGCAACAACTTCTTCGAGTCCACCTCTCTCTAGATGTCGCGGCCTTAAATGATGAAAAGACCATGCAGATTCTAGGTGATGCACGTGGTATTGCAGATCAATACTATTTGACGACTGTCATGGATGCGGTGTTCTCCAGTTTCAATGCGACCGTCGATATTGGTTCGCGAGTGTTGGCTGCATATTCCACCCTCAGTTGGGCTTCTATGCCCTATTTCGTGCTCTATTCGATTGTCCCGGTGTTGCGGGGTGTTATGCGACCCGGGCGTCGGTTCCCTCAAGCACAAGTCGATGAAGTGCTAAGAAAGCGTGAGCTTGAACAGATCATCTATGCTCCAAAATATCGTCGGGAGGTGACCTTGTTGGGGCTGGAAGATTGGCTCCTGGAAGAGCATGCGCGTGTTGCAGAAGCAGCACGCCAGGCTGTCATTGTCAGCTCATCCTTTGATACAGTCACGTCACGCGCCGCTCAAGTGTTTAGTTCTTGGCTTGATACTGCAGTGCTTGCGTATCTTGCATACCAGTCAGGTTCGAGCGATATCACCTTGGCAGACTTGCACATCATTGAGAATACAACATCTTCCTTCATTCGCACGGGTCAGCAAGCGTATAACTCGCTCGATTCTGCAGCTGTGGTATGGGATCAATTGATCAGTTTTGACAAGTCCCTTGAACTGAAGCCGTTGTTGCCAGTAGCTGAGATTCCCATCATGTACAAAAGCACAACACGTGGCATGCGTATCGAATTTCAAGATGTTGTCTTTGGTTATCCTGGTCAAAAGCCCGTACTCAACGGAGTCTCCTTCGTGGTCAAGGAAGGCGAAACGGCATGTATCGTCGGCTTCAATGGTGCCGGCAAGTCCACCATTATTTCGCTTCTAGCTCGAGTATTTGATCCACAGTCGGGCTCAATCCTCATTGATGGAAAAGACTTGCGTTTATATGACCCTGTATCTCTACACGCACACATGGCATTTACGTTCCAAGACTTCCTGCGATATCCTCTGACGGGTCGCGAAAATGTGGCAATTGGTCAAATCGATCTGCTCGAGGATGACCGTCGAGTCAAGGCGGCAGCACAGACAACTGGCGCTGACCAAGTCTTGAATGCAAAGACATCTAATGACAGTAATCGCACACTTTGGGATAGCAAGTTGTCACAGCGTGTCCCAATTGTTCAAGGCGTCAATGCAAATGGTCCAACAATGCTTTCAAAGGAATCACACGACTTAAGTGGCGGTCAGTGGCAGAAGGTCGCGCTCAGCCGGTCCTTCATGCGAGAGAGTAGTTTACTTGTTTTGGATGAGCCAAGTGCAAATTTGGATCCGCAGGCAGAATATGACTTATTTTACAAGTTGCAGCAAAGCCGCACACACCGGACTACCCTATTTGTCACACACAGATTAGGAGTCGTCCGTTCCGCAGACAAAATCATTCTGGTGGAGGAAGGCAAAGTCCAGGAGATGGGGTCGCATGATGTGCTGGTCTCGAAAGAGGGCGGTCGATACAGGCACTTGTACGAGCTGCAGAGTGAGGGTTTCGGCAAACTGCAGCAGGAGTCGCGAGTTCCATCTGAATGAGCAAGTCTGTGCAACTGCGAAACGAGGTCCATGCAGCGAGCACTTGGCAAGAGACGCTGACGGCTCTGCATCTCAGGGAACAAGTACAACTAAGAGAGCATGCTAGGAAGCCTTCTGACTGCTGCAGACTGGCTAGCACACATTGAGCAAGCATCATACACGCTTCTGGGCGACTGCAACCTCGTCCTGCACGATGAAGCGATATCTTGTGAAGCGAGCAGCGCATTTCTGGCCAAGATCGCTTCTTGTGGGTCTATACGCGGTGAAGACGAATGTGTTGTCATCAATGGTTCCTCTGCGCTCGCAGAAGAACTGCTTGCAACACTACTCAATGGTCTTCATTGGACTCCACTCACACGAGCGATGAAAGTCATCGAAGCGCTGACTTGTATTACGCTATCGGATGGTGTTAAACAACGACACCTTGAAGCTGGACTCCAAATTAATTGTCATCTCAACGACGCCGGTCAATGTGTCGGTGCGCAGCTCGTTCTCAGCCAAGTCTCAACAGGTGCAATCACAAGACAAGTTCCGGGACGCAATCTCGACGTCTTTTACCTACTCATCAGCTCTATGGGATCTGCAGAGAGTGCCTACCTGGGGTTGACTGAGCAAGACCTTGCATGCGCCATGCTTGCTGCAGAATACCAAGCTCCAGTTTCTGAGGAAGCTCTTGGTGCAGACTTTCGCGCTCTCCTCAAAGAGTGTAGCGTTCAAGGAGCTCTGTCTCAAAGAGTTCAAACACTTCTTGCAGCATGCGTCCACATTTCCAAGCTACAGTTCCGCGAGAATGCAGCCGGCACACGCATTGAGGACTCGTCTACCACTGATGAAGTCTGTTCTCTCCTCAATCTCGACTTTGAGACCCTGAATGACTTTTTCCGCTGCAATGCGACCGAGAGCCGTGCCTGGCTCATTAAGACACTCTACAACAGCGCTCTACAACTAGTCATGCGAAAACTGAATGAATTTTTGGCAACAAGTCAGGGAGCCGCGGTGACCGCATCTGTCGTCACGTTCTTGCACACGCCTGTCGTTGAAGGAGATGCGCTGAGCCAAGTCCGATCTCTTGCTCTGAACAATCTGGCAAGGTCATTCTTGTTTGAAAACATCTTTGCCAATGGTGGCATCAATGCTGAGCGTGTAGACGATGGACTCGATCTTCCACAAGTCAGCTGGTCAAAAGAGGCTGCTACCATGGCCAACATGTTTGCCGACCTATCTGAGCCTCAGCAAGATTTCGAATGTATCGTCAACATTGGTCAAATAACGAATGGCATTTTGAATGCTTCCGGTCATGTTGTGGACCTCAACCAGCTGGCTCTGACACATCAAATAAACCTGAATTGCAAGCAAAAGTGGGAAAACATGCACTGTGACATCCCTTTGCCGGACTCCAAGCTCGATATACGCGCCTTGTTTGAGCAGTCTCGTCCATGGAGTGTGATGATCATCGACAAGGCACAGCCCATCCCTAATCAGGTCCTCAGCTTTCAATTACCACGAATCGCTCAACGAATGATGGGTCCTGCTGCTGGTTGTGTCGACTTTCCAATCGAACTTTTCATCGAAGCACACGGGCATCTGCAGGCTCCAGGCATTAACTGGGGATACAGCAAAGTCTGGTTGACCTATGAAGCTTGGTCAATATTACCTCAACAACGATTCAGCGAGTCCAAGTCCATGTATGCCACTGCCTTCGAGACGAGCATAGATGACTTGCTCACAGGGAATCCCGAGTTGGAAGAAATTCAAAATGAAGTCAATCCTAGCACGAAGCGTGTAGAAGTCAAGCCACAGACACGTTCCAGACGGCTTTGGCTCCTAATTGTCACCTCATTTACTTGGTGGATACCTGAATTTCTGCTCAAGCATGTCGGTCGTATGAATCGTCCTGATGTCCGTCAAGCTTGGCGAGAAAAGGTAACTTTGTTTGTACTCATCATGCTGCTCTGTGGATGTGTCGTCTTTTACATCATCGTGCTAGGCAAACTCGCTTGTCCAGATCTTGATGATGTTTGGAATGCAAAAGAGGTTGCTGGTCACACTGGCGATGACGACTTTTACGTCGCCCTACGTGGCAGAGTCTACGACATTTCTAGCTTTTGGCGTATTCAACATTCTGACGGCACCATTCGCACCACACCAGACGTCATGAAGGCATTTGCTGGACAAGACTTGTCAGATTACTTTCCGCCGCCTCTACAACAGGCTTGTCCAGCGCTTGTTGTGGATGATACCTGGTTAATGCAAAACACGACCGTTGTTGACCCAACTGCTTTGCACTACTCGACCCAGCCAAAGTGCCTTAATGTCGGGAGTACCAATTCAGCACTGTGTGCCACGAATTGGTACTTAGATCGCTTTTTGCCCAAAATGAAAAAGTTTGTCAAGGGTGACTTGGTCGTTACACGAAATAAGGTACTGACTGACGCACAGAGTGGCGAACGTCAATGGGCCATCATTGACGGACAAGTCTACGACCTGACCAACTATTTCTACACGTCGGCTTTGCTCAATCCTACTAACGCAGCTATCAAACCCAACTACTACTTTCTGGATGATTTTGTGGAAGGGCTGTTTCAAGGAAGCGCCGGCCGAGATATATCGCAAGACTTCAATAATCTTGCGAATTGGAACGCCTCAACGCGAGCAGCCAATCTACAATGCTTGCAAAATGCTTTTTACTATGGCAAAGTTGACTTTCGTCAAAGTGCCAGGTGCCAAGCCAACAATTACATTATGCTGTCCTTCACAGTCATCCTATGCACTGTCATTGTAGTCAAGTTTCTGGCCTCTCTACAATTCGGCGGAGGCAAACCAGCAAGACAAAATCGACTCGTCATTTGCCAGTACGCTCTTCTTGCTTTATGCTTTTGCTAATCAGAGAATTCCAACATACACAGAGGGCGAGGATCAATTGCGTAACGCAATTGATTCCGTTTCCGACCTGGACTATCCTGATGAGCTCAAGCTATTGTTCATTGTATGCGATGGCATCCTCATCGGCCAAGGCAACAAGAAACCCACGTGCGAGATTGTGCTAGACATCCTCGGCGTCGACCAAGCAAAGATTGATCCTCCAGCACTTGCATACGAGTCAGTATCCGAGGGCTCAAAGATCTATAATCGAGCAAAGACCTATGCTGGCCTGTACGAGCATGAGGGCCATGTTGTACCGTACCTTGTACTTGTTAAGGTCGGAAGTGAAAAGGAGACGCATCGCCCTGGCAATCGAGGCAAGCGCGATAGTCAAATTATGCTCATGCGCTTCCTCAATCGATTCCATGAAGAGAAGCCGATGACACCGTTTGAGATTGAAATGGCCTACCAGATGAGTCAGGTGATTGGTGTCAGCCCTGGCTTATACGAGTATGTTCTTATGCTGGACGCAGATACCAAACTGGCCCCTGATTCGCTCAATGTCCTTATTTCCGCATTTCAAGCCGATGCAAAGCTTATGGGTACATGTGGCGAGACTGCATTGGCCAAGAAAGAACTTAGCTGGTGGACCATGATTCAAGTATATGAGTACTACAACTCTCATGCACTGAGCAAGGCATTTGAATCGCTCTTTGGCAATGTGACGTGTCTCCCTGGGTGCTTTTGCATCTATCGCATCAAGTCTGCTCATGGTTTGCCATTGCTGATCTCCGATGAAGTGGTCGAGGGCTACTCTGATTCGGATATCAGCACCTTGCGTATGCTATCTCGACTTTGAATTTGCTAACGGTAGACAAGAAGAATCTGCTAACGCTTGGAGAAGATCGTTACTTGACGACACTCATGACCAAGCACAACACGTCTATGCGACTCACCTTTTGTCCTCAAGCAAAGGCGTATACAGCTGCTCCCGAAACATGGTCCATTCTTGTCAGCCAGCGTCGTCGCTGGATCAATTCTACTATCCACAATTTGTTCGAGCTCTTGTTTATTGATGAGTATGAAGCCTTCTAGTTGACCTGGCTAACTTTAGTATGTGCGGCTTCTGTTGCTTTTCCATGCGTTTCGTCGTCATCATTGATCTTTTTGGCACACTTATCCTGCCTGCAACAACAGCCTATCTTGTCTACCTTATTTACAGCGCCAGCTCTGGCAAATCAGCATTCCCATTGATTGCCATTGTCATGCTTGGCGCAGTGTATGGCTTGCAAGCGCTTGTGTTCTTGTTGCACAGGCAATGGGAACATATCGGCTGGATGATTATTTGGATCATCAGCTACCCAGTCTATTCGCTCATTCTTCCGCTCTATTCCTTCTGGCACCAGGATGATTTCAGCTGGGGCAATACACGCGTTGTTGTCGGCGAAAAGGGACAGCAAATTACTTACGCCACTGAGGAAGAGGAGGATTTACAGCCAGGTGCGATTGCGATGCAGCGTTGGTCCGAGTATGCTGTGAGTGCAGGTCTACAGGTTGAATCAGGGGTCGACAGAATGATTACAATGATGAACTCGCATTCTGATATTGAATTGCAAGATTACAAACAACAAAGCTTTGTGGCCTCTGCTTACAGCACAGGCAGCTTGACCGAGCAACAGCGAAAGCAAGAGCTTCGTCAAGCAGTCTTTACCATTTTGCGGGGATGCAATCTGGACCACACGACAAGCAGGGACATCGAGCGTCTCGTCAAAGGTCAAGTCGGCACCAAACTGACTGCATTAGACATGGAGTATATTGATGAAGCAGTTGATGAGCACCTCTTGTCTTGCAACAGGTATGACGTGGTCTGACGCAAGATCTGCCGACTGTCGTATGATTTGTATCGACAACTCCCATAAGCAAAAAAGTGTGGCCTTGATCACCGAGACAGTGCTTGTGGGAGGCGGCAGGCTCCGTTGGAGACGAAGATGACAGACTGAATTAGGATTGCATGGCTCTACATCCCGCGTCGACGGGACAAATCGCTCTTTCCCGCGCTCCGCGCGACATATAGTTTTACTCCACCAAATTTCACTCCGAGTTGTTAGATATTGATTGTTGCGTCGCGATCGACCACATGTGATGAACCGCGCCATCTCAAACCAGCTGTAACTCTGCGCCATCTGAACAGCTATTACTACCTCGCACCCCAATCAGCTCTACAGCAGTGTGATTACCAGCTATTACTACCGCGTCGTCCCAACCAGGGAGCTCGTCATCCATCACATGTCTCTAGAAACATGTTGCTAGTCGAGCCTGCCCACTCATTCTCCCTGTATCTCATCGGCGGTCTATATAAGGACAGCCTCTCGCTCTCTTAGTCTTCAGTCAACCATTTTATCTCTTCCTCTTCTCATCATCCAGTCCACCTGTCTCCAGAGCAAGCACTCTTCCTCCTCTCTGTCTCGACCCACTCAAGGTCATCCCTTGCACCACAGTCAAAGTCCAGGAAAGCGCAAAGCAGGGATAACCGTCTACAATCCAACAATTCCCGTCTATGCGGCATCATTACTAACCAGACTCACATACAGGAAGAGTTCTGCCATGTTTTACAAAACAGCTTCATCAGCTTGTGACAAGCTCAATACAATCCTCCCCCTCTGAGTGATCCAGATTGGTACAACAAGTGCAAAATACCCCAAGAGCCCTCGACACCCTGCCAATGCACACGACCACTCGGTTATCATTAACCTGATTTTGCCTTTCTGGCAAAGTCTGCTACCTCACCAGTTGGGCGTTGCGTGGCAGCTCTGAGAATAGTACCTTCAGGTGCCGCCAGCTGTCTCGGGTGAGCTTCCTCAAAATCCTGCGGTCCTCCTCAGCTTGGTTGCGCCAATTTGCGGCCAATGGTAGCCCTGTGAGGTGGTATCTCTCAAGAGGTGAGTAAATCCATTCCTCCTTGATGCTGCCTTTGGTGCAATGGTTGCAAGGACCGTCAGTCTCGTGGCGCAGGTGGTCTTCAGCGAAGGCAGCATCAAGGAGGAATGGATTTACTCACCTCTTGAGAGATACTACCTCACAGGGCTACCATTGGCCAAGAAGCGACATTGAGCGTCTCGTCAGAGGTCAAGGCGGCTCCTATCTGACTGCGTTAGACATGGAGTATTTTGATGTAGCGATTGACAAGCACCTCTTGTCCAGCAGGCATGACCTTGTCTAATGGCAAGCAGTCAGCATCGGTAGAGAAATGAAATTCTTGGTTTTGGTAACTCTAAATGTTGTTCCCAAACTTTGTCAGCCAAGGTGATGATGCGTTTTCCATATTTGAGCTGTAGAGTTGCTAAAATTCAAAGAACTTTAGAACTACGATCTTGTTCCCGGACTGGCATTCTCGTTGCAGACCACAACGGTACTACGTGCAATCAAACTCAAAGGTTTCTCTGCTCGAGACCTGAAGAATCTCCGAGGCGCTCAAGCTCGGGAAAGTATTGATCAGGCTGTTGTCAAATTCCCACCGCTGAAGAGGGCTATCTGCTCGGGCAATTGGCCTTTAGACTTGACACCTTCGACAACTATGCTGAGATACTGGTCAACTACTAAAGCTACAAGCTCTGCCTGATTTAGCCATCTTTGGTCCGCTGGCTGTCAGTGATAGGCATGCTGCTCGCTCATAGTCACCCTGTGGCAGAGAATGATTTACTTGCTCGATACAAAGAAAAATTATCAACCACTTTTAACAAAAGCTTTATATCTGAAGGGACATCTTCAAATCGTCGACAATCTAATGGCCTGGTATCAAAGGCGCGCGCGTGTTGTTGTTGTTGGATAGGGTTGGGTGCACGTGTCTTCGTCGATGCATGACTCACTTGCGCTATGAGCCAGACAAGTCTCAAGGTCTCAGACTCTACCTTGGCAAGTTGGAGGTTCTGCCCTCTCTCTACTGCAGGCTGTACTGGACCCACAAGTATCATGTCCCTCAACAATCACGAAACGGAGAAGCACACGCCATCAGAGTTGCCGCCACCCTACTTCGCCCATGGAGAGCGCCCGACACTATCGGGTCAGAGTCTACCGATCGAAGTTCTTGATACCGAGACTGTCGATACCTTGCAAGACTCATTTAAGGTCCCCTTCCCTGGCGCAGCACTGCCTGCAAACTCCTCGAGGATAAGTGCAAACTATCGTGTTTGGACTATGCGACGCCAGCAAGAATTACAGACTTCAGTAGGCGCTACTAAGCGTTCTCAATGCGCAAGCAGCCAAGCTGAGTGGCTTTCTATCAAGATCAAGCTGAAAGTGACGTACCTTGAGTCGTTTCGTATTATCACGACGATCCCACAATGTGAAGCGAGCCATACCTCGGCCAACCCGATTCGAAGACGCGGCTCCCGTTATCAAGTGAGGTCTTTGAAGTCGTGTTGCATGCCACAGACAACGGAAAATGCTAATGGAAATCCTACACGCGATTGCGGTACGTTCAACAATATTAACGCAAGGTTTCGAAAGGGCCTCCGGCTTAATTTGCTGAGGCTCGCAGAGCCCTCGTCTTGGCAGTGTAATCGTGTAGCAGCGCCTACCGATTGGGGAGTCGTATTTTCCACGTTTTGCTACAGGGACATAGGTTCACCGCATCTCGACGTTACAAAAGTATCTGGTCTGCATTTCATCGCTGAGTTGGCATTTGAAGATACTCATTGCAAAACGATCGAGCGATTTAAGACCTGTCGCTTTTGTGTTTGCGCAACCGGTCTTTCTCTGCTCGACGACCTAAAGACTCTCCGAGGCGCCCAAGTTCGGGAAGGTAATGATCAGGCTATCGTCACTCTTTCCATCGATCAAGAGGGCTATCTGCTCGCGGAGTTGGCCTTCAGAGTTGACACGTTCGACGACTATGCTGAGACCCTCTTCAATTACTAAGGCTGCAAACCTGGCCTAACCTAGTTATCTCATGGTTCGCTGGCTGTCAGTGATACGCATGCAGCTTGCTCAATGTCACGTTGCGGCAGAGAAGAATCTACTTGCTCGATACAAGAAAAAATAGTCACATACTTTTAATCAAAGCTTCATATCTGAAATATCATCTTGAAGTCGGCGACAATCTAATGGCCTTCGACATAGACTAAATCGGTGGAACAGTCAGCCAGCACCTCATTTTCAACAAGTATGGCCTATGTAAGGACGAACGAGTAGAAGAAGACCTTCGATTTGGACAACTCTAAAGTGTTGCTCCCTATTTTCAACAGCGTAGAGGGCGGGTCTGCTCATGATAAGCTTTCATTTGCCAATATCAAAGGATCATCCAGAGAGTGACCCCGACTCGCGGTTCGACTCGCACCGCTGCAGATTAAGCGGTCCCAAAGAGATAGGTTTGCTTGCGAACACGGCGCCCAAAGCGTGGCTTTGATTAATCTCTGCCGAAAGTACAGGGTGTTAGGCCAAAACTCATGCATCATCATCACAGAGTATCAATTCTATTAGCTACATCCTTAAGAAGTCGTCAACTAGCCTCAGACGTCAGGTACGTTGATGAAGCGATTGAGGAGCATGTCAATGTCTGCTAAGACGGCAAATCAAATCCTTTGATATTTGCAAGTCTGATGCTGCTTTCTGGTAATCGACTTCTCAGTTGTGCAAAATCTATGAATTTTACCTTTACACTTGCCAATATCGAAGGATTGTCTCGACGGCGCGAAATTTTGACTTGCAGCGCCGCAAACCAAGACAACACTCAGTCATTCAACAATTGCAACTCTCTCAGATCTTGTCCTATCGATCTAAAACCCTGCTTAAGCGACTCTTCGTCTCATTTCCTATCAGCTGATGGCTTTTCTCGCACAATTTACGCAGATTTGAAGAAGTTGACAAGGATTTGTGAGGCTGACGTGTGCGGAAGTCTTGATTCAGCCAGAGACTGAACGAGTCTGAAGCGGACAGCCAATTCAATGCCGCGGCCTTCTTCTGCGAGACGTCCATCGCCTCTCTCGGATGACGAGCAGGCGACAAAGCGGAGGAAATTGTCACCCTGTGGGGCGAATCAGTCCGCTCTTTTGCGGGAATCTGCAAGTCCTCAAGAGCCTGCTTCGGTACGATGCTATGCCTCACATCTCATGCTCACCTCTCAGGAACCGGCAACCGTACTGTCTGCGCCGACCAGCCCAACAGTGGCCAGAAAGCGCGGACGCCCATCAAGAGCCGATCTCGCTGCGCGAGCTCAAGCACAAGCTGCAAATGATGTGACGGAGCCAGAGAAGAATGTCAGCAGACGACAGAGCTCTCGATTTGCTTCAGAAGTAGAGGTCAAGGCATCGCTTACTGAGGAAACCCCTGTCGCTGAAGCAGTGGGACGAGGAAAGACACTCAGAACACGCGATGCTGCGGTGATTCCAAACAAGCCCATCGCATCGATAAGTAAGAGCAAAGTGAGCGAGGTTGCTATTGTTATTCCTTCTACCCATTCTCCGCTTGCCAAGCGCGGACCTGGCCGGCCACGGAAAGTTAGACCCGAAGATGAGCAAGTTGGCTCGCCCAAAACCGTCGAGAAGCAGGTCAAGCTTGGTAGAGCTTCAGACTTGACCAAGTCTACTGGTCAAGCTGTGAAGAATTCAAGTGCAAAGCCTAGAGGTCGTCCGCGCAAAGAGACGCTCATCAAATCTGAGGAAGCCGCGACTACAACATCAACAGCTGATGGGCAGCTATCTCTAGGTATCAAGCGATTCAGGCTCAAAGTCAACCCCGTCATAGCTGGCCCTCTCATCACTCATCCCTTTCACATGCCTCTGACAGCGAAATACGCATCACTCGACGCATACCTTGCATCCTTCATCTCACTCGACGAAGACGTCACACCTGAGGTTGCTCAACAGAAACGTGCGGCCATGTCACAACTCAGGCAACAGGTAGATGCTGCACGGGCGAAAGGATTGCTGGAGGAAAGGGCAAAGTCAAAGCCGCCGCCTCTCAAACCTGTCGAGCCGCTTGTTCCTCCATCGCATCAGGATATTCTCAGCAGTCAAGCGTGCTATTTTGCCAAACTCATGCAGGATGAACGCCGCCGAAATCTCAGTAATGCGCGCAAGATTGCAGGGATGGTTCAACAGCACTTCAAGCGCATCTCTGGTGCTGACGAGCGGTTGGAAAAAGACCTGCTCAAGCTACAACGGGGTCTCGCAAAGAAGACTGCGAGCGAAGTGAGGCGAAAGTGGCGATTAGCTGAAAAAGAGGTACAGCGCCGTGTCTTGGTCAAGGAGCAGGAGGCGCAGCGTGCTTTGGGCAAACAACATCTCAATCAAATCTTGGAGCACTCCACGAGCTTGTTGGACGCACGACGCAAGTTGCATGACGACGAAGAGGCGGAAGAATCGACCGAGGCTGGGTCTGACGATGAGGATCATTATTTGTCTGTGGAACAATTGCGCGAGAAGTATGCGCATATCCCGGAAGTCGAGCCAGCGTCGGATGCAAGTGTGTCTGAGTCTGAGTCGAATGCTGGGAGCCTTAGCGATGATGAAGAAGCTGTCGAAGATGCTCTTGAAATCAATCAAGAGGACGACTCTGACGGTAATAGTGAGCCAATGGACTCTGAGTTTGATGCGAGTGAAGCAGTCGAAGAAGAGGATGGGCCAGGTCTCTCCTTTCTGTATCCAGAGCTGGCGAAGCAAGCTGTGGTACAAGAGGAGCAAGAATCATCTGAAGTGGATGACGACAGTCCCATGGACTCTGAAATGGACAGCGAGTCTCAAGAGGCTGAAGATGACGGACCGGACCTTTCGTCACTCTATCCAGAGCTGCGAGCAGTGGATCGAGCCTCATCTTCAGCAGACGCTGCCGAAATTGACTCGACAGTTCCGATCCGGCCTGCAACACGCCAAACAAATGGTGAATTGATGGAGCTTGGGAGTGATGTCGACATGGCCGAGGACGATGACAGCAGTCCAATGGATTCTGAAATGGATAATGACGAATCTGGAAGCGAAGTGTCTGAGGCTTCTTCTGGTCCAGGGCTGGCCTACTTGTACTCTATGCCCGTCAAGTCTACAACAAAGATCGAAGAAGTGCCTGCTAAGTCTGCCGAGGTAGAGGAAGCTACTCCTGCGATTACTACCAAGGCTACATCGCCAGTAGAAGGACAAACCGAAATCAAGACGCCGATTCCATTCCTACTCCGTGGCACTTTGCGAGAATACCAGCACATTGGACTGGACTGGATGGCAGGATTATACCAGAACGGAACGAATGGTATCCTTGCCGATGAGATGGGACTCGGCAAGACCATCCAAACAATCTCCTTGCTCACCTGGCTTGCTTGTGAACGCGAGATCTGGGGACCACACCTCATCATTGTTCCCACCAGTGTCATGCTCAATTGGGAGCGCGAGTTCAAAAAGTTTGCTCCTGGTCTCAAAGTCCTTACTTATTATGGCAATCCGAAGGAACGTAAGGAGAAGCGACGCGGCTGGTCCAAGCCAGACTCCTTTCATGTCATCATCACGTCTTATCAGCTCGTCATTTCTGACCAGGCGACATTTCGTCGGCGACGTTGGGAGTACATGATTCTGGACGAAGCGCACAACATCAAGAACTTCAAGTCACAACGCTGGCAGACGTTGCTCAACTTCAATACTGCTCACCGTCTGCTGTTGACTGGTACCCCGTTGCAAAACAACCTGGGCGAGTTGTGGTCGTTGCTCTATTTTTTGATGCCTCAAGGCATTAGCGAGGATGCGAGTTTTGCCAACCTGTCTGATTTCCAAGAATGGTTTGGTCGACCGGTGGATAAGATGATTGAGGATGGCACTGGTGGTGGTATGAGCGATGAAGCACGCAACACAGTGGCAAAGCTCCATCGCATCCTGCGTCCTTACATTTTAAGGCGATTGAAAGCAGACGTTGAGAAGCAGATGCCTGGCAAGTTTGAACATGTCATTGACTGTCGACTCTCGAAACGCCAACGCTTTCTTTATGACGACTTTATGTCGCGTGCCAAGACGCGAGAGACATTGGCGTCAGGCAACTTTCTCAGCATCATCAACTGTTTCATGCAGTTGCGCAAGGTGTGCAATCACCCTGATCTTTTCGAGTCTCGACCAATTGTCACGTCTTTTGCCATGCACAAGTCTGCCTCTGCCACGTACGAGACGCAAGAATTGCTTGTTCGCCGGCGTTTGCTGACTAAGGACCCCGGGATGCTTGTTGATTTGGACTTTCTCAACCTTCGCTTGCCGAGTCGTGAAGCATCATCAAAGATCAATCAGCTAGAGATTCAACACTTGACTGAAAAGTTGGAGGCCTCCGATCTAATTGAAGTGGTGGAGGATAATCACTTGACGGTAGCAGGCAAACAAGCTTACTTGCGATACAAGGATCAAGTTCTCGCTCGCGATCGGGCTTTGTACAGACAACGCGTTAACAGCTATCGAACGCAACGCGTGCCAATTTATGGTACAGACTTGCTTCGTCTGTGTCGTGCAAAACGAACCATCAAAGCGCCGCCAGGATTTGATAAGGCATACTGGCAACAAGCATCGTCCATGTCCGAACTCATGCCAAGCTACGAAAGGGTTGTTGCGTCGTGTGAACCTGCCGTGCGCAAGTTTGGCTGCATCACACCTAAAGTACTAGCGCTGGATCTACCGCACCGCATGCTCCCGTTGACTGCAGCACAAAAGGCAGAATTACGCTACGAGATACCGGATGCTGCTCACTTTTCACGAACATGCATGTCGATTGCCTTTCCCGACAAACGCCTCCTTCAATTTGATTGCGGGAAGTTACAACGTCTCGATATGCTGCTACGCGATCTCATTCCGCAGGGACATCGTGTTCTCATCTTTACACAAATGACACGTATGTTGGATATCCTTGAGCAATTCCTGAATATCCATGGTCATCGTTATTTCCGACTCGATGGAGCTACCAAGATTGAACAACGACAACAACTCACGGAACGCTTCAACAATGATCCTCGCATTCCTGTGTTTATTCTTTCAACGCGATCTGGCGGTTTGGGCATCAACTTGACGGGTGCGAATATTGTTATCTTCTTTGACAGTGATTGGAATCCTTGTATGGATCGACAGTGTCAGGACAGGGCGCATCGGATTGGTCAAACGCGTGATGTACACATCTACAGGTTCGTCTCTGAACATACCATTGAGCAAAACATCATGCGCAAGGCAAATCAAAAGCGTATGTTGGATAATGTGGTTATCGGACAAGGTGACTTTACAACGGATTTCTTCAATAAGGTCGATTGGCGGGATATGCTGGGTGAGGAACTTGGAGAGACATTGCCGATGAGTGCAGAGATGGATGTCTCTGGTGGTGGGCTGGAGGCAACGTTGGCCATGGTCGAGGATGAAGATGATGCGGCTGCTGCGCGGGTGGCTGAGCGCGAGATGGATATCGATGCGGTTGAATTTGCAGAGACGGGAACGTCTGCTCAGCAGCAAGCGCTGGCTGCCTCGACGCACGCAGCACCTGTTGTTGCTGATCAAGGAGATGCAGAGGAGCCAGGCAGTGTGGATGACTACATGATTGAGTTCTTGCTAAGAGAACAAGGTCGCATGGACTTGCTGGACGTCGTATGATGTTTTGCTGTTTTTCTGTAGAAACCCTTTATTCTCAAGTACTCCATTCTACAAACGTGCCGATGCAGCAGGGACAACAAGACTGCCAAGGCCACCGATAATCTGCTCTACCTCGCCTTCAATCTTGGCAAGCATAGCCTCACATGTGGGAACATCGTCAATCAAAGCCATCGATTGACCAGATGACCAGACGCCGGCCTCAGAATCACCTGCTTCATAAACAGTCTTGCCGCGTGCACCAGAGACGAGGGCAGCGACGTCCTTGAACTCTGCACCGCCGCGCTTTTCAATAGCAGTAACCTCATCTGCAATTTTGTTCTTGTAAATACGCGCCGTGTTCTTGAAGGATCGCAACATGAGCGCTGTATCGTTCTCTGTGCCCTTGACAATCTGTAGCTTGATGTCATGGTGAATGGGTGATTCTGTGGTACACATGAATCGCGTTCCCATATTCGCGCCCACCGCACCGAGTGCGAGTGCAGCAGCAACACTTCGGCCATCTGCCATACCTCCCGAGGCAATGAATGGAATGGTCAAGACTTTCTTGGCTTTCGCGAGAAGGATGAGGGTTCCGACATCGGCTTCACCTACGTGACCTGCTGCTTCGAATCCATCAATCGAGAGACAATCAACACCGAGCTTTTGTGCACTGAGGGCATGTCGAATGGACGTGCATTTATGGATGACAGTTACGCCTGCTTCCTTCAGTTGTTTGATGACTGGTCCGGGGTTGTCTGGATGTCAGCGCGTGATCAAAGAAGTGATTGACATACTTCCAGCAGTTTCGACGACTTTGACGCCTTCATCAATGATGGCCTGTGCATACAATGCGTAATCTCCAGGCTTCAAGGTCATCGACGGCAGCAAGGTGATGTTGACACCGAATGGCTTGCTCGTCATTTGCTTGCAGCGTTGAATTTCCTTGCGCAGGGCATCAGGGCTAGGTTGAGTGAGGGCGGTGAGGATACCCAGTCCACCTGCGTTGGAGACGGCAGACGCGAGTTCTGGTGATTAGTCTTTTGCGTGTTGCGGGGATGTGTTGATACCGGCTACACCGACCCATTGCATGCCGCCTTGCACGATGGCTAGTGCGTTAGTGATGTTCAATCAAGAGGAAACCATACGAACGCGGATGCCGAGTGTTTCAGTGAGCCAGGTCTTGATAGGCATGATGTGAGTATAGTCGTGGTGGTGGTGGTCGTGGTCGATTGCGGAGATTTTTGGTTTTTGTCTAAGCGAAATCTCGGCGAAAGGAAAGAAGAAAGCACCGAGATATCAGCTATAGCAGTGCAGCGACTGGGTGCAGCAGGGCCTAGCTGCCAGCATCGTATGGAAGGCCTGCACTGCCCGCACCATCTGCACTTGGCCGACCAGCCAACAACGCAGCCTGTTTCGCATCATGCGCATCGCCATCCACCGCTGCCTTTCCTGAGATAGGCATCCCTGTCGGTCCCTTCATCTCGCCGCTTGTTGCATCGACATGTTGTTCCTTCTTCAAAGCTTCCACATCGCGCTCGACCGTACCGCCTGTCGCATGTCCATGACTTGCCTGTTCCAAGACATCGCCCTCTGCCATCCAATTCGGCGGCTGACTCGCTTGTGCCGTGCTCGACGTGCCAAAGCCTGCTTCAGGCGAGCCTGACGACTTGTCCTTCTCGACAATTGCTGAATTCACATCATGGCCTAGACTCGGTGTGCCGCTGGTGGGGGGCGGTGTTGTTGCATTTCCCTTGTCAGGGACAGGGACGGAGCCTGCACCTGGCGCAAGAGGCGCTTTGCTCGAATCGTTTAGCGGGCTACTCATACTGTCTCGGTAGCTCTGTCAGAAGATATGTACGCAGTCTTTTGTGTCGTCCTGCCTTTGTGTTACATCATTGGGCGCGCACTTCAGATGGGAAGGGGCCGACAGCATCAAAACTCGTACTAGTGAGGATGGTATGAGCTCCTCTCATCATCATAGGCATAGTCGAGTTTATTATCTGGCCTCAAGCCACTGCAATATCCAGGCGACTGAAAAGCTCGACGAATGCTGAACACAATCCTGACTTAATCCGCTCAATGCAAACTCACATTCTGCACAACCAGTATAGCCAATGGCATCCGTATCCCTTCAATAGTCACTGTGCCGATCAAGTAAGAACGCACGACTGAAATTAACAACGAAGCGCACCTGTGCCGACATTTTGGAGTACGACCCATACAAGTTGCCCAGAATGAACTGCAAGCCTTCATGCCATCTCCACTTACAGCAAGCTTCGATTACAGCGCTGGCTTATGCTGCTCCTCGGATGCCGTAATCCTGTCTAGATGGCTTTCTGCAGCTGCAAAGCCTGCTTGAGATAAAACTCCCGAGCAATATTCCAACTGGGGTTTGATTTACAAACAGACTGTATTGCACTAAGAGTAATTTCATAATCATAGCGTGAAATGCTTCCTGGAAGGTTGTATCTCACATCCGACTTGATACACAACAGCTGACTCGTCAAGATCGGCTTTGTCTTGTCGCGACGCATTCTCATATGCTGTTTGCAAAACACTGCTTCTTGTGTTTGAATACGGCCGGCAAGCTAAACAGCTTTTGTCAGGCAGACAGGAGCATGATGGGCTTCCCCAAGGATACAATACATCAGGCCATTAGTTCTATGACCTGTTGGCTGTGTTCAAGCTGCGGTGTCCCCTGTTCCCCGCGAGTTTCTCCTTTTGTCAGCAACCGAGGATGCAAGAACCAACCCGAAACCTACTTAAGTGAAGAGCTAGACGCTACAGGCTCTGCTTCTCTGCATACATACTTTGCTCTTCAAAGCTTTACTTAGTACAAGTCACTATCCGCCTCCACCTACATGCCTCTCAAGACACGCGCTGAAAAGGAAGACATCATCCAGTCAATTTTGTCTCTACCCCTCAACGATGCCATCAGTCTACAGCTGGCAGAGCCACTCCCTCAGACTGACTGTCGAGCAGTTCTTCAACTCACCACAATGAAGAAACACCTGACCCCTGTCGGCTCCTTTCATGGTGGGTTATTTGGTGTTGCACTGGATACATGTGCGTTGATGGCGACGTTGAATGCACTGAATCAAGACGAACATGCCGTGACTGTAGCCAGTGCCATGCAAATCATTGCCGGAGTTGCAGGAGAGGGGAAACAGATGACATTCGAGATGCGATTGCTCAAACGAACAAAGAAATTGGCATTCTTGGAAGGAGAGGCACGGTCAGCGGATGGCAACCTGCTTGCAAAGGCAACCTTCACCAAAGCCATTGTTCAACTCTCTCCCAAAGCGAGTAAATTGTAAGATACGTATATATAGAGCACGAACGACGCTTAGCCTGACCAATTGATGGATTTCAAATCAATCCCATCCTGCACCATCTCCCACAAGGGTGAGAGTTCTCTCAGAAAGTCGACCTTTGCCGTGACTTTATTGACGACAAAGTCCACCTCTTCCTTTGTTGAGAAACGTCCCAACCCAAAGCGAATACTCGAGTGGGCCATATCATCATCTGCACCCAAGGCATGCAGCACGTACGACGGTTCGAGACTTGCTGAGGTACATGCAGATCCACTTGAGAGGGCAATATCCTTGAGTGCCATCAGCAGTGATTCACCTTCCACATAAGCAAAGGAGACATTGACACAACCAGGATACGTGGATTGTGGATCTCCGTTGCGGACGGTATGCGGTAATGCCAGTAATCCAGAGAGCAGCCGTTCACTCAGCATACTGACGTGTTTGTGATCATACGCCAAATCTTGCTGTGCAAGACGACACGCCTCACCGAAACCAACCACAAGCGGTGTGGCTAGGGTACCTGAGCGTAATCCGCGTTCTTGACCACCACCATTGATGAGAGGTTCCAATCGCACTCTGGGACGACGGCGGATATACGCAGCGCCAATACCTTTTGGTCCATAAATCTTGTGTCCACTGAGTGACATGAGGTCAATGTTGGATTTATTCACATCCACAGGGATCTTGCCGACGGCTTGTGCGCCATCGGTGTGGAAGAAGATTTTCTTGGATCGGCACAAACGACCAATCTCATCGACTGGTTGCACGACGCCGATTTCGTTGTTGACGGTCATAATACTCACAAGGGCGGTATCGGGGCGCATGGCCGCTTCGAGTTGTGCCATATCCACTAGTCCGTTTGTTTGCACTGGCAAATACGTCACCTCGAATCCTTCATCTTGCAATACCCTGCACGAGTCCAAGACACACTTGTGCTCCGTCTGCGTTGTGATGATGTGTTTTTTGTTCTTTCCATAGAAGCGCATAACGCCCTTGATGATCATATTATTGGCTTCCGTTGCGCCGGACGTAAAGATGATTTCCTTGGGGTCTGCACCGATGAGGCTTGCGATATGCTTACGTGACGCTTCAATGGCCTTTTCAGCTTCCCAGCCATACCAGTGTGTGCGAGAATGCGGGTTTCCATAACCCATGAGTGAATATGGCAACATGGCATCATTCACACGCGGATCCACGGGCGTTGTCGCTTGCATATCCAAGTAAATCGGTCGCTGCCCTGCACCGCCAGCACCACCGACCACGGATTGACCTGTTGCGCTTGCTTCTGCGCGTGAGAGTGCATGATTCGCCACAAACTCTGCTTCATCGAGAGACTGGCCAACACTGATACTACCGACTGCTTTTGCGCCTATTGGTGTGGACGGCGCAACATAGCGTCGAGTGAAGCTGCGAAGCGGGTTGCTGGCTTGCCTGAGACTCGTTCTCAGCATCCTTGGCTATAGGTCGTGTTGGAGTGGTAAGAAGACGTTGTGGTGTAGTCAGCTGAAATATTTGAAACCTCACGACCGACACCGCTACACACGATCGGTTCAAGGAAAGCGTCAAGCTAGCAGGTATGGAAGGCGAACAGGTGGCGGTCGTACCACGAGATGCGCGCTATACAGACATCACGCCGGGTAACGCTAATACTGCCGTGGGACTAACCGCGCAAGCTGTCAAGAAACGTAGACCGGCGCGACGTCAAGCAGAAGGCCGACGTCTTGGCGCTGGAGGCAATGGCGGTAGCGGTGGTGTGGCTGCACCGGGACAAGTATACAATATCTGGTACAGTGCGTGGTCTGGTGGTGATCGCGAAGATCGACTTGCGTCTGAAGCGAAAGCAGAGAGCAAGTGTGATCCCGTACGGGATAGTGGATGGACACAGGCGGATAAGAAACCAGGGAGTTACTTTTGTCTATTCTTTGCACGGGGCTGCTGTCCGAATGGTCCTGATTGTGGGTATCTTCATCGCTTGCCCCAGCCAACAGACATCTACCCTCCCAATGTCGATTGTTTTGGACGAGACAAGCATGCCGACTATCGAGATGATATGGGTGGTGTTGGTTCCTTCTTACGACAAAACCATACCCTCTACGTCGGTCGCATCACCGCTACGAACGATATAGAGGAACAAGTTGCGAATGCCTTTTGCGTCTGGGGACAAGTCGAACGGATTCGCGTGCTCAACTCACGAGGGATTGCTTTTGTCACATACCTGCATCAACATTCAGCAGAGTTTGCAAAAGAGGCTATGGCGCATCAGTCCCTTGCATCAGAGGAGACCCTCAATGTACGCTGGGCATCGCAAGATCCAAACCCGCAAGCAGCAGAGAGGGATGCGCATCGGGCAGAGGAACAAGCGGCTGCTGCCATTCGTAAAGTCTTGCCTGCTGCGTTCCTTGCTGAGTTGGAAGGTTCAGCGCACGGCAGGAAGCGGAAGAGGGAAGACTTTGGGCTGGATGGGTATCATCCACCAGATGCAGTCTGGTTTCAACGCGGCAAGGCAGCCGTCAATCCTGCTGGACGGACAGAGAGTGACCAGGAGGCGAAGCGTCTTGAAGCGGGAGATAGCCAAGAGGAAAGCGTGGAAGGGCACGTCACGGGGATCGTGGGTGGCCGAGCATTGCAGGCACTCAAGCAGCTGCAGGGACGAAAAGCAGCGAGCCCTGTGGTCAAGCAACCACAGAGACCCGTCAAGAAGCCGGCCTTGGTGGCATATGATAGCGACGAGGAGTAGTCATGTAACAACAAAGCATACAGCATAGCACGAACAGCATTTTGAGCACAGAAATTGGTTATTGGATTGCTTAGTGTGCGGGTGCTGGTGAGATACTCTTCGCCTTTTCCTCTTCCTCCTTGATGAAGTTCCTGCCATGTCAGCAACCTATTTAGTAACAAGCAGATCACATACAAGATGAACGACTCTTCGTCCTTGCTGCTCGCCTCAATCGGGGGCATGGCCGTCTTGAGCTCCTCGGTTGTCTTCTTGGATGGTGAGCCAGACACCGCATATGCAACACCGCCGAAGAACGTGGTGAGTGTCGCGATGGAGAGCCACTCTGCGCCAATCTTGCGGCCTGCAATAACGTAGGACATGGCTGATGCTGGGGTTCCTTGGAGGTCCTCTCTCTGTGTGCGGGTCCTTGTGTGGTTGAACTCGGGATCGCGCCGGGGTTAGGGGAAATGCAGGTAGGGTTGGGACTGCGAAGTAAATTTTGGATCAACAAGAGGCAGAAGCAGCGAGAGGAGGAAAGAGACGACAAGAGGGAAGAAGGAGAGGCAGACACCCAGCTAGCACTCATCACAAAACATGCCTACTGTACGCTCGCTCGCTCAATCTGCACTAGAGACACACCACTAACACACTCCAGCGATTCTCCAACACCCGCAGGCACCGTGGTAACGTCTCGGCCGGTCACGGTCGTGTCGGCAAGCACAGAAAGTCTCCCGGTGGTCGTGGTCTTGCCGGTGGTCAGCACCACCACCGTATCAACATGGACAAGTACCATCCTGGTTACTTCGGTAAAGTCGGTATGCGTCACTTCCACGACTCCAAGAAGACGCTTGGCACTATCAACCTCGACCGGTTGTACAGCCTCTTCACTCCCGAAGTCCGGGAACAGCTTGTGGCTGGCAAGTTTGGCGACAAGGCACCTGTTCTTGACTTGACTTCTTTGGGCTACAACAAGTTGCTCGGCAAGGGCAGGTTGCCCGAGGCTGCCATCATTGTGCAGGCACGATTTGTTTCGCGTCGTGCAGAGGAGAAGATCAAGGCTGCTGGTGGTGTCGTTGTCATCAAGGCATAAGCACCTCTTAACTCACGACAATACATTCTGCATCTGATGCACGTCGCTCGCTTGGCATCTGCTACGGTCAACCCAGCAAGACACAGTGTGTTTGCTGTACATCCTATATAGGCTCACCCAAAGCAAACCGAATGCATCACCCCTTCAAAACCCACTTCGAGCTCAATCCGAGCTGTTCATTCTTGCTTCTGTTGACAAGTCTGAGCAAAGTGTGGTGCAACAGCTGCACATGACGAGTCCATCTGGATAGTCATGCACTGCATTGACGCATGCTCACGCGCTGCTTGTGGCATGCGCAGCTATTGTACTCTCTTTGCTCGAGCCGCCGCCATACTGTGCTGTCCTTGACATGTCTTGTCATCCGTCGCTCTGCTGTGAACTTCCTTGACTCTGTAGCATAACCATCACTTATCTTACATTCTGCCATGGTGCTCTTCACTAGCGGACTAACATTCTCTTGAGATGAGTTCCAATACATTTCAGTCACGAGAACTCTCAGCATTTTATGCGGTGGACGCACAATATCTTATGCATATGATGAGTCTTGATCAAAATCTACGCCACATCTATTCTTCCGTCCATGTCTCAAGATAACCGTTTCCCGACATCACTTGCAACTAATGCGCCATATGTCAGTATTATAGAGTGGCTCTAGTCTGAAGACCCATACAACAGAAAAGAGATTTGATCCGTGACGCGCCTGCAGCTGAGGAAAAGCGCGGGGTCGATCGTGACTCTTGCATCTCATGGCCCATGCAAAATCTTTCGCCCGTCAAGATGTCTCCGCTGCAATGAACGACTTGTACATTTGCGGCAGATGTTCGCAAGGACACAGCATTCATAGTAGATTTTTAGTGGCTTGGGGCTTCAATATCAAATATCCCATGCAGAACTCTCAAAAGCCTAGGTCTCTACTCAGTAGGGTAGACTCCAAGAGTCAGCCTGCCACGGATGGGCTTCAAATGCTGAGGTTCTCGGATAAGGCTATTCCTCCGAGTTGTGCACGGGCAGCGTCACTCTGTGTAGCACGGCTGCGGTTTGATCCTCGCACCTTCGCAAGCCCAAAGTAATTAAGTCGAGCGGGCTAAAGCATATGGACCAATGATAGCCAACGCGCTGGCGAAGACGCACGCACGGCAAGTAAGGACTGCAGAGGGTCTCGCAAGTATGTCTGATCTAGCAGACGCTCGAACTATGAAGCAGAAGCAGAAGCCGCCAACGTCGATCCACACCGGAACATTGGCTGCTTTGCAAAATCCGACGCTCCCCCACCCTGGCGGTCTCGCGCATTCATCTTCCAAGTGGCGAGCAAGACGCAAGTCCATGGAAGGAAGCGCAAGAAACTGGGGTCTGGGAGTCGCACTCTTTAGCTCGAAAATGCGGGGATGCGCCCACGAATGGCATCTTGCACGTCGATCGGTGCACGGATGACGGGTGTCAAAGCTGACCACAGAACATGCGAATCTGCAAAGTCATACTGCACTGTCTCAGCGGTCGCGGGCCTGCAATGGCGACGTTCACAGATACATAAGGAGCGAGCACCCCACTTGCCATGACACCTGCACCCTCTTGTCCTTCATTAGTACTCCGGATGCTCTTTGCCCTTGCTGCTTATGCAGCAGTTGTGACCGCCGCTGCCCTGCCAGAAAATGAGAAGCGTCAGTTCTCGCCTGTTGTAAAGCTCGACACAGCAACCGTCACCGGATCGTAAGGGTTTCGTCCTCGATCCTCGCAGTACTGACACCAGATCCCTCCTCGGTATCGACTCTTTCAATGGCATCCCTTTCGCGCAGCCTCCAGTGGGCAATCTGCGTTTGCGTCCACCGCAGCCCATCACGGCCAATCTCGGCAACATCAATGCGGTCGGAATGCCTAAATCATGCCCGCAGAGCATTCAGTCGTCTGATCTGCAAAAGCTGCCACCTGGTGTTGTGCAAACACTCCTGAACACCCCTTTGTTTACGGCTGTTTCTGGCGCCAGCGAAGATTGCCTCACGCTCAATGTCCAGAGACCCTCTGGCGTGGCCGCCGATGCCAAACTTCCTGTCTTTGTGTGGATCTACGGAGGCGGCTTCACCGCCGGCTCTGCTGGTATGTACGACGGTTCAGGCTTGATTCGTGCGTCTCAAGCTAGCTCGAGCATCGTCTATGTCGCCCTGCAGTACCGTCTTGGTGGGTTTGGTTTCCTGCCTGGCAAGGAGGTGCAGGATTCTGGTAACGGTAACCTCGGTCTGCTCGACCAGCGACTCGCCTTGCAGTGGGTGGCCGACAACATTGCCAAGTTTGGTGGTGACCCAGATCGTGTCACTATCGGAGGCGAGTCGGCCGGTGCCATCTCTGTCTTTGATCAGATGGCCTTGTACGACGGTGACAATACGTACAAGGGTAAACCACTCTTCAGGGGTGCCATTATGAACTCGGGCAGCGTCATCCCCGCAGATCCTGTCAGTTGTCCCAAGGGTCAGGTCATCTACGACCAAGTTGTGCGAGAGGCTGGATGTGCTGCCGCTGCGGACACCTTGCAGTGTCTTCGTGACGTCGATTTCGATACATTCAACCGTGCTGCAACCTCACCACCTGGTATCTTTGACTACTCGAGTGTGGCGCTCAGCTACCTGCCTCGTCCAGATGGTAAATCATTGACCGACAGTCCAACCGTACTGGTTCAGCAAGGCAAGTTTGCCAAGGTGCCCTTCATTGTGGGTGACCAGGAAGACGAGGGAACTTTGTTCTCTCTGGTTCAAGCGAATTTGACCACGACCGCCGACGTTGTCAACTATCTCGAAACGTACTTCTTCAAGGACGCTTCCCGTGCCCAAATCCAGAGCCTCGTGGACTCCTACCCAAACAATCCCATTGCAGGCTCCCCATTCCGCACTGGTCTGTTGAACATTCTTTACCCACAATATAAGCGCCTCGCTGCGCTTCTCGGCGATGCCACGTTTACGCTGACGCGCCGCATCTTCTTGGAGCTTGCTGCACCTCAGGTCCCCAAAGCATTCTCCTACTTGGGTTCGTACAACTACGGCACACCCATCCTCGGTACCTTCCACGCAAGTGACATTCTGGCCCTCTACTTTGTGCCTGGATACCCACAAGCCACCATCCAACGATACTACATCAACTTCATCAACAACCTCGACCCAAATACCGGTGTCAAGCCCACTGTTGCATGGCCGCAGTGGACGGCCGCCAAGCAGTTGTTGAACATTGAGGCACTGTCGAGCAAGCTTATCCCTGATAACTTTAGGGAAAGCAGTGCTGCTGTCTTGAGGTCCGGTGTCAGCGGTGCCTTCAATATTTAAGATTGTAACATGGTTCTGTAGTGTACTACTCTTGTGAGATTCCGGCCTTTCCTAATGTTGCTGCCAGGATTGATTACGTCAATGCATGCGTCCGAGGGTACATGGACAAACGTGCAGATTCTCTTTTGCTAGTCATTTGTCAGTATCAAGGCGCAATCGAGAAGGACTTGTAATCATGAACATTATCATTATCATTATGAACTACTGCCTGACATAAGCTTACCATTGCCATGCCGAAGGAGGGTTGGCATTGGGACTGCCCAAGATGCTAATACCAGTGCAGTCCGTCCTGGTCGTCTTGTCAGCCGCGAAAATCTCATACTCGCCCGCTGCATCGGCCACTGGACACGCCAAGAAGCTTTCTTGGCCATTGAAGAGCAAATCGACATTTGGGCCTGTTGCCATCGGGCTCACTGAGAAGCTAGTGAGTGTAGAGCCCGTGCCAGTATTGCCAAAGTGAGGGGCCGTGTACGAAAGACGGCCGTCAGAATTGACATAGACTTGCTGGCCGCCAGGAACCGAGACTGCAAGTGAAGCCCGATCATTGGCAACAATGAAAGAAGTCGTGCTTGTGCTAGGGAAGCCAGCGAGCTGAGGAACATTGGGTGCCTGCGAGGTAGGTGCTGTGCCACCAATGCGAATGGCACTGCCCTTCGCATACAACGGCTTCAAGTGTACATTGATGTCGCCGGAGCGGGTAGAAATGAGGCTGTAGGTGTTGACAGCAGCAGGTGCTGAACTTGCTGCTGGCGCATCATTTTGTGCAACAGGTGCCGCAGAGGCAAAGGCCAGAATGCTTGAAGCAATGAGACTTGAGAAGTGCATATGAATAAAGCGAAGAAGTAGAAGTGGTAGGGTCCTGAACAGAGACTTGCTGATTGCTATAGAGAGGAGGTGTAGCTGCCCTTCTTATAGACAGGGCTGTCCAGCTGAAAGTCTATTTCAAGAGCACCAGCGCTATTCCTGGAGGCCATCTACAACAGACCAAAGTCGGTGATCGTCGCAGCCAGGGCGTTACAGCACATCCCCAGGCAGTTGTGTAACGGGTGTCAGGATGCCCGTTGTCTTGCCCAGCAGGGAAGATCAGTGCGTGCAGATCTCGGCTATTTCCAGGCTAAATGCGCATCAGATGGGCAACCAGGGGCTTAGCTGAATTTGGGTTCCTGCCCTACTGCTCGAAAGATCAACACAGCATATGCCCTCAAGCCCAAAACAGCAGCATCCAGGTCTGCAAGAACGAAGATAGCTCAAGACAAGACCTTTCGTATATGCTGCCAGGCAAGCATCAGCAGCGAACGGAACGTTAGCTACACCGGATTGACTACTTACCGTGAGTGAAATCCTGCGCTGTTAGTCTCCAATCCTACTTGTCTGTTTAGAACTTGTTACTGTCTGCAGGATACTAGACTCGTGACATCTCTGGCTCAAAATCATTCGTCTGTAGGTGGTTGAGCATGACTGGTGATTCTCAGATGGTAGATGCGTCAACGTGCAGTTGAGCTTCCTCCTCGAAAGTCTTTATAATTTACGTACTGCACCTTGCAGATTGCTCTGAAGCAGTAGTTTGTAGTTTGTAAGTTACAATTGTTCGAGTCCAAGCCAGGATTAGTATCAGAGTACATTTTGTGAGCAGTGGATGAATGTAGCACTCAATTTTGACCGCATTGCGGGGCAGGCATGCATGTATACGAAAATTGAAGCCAGAGAAGCAATGAAGAGTGCGTAGGTATCATCAGCGTTATCATTACGGAAGAGTGTCATATGGAAGTCTACCACTGCCATGCCTGAGGAGGGTTGGCGTTGGGAACGCCGAGGATGCTGATGCCAGTGCAGTCAGTCCTCGTCGTCTTCTCAGCGGCGTAGATGTCGTACTCACCGTCTGCGCCAGAGACTGGGCAAGCCAAAAAGCTGTTCTTGCCATTGAAGTTCAAGTTGACGTTGCCGTTGCCGGAAGAAGCAACAGAAAAGCCAGTCACTGTAGAGCCGGTGCCAGTGTTGCCAGAGTGAGGAACGGTGTACGAGAGGCGGCCGTCAGAGTTGACAAAAACCTGCTCGCCACCAGGCACAGAGACTGCGAGAGAAGCACGGTCGTTTGCAACAATGAAAGAAGTCGTGCTTGTAGTAGGGAAGCCAGCAAGCTGAGGAACGTTTGGTGTCTGCGAGGTGGGCGCCGTGCCTCCAATGCGAATGGCATTGCCCTTGGCATACAACGGCCTCAAGTGCAAATTGGTACCGGAGCGGGTCGAGATGAAGTTGAAGGCGTTTGCGACTGCTGGTGCAGATGTGGCTGCAGGTGCAGCAGATGAAGCAGCAGCCGGTGTGGTGACTGGAGTTGGACCAGCAGCAGCGGTAGTAGCTGGCGAAGGAGCACCGTAGTTGACAGTCTTCCAGTCAACATCGTACTTGACTGTGTTCCAGTCGATGCCGGAGTAGTCCACAGTCTTCCAGTCAACATCATACTTGACTGTGTTCCAGTCAATGCCAGAGTAGTCGACCGTGTTGTAGTCGACTGGAGCAGGGGCTGCCGAAGCAAAGGCAACGATGCTTGAAGCAATGAGGGCGTTGAAGAGCATGTTCTTTTTTGGAAGGCAGAAAGAAATTGAAGAAGCTGAAGAAGAAGCTGTTGATTGATGTGGTACAAGGATAGGACTTGGGCCCTTCTTATAGACGAGCAGACGCGGTCCAAGCTCATATGCTATCTATTCTTGGATTCCGATCGGGCTTTGCAATCGGCTTCAGGGAAGTGCTGTATAGCCGGCGTTACCCTGGTACAATGTATAGGTGGCCACGAGTGGGTCATCGCCGATCGCCTGCTGGAGCATGTGTTCAGTATGTCAGTTCATGTGCATCCCATGGTGAACTTGGGAGGTTTCTTGTTCGGAGCCTTGCCGTTGGGTTGCGTGCTTCTGCAGGGCCACTTATGACGAACGGCCCAAGCGAGAAGCGACTGCCGACGTCGATCAACCTGCTGCGGGATTCCTGTGCGGGAGACAGCTCTATTTTGAGAATTTCATCTACGAGATGGCGCCAGTCCATCTCCAGGCATTGGTTGCCGTTGAGCTGTACAATCCATCTGGCATGACTCAACGGCACCTGGGTGGGCCTCGAAACAGGTCACATGATACTATTGCACTTGTTTTGGTATTAGATATCCGCGCGCGACATGCTAGGCCTACAAGGCGATCAATACTATCAAGACTCTCGACTCAAGCGACAGTGGCTTGTGTTTGATGTTTGTTTTGTTGCACACCATGTGTACACTATTTGGGTAAGCTCATCTAGTTGAGCAGACTGAGGTACCGAGAATTGAGGGGTACGCACTAGCTTGTGTTGCTAGAAGTGCAGAAAGCAGGTGCTAAGCATCACCTTGAAGATCTGTAGCAAATTGAGGTAATCGTTATCATTCATTAATCATCTAGTCAAAGCTATTAAACATGTATCTACCACTGCCATGCCTGTGGAGGGTTGGCATTCGGAGTACCGAGAATGCTGATGCCAGTGCAGTCAGTCCTCGTCGTCTTCTCAGCAGCGTAGATGTCGTACTCGCCAGCTGCACCAGAGACTGGGCAAGCCAAAAAGCTGTTCTTGCCATTGAAGTTCAAGTTAACGTTGCCGTTGCCGGAAGAAGCAACAGAAAAGCCAGTCACTGTAGAGCCAGTGCCGGTATTGCCAGAGTGAGGAACGGTGTACGAGAGGCGGCCATCAGAGTTGACAAAGACCTGCTCGCCACCAGGCACAGAAACTGCCAAAGAAGCACGGTCGTTGGCAACAATGAAAGAAGTCGTGCTTGTAGTAGGGAAGCCAGCAAGCTGAGGGACGTTGGGTGTCTGCGAGGTTGGCGACGTGCCTCCGATACGAATGGCATTGCCCTTGGCGTACAACGGCCTCAAGTGCACATTGATATCGCCGGAGCGGGTCGAGATGAAGTTGAAGGCGTTTGCGACTGCTGGTGCAGAAGTGGCTGCAGGTGCAGCAGATGAAGCAGCAGCCGGTGTGGTGACCGGAGTTGGGCCAGCAGCAACAGCTGTGGCTGGTGTAGGAGCACCGTAGTTGACAGTCTTCCAGTCAACATCGTACTTGACTGTGTTCCAGTCGATGCCGGAGTAGTCCACAGTCTTCCAGTCGACATCGTACTTGACTGTGTTCCAGTCAATGCCAGAGTAGTCGACCGTGTTGTAGTCGACTGGAGCAGGGGCTGCCGAAGCAAAGGCAACGATGCTTGAAGCAATGAGGGCGTTGAAGAGCATGTTTTGTTTGGAAGAAAGGAAGAAGCTGAAGAAAAATCTGTTGATTGATGTGGTACAAGGATAGGACTTAGGCCCTTCTTATAGACGACCAGACGCGGTTCAAGAAGTCATGGGCTTCTATTCTTGGAATGTCTTCAATGTTCAATGGTACAGGTGGGCGCCGTCGATCAGCCGCTGGAACATGTAACCAGCATGTCAGTCCATGCGCCTGCCCAGGTGTCCGGAGCGTTGATGTTGGGTGGCGTGTTTCTTTTCGGGGCAACTTATGACGCCCCGCCTAAGCGGCCCGAATTGGATGCAGAATCGTCGCAGACTTGGACTACGGTTTTCGGGAGGGTTCTGTACCAGCCGCGGCAGGTGTTCTGTCGTTACTGCTCCTAGGCTCATTCGGATTTTCTGCACTGCATTACTTGACTCTTTAATAACTCAGATTGCTCGCACATTTGCGTCCGCTGCAAACCTTCTTCTTGTGTATCACCTTGTTACAGGTGCAATCCTATTCGGAGGTAGACGAGCGTTGGCAACCTGTGTTGCAGCCTTGTGGAGGTGCGTCATAGCATATGCTTGCCCAAGACGGGATCTGTGTTACTGCGGCTGTCTCAGTTGCCCACGGTTTGCGGGATTAAGTTGTCAATTCATGTGCAGATCATGCTCAACAACCCAGGCTAAAGTTGGAAAGTGTAGTACACCGGGCGTCGGAAGACGGACATCCGACCGGCAAACATCCGAATGAATCAGATGGCGGCGCAGTTCTTCGCTTAGGCTTGTCGTTGTAAAACAAGTACCTTGATGCTTTCAAATGTCTCTGTTCTTTGAACTTCTTGCGTCAATGACTATGAATTGCTGTATGGAGCATATGGCTTTACACAGGCCGTCACCACGGCAGAAGCTGGAGTCGCATATGCACGAGGATGAGACACAGTTCTATATTCATCAGAGCCACCGAGTAGAGGAGTGCGCAATTACTTTGCAGGAGCGCCTGGGTATGGCAGCACAGGCTACCTAGCTAGCACTTCCCAAAACAACCGCGAATACATTGCGAACCTGAACCCTTACACCACACATTGCAATTATGACAGTAACGGATAGTTGAGGCCGGAGTAAGGGTTCCCTTCATCAGCGGCTTGATCATTCTGCAACTGGCGGGACTAAAAGTACTTTCTCTGCGCGTTCTAATTAGGTTTGCCACAATTGCTTGCCTGCCCATCTGCCGTTTCGCCGCGGATGTCAAAGGGCCTGATCTTCCGAGATCTGCACGCTTGGGCAAAGTTCGACAGCAGCGCCGCGGATAGGCCCGAGCGAGAATAACCATTTTGGGCAATCCTGTGTAACCCTCACACCAACCATCTGCTATGACGCATCTGGCTTGCAAACCTTACTTGGAACAATTTGGAAAAGGGTGAGCACGGCAGCACCGAGAATAGCGCCAGCGGGCAAGATGTCGCCGAAGATTCTATGCTAGAGCTCTGTCTATAAGAAGGCCTTCGTCTGCTCTGTCCAAACATCATCAAACACAAGTTGACAGTTTTACTATACAACTTCAGTATGCTCTTCAACGCCCTAATCGCTTCAAGCATCGTTGCCTTTGCTTCGGCAGCCCCTGCTCCAGTCGACTACAACACGGTCGACTACTCTGGCATTGACTGGAACACAGTCAAGTATGATGTCGACTGGAAGACTGTAGACTACTCCGGCATCGACTGGAACACAGTCAAGTACGATGTTGACTGGAAGACTGTAAACTACGGTGCTCCTACGCCAGCCACAGCTGCTGCTGCTGGCCCAACTGCGGTCACCACGCCGGCTGCTGCATCATCTGCTGCACCTGCAGTCACTTCTGCACCAGCAGTCGCAAACGCCTTCAACTTCATCTCGACCCGCTCCGGCGACATCAATGTGCACTTGAGGCCGCTGTATGCCAAGGGCAATGCCATTCGTATCGGAGGCACGTCGCCCACCTCGCAGACACCCAACGTTCCTCAGCTTGCTGGCTTCCCTACCACAAGCACGACCTCTTTCATTGTTGCAAACGACCGTGCTTCTTTGGCAGTCTCTGTGCCTGGTGGCGAGCAGGTCTATGTCAACTCTGACGGCCGCCTCTCGTACACGGTACCTCACTCTGGCAACACTGGCACTGGTTCTACAGTGACTGGCTTCTCGGTGGCTTCTTCCGGCAACGGCAACGTCAACTTGAACTTCAATGGCAAGAACAGCTTTTTAGCTTGCCCAGTTTCTGGCGCAGCTGGCGAGTACGACATCTATGCTGCTGAGAAGACGACGAGGACCGACTGCACTGGCATCAGCATTCTCGGTACTCCGAATGCCAACCCTCCACAGGCATGGCAGTGGTAGATATGTGTTTAATAGTTTCGACTAGATGATTAATGAATGATAACGATTACCTCAATTTGCTACAGATCTTCGAGGTGATGCTAAGGAGCACCTGCTTTCTGCACTTCTAGCAACACAAGCTAGTGCGCACCCCTCAATTTTCGGTACCTCACTTTGCTCAACTAGATGAGCTTACTCAAATAGTGCACACATAATGTCCAACAAAACATACATCAACCACAAGCCACTGTCGCTTGAGTCGAGATTCTTGATACTATTGATCGCCTTGTTGGCCATGACATGTCACCCGCGTGTGCCTAGTTACCAAAACAAGTGCAATATTATCATATGACCTGTTTTGAGGCCTATTCCAAGGTGCCGTTGAGTCATGTCAGATTGATTGTACAGCTCAACGGCAACCAATGCCTGGAGATGAACTGGCGCCATCTCGTACATGAAATTCTCAAAATAGAGCTGTCTCCCGCACAGGAATCCCGCAGCAGGTCGATCGTCGTCGGCAGTCGCTTCTCGCTTGGGCCGTTCGTCATAAGTGGCATTGCGCAGAAGCACGCAACCCAACGGCAAAGCTCCGAACAAGAAACCTCCCAAGTTCACCATGGGATGCACATGAACTGACATGCTGAACACATGTACCAGCAGGCGATCGGCGATGACCCACTTGTGGCCACCTATACATTGTACCAGGGTAACGCCGGCTATACAGCACCTCCGTAAAGCCGATTGCAAAGCCCGATCGGAATCCAAGAATAGATAGCATATGAGCTTGGACCGCGTCTGCTCGTCTATAAGAAGGACCCAAGTCCTATCCTTGTACCACATCAATCAACAGCTTCTTCTTCAGCTTCTTCTTCAATTTCTTCCTTCCTTCCAAAAAAGAACATGCTCTTCAACGCCCTCATTGCTTCAAGCATCGTTGCCTTTGCTTCGGCAGCCCCTGCTCCAGTTGACTACAACATGGTCGACTACTCTGGCATTGACTGGAACACAGTCAAGTATGATGTTGACTGGAAGACTGTGGACTACTCCGGCATCGACTGGAACACAGTCAAATACGATGTTGACTGGAAGACTGTCAACTACGGTGCTCCTACACCAGCCACAGCTGCTGCTGCTGGCCCAACTGCGATCACCACACCGGCTGCTGCTTCATCTGCTGCACCTGCAGCCACTTCTGCACCAGCAGTCGCAAACGCCTTCAACTTCATCTCGACCCGCTCCGGTACCAATTTGCACCTGAGGCCGTTGTATGCCAAGGGCAATGCCATTCGCATCGGAGGCACGGCGCCCATCTCGCAGACACCCAACGTCCCTCAGCTTGCTGGCTTCCCTACCACAAGCACGACTTCTTTCATTGTTGCCAACGATCGTGCTTCTTTGGCAGTCTCTGTGCCTGGTGGCGAGCAGGTCTTTGTCAACTCTGACGGCCGCCTCTCGTATACTGTGCCTCACTCTGGCAACACCGGCACTGGCTCTACAGTGACTGGCTTCTCGGTGGCTTCTTCCGGCAACGGCAACGTCAACTTGAACTTCAATGGCAAGAACAGCTTTTTGGCTTGCCCAGTCTCTGGCGCAGCTGGCGAGTACGACATCTATGCTGCTGAGAAGACGACGAGGACTGACTGCACTGGCATCAGCATCCTCGGCGTTCCTAACGCCAATCCTCCTCAGGCATGGCAGTGGTAGACTTCCATATGACACTCTTCCGTAATGATAACGCTGATGATACCTACGCACTCTTCATTACTTCTCTGGCTTCGATTTTCGTAAACATGCATGCCTGCTCCGCAATGCGGTCAGAATTGTGTGCTACATTCATCCACTGCTTACAAAATGTAGCTTGGTTCAAGTCCTGGCTAGGACTTGGGCAACTGGATCTCACCTACTAAATTTTAACTCACAGATTGTAAAAGTTAGATTGATAGTTACCGTAATTGTTCTAAAAGCAGTTCGCCAGTTTCAGTACGTGATTGATAAAGACTTTCGAGGTGAAAGCTCAACTGCATGTTGGCATCTGAGCAGCACCCAGATGTAATTCACCAAGTACAGGCGAATGCTTTTGAGCCAGACATGTCACGAGTCTAGTATCCTGCAGACTGTTACAAGTTCTAAACAGACAAGTAGGATTGGAGACTAACAGCGCAGGATTTCACTCACGGTAAGTAGTCATCCCGGTGTAGCTAAAGTTCCGTTCGATGCTAATGAGTGCCTGGCAGCATATTCATCAGGTCTTGTCTTGAGCTATCTTCGTCTTTGCAGACCGGATGCTGCTGTCTTGGGCTTGAGGGCATATGCTATGTTGATCTTTCGAGCAGTAGGGCAGGAACCCAAATTCAGCTAAGCCCCTGGTTGCCCATCTGATGCGCATTTAGCCTGGAAATAGCCGAGATCTGCACGCACTGATCTTCCCTGCTGCGCAAGACAACGGGCAACCTGACACCCGTTACACACCTGCCTGGGGATGTGCTGTGACGCCCTGGCTGCGACGATCACCAACTTTTGGTCTGTTGTACATGGCCTCCAGGAATAGCGCTGGTGCTCTTGAAATAGCCTTTCAGCTGGACAGCCCTGTCTATAAAAAGGGCAGCTATACCTCCTCTCTATAGCAATCAACAAGTCCTCTCTTCAGATTCTTACCACTTCTACTTCATCGCCTTATTCATATGCACTTCTCAAGTCTCATTGCTTCAAGCATTCTGGCCTTTGCCTCTGCGGCACCTGTTGCACAAAATGATGCGCCAGTAGCAAGTTCAGCACCTGCTGCTGTCAACACCTACAGCCTCATTTCTACTCGCTCCGGCGACATTAATGTACACTTGAGGCCGTTGTATGCGAAGGGCAGTGCCATTCGCATTGGTGGCACAGCACCTACCTCGCAGACACCCAATGTTCCTCAGCTCGCTGGCTTCCCTAGCACAAGTACAACCTCTTTCATTGTTGCCAATGACCGGGTCTCACTTGCAGTCTCCGCTCCCGGCGGCCAGCAGCTCTATGTCAACTCTGACGGCCGTCTTTCGTACACGGCCCCTCACTCTGGCAATACTGGCACGGGCTCCACACTCACTAGCTTCTCAGTGAGCCCGATGGCAACAGGCCCAAATGTCGATTTGCTCTTCAATGGCCAAGAAAGCTTCTTGGCGTGTCCAGTTGCCGATGCAGCGGGCGAGTATGAGATTTTTGCAGCTGACAAGACGACCAGGACGGACTGCACTGGTATTAGCATTTTGGGCAGTCCCAATGCCAACCCTCCCTCGGCATGGCAGTGGTAGATTGTTGATGAACTTTCACTATTATGTATTAACGATAATGATCTTCACCTTTAACTCCGTGTTCTTGTATTTCGCATTTACAACGATAGCCGTGTACACCGATCTTGAAGCGATTTCTTTGGATTGCTACGGACGTGTGTTAGTGAAGAAGGCGAATCGAAGTGTGCCATCTGATTAATGGCTACAGAGCGGTGATGAGTGCAGGATATCCTCTCCAGGCCTGGTTGGATAAGGAGGAATGGGCCTCCTCATCTGATCTGAACACGAACAAATGATATAATAAAACAAAAGGCAACTCCACAGGCCACGAAATACCCGGCGCTTAACGGAGCATGAAACTAGATAAGGCACAATGAATTGGTTGACAGCACACGAACTAGATTTGCTATCATAGAAACCCACAACAACACAAAAGACTACAAACAAAGATAAACTAAAGCTTGTCGTAGTACTCTGTGTAAGGAGGCACTCCTGGCTTGAGACCCTTGCGCTCACGCATTGTGTTGACAATCTGACCAGCCTTGGAGGAAGCGTCCATGACATCTGACTTGAGCACATCCCAGTGAGAGAAGATCATTTGAGGGAAAGCCTGACCACCAGTCGCTTGCCTGAGTTCTGTCGTGAAACCAAAGGATTCGTTGACAGGAAGGTAAGCCTTGATGTTGAACAATGGAGTTCCTGGACGTTGCTCCTCAGAGAAGACCATACCACGCTTCCTGTTGAGGACAGAGTAGATACCACCCATAGCTTGCTCAGGGCACTGAATCTCAACAAGGAAGACGGGTTCCTGAAGCGCTGGCTCAGCGAGCAAAGTAGCAGCATACACGACACGCCTGCAGGTAGGAATGATTTGACCACCACCGCGGTGAATGGCATCAGCGTGCAGGACAACATCCATAATGTTGAATCGCGTACCACGCATGTTCTCCTCAGCAACAGGTCCCTCCTTGGTAGCCCACTGGAAGGCGGCAATGCAAGAGTCCTTGATTTCGTTGAGGTAAGCGACAGCCTTGGTCTGGTCAACAATCAAGTTGGGGCCAGAGGTATCAGGTCCGAAACACCAAATCTTACGGGCATCAGTGACATCCCACTCGTGGTTGTCAGCCATGTAACGTGCACGCGTCTTGAAGTCGTCACGGGCGTTGACCTTGCCGGCTTCAATGTCCTGCGAGAGCTCCTCGGTGATTGGCTCAGCAATCATGAAAATACGGTTGTGCTTGTTGGGTGACTTAGAGAGCGCAGTTTGCGATGACTTGGCAGAAACGGTTTCACGGTAAGAGACAACGGGGTCCGAAACACGGAGAGGCACGCCAGCGTGATCCTCCTCGAGGTCCTTGAGGCAAATCTCAAGATGGAGCTCACCGGTACAAGCAACAATGTGCTCGCCAGACTCTGAGGTTGTGCAGAGCACGCAAGGGTCAGACTTGGAAAGACGCTTGAGACCTTCAACGAGCTTGGGCAAGTCTTGGGCGTTCTTGACCTCGACGGCAACCTGGACGACAGGAGACACAGAGAACTTCATAACCTTCAGGTTGTGGGCAGTCTCAGAGGTGGTGAGGGTACCAGACTTGAGCAAGAACTGGTCGATACCAACAAGACCGACAATGTTACCGGCAGGGCAGTCTTCGAGGGGCTCAACGAAACGACCCATCATGAGGACAGTACGCTGGATAGCCTTGACGTAAAGATCAGACTTGGATCCAGGCTCGTAGTTAGGGCCTTGAATACGGACCTTGAGACCAGACTTGACGGTACCGGAGAAGACACGACCGAAAGCAAAGAATCGGCCCTTATCATTGGTGGGCACCATCTTAGAAACGTACAACATGAGAGGTCCCTTGGGGTCACAGTTGGCAATAGCAACGGCACACTCGTCATCGAGAGGACCCTCGTAAAGAGTCTCGCAACGGTACTTTTGTGCGGTGATGGGCGATGGCAAATGAAGAACAACCATCTCCATGAGGGCATCAGCTGCGGGCAAGAAGGCCTTCATAATGATCTTGAGGAGAGCCTTGCCCTCGAGGTCCAACTCATCTGCCTTGAGCTTGATGTCGAGCTTGGCAAGCAAAGTTGGGATTTCGTCCTTCTTGAAGTTCATGACGGCGGCGAAAATGCGGAAGATGGGGTCAAGCACAAAAGTGTTGAAGGCACGCTCAAGGGGCTTGCCGTCTGCGTCAGTGCTGTTCTTGGTCCACTTCTTGGTCTTTGGGTTGAAATAGTTGTCTCCCCAGAGACGGTCCATCATCTTGGCCTTGTCAACACCAAACTTCTTGGCGTAACGCACGGCAAATTGCCTGACGGTGAAGCACCATCCGTGAAGACCGGATCCGAAGGCAACAGTTCCTTTCTCTGGGTAAACCTGGACATCACCAATGGCTTTGTCGTAGTAAGTGGCAATGACCACGTTGACAGACTCCACGGTACGGTTGAAGGTCTGGTAAAGCTCCTCTTTGCTAATTTGCAACTCGAGCAAAGCACGATCGACCTTGTTTACACAGACGACAGGCTTGATACGCTCGGAGAGTGCCTGACGGAGGACAGTCTCGGTCTGGACACAGACGCCCTCGATACAGTCGACGACGACAAGCGCACCATCAGTGACACGGAGAGCAGCAGTAACTTCAGAAGAAAAGTCAACGTGACCAGGCGAGTCGATGAGGTTGACAAGGAACTCGTTTCCATCTGACTTTTGTGGGATGTCAGCGACATCATCCTCAGACATGACTGCGTAAAGAGAGATGGCAGTTGACTTGATGGTAATGCCACGTTCTTGCTCGTCGGCACGGGTATCCGTAAATCTTGCATCGCCAGCCCTGGCAGCTGAGATAATACCGGCACGCTGCACGAGAGAGTCGGTGAGGGTAGATTTGCCGTGGTCGACGTGACTGCGTTGGTTAGCCACCGATGCGCAGGGAAAAAGAAAGGGAGACGCACGCAATAACTGAAATGTTTCGAATATTGGAGACTTTGTCCATAAGGGCGCGGATTTCATCCACTGTGGCATGTTAGTGAATGAGCTTGGGTGGCCTGGCTCGCATACCAGTGAAATTCACCATGATTGCTGACTTTGCTTAGGCAGCGTTCACAGTAATTTAGTGTAGGGAGGTGGGAGTGAGGAAGAGGGAAGTTGCGGGTCTTGGGGGGACTGCTCAGTGCTGGGGCGTGCGACATTTGGAAAAAGTTTTACCCTTGCTCACTGTGAGTCATGCACGTGGAGACAGCTGAGTCAGGTGTCAGGATGGGTGTCGAGGTGAGTTGCTGGAGAACAGAGAAGCCTTCGTCCAGTCATTGATGATTAGTGCGTTCGCTGCTGTCTGCTGTGTTTAAGGTGCTTTGCCAGTCTTCTCTCGTGCGTAGTGAAGCGCAGTATCGATGGATCTTCCAGCTTCTACGTGCACTGCCAGGAGCCACAGTCATTGCTGCGCTGGTCCTCATAGCCAATACTCATGTGCAGTATAGGTAACTGCATCCTGCTCTACTTGGTCTACTTGGCCTACCTTACTGTGTTCATTATATGTGTGCATGACCTCTTGGCAATCCTCATCAGCTACAATCCGACTTGTTCCGCGGTATAAGCTGACAAGGCGTTCAATGCTGCCATGCTTGCTTATCTAGGCTTATCCACTCAATCAGCCATTACTGATGCTGGTGTAATGCTCTTTGACTATAAGCACAGATGCAGTTTGAGACGACTTGTCTGTGCGCCGCTTACGCCTCCACAACCGATACACCAGAGCTGTCTCTCTCCAGTCTCCCTGTCCCTTATCGGCACCATCCATGACCTCTCTGCATGATCTGACGCAGCTTTCAAGCATCTCGTTTGTCTTCTTTCACCCTTCAGCACCATTGCTGACTAGCTAGAGAGGAGTCTATTACAGCACTCCTGAGAGAGCGCTTCAACAACGATCTTTACTGCAGCAAGCTCTCGAATACTGCCACAGTCATCGTCAATGCCTTCCAAGACCTAAGTCAGGATCCCATCGCCAGGACATACAATCCCCAAGAGCTACCGGCCGTTTCAGATGCAGTGTTGCGAGCCTATGGTACAACCTCGACTGTCATTGCACATACTAAGTATAGAACACCTAAAACGCGACCAAGAGTCTCAATCCGTTCTCTTCATGTATGTTACCAGCCTATCTCGTCATCACTGACATGCAGAGGCGAGTCAGGCTCAGGCAAGTCTGCCTACCGCAAGCATTCTATTAGCGCCTTGATTGACGCCACAGCAGCAGAATCAAGTCTAGCGGAGCGCATTAGACACGCCCAAACAATCCTCGAAGGCTTCGGCAGCGCAAAGCAAGTATCGAGTGTAGATGCCTCACGCTTCGGCCTCTCCCTTGAGCTTCAGTTTAACAACAAAACACGCATGGTCGGATGCAAATGGATGGATTTTCGGCTCAAGAAGGACCTCGTCTCGCGCGTCCCTACTGGTGAACGTAATTTCCATGTCTTCTACGGGCTCTTGGCTGGCATGTCCCATCCTGAGATCACACATCTTGGACTGGATAGCACTGGTTGGTATCGCTACCTGGGTCATTCATCCGCCAAGCAGGTCTCTGGGATTGATGACTTCCAGTCATTTGCAGCACTCAGACATTCACTGCATCGTGTTGGCATCTCTCGCGTGGAAATCGCTTCCATCTTTCAAACCCTTGCAGCGATTCTGCATCTTGGCCAACTGGAATTTGTCGACAGCAAGCATCAGGAGGCTGCATACGTCAAGGACACCAAACCTTTGGATATCGCCGCTGCCTTTCTTGGTGTGACGCCTGATGTCCTCGAGAATGCACTGGTGTACAAGACCAAGACCATTCGTCGTGAACATATCTCCGTCATGCTTCCTGCACGTGGATGTCAGGAACACTGTGATGAGCTTGCTTCAGTGCTGTATTCTTTGCTCTTTGCCTGGCTTGTTGAAACACTAAATGACAAGCTCTGTGTGCATGAATCACAGGTGGCCAACTTCATTGCGCTAATTGATTTCCCTGGTTTTGCTGCAAGAGCTTCCGACAGTGTTGCTGGCTTTGATCAGCTTCTCTTCAATACCGCCAACGAGCAAATTCAGCGTCTTGCCATGCAAACCTACTTTCAAGACAAGAAGCAATTCTACGATACGCAAGAAATCGAGATTGCCGATGTCAACTTTGATAACAACGAGGCAGTCGTTACGGCACTTACAAAGCCCAGTAATGGTTTGCTCGCCATCCTTGACGATCAGTCTAGCAAAGTCAGCCGAGGCAAGACGGAGACGACTTTCGTTGGAGCACTCGGCAAGCGCTTCAGCGATGACATTATCGCCATCAACCTTCCCTCTGCCGGCAATTTCAATCGTCGACTAGGTTTCACCGTTGCTCACTATGCCGGGCAGGTGGACTATGACGTTGCTGGCTTTCTCAATCTCAACCAAGAAGTCATATCTGCAGATCTTGTTGCCATCTTTGCTGGCGTTGGCCAGGAAGCTGCACACACATCGTCCACATTTATTCTGGGACTCTTTCAGAGTACAGTCAATGGTGCACCTAAAGCTGCAATGGAAGGACGTGTTGCTATGCAGCCAGCTCGACGACCTACTCTGAGACGTCGTGTACGTCCCGAGTATGACACAGGTACTGGTGCTGCTGATCAGTTTCGTCAAGGTCTTCATTGCTTGACGGAATCCTTGCTGCAAACACGACGCCACTTTGTCTTTTGCGTCAAGCCAAATGATCGACGTTTAGCTAATCAATTTGACAGCAAATGTGTCCATCATCAGCTTGCATCGTTGCAGCTCTCGCGCATTGTCGATCGTATTCGCAGTGCCGACCATTCGAATGCTCTGTCGTTTTCCATGTTTCTCAGCCGCTACGTAAAACAAGAGGACCTGCCAGTTGCAGACACCCATGAGAGCCAATGTCAAGTCGCTCTGCGAGATTGGGGATTCTCTGAGCGAGATGCCATGGTTGGTACTACGCATGTCTTGCTCTCTGAAAAGGCCTGGTATACGCTTGAACAACGGCGTGATCTGGGTGGTATTTATAACCTGACAGGTACTAGCCATTCCAATCTCTTGCTGAATGGGTCGCGAGACAATCTTCTCGAAGTGGCATCAGAATATGGCCAGCAAGACATCTTCGCCAACATGCAATCAAAAGATGCCCTTGAACATCAGGCCAAGATGGCCAATGCAGGACAAGCCGTCGAAGAAATTTCTGTGTCTCGCAGTAGGAAGCGGTGGCTCTTCATTGTCTACTTCTTGACTTGGTGGTTGCCTGACTTTGTCATCAAGGCTTTTGGCTCAAAGCGCAAGGACGTTCGCATTGCATGGCGTGAGAAGCTTGCTATCAACATTCTCATATGGGTAGCCTGTGCTATTGCCGTCTTCTTCATTGCTTTTCTCGGCGAGCTTCTATGTCCACGACAAGCCGTTTACTCCTTCAGTGAGCTTGCGGCGCATGGTCCGCTTGGAAAGCAGCCACTCACTGCTATTCGCGGTGAAGTATTTGATGTTGGTTCCTTCGCACCTCGTCACTATCCCCCAATTGTTCCTACCAAGAGCATACTCAAGTATGCCGGCCATGATGCCACGGTCTTGTTCCCTCTACAAATCTCGGCCTTGTGCCAAGGATTCGAGAGTATTGTCGATCCAGCCGTGACCATCTCCAGCAACTATACGGACGTCAATGCTGGCTATCATGACTTTCGCTACTTTACAGACGACTACCGCAAGGATTGGTATTTTCAGCAGATGATGATGCTGCGCAGCAATTATCGCGTTGGTTACATTGGCTACACGACCAAAGACATTCAAATTTTAGCATTGAAGCAACAGAGTATCGCCATCATCAATGGTGAAGTCTTCAACCTGACAGACTACATTCAAGGCGGTCGTCAGATTCTTGGAGGAGATAGTAGCAAAGTCTCAACTGACTTTATGGATCCTAAGCTAGTCTCACTCTTTCAACAACAAAGTGGAACGGATGTCTCGAAGAGCTTTAGCGCATTACCAAGCCCGTCCAAGCAGTATATGGAAGTTTGCCTTCGCAATCTCTTCTTTTGTGGACGTGTTGATACTCGCAATGGTCCACGCTGTCTCACCTCGCGCTACATCCTACTCGCTATCAGTATCATGCTTGTCAGCCTTATTGGTGTCAAGTTCCTGGCTGCTTTGCAATTCAGCACAAAGCGATTACCTGAGAAGCTCGACAAGTTTTTGATTTGCCAGATTCCCGTGTACACAGAAGACGAAGAGTCCGTGCAGTCTACCATTGACAGTATCGCTCGCATGGACTACAACGATCAGCGCAAGCTCATGTTTATCATTTGTGATGGTATGGTTACCGGCAAGGATTGCGATCGCTCAACGCCTCAAATTGTGCTGGACACGTTGGGCGTGCTCGATACAGATGCCTCTGAGCTGCCATTCGAATCACTTGGTGAGGGCATGGGTCGCCTCAATTATGCAAAAGTGTATTCCGGCTTGTATGAAACAACTGGCCACGTTGTTCCCTTCATTGTTGTTGTCAAAGTTGGCAAGCCAAGCGAGACGCTCAAGGCTGGTAACAGGGGGAAGCGTGACAGTCAACTCATTATGATGCGCTTCCTGAATAGAGTGGCAAACGGCTCGCCTATGACTCCACTGGAGCTCGAACTTTACCACCAGATCCAAAATGTCATTGGCGTCTCGCCAAGCATGTATGAGTTTTGTTTGATGGTGGACGCAGATACGACTGTTGAAAAGGACGCTGCGACACGCATGATTGCAAGTTGTTTGGACGACACTCGCATCATTGGCATCTGCGGCGAAACGCATCTCGCAAATGCAAAATCGTCCATGATCACCATGATTCAAGTCTACGAGTATTTCATCTCGCACAATCTTGCTAAGGCATTCGAATCGCTTTTCAGATCAGTGACATGCCTTCCTGGCTGCTTCACCATGTATCGATTACGTGATGAAGCAAGTCGCCGACCGCTGTTTGTCTCTGATCGCATCATTGAAGAATACTCGCAAAATCGAGTAGACACCCTTCACACCAAAAATTTACTGCATCTCGGCGAGGACAGGTACTTGACTACCTTGTTACTCAAGCACCATCCAAAATACAGCACTATGTTCATTCGAGATGCCAAAGCGGCTACAGTTGCCCCTGAAAGCCTCAGCGTCTTGCTCTCACAACGACGTCGCTGGATCAACTCGACGATTCACAATCTGGTTGAGCTCGTCGCGCAAGGCAGTGGTCTGTGTGGATTCGCGTGCTTTGGCATGCGTTTCATTGTTTTTATGGACCTTGCATCGACTGTTGTTCAGCCAGTCACGGTTGGCTACATTGCATATCTATTTTACCTGACTGCCAAGGATTCTGCATTGATTCCAATCACGTCCCTTATTTTGTTTGCTGCCATCTATGGTCTGCAAGCGGTCATCTTCATCATCCGTCGTAAGTGGGATATGATAATCTGGATGATCATTTATCTGCTTGCACTGCCCATCTTCTCGCTGGCACTGCCATTGTACGCGTTCTGGTCTATGGATACTTTTACCTGGGGCTCGACGCGTATCGTCGATGGAGAGAATGGCAAGGCCGTGCTCGTGACAAATGAAGGCGTCTTTGATGAGTCAATGGTCCCTCTTTCTCCCTGGAAAGAGGAGTATGCCAACTGGTCACCACGAGCAGAGAAGCAAGTTGATGTGGCTTCTCTGACGTCCCGTGGTTCTTACAATACACGCTACGAAGCATCAGGCATGTTGAACCATTACTCTATGTCGGCAGCGCGTTCGCCAAGGCAGACGCGGCCGGCGTACTCCAAGACTGAGTCGCATGGCGATGCTATCGAGATGGATGAGCTCGCCGTCCAGCGACCAACACGAGATGAGTTGACGGTTTCCATAAGACAGTTATGTGCTAATGAAGTCACTCCTACCAGGCGCCTAATTAGACACAAGCTGGAAATGCAGTATGGATGTGACTTGGAATTTGAGAAGGAATGGATCAATCGGACTTCTGACTCGGTGTTTCGAGGTCAGTTATGAAAACACCGAGACAGACATGATGGCTGTAACGTTCCTCGTTTGCAAAGATAGTCATCCTCGATACCTACTCTTGCTTTTGCTTGTGGAGAGTCCTTGTGGTGTGTACTGAAGATCTGAGACGCTTTTCTTTCAAATTGACATGTCGGACCAGCGGTTGGATCGCAAAATTATATTCCTCTTCACGAGTGGCAGTAGGCTTATGGTGGACTTTGCTGCTGTTCGTAGACTGAGCTCATAAGTGTACTCGAAAGTGATGAGTGCAGATATATTCATTCTACCAGGTACATTACTGTCGAAGAAATCCAATGCCCCGGTCCTCACAGAAACTGAAATGGGACACTCCGTTCAGCTGTACTATAACAACTTACACAGATGAAGTTTGTGCCTGAGTTCAATTTCTTCGATATTGGCAAGTCTCGATGGGAGTTGTCCAGCCAGGAAACCAGCGGCACCAGCGAGTTTCGCAGGACTTTGCCGCAATCAAAGGATTGACCTTGACTTGCTCGACGACAGGTGAAGAGAAGACACAACGACCGACGACGACCGACAGCCAGCCATCACAAGCAGCCATGCAGCGCGCTTATATCATGCGGAGCTCTGTACTCAGGACCCTTCGAGCAACAACTCTACGCAGTCAAACGCGCCTACAGAGCACAATGACATCCGATCCACAAGCCAACATTGGCGACTATCCGACCAACATTCCAGCTATCAACCGGCAAACACGCAGCGAGACAGTCAAATGGGACAACCAGCAAGACCGCAGAAACTTCAATGAGCCGGTATGTGGCAGAAATTGATAATTTGGCGCTAACATAGTCAGCTCCACGAACTCGACGATGTGCTCACCGTGTTTGGGCCTGATGTGCACACACACGTCAAACCGCGCACTGCCTTCTTCCACCTCGGTGTATGGCTCGCCTGCTTCATGGGCGTCGTTGGCTTTGGCAAGTTAATGTTCTTTGAATTGCCAGCCGAAAGGAGAACATACCCATACAACGGTCTTGAGAAGGAGCTCGCCGGAAACAAAGCACGAACAGAGTAAAGAATAATTCATGCAATACATCATTATTGACATCACGTCGCCATCGCTGCACTCAGCCTCGTGTACTTTGTTGTGAGCTCTTGCGCGCCCCATTCAAAGTTGGTCGTACAATTCCTTGCTGTTCCGCTAACCTGCTTGCCTCCTGCTTCTCCTTGATACGCCGCTGAACAAAGTCCTTGGCCATCGCAGCGTGACGATCCACAGGCGCTACTTGACTCATGACGGTGCTGCCCATGCTTCGAAGCTTGAGCACTCGAAGAATGACATCCTCTGCATTGCTCAGCTCGCGCCGCTCGCGAATTTTCTCTTCGCGTCTCTTCCGAATAGTGCCCAAGTTGCGATACTCGCTTGCTGCCGCACGCGTACGCTGTCGCTCCATCAGCGAAGCCTTGTTACCTCCACTCGAGGCAGCATATTGCGTGCGCTTACGTTCCAACAAGGCCTCTTGCTTTTGGCGTGTGTGCTGAATAGTGCGTTCGCAAGCCTCGATCAGCTCCTCGACAGGGTCAAAGTAAAAGAAGCGCAACGACAAAATTTCATGGTACAGCGGCGTCTGTAGCTCTTCTTCAGACAATCCGCCGCCGTCGCCATGGAATGTCTCTTTGAGAAAGCCAAGCCACTTGTATACCACATCCAGCTCACGCTCCGACAAGGGCTTTTTTGCCTTGGTGCTCGTCGAGTGCAATGGAGGCACAATCAAGTCTTCAATAGTTGTCAGAGTGAAATTCCAGAGCTTCGTCATGACGAGTAAGAATGCTGGTCGACTCAAACTCTCATCCAAGACACGGAAGTTGTTATCCAAATAGGCCATCAGCGGCTCAATAGGTCCTTCTATATCCGCATTCGTCAATGACACGCGCTTGGCAGACGTCGATCGAGTTGCACCGAAGCCTGCTTTGTTGAGCAGGCTATAGGCAGAATCAAGTGTATTGTCGATATTGAGGGGCCTTGAAAGTAAATTTTTAAGAGCACTGGGGGACAGCGACGCATCAATGAAAGGAGTCATTTTGTCCACAATCGATCGAGTCATGTCGCTCTCCGCACGACTCAAAGATCGGAACGCTCTGCCAAAGTAGAAAGCCGAATCATCACAATCGCCTTCCATGGTCACTTTCAGATGAAGCACACCCTGGGTATCAAGATTGACATGAAATTCTTTCGGCTGGAAGTCCTCAAAGAAGCGTGGATCGAGCTTGAAGTAGCAACGTCCACAGATATCATGGTCACCTGATGGATCTTGATCCCAGATTGTGCAACACACCCAAAGAGGTTCTGTAGTTGGCACATCAAACGACTCATCCCACCGAGGGCTCAACGTTGCAGGAACAACACGCGTCTTGCCAATGCGATTGCCCTTCTGTCCACTCAAAACAACATAGGGATCACTAAAGCCGTTCGTATCGCATGCCTTGAGGCCCTCTGCAGCCATAACTTTGATGGTAAATATGGTGCGCTGACCCGGCTTCCAAGCAACGACTGGGCCTTCATACTTTTCAATCGTGGCTGCCAGCGTCTCTGTGTCGATACTGCGTTCCATCTTGTCAAGCTGCAGCTTAGCCCATTCAATATTGTTAAGCTTCACACAAGCTGCTGAAGAGATGTGAAATGGCTCGAGCACTTTGGTCGTCATGGCTTCTCGCGCCTTGGCCATAAGCTTCTGCTGAAGCGTTACTGCCTCAACTGTTGGCATTGCAATTTGTGCGGGTGCTTGATTGACATTGATCCAAAATAAACGCTCCACACTGATGCAGTATTCTCTGATTGCATCACTGAATGATTTGGACAAGGCCGTGATGAACTTGGCCTGCCAGTACTCTTCAGGCCATTCGAGGTCCTTCAGGAACATCAGATGCTGGTTGAACGAACGAAAAAGCATGATGATGGAATGTGATCGAACACCCTCATCATTAGATTCTGTGTCGACCGTAAACTCGTCTTTTGCAATGGCAGCCGGTACGAGCTCTGTGATGGACTTGTGCGCGCCCTGGAGCCATTGCAGTACATATGGTCTGAAATACTGATCAAGATCGATTGGAGACTTCTCAGAGCCCACAAAGTCAATTACCTGATATGTTGCGCGATACAGCTCAAACATGTCTTCCATTGCCAATTGACGGTCCTGCGATTTAGCACAGCGGTAACACTCTTCTACCAGCCCTTTGAAGTCGCCAAGAAATAGTGGAAGTGCAACAGACTGATAGATGTCTGGCAGATCGATTATATCGAGAATTGGCTGTTGATATTTACGTTGCAATCTTGACAAGTCTTTGACGAGTGCAGCAGCGAGCTTTACAACGTGCAAGACTTCGATCTCTGTGCCCTTGCGAATCTTCGCTAGCTGTGCGCGATAAGCGTCAATAGCTACATTGCGAAGACCGTCTTCCATCTCATCAAAAAGATGCGCGGTCTCGGGGGCTGCTTCTTGAAAGAGAAGATCCGTGTAAATGTGCTCTTGTAGGATGTAAAGCGCCTTAGTATCCACATTTTTGAAGAAGGCCTTTTCAAGCTGTGAATAGAGCTCGCGAATCAAGTGATCATTGAGAGACAGCATAGACCGTTTATAGCTCTCCCTTTCTGAACGAGTCCATGTGGTTGGCGATTCGCTGCGCATCTCAATCAAAATTTCATCCAGCAACTCTATGTCCAGTCGGCCAGCGACAAAGAGACTTTTGCATACATCGAGATAAATAGCAGCATGACCGCCTGAGCTGATGCGCCAGCGCACTCGGCAGTCTTGGAGCACCTCCAGGGACAGTTTACTCAGCAAATCAAACCGCGCATCGTCATCACCAGCTCGAACGCGACTCGCAGCTTCAGCCAAATCATCCTCAAGCAGTGCAGAGAGCAATTCTCGATAGTAATTAGATGGATCTGGTGGGATGAAAAAGTATGGATGCGGTTCTTCTTCTTGCAAGGACACCTGCGACATACGCTTTGACAAGTCTTCTGATGTGAATGAACTAGCACGACTCCGTGAAGGCGATCCAGGTGTACGACCGTCCGATACTTTTGCTAGTGTTGTGTTGCCACTTGTCAGCTTGAGAATTGCTTGAGTGAGCTCCTTAATTTCACTCTGCTTCCAACTGTTGAAGGCCTCTTCACTATCAAAATCCTTATTGTTCTGCATGTTGATGTGCTCAACTTGCGTTTTGAGGTCGCGCAAGAGAGCAAGGTCGGTGCACATGGATCGTTGTTGATCGATGAGCAAATCAAGGGCATTGCTGCTTTTCCGAAAAGCAGCTCCTAATTTGTGCACTCCCACCATCTCGTTGAGAAGCCAAGGAACAGGTGTTTGTGGTGCAGACGGCGGCTCAGAGACCAAGCTGATATAGTCATTGTTCTGCAGCAACTTTTGTTCGTAGCTATTGAGCCTCAACACAATCTCTGAGTCTTTGCGTTCAAGGTGATTTGAACGAATTACATGGGTGATTAGACGGATAAACTTGGCAACGTGGATATTGACCAAGTTCTTGGCTTCCTCATCCGACATGCGCTTCTGCAATTCTTGTGTGGCCTTGCTAAAAAACATGAGGATCAAATCCTCGATGCGCCGGTTGTCCCTGAGTTGTTTTTGAAAGGCTTCTGTCGTATAGTAAGAGTAAAAGAAGCCGAATGTACCGCGAATAAGGACATCTTCGTACTCTGGATCTTGCCTCATCCATACCTTTTTAAGAGCACCATCCAATAACTTGACAAGCTCCTTAGGGAATTTGAGCGTCTTTTTATCCTTCGACGCGCCTCCAAGTATATCCGCAATTGACAGAGACGTCCGACTGGCCTTTCTAGCCTCTAAAGCAGCATCAGGCCGTTGCTTCGAGACCTGCCAACGCGATCGCGTGCGCTGGTGATGCGCCATACAGGTCGTGCGCAATGCATACGTGAAGACCTCTTCTTGCGTAATAGCTGTCTTGCGTGATCTTCGCAGACCAGCCCCATTTCTGGAGATGCCTGACATGGACACGCCTTGTGGATTGTGTTTTGAGTGCACTGTTAGAAGGTTTGACGTGCACGACTTGCCAAGTTACGTCAAACAAGCTGAACGACCACATAAAAACATATTTGAGACACAGGTGCAAGGAACCTGAGGATGTCCGAGCCTACGGCAGAAGAGATGAAGACAGAGGCGATTCTGGGCATGCAAGAGGGACTCAATGCCCTGCTCGACCGCATTCAGGAAGTGCAGCACGATAACGAAACGATGGAGCAAGAAAAGAAGCTGCTGGAAGATTACTACATGCACTGCATCCAGAGTGTGCGAGGCAATCAATAAATGCGGATAAAGGGCTCGGTCTACATTGGCTCACTACAACTTGGCTTGGCGGACGACTTCTTCAATGCGCGCGTACTGTTTATACTCCTCCAAGCACTCCGGATTGGCGACAGTCGCGCTGACTTTAGGCGTCTGGCCCGAGACAATCTGCTTGACAACAATCTCCACCTTCTTGCCATTGATCGTCATGGGAATGTCCTTCACCATGAAGACGTATCGAGGCACATGTCTTGGGCTTAGCTCCTTAGCAATCTCCTTCTTGATGCGCTGAACGAGATCTGGGGAAAAGCTGCGCGTGTCCTTCATTTGTAGGAAGAGCAAGACACTTTCGTCCACATCTGTAGGGCGTCGCTGCCCAATACACAAGGCCTCTGCAATCTCTGGGAACTTGTCCGTGATGCCATAGATCTCAGCAGATCCGAATCGCACACCACTCGGATTCAGCACACCGTCTGAACGGCTCAGCAGGATGGCACCCCCAGTCTCCTTGAATTGGACGAAATCGCCGTGTCGCCAGATTCCTGGGAAGTGCGTGTAGTATGCATTCTCGTACTTTTTGCCATCAGGGTCGCTCAAAAAGTATATTGGCTGCGAGGGAAAGCCACGCGTAATGACAAGCTCTCCTGGGTGTTCTACGGGCAAAGGTTTGCCATCGTCGTCAAAGCTGGCTGCTGCAATGCCAAGGCAAGGCGACTGCAACTCTCCCGCATAGATAGGCAGGATGGGGACTGCTGCTATAATACAGGAGAGCAAATCTGTGCCACCACTGATGGAAGAAAGCTGGACTCTAGCGGGCCAAGCCTTGTAGAAGTGGTAGTACAGTTCAGTCACAAGAGCAGATCCAGTCGAAGTGACTTGTCGTAGTCTCTTGAAGGGAGCGACATCCTTGGGTACAATGCCCAAGTTGCGCACTTCTGCGAGCCATCGAGGGGATGTTCCGTAGAGCGTAACACCGATTTCATCCATAAAGGTAAGGACTTTGGGGATGTCGACCATGGGCGAGCCGTCAAGGCAGAGGATGGTGGCACCAGTAGAAAGGGCTGTTATGAGCACCTGGTACATCATCCAGTTTGTGGTTGTAAATTGGTAGTAAACGTCGCCTGGGTGCAGGTCGAGCTGGAGCACAGCTTCCTTTTTCATAGAAAGCACCACACCGCCGACAGAGTGCTGAATGCATTTTGGTGGGCCTGTCGTGCCGGATGAGTACATACTGAAAACTGGATCAGTGAAGGCGCATTGTTCGTACTTGAGAGTGGAGCTACGCTTCGCCTCCTTGATCCATTGGGTCAAGGCGACAGTCTTTTTGTGGCCGAGGTCGCAAGAAATATCGGCGATGTTTGGAACAACCACAAATCGGGATAGCTGGTCTCCATCAATAACGGAGAGGACTTCGTTCGCCTTGCTCGCCAGATTGAAGACCTTGCCGTTGTAGTGCGCAGCATTGTCCATAAGAATAACCTTGGGCCGAATTTGCTTTAATCGGTCTAAAATACCCGAAGTACCCATATCAGTTGCAGTCGATGAATAGACAGCACCGATGGAAGTGGTTGCAAGAAGAATGCAAGCTGAGTGGATAGAGTTGCAGAGGATACCAGCAACACGGTCGCCTTTTACGACACCCGATGCACGCAATGCATCTGCATAACTGTGCACAATCTCGCGCACCTGGCCAAAAGTGTAGCGCTTGATTTGCTTAGCGCCTTCAAGGGCTGTGATGATGGCAAGACTCTTGTTATCATGGCCCTCAATGATGTTTTCTGCATAGTTGAGCCTGCACCCCGGGAAGAACACTGGGGGAGGGTACATAGGCGCATCCACAAGATTCTGACCATTATCAAGAACAGACGTCGGCGGCGACGAGTGAATAACCTTCAAGTACTTGAAAAGGTCGAGCCAAAACGCATCTTTCGTGATGGAGTACTTGTGCAGGTCATCGTAAGTCCTGAGGCTCAGACCGCGGTCGTTGTTGATTTGCTTGATGAAGTGCGTGACATTGGCATTGGCAACGACTTCGGGGCCTGGTGACCAGAGCTTGTCTGACATGCTTTCACTTGATTCTAGGAATGGACAACTAGGCAATCACAAGGATAGAGACAGAAGGAAGAATGCGCCTTGAGCCGGCAATCGCAAGTCTTTTGCGTCTTGTCCCCGGAGAGCGGAGCCGGCATCGCTTCGGCACACGCCGGCTGGGGCGCAGAGTGGCGCATGCGAGTTGGCAGCTGTCACCATTGACTCTACTCCAGCTAGGTTGGTACAGCAACGTATTGCCAGCTTACTGACCTTTCTTCTGGCCTGCTTCCGCTTACAATGGCGCCTAGTGTTGCGCTTGTTGCACTGACTGCTTCTACCGGTCTTCTTCTTGTCGGAGCTATCGCCGTCACGCTATACATGCATCGTGAGCGCATTCAGGACGCGTTGCAAGACTTTCAGAATGAAGTGGAAGTGCGCCACCAGCACTGGATGCGCGGGGATGCACGACGCTCTGAGCAGCATGAGCTCTCTCGTCAAGATGGCGCCTCTTTTGAGCGCAATGATTTAATGGATGATTCCTGGCGAAACTCTGGTCATGGTGGCGAAAGTCAAACCACTCTATTGGCCTTTGGTGACGAGGCATCTCAACAAGCAGCAAGGCACAGACAAGGCTTCACACAAGGAACAGAGCAATCTTCAGAATTTGACGCGCCGGCATCACAGGAACATCTGCTGTCGCGCGCCTCTTCCTTTGCCGTTGTCAACGGTGACGAGTCTGAACCAAGCGACTTCACCGACTCTGACGACGACACATTCAAAAAGTCAATGTGACCTAAGCGATGTCTTTTTTTTTTGATACTAAGCGCATGGCTATGGCGCCTTTAGCAGTTCTTTGATACTGATTGCGTTTCGCACTGCATCGCTAAATCCGTCGCTGAACTTGATGTATACTGTCGCCTTTGGCTTTTCCTGTTCACATGCTCGCTTCTCTTGTGCGTTTCCTAGACTTGCGACATCTGATATGGTGGCTTGAACAACGCGTCCAAAGAAGTCCTTCTTGATGACTTGCGCTGGCAGTGCGCCTTCCATTGGCAAAGATCGTTTCTTTTTCTCCGCAGCCGCTGCTTCCTCTGCCTCACGCTTCAATACAGCACGTCGTGCTTGGGACTTGCCCATGCCAAGACGGTCGAGTGCTTCATCTGCTTCAAGTAATGCCTCCTGCTGCCGTTTAATCCTTTCAACAGCAAGTTCTTGTGCAATGACTTGACGTACTGCGTACCGACTCGGCAACAATGCTTCTCCCTTGAGCACAACAGTTCCCGTGGTGTCTTCGTAACTGAGTAGCTCCGTCAAGGCTGGCTCAAGTCGATAAATGTAGCTTCCATCATCATTGCGATACTGCTTGTAGTCCAAACCTAGGAGAAGCATTGCATCGACAATCTTGGCAAGCTGTTTGCGTTCAGCTGGTTTGACCACCAAATGGGCATTCACTGGATTGATGCGAGAACTGCCAATGATGCGAACGGCATAGGAGAGCAACTCGCTCTTCATGATGAGTGCATTCTGGCATTGTCTAATGGACGGCTGGCACCCAGCCAGCCAAGTCTTGAATAGATCCTCGTTGGCTGATGTCTTTTCTCGTGCTTGCCAAGCTTGCTTGGATCTTTCCAGCGTGCGCGGGGACTCGTGCGTGGCAAAGAGGTGATGCATAGCAGAAGCAGCCCAAGGCATGTAGGCCATCAACTCACCGTGTTGCCGTTCATACACCCCACGCTCGCAAGAATCATAGAATGCAAGCCAGGACAGGGCCTTGAGTGGTTTTTGGAAGTGACTATCGTGGTAGGGTGCTTCGGGGTAATGTGCAAACAAGCCATCCATGATTTTCCCATACTCATTGGTTGATTGGACGAGGTCTGCAATCTGACCGATTCTTTGGACTTCCGTCTTGACCACTGCTGCTTTTTTTCGTTCACGTTTAGCGTCTGGTAATTTGAAGATGGCTTCCACCACTGCATGTGGTGAGCGAGCCATGTCACGCTGAGCGAGTGTGTGAGAAACGCTATCCAGTGTAAATTGCCGACTTCGTGTGCGTACAAGTTGGAGACTATTGACGCAAGACCTCAAGTCGTGTTCAGCCACTTCGCACAGAGCATTGAGAGCACGGACATCTGCTTGCAGACCTTCGTGATGGCATATGGTCCGTAGTCGTGCCACAAGGCTTGCTGGGCCTGACGCTTTGAAATAGACAACCTGACAGTATGGTCGTAGAGTCCTGAGTGCAGGTGCATAGAGATCATTGCAAATGACAATAATGGGTCGCAAGAGAGACTTGTTGGATCGTTGCTTCTTTGATTTCCGTGTGGCAAAGCTATTGAGACCAGGAGCGGCAGACATGGAAGCAAGTGCCTTTTCATCTGCTAGGACAATCCCCAGGAGACGCTTGATGAAGCCTGTTTCGCCACCGGCGCCGCTAACTCCGTCAATCTCATCAATTACAATGCAAGACGGCCGCGATTGGAAGACAGCCTGCGACTCGAGTGCATCCTGAATCTTGTTTTGCACCACAGTACCTGTTCGGTCATCACTTGCATTGATTTCAATGACATTGTAGCCAGCTTGACGTGATGCAATATGTGCGAGCGTCGTCTTGCCAAAGCCAGGCGGTCCTGTCAGCATAAGAATACGTCTTTCTGGGCGTTTATGTGGATCAGTAGCGGGGACTTTGCTTGCTTTGCCAAAGACACAATGATCCCAGTGTTTGAGCCAGCGTAGGACATCACGATTCGTGCGTTCATCACCAAGCAGTTCAGTGAACTTTTGTGGACGGTACTTGTCGACCCACATGCCTGTTTGTGTTGTTCGGAGTTCGCCATGATCAAAGGAGTCGGCTGATCGATCTTTCTTCTTTCCTGCTTCAAGCTCGGCAAGCAGTTGATGTATCTCGATGCCAAAGTGCCGTGTCTTGCTGGCGTGCTGATCGTCTATCTCTGAAGTGAAGACGGTCGTGCCCACGTTGCGTCTACGCCTTTTGAAGCGAACAATGCGGCCTGAACTGGTTGTTCCTTGAAGCTTGTCGTCGCTGTCGTTCAACACTTCTATTATAGACGCACTTTCCTGCCGAGTTTCTTCCATTGATTCGGGTAGGGACATATCAGCCACTGAGCATGCGTCGAGTATCACCTCATCGTCGTCATCCTCCATCAAGAATGGATTGCCGCTCGTTTTGGGAGCTGGCGAAGATGGGAAAGGCTGCGAGGAGGGCCCGGCTCTGTTGGGGCTACTATGCCGGTGTTGGATGACATGCCTCTGTCGCTCTTCCATGTACTCCCTCTGTGCCTCGAGTGCATCTAGGTCGTCCGACATGGCCAGTACTTCCATGGCGGTGTGGTGCCAGCTGTTGAGGTGTCGCGTCGCGTGAAAATAAATTCGTGATTGGCCGCCATCTGAAGGAGCAGCAGCAGAAGAGAGAAAGACCCCTGGAAGCAGCTGCAGCATCCCTCTCAGGACACACGCTGGACATCTACAAGTCTTTTCGTCTGCTGTTGGGCCCTAGTTGTACCATTTTCCGTGTCAAGTGGGCTGAGCTTATGGGTAGGCGCTAAGCAGGGTGACAGAACTGGTTCTGAAGTGTCGAAGGGACAAGTACTTGGAGGATGGGCAACACAAGCAGGGCACACGAGGACGTGACCCACGTCGAAGCATACTAGATGGTCGTACATGTGCGTCTCTCCCCCACCTACCAGTACGCACCTGCTCGCTGCCTACCTGGATGCTCGAAGTGGTTTGTATCTGACGTCGTTTGCTTCCGCTTGACGTCACTGCTGCTGGACCAAGCGAACTCTCTCTCACCGCACCCAAGCGTGCTACTGTACTCAGATCGATCGCAACTCCACACTTCCTCTCCCTCTCTTCTTCAGGCATCCTCCATCCCAGGCCAGACCACGAACTCTAGCAAGCCATGGAGTCGCAGGCCCTCCTCCAGCACGATGACTCCCCAACCGCCATTCTCTCCAAGAAATTACGCACCCTCTTCCAACTCAATGCTCTTAAGCAAGGCTACATGCCGACCAACGAACAGCTTCAAGAACACCTAACAGCACATATCCGCTCGCCCGTGCTCGATGCAAAGCAACGCGGCCTCTCCAAGGAGACGCGCCAAATTATGGACGATATACGAAGCTTCCTCAAAGCCACAGGTCAACTCCTCAAGGATAAGAACGACGGTGACTTGATACAAGAAATCATCTGGAACTTGAAGGGCGCGAAAGCCCATGCGGATGTTGATTTTGATGGAGATGTATTCGCCGCTCGATTGAGCGTGACACAAGCGAAAGCCGATGCCAAGACAGGTAGGTCGATTTCTTCTTCTCATTAACAGTCCAGGTACTAACACTCCTTAGCGCACATGAAAGCCCGTGCAGTGGCAGATGTACTCTACAGTAACCCACAGTTCCGAGCACTTCTTCATGATGGCTCGATCCTCGCGCGTGACCTCCTCTCGGATGTGGTTGAAGCCACGGCTACAGCTATTGCCCCTGAAGAGGAAGACCTCATTCAGCTCGAGGAGGAAGCGGTGGATGTGGATGGACGTGCCATCAAGGATGACGTGGAAGACACCAAAGCAGCAATCCGCGAACGCGTCGACAATGTCAAGGAACAAGTCCGGGAAACGTACGACGTTGCCACTGAACAAGCGATTGCCACGCTACAACAAATGCAAGAGTCAGGACAGAAGTTCGGTGAACAGGCCATTGAAGTTGCTGGTCAAGCAAAGGAGAAGGCGACGAAGCTTGCAAAGGAAGGTTCGGAGCAAGCTAAAAAAGCTGCAGAAGTAGCACTCAAGCTTGCTGACGAGGCCATTGCCAAGTTGGAGGAATTGACAGGCATACAGCGTGAGGATATCAAGAAATCACTTGACAACGGTACACCTGTTGAAGACCTCGTTCGCAATGCCAAGAAGGGAGGCAAGAATATTCAGAAGCGTGCTGGCGAGCTTGCCAGTGATGCGGCTGACAAGGTCCAGCAAGGCGCAAAAGCTGCTCAGAACAAAGCAGCTGAAGTTGCCGACAAGGGCAAGAAAGTCGCAAAGGACGCCAGAGACAAAGCACAAGATGTTGCGGAGGATGTGGGCGACAAGGCCCAAAAAGCAGCCAAGGATGCTAAGTCAAAGGCAGAAGACGTTGCTGATGATGTCCAAGACAAGGCTGGCAAGGTAGCAGAGTCGGCCAAGGACGGTGCCAATGACGCCAAGAAGAAAGTAGAGAATGTTGCTGAAGATGTGGGCCATAAGGCAAAGAAGACTGCAAAAGACGCCAAGTCCAAGGCTAACGACGTCGCTGAAGATGTCGGAGACAAGGCGAAAAAGACGGCAAAGGATGCCAAGTCGAAGGCTGAGAATGTCGCAGAAGATGTCAGTGACAAGACTGAACAGACTGCCAAGGACGCCGAGTTGAAAGCTCAGGACTCAAAGAAGTCCTCATCTAAGTCCTCATCTTCCAGCAATGTTGCACACTTGCAACAAATCGGTATTGTTCACGACAAGGCTGCAGACAAAAAGGAGGCCCAGCAACAAAGTGGCAAGGGAAAGCCTGATCCTGACTACACCTTTGGTGAGGACGCTGAGACGGATGGTGCACTTGCGGGCATCATGGCCCAGATCCGCGACAAGACAAAAGGTCAAGAAGGCATCACTGAAGCAGACATGAAGCGCACTGCTCGCAAGCTGCTGCACGACTATGAAGCCCAATCTGATAAGGCACAAAACAATGGTAGCAAGGCTGCTGGCAAGGCCGAGGAGACCGCCAAGGATGCAAAAGCTAAGGCTGGCGATGCTGCTGCATCCGCAAAACAAAAAGGCTCTGAAGTCGCTGACGAGGCCGGCAAGAAGGCAGAGCAAGCAAAGGAGAAGGGCTCTGAGCTTGCCGACAAGGCGCAAAAGAAGGGATCCGAGGTCGCAGACGAGGCCGGCAAGAAGGCTGAGCAAGCCAAGCAGAAAGGATCTGAGCTTGCTGACAAGGCGCAAAAGAAGGGCTCTGAAGTCGCAGACGAGGCCAGTAAGAAGGCTGAGCAAGCCAAGGATAAGGGCGCTGAGCTGGCCGATAAGGCACAAAAGAAAGGTTCCGAGGTTGCTGATGAGGCTGGCAAGAAGGCTGAGCAAGCCAAGAAGAAGGGCTCTGAGCTAGCGGACCAGGCTTCTGAGCAACTCGACTCTGCTGCCAAGACTGCTGACGATCTTGGTCGAAAGGCAAAGAAGAATGCAGACGAAGCTGTTGAGGTTGGCAAGGACAAGGCAGCCGAACTCAAGCGTCGCGTCGAGGAGATTGACCCGGAGGACATTCAGAAGGCCATCGACGACTTGATTCGTGCAACAAAGCAGAAGTTGACCGAGGTCACGGGCATCACAGAGGATGATGTGGTTGAGTTCAAAAATAAAGCTGTCGAACAAGGTAAGCAAGCTCGTGACTTTGCCGCTGAAAAGGGCAAGAAGGCTGCCGAGACTGCTGAAGACGTTGCCGTCAATGTTGGCGCTCAAGCCAAACACGCACTGCAAAATGCCCCTCGTAATGCAGCTGGTCAAATCCACGACACATTGGATGCTGCACAAGAACTGACAGATGCTGCGGTGGAGAAAATCAAGGAATCGACCAAGGATATTCGCGAGTATCTGGCTGAGAAGTTTCCGCCTAAGCGTCGGCAAGCCTTGCAAAAGCACTTTGCTGCCCTTGCTGTCTCGCTTCGCGACAACACAGACTACTCCAATGGCCTTGATGGCTTGATTTCGATTGGTCGCAAGTACGTGGACTACACCATGACCTTCGTCGACGAGGTGCCCGATGCCCTGGAGGCTTCAGCCAATGTCGACACCAACAGCGAGCTTGATATTGCTGTTCGCAACACAATCACCCTTATTGAGCGCTTCTCTAACGGTGTTGGCTTCGGCGGCGTACAGAAAGCATATAAGCAGCTCAAGGGTGACATGGGCAAAGACAAGCACACTGACGAATTCTTGTCGGACTGTATGACATACTTCAAGCGCCTTGTACAGGACGTCAAGTACGCCGCCTCAGATGATGCGCAGAAGCACGGCCAGGAACTCCTCGACCGCATCAATGAATTTACCGAGTCGACCGGATTCAAGGATGATGTGAATGACCTCATTCGCGAATCAGTCAAGCTTGCCGAGGGCTTCACAAGCGATCAAATGCTGCTCAACTGGACATCAAAGGGTCGTCAACTCTTCAAACACCTGACCATGAATTCCCGTGGTAACTTTGTCTTCAAGACTCGCGTTATTCGCGACTTTTTCCAAATCATCATGCCATCGGCACTCAAACTTGTTCAGTATGTCCCTATCTCAAGGGTAGAATTCCAGAACGAGGAGATTGATCTCGTGGTGGAGAATCTCGTGTTTGAGTCCAGTGCGTCACACGACCAGAGCTTCCTTCCGTACCGCATGCGCATCTTGAACAAGAACGTCTTTGAGGCTGTCAATGCCTACAAGTACGAGTCTGCCTACTCACAACGCTTGACTGTCAAGCTTGAAGGTTTGACGATGGCTGTGCGCGATGCTGGTTTCTACATTCGCAAGAAGACTGGCTTCTTCCGCTTCTACGACTCTGGCTTGTTTGATGTCATCATGGATGGTCCAGGCGTTGATATTGAGGTTGACTTACAAATGTCCACTGAAGATGAGGAAGAAGACGTCACCCGTGATGCTCTCTTTGTGGTCAAGGCTGTGCGTGTTGACATTCGCAAATTTGACTTTAGCACATCAGGAGCACGCCACGGTTGGCTCATTGGTCTGTTCAAGCCTCTCGTTAAGGGTTTCGTCAAGCGTCAAATCGAGACGGCCATTGCCGATTCGATGAAGGAACAGCTCGTGTGGTACGAGTATCAGTTGCGCATGCTGCAGCACCGTGTTAAGACTGCCTTTATCGCCAACAATGGTCAAGCCAGCTTTGCCAGCTTGTTCAAGGCCATCACCACTGGCTATAAGCCGAACCCTGGCAGGCGTGGTCAATTCGAAGTGGCTGTTGGCACACATGGTCCACTGCGCAACGTACACACGAAGGCATCGCTCGAACACGAGCTGGAGTACGCAGATGAGATTGTGGACGAGGAAGGTAGGCGTCATTCATGGAAAAACGACATCTTCAGCTTGGGCGTTTAAGGCATTTTATGTATTTGGTTCATATCTTTATCTATTCTATTGCGTTTTCATTTCTCCATCAGCTTCCACTGGCTTGTTAGTGATATCTCAAAGTACGGAACTGACGCACCAGACGTGACGGCTTCGTGTGCCTCGAGAGTGCCAACGTGGTCCTTGGGGAACTCTGCCGAAAATCCTTTGATGAGCGTAAAGGTCTGTCCTATCAGCTCAGTTTTTCGTGCGGTTGGAAGTTTTATACATCCTTGATGCTGCCGCCTTGTTTCTCGATCAGCTTCTTTGCGCTGTGGCATATGTCAGCTGTGCGTGATTGAGTAGGCGCAACTTACTCGGCAACTTGCGCATCACTTGCGTCGTCTTTGAGGTTGACAATGAAGGCAGGCATGGTTTTAGTTCTTGCTTTGAGTGTGTTGGTCAGTGGTCGCATTTGTGGAGTTGCGCCGTTGCCTGGTGACGCACCCAGCCAGAGGTAAAAGTCGCAGGAGGAGCTCCCATCCAAAAAAAGTTGCCTCTTGAGAAAGTGTCGAGCAGCTAAGTACTACAGCTATACAGAGATTTGCTGCTACGCTTATCGCAGCCATGGAGCAGCAGACGAACAGGCCTCACAGGGACAAGCACTCGGGACCCTCAGCCGAGAAGAAAAAGTCTCAACAGTCGCGAGACCAAGCCGCAAAGCAAAATCCCAAAGGGTTCGCAGTCGGTCGTCGGGCAGAGAAGCAGGCGCGTCGTACAGCTGACGTCGATCAAAAAAAGCTACATGTGCCGTTGGTGGATAGAACGCCAGATGAGGCGCCTCCTGTCATCATTGCAGTGATGGGACCCCCGGGAACGGGCAAGACGACATTGATCAAATCACTTGTAAAGCGCTTTTCGAAGCACTCTTTGACAGAGGTGACGGGTCCTATCACAGTCGTTTCTGGCAAGCACAGACGTCTGACTTTCATTGAGTGCGCGAATGACTTGAATGCCATGATGGACGTGGCAAAGATTGCAGACCTAGTTTTGTTGCTCATTGATGGCAACTTTGGCTTTGAAATGGAGACGATGGAGTTTCTAAACATTCTTGCGCCACATGGCATGCCAAAGGTAATGGGTGTTTTGACGCACCTCGACTTGTTCAAGAAGCCAGCAACACTGAGAACTGCAAAGAAGCGATTGAAGCAAAGATTCTGGACAGAAATCTACCAGGGTGCAAAACTCTTCTATCTTTCCGGTGTTATCAATGGTCGATACCCGGACCGAGAGATTCTCAATCTCTGCCGTTTCATTTCTGTCATGAAATTTAGGCCTTTGCTTTGGCGAAATTCACACCCATATTTGCTTGCCGACCGTGTCGAGGATTTGACACCACCTCAGCAGATTCACGATGACCCAACCTGCGACCGAACAATTACGCTGTATGGCTATTCCAGAGGAACAAATTTTCCGGCAAAGGATGCTCGCGTGCACATTCCTGGTGTGGGTGACTTGACTGTATCGGTTGTTTCTGCTTTGCCAGATCCTTGTCCAGCGCCGGGTCAAGAGAAAGGCAAAAAGCGTCGAACGCTCGGAGAAAAGGCAAAGCTCATTTATGGGCCTTTATCAGATGTCGGTGGTATCACGTTCGACAAGGACGCGGTCTACATTGACATGCCCACCAACTCCTTTTCACACAAGAAGTCACAAGCTGAAGATGAAGAATCAGACGAAGAGGAGACCGGGTTTGGTGAACGTTTAGTGATGGGTCTACAGGCAGCTAAGCCGCAACAGGAAGAAGGTCTGCAGCTCTTTTCTGGAGGCGGACAAGTGACGGACTCAGGGCGTCGGGCAGTACGACAAACTCAAGCACAAATGATGAATTTTGACGACGCAGAAGGGCTAGAAGACGTCCCTACCGATGATGACGACGAAGACGCAGAACCTCCCGTCTATGTTGAAAAGACCGATCGCGGTGGTGGCCGGCGCGAGGAACTCCAATTTGCCGAGAGTGATAGTGAAATCGGCGAGCTTTCTGGTAATGAAGAGGACGTTTCTTTCGACGAAGAAGAGGAAGACGATCAAGCAACAGCTGCTCTAAGATGGAAAGAAGGGCTTGCAGCAAAAGCCAGTGCAGACTACATGTCTCGCCGCCCTCGTCGATTGGCCGCGCTCATTTACGACCTGGAGTATTCGGCTGCCGATGTAGTACGCGAGTGGACTACTGGCATTGTCAAAGGTACTGAGACTGACGACGCTTCTGATGCGGAAGAAGAGGCAGACGATTTCTTCAAGGTGACTACAGATGCGCCGGCTGCTGAAGTCATTGATGCCTCGAAATCTCGTCAGGGCCCTATTGCTCCTGAGCTTCTTGCTCGGATCAAGTCTCGCTTCATTCCTCGCAACCCTGAAGCTGGTCTTGAGGCGAGCGAGGAAGACGGTGATGAGGAAGAGGTCTTTGGAGACTTCGAAGATCTCGAAGCATCTGACGCTGAGGCTGTCGACAAGATTGCTGAGCCAATTGAAGCCGGCGAACCAGCTGCGCAGCTTGACTTTGCTGCAGAGCGTTTGCAAAATGAGAAGCGTAAAGCCGAATTGAAGCAGCGTTTCGAGGAGGAAGATGATCGGGGTGGCAAGGAGGAAGATCCGCAAGGTGAGATGGACTGGCATGATCAGCAAAAAGCCAAGATTTCTAAGCAGCTCGAGCTCAACAAGGAGGCATTTGCTGAACTGACACCCGAGGAGAGAATCTCAGTAGAGGGTCACCAGCCTGGAAGCTACCTTCGACTACAAATCACGAGTGTCCCGTGCGAGTTTATCGACAGCTTTACCGGCAAGCTTCCCGTCGTCGTTGGTGGACTTCTAGCTAATGAGCAAAGCTTCGGCTTGGTACAAGTGCGCATCAAGAAGCACCGCTGGCACAAGAAAATTCTCAAAACAAATGATCCTCTCATCCTGTCTATCGGTTGGCGGCGATTTCAAACGCTACCGTTGTACAGTACCAGTGACAACCGCACACGGAACCGTCTGCTCAAATACACACCAGAGCACATGCACTGTTTCGCCACATTTTATGGTCCATTGACTGCGCCCAACATTGGCTTCTGTGCATTCAGATCTGTGGCGAATCATACACCTGGCGATACAGTGGGTGCTGGTTTCCGTGTAGCCGCTACTGGTACGGTTTTGGACCTTGCACAATCGAGTGAGATTGTCAAGAAGCTCAAGCTGACAGGTACGCCGTACAAGATTTTCAAGAATACCGCATTTATCAAGGATATGTTTACCTCTTCACTTGAGGTGGCCAAATTCGAAGGTGCCAACATCCGAACTGTGTCTGGTATTCGTGGACAAGTGAAAAAGGCATTGCGCAAACCAGAGGGTCACTTCAGGGCGACGTTTGAGGATAAAGTGCTCATGTCTGATATTGTCTTTTTGCGAGCTTGGTATCCTGTGCAACCTCGCACATACTACAACCCAGTCACATCGTTGCTTGACTCTTGGAAAGGTATGCGATTGACAGGTGTCGTCAGGCACGCAATGAGTCTTGCAACACCCCTGCCAGCTGATTCGCAGTACCGCAAGATTGAGCGTCAGGAACGTAAATTCAACCCACTCAAAGTACCGCGTGGCATTCAAGCTTCGTTGCCGTTTGCCAGTAAGCCTGCACTCATGAAAAAGCAGTCGAAGCCGACGTACTTGCAGAAACGAGCTGTGGTACTAGGTGGAGAGGAGAAGAAGGCGCGCGACTTGATGCAAAAGATCATGACACTGCGGAATGACAAGACCGCGAAACGTGATGCGAAGCAAGAGCAGCGTCGTCAAGTACATCGTCAAGCGGTGACCAAGGAAGCTGCCTTTCAGGAGGAGAAGGAGAAGGCCAAGTCCCAGGCATACTACAAAGAGCAAGGCAAGAAGCGGCGCTTGGAAGGTGGGAAACCTACAGGGAATGCCAAGAAGCGTTCGAGGGATGATTAATAGAATGCATAGGCTCTTAGTATCTCGGTAGATACACATGCAAATTATTGAGCCGATAAGTTGGTGGCCGCTTCAAGAAGAGACGCATTGCAGGTATGGATGTTCGAGTAGCTCGCCAGCAGTATGTCGATGAAACGGATCCAGTTCGAGTGCCTTGTCGAGAAAGTCAAACGCTTGTTGAAGGAGGATGTCGTCTCCATCTTCCAGCCAAGGGTAAGTGCCTGGTTCCAGACTTGGCGTGCCCATCAAGCTCTTGACGAGATGCTGCCAAGCATAGCGATGCACAGGGACGCCCGGAAGATCAACATCAAGCAAGCAACCATGAAGAGTCGCACAGCGCCCCATGTCCTCTGTACCAAAGACGTTGCATAGTTCGACAAACGCAACGAGATCGTCTTCAGCGCAAAAGAAGGGCATGCGTTGGCAAAGGAAGCAGAGGAGAATGATTCCAGCAGACCAAATATCAATAGCGGTTGATTGCCTGCTGCAGCGAAAGAGCACCTCTGGAGCCTATCGGGTCAGCGTTTCTGTCAATCAGAACAGTGTCAGCATACTCGGAAGCCTCGAGTACCGCCTCGCTCGCCACGTTTTGAGCGACGTCGGTCATTCTTGAGTTCCCCAACAGGTCGCAGGAGGGAACGTCGCTCCTCAATGTCCTTCTGTGTCAAGAGTGCGACATGCTCATTGAGGCAACCGCAGGCAGGAACACCTTCGTCAATCATGTCCTCATACTGCGCTAATCCAAAATCCACCAAGACGCCGCGATTGGTGTATGGATTCCAGCAGTAGTTCCCGGGCTTGATGTCTCGGTGAATGATGCCTAGGGCGTGAATAGCATGGCAGGCAAGAAGAAGATCACGCAAATAGCAAGCAATGTTGCGAAGTGGGTAGCAGTCAAAGTAATCTCGAAACTCGGCATGCTGGACTGCAGGGTAGTATTAGCAGACAGCACATGGATGAGCTGAAGGGCGCACTGAAGGGTAAGACAATGAGAATCTGATCAAAGTGGCGAATGGCGGTTACGATAGACAAGACCTGCTTGACGCCCGTGTTCCGAATGTCCTGCAAGACTTCGAGTTCGTTGTAGATGCGCCAGGGAGCAGCAAATGCATACACTTGCTTGATGGCAACATACTGCTGCCCAGTCTGAAGACGCGTACGATAACGTCTCCCAATACTGCTATCCGGCGTCGTTTGCTGGAAGCTTGCATGGCGCGTGTCGAGTGCCTTGAAGACAGCTGAGAATGATCCACTACCAATAAGCTCAAGTGGTTGATAGAGACGTTCAATGCCAGGGAAGGAAAGAAGAAGTGCCTGGATGGCACCGGCTGAGTCGAGGAAGTGCTTCTCTTCTCTTTGGGCTGTGAGTTCGTTGACGAGCATAGCAGGTGAGGAAAGGATACTTGATGAAGCAGTAGGCGCAAGCAGAGTGCAGTGAGCCAGTGAGGGAAACACAAGAAGCGAGAGTGAGATGGAGAGCGATTATGTGCTAGTCAGAGCTGTGAGCTATGTGCAAATGAGGACACTCAGTAGTGGAGGATTAGTGGCTCGCAATGGCTTGGGGGCACTCCGCTCGCTTGTGACCTGGTTGCTGACAACCATAGCACAGCTGCTGAATTGCCTCGCCTTCTGCCGTGCAGTCTCCTAAAGGACATGTTAGCATGATCTCGTATGAAAATGGGATGTCACGAACGCGCAAAGTGGTTGGCTCCATTACACTTGTAGCACACAACCTTCTTGGCCTCCTTACGCTGCCGAGGTTTCTCAGCCTGCTGTTGCTGCTGTTGCTGCTGCTCTTGCTTAGGCTCCGAACAGTCTCGCGACTCGTGACCGGCCTGCTTGCAGTTGAAGCATAGTCGCTCGGGCTCGGTGCATACACTAGCCAAGTGGTCCCTCGAGGCACACTTGTAGCAACGCTTCGAGCGTGCGGCCCCTGGAGGGTTTGCACTGGCAAACTTGGCTGCTAAGGGAAGCCTGTCACTCTCCGGGACTGGGCAGTCTTTGAGCTGGTGGTCTTCGGACTTGCAGGCAAAACAGCTTTTGTTGGCTTGTGGGCAATTGGCGATTCTATGGTCATCCTCGCCGCACCTAAAGCATCCGAAGCTCGACATCTGCTGCTTCTGTTGGAAAAGGTCGAGAGATAGATCTAGAGAGGGTGCAGCAAATGTGTGATTAGGGGAAGATTTCTGCAGTCTACGAGGACACGTGACAGCACCAGAATCAGTGCAGTGACCAGGGGACTCAGCTGCTGAGCCGTGTTGGAGCTGCATATGGCTCTCTTAGCTATGGACGGAAACACTGTTGCTGCTAGCAAGCACCAGGGGCTCTTCTGTCCGCTCTTTTTCTACTATAGACCACTGCAGAATACGACTCCTTGCTTAGACGCACCCATCTGCTCTTTCTGCCTAGGAATGTATGTGCCTGACTACTGCCATGACTGCACCTGCCATCTGTCCTGATCTATCTATCAGTAACAGCACTTTATACGGGGTTGCAGGCAGATGACGCGTCTGTTCTGGGGGGCTCGAATTTTCTGACTTTGTGCTGCTGCTGCTGCTGCTGTTGAGGGAGCGGGAGAGGGCGACTTGGGCTGCTGCTGCCCTCCCAAATAACAAACCTCAGTAACTACCATCACCATCACCCACCCTCACAAAGAACCACCGCCCCCCATCGTACGTCGCCAGCCCTCCCTCTGCATACTTCCCTCCTGCCCCTTCCGCAGCCGTCACAAGCACTCGTGCAAGTTGTGTGACTGCGCAACGCTCCCGTTGTCACGTGGGCTAGACATAGGGAGACGAAGCAGAGGAGCAGGAAGAGACAACGCGGATACCTCCAAGGGCTAAGCAAAACACGCAGCGCAGGGCTAACCCATCCGTCTAGAACTCCAACAAGAAACTTCTCAACATGCCTGGACGTGATGATGCTGTGTACCTCGCCAAGCTCGCCGAGCAGGCAGAGCGTTACGAAGGTACGGCCACTATCAATCTCAAGAAAAACACGCGACTAATACCACTAAAGAGATGGTCGAAAACATGAAGACTGTGGCCTCTACAGACCAGGAACTGACCGTTGAAGAGCGTAATCTCCTCTCTGTCGCCTACAAAAACGTGATTGGTGCTCGCCGGGCTTCTTGGCGCATTGTCTCGTCGATTGAGCAAAAAGAGGAGAGCAAGGGCAACGGCGAGCAAGTCACCCTCATTAAGGAGTACCGCGTCAAGATTGAGCAGGAACTCGCACAAATTTGCGAGGACATCCTCGACGTGCTTGGCAAACACCTCGTCCCATCTGCTCAAAGCGGCGAATCCAAGGTCTTCTACCACAAGATGTACGCACTCTCGCAGTATTCTCAAAGAAGATGGCTAATGTGTTTCAGGAAGGGAGACTACCACCGCTACTTGGCCGAGTTCGCCACCGGCGACAAGCGCTCCGACTCTGCAGAAAAGTCTCTGGAGGCATACAAGGCTGCCTCCGACGTTGCCGTGACTGAGTTGCCTCCCACGCACCCAATCCGTCTCGGTCTCGCCCTGAACTTCTCCGTGTTCTACTACGAGATCTTGAATTCTCCCGACCGGGCATGTCACTTGGCCAAGCAGGCTTTCGATGATGCTATTGCAGAGCTCGACACATTGTCGTACGTCCCTCATCTCTTATAGAAAGGAATGCAGCTAATAACAACAGGGAGGAATCGTACAAGGACTCGACGCTCATCATGCAGTTGTTGCGTGACAACTTGACATTGTGGACCTCGGACATGCAGGACGGTGACAAGGAGAAGGAGCAATCCGCTGCTGCACCGGCGACGGATGCCCCAGCAGCTGCCAAGGCGGAGGAGGCCTCATAGGCATCATCGGGTTCCTCCTATCGTAACCTTTGGATTCGTACTACCTGAGACCTTGTGTGTTCCCAATAGATGGAGGCAGTATCCGAAATTCACTGTCTTTGTATGTCCTTGATTTTGTTGTCGTGCCTGCGTCATTCCAAATCCCCACCGAAGTTCCAGCAACCAAGACCACTGACCACCACAGCATTCAATCGAATCATGTTCAAGACTAGCATCGCACGCCTCTCATCTAGGTCTCAGATCATCACCCTTGCCAAGCGTATGTACGCAGACGCACCAGCAGGCAGTGTTACCGCTTCCAAGGATGCATTCGGCAAGCGCGAGAAGGCTCAAGAGGACAAGTCAGTGCTTTCCTTTAGTCGTAAGCAGCTTGAGTGCTCAGCAGGCTCTGATCTTCATGCTTTCTTCCAATGACTCGGTCTTCGGCTGGCCTGGATGTCAAAGAAGCATGTTCATGCATTGCTAAGAACTCAATGCACCGACTACACGTTAATCAAGATACTAACCATTGATAGATACATGCGCGACCGTGAACAAGAGAAGCAAGAGAGGCTTAAGAAGCACATCAAAGACCAGCGTTCTGCCCTTGACGAGCTCGAAAAGTCGATGCAGGACAAGCACTGAAGGCATTAATCGACCGTTACTTTCCGCATATTTCTAAATCCATACGATTCAACGCTATGCTAGGCTTTGCATGTGATCTACCTCCTGTTGATATCAAGCGCCTATATCTCATAGCTCGTGATTGACACTCGTTCTCTCGGGTGAATCTTGCCATGAATGATAGCATCCTATAGTGATGTCTTCGATCCGATGTACCGGATCCTTGGATCGCATCACCCTTATGTCTCGATAGGCCTTCTCTAGCGAACTCTTTCGCAAGTGTGACTGCTCCTTTTGTGTGACTGAAATGAGGTCGTTTCGAAGTTGGAAAGTTTTACGTGCCAAGACACAAGACTCAAGAGTAGCTACTTCGAGTATACTGCAAGTTGCAACCATATTTATCGTACGAGCTATACTACTCTTTCACTCTTTATTCAAGCTAGTCCTTGAGGGATGCTAGTGCAGCTCCAATCTTCCGCGGCGCATCTCCGGAGACGATTGCTGCTCCTCATTCTCTCGCTCGCCCTTCTTGGCGGACTCTCCTATCTGCTGGCGGATAGACGAGCTATCTTTGCGCAAGCAATCAACCTTGGCCCCTTCAAGAGCAGCTCAGCACAATCATATTCCGTCAAAGACGCGCCAGCTTCATCAAATGGCTTAGAACGAGCTGATAATGTCGCAGGCTGTCCAACAAGACTCTCCGCGCTTTACGGATCAGATCGCTTCAGCAGCGTCCCTTGGCAGGAAGATGCAGCAAATATTACCTTCCCAGCAGGACATCCCGTCGAGGATGCTCATCTGTGCAATCCTGCCTTATCGACCGAAAAGGTGGCTGTCATTGTTGAAATGCTTCAAGATGATAATTTGGTCCCTCACATCCTGCGATTCATCGAGCGGCTCAGTGACGATTGGCCAGTGGTTCTATATCACTCCAAGATGAACGAAGATTCTATTCTCGTCAACAGTGCTCTTCGGCCGTATCTGCTGTCGGGCAAAGTACAGCGTGTACGCCTCAATACCGCTTTCCTCTCGCACTACTCGGTGTCTCAATTCCTAGCACATACGCCCTTCTACGAGCATTTGATTCCAGCTAAATATGTTCTTCTGTTCCAAACCGACTCAACACTGTGCAGCAACGCGACACAGTCAGTCGAGAGCTTTTTTAGATACGACTACATCGGCTCACCGATACACTCTAGTCTCTTCGACGAACCTATCCCGCGCTTCAACGGAGGCCTCTCATTGCGGAATAGAGAAGCTATGCTACAAGTCATCCAAGACTCAGCGCCCTTCGAGGATGCAGGGCAACCTTGGATCTGGGAAGACCAGTGGTTCTCAATGGAAATGGCAAAGTCAAACGTCAATTACAGCCTGCCAACGATCGAAGAGGCATCTGCGTTTGCAGTTGAGAGTGTTTTCAACGCAGCACCGCTCGGCGTGCACCGCCCGCACATGTTCATTCCAATGATCGATGGGTATGAGCAATATCAGAAGCTGCTCGACTTTTGCCCAGAAATTGAAGAGATGACTACACATTTTGGTCCAACGGTGTTTGATCCATGCAAGAATGATCCTGACAGCCATGAATGTGCACTGTCAAAGTTCACCGCTGCGTTGGAGTCTCAAACGGCACTCAAGACGTGTGAGACAGAGCCGGAGAGCGAGACTTGCCATGAAGCAAAAGCAAGGCAAGCTCAGGAACAGGAGCCTCATCACGCCATTGGCAAGCCGCTATCTATCAAGCGCTCCTTAAGCAAATCAGTGGCAGGCACTCCACAATGAATTTGATTGTAGTTATTCATCATTTGCCGGCGTTGTTTGAAACTGATGACATACATATAATAGAGTAATCCAAAGACTTCACATAGACTTCATCAGAGCGTAGCGTATTTTTCTACAATTCCATCGCAGAGTTCTCTACAGGCGCAGATGCTTTGCGCACTTTCAAGGGCAACGCGAGACATTTCGCCAAATCGCTGCCATCCTCCACGCTATGCGAACTCTTGACCCAGGGCACTTCACCCGTTGTTCCAGTCAGCTTAACCACCTCTTTGCCAAGCAACGCCAGCGTGCTTGCTTGGCGAGAGACAAACTCTTTCGGGTGCTCGCACAAGACGGGATAGGCCACCAAGAGACCTTTACGCTCACACTCCGATACACCCATCCGTGCGACCTTTTGATTTGACAGAGTTCGCAAATGAAAAGGGAAGACGCTCTTTGTTGCTGTGACTTCACGCAGAGTTTCTTGTGAGGCTCTCAGCTTGGGCTGATAGATCACACCATAGTCTCGGGCATACAGCGTCGGTCTCAGTACACCATGTGGACGGACCGCGCCCTTACCAGTTGAAAAGGCCAGATCTACGAGCCATACTTCACCAGGATTCACCTGCGTTGTTTCTTCCTCTTCTGCTTGTAGCCGGTCTGCACTTGTCTGTGCAGGTGCAGTGACGGGCCGGTACACCCATGTGATTTGTTTTGGCCGGTCAGTCTCATCTAGGGCTTCTTCCTCAACGGTCGCCTGGCCTACCAAGAACCGCCGGAGGCGTCTCACTTTTGAGCCTTCGCATACGCGCACGCCAAAAGACGCAGCACAGGCCTCCACGAGACTTCTGAGTTGCGCAAGGGTAACGCTTTGTGTATCTTCGAGTGCAGAGGGAGGTTGCGCTTGCGCAAGAAGACGAGTGACTGCTTCTGTTGCGATATGCGCGGCAACGACGACGTCTGCAACAGGGCCCTGTACAGCTTCAGACTGCTGACCTTGTGTCACGAGCATTGTGTGACAGGCCTTGGCCGTGTACCCATCAATATGCACACCCAAGGATACCTTGACGAGATCTCCTGCTTGCAGAACGTACGCACCTTCTTCTTCCATTGGAGCGTAGCCACCGAGACAATTATTGACATTGACGGTCGTTGGCTCTGCACTGCCCTTCTCTAGTTGCTTGTCTCGTTTAAATACGCGCGACGTGCCCTCTTGCATCAGTGCATCGCCCAGCAGACAAAGCGCCGCAGTGTTGGCACCAGGTTGACATGCTTCAAGCACTTTAACCAATGCCGCATTTGTAGATTGTGCAGCGAGGCTATACTTTCCCATAACAGCATCTGTGAGCACATCTGGCTGTGCAGGGCCTTCGACGACCTCCATTGCGGGCATTGCTGTCGATGGAGATGCTTGGCCTTTCTACAGAATGTCTTCCAGCGCTGTGTCTGAATCGCGCCAACTTTTTTGAAAACTCGCACGGTACCTGCTGGCCTGCTTCATCGAGGCGCGACAGAGTCACGTCTACGAGCTCTGGCATAAACTCATCGTGTAGCCACAATGAAACGAAAGGCAGAGGCTGATGTGAAAGACGAGACAGCTGATAGCTCGAAAAAGGCATCACAGAATGGACCAGTGTCAAAGACTTCCAAAGACTTCGAGATTAGAGATAAACATACCCCACAACAAGTGCAATTCCAACGATTGGCCTCTTATGATTGTCCACGCTTGAATGGTGTTCCACACAACGCTGAAGCTGTCTTGAACGAACTGTGTAAAGGCTTCGACGATCACGGTTCGTATCTTGTCGAACTCGAGTCATGCCGAGGTCGAAGCGCCTCCGCCGAATTCATGCGAGACATGTATCTGGAATACTTCATTACCAAGGACGGCGGACAACATACTGTGAAGAGAACAATTGATAAAGGAATATTGGAGAAAATCATGAAATACAAATTGGCCGTAAGAGTGTCCTGAACTCCGGGATTTGGGAGGCTAATGGCAGCGTGGTACCTTTCGCCCCACACTTATGGGCCTTGTAGCGCAGAATGACAATGCAGACGTCAAGAAGGCCACCAAGGAAGCCTCAGCACCCTTGTTTGATGACTCATCTGAAGAACAAGTCCGGAAAAGTCTTGCGAAATTGAGCACGCTGCGAGGTGTCGGTCCTGCCACCGCGTCACTCATCCTCTCCATCGACCACCCGACCATTCCATTCATGAGCGATGAGGCGGCACGATTCTTCCGATGTTTGGGTCCCGTCAAATATACGTTGCCATACTATATGCGGTTTCGGTCAGTGATGCTTCAGTTTCTGATGGAAGCTGAAAGTAATCTGACCTGCTGTCAGTTGGAGCAAAGAATATGGCTCAAAATGAAAAGTGATGGAGGTTTGCGTGATAACAGTTCTTAGCTGTTGGTACAGTCTTGTATTCCAAGCAACAAGCGAGGTCTGGTCAAATCAGGGCCCTGCAAATGTGGTCACCTCGGAGTTGCACATGTTTTTTTTGCCTTCAGCTTGAATGCGAAACTTGAATTTTCAGGGGACGACATTCCATTCATCACTGCAGCACCGACACCACGATCAGATACCACCCTTGCAATGAAGCGCAAGCCGAATCCTCTGCTATGATAAGCGCAGCTCAGATCAGCCAAGATGCCGCTGACTTTCTGCCTCTCCAGAAAGTGTCAATTAGTCTTCAAGATCGAGGAAGTAACCAAAATGATGAGCCAAAAGAACATCGTGTCCTTCAGCTCGATACCAGACAGATCAAAGATGAGTAGATCATCGAGCACAACAGCTAGAAAGTACTGATAGGGTTATCTTGCCTGCAATGTTGAAATCAAGCCTGCCGTGCGCATTCACTACATTATTTCTTGCCAAAGTGCGAATGTCTTGTGAATTATAGGATCCTGAATAATCAAGACGGTTCTCGTTTATCATTGCGATGGCTACGAGGGGAATGTATCCTGACTGAAGCAGATGATTTGGCTGCAACTCTGCCTGTCCCTGATGCAGGGTTAGGGTGCGATCTTTGGCCAATGGGACGGCGGGCAGGAGCGGGAAATGCTAAAGAGTAAGCAGAAGAAGGCAGACAACGACTCTCTAGAACGAGGACAGACTCTTATTGTGCGCAGGCAGAAAGCATGTTCTCCTCCAGGGCTATTCCAAAGGCCGCTTCCTTCCGCAGGTTCGCCTCGACCCTTTCCCAGAAGTCGACTAGCAACACCTCCCTTGCTCTAGCAACCCTCACATCTGCTGGCCTTGTGGGCTCGTACGCATACGTCTACGGATCCCCCATCAGCGCCAATTCACCACTGGAGAATGGTTTGCACTCACCCGCCTACCCATGGCCCGAGAATGGTGTGCTCTCTTCTTTTGACCACCAGTCCTTGAGGCGTGGCTACCAGGTCTACCGCGAGGTCTGCTCCGCTTGCCACTCCCTCGATCGCATTGCTTGGCGTAATCTCGTTGGTGTGACACACACAGTCGATGAGGCCAAGGCCATGTGCGAGGAAAATGAGTATGAGGACGGCCCCGATGACCAAGGCGAGATGTTCCAACGCCCAGGCAAGCTCTCAGACTACATGCCACGCCCGTACCCAAACGACGAAGCTGCCCGAGCTGGTAAATTATCCATGACTCTATCTGTTGTCCATTGCTAATGCCTCCAGGAAATGCAGGTGCACTGCCACCTGACCTTTCCTTGATTGTCAAGGCTCGCCACGGCGCTGCCGACTACGTCTTTGCACTGCTCACAGGATACGTCGACCCGCCTGCAGGTGTTCAGCTTGCCGAGGGCATGAACTTCAACCCATACTTCCCTGGTGGCGGTATCGCCATGGCTCGTGTTCTTTACGACGGTCTTGTTGAGTATGACGATGGCACCCCAGCGACAACTTCTCAAATGGCTAAGGATGTTGTCAGTTTCCTGCACTGGGCTGCTGAGCCTGAGCTCGACGAGCGCAAGAAAATGGGTTTCCAAGCAGTTGTGCTACTTTCTGTACTGTTCCCTCTCGCACTCTACATGAAGCGGTTGCGATGGTCTGTGGTTAAGACCAGGAAGATGGTTTATAACCCGCCCGTCAAAAAGTAGGCCTTCTTTTAGCTTCTCGTTCTTAGCAAGCATCAAGTGACCATGTCCAGATTGGTTGAAAGACTTAGGTGTCCTATACATGGCGCCTATACTACAAGCCTTGCTTTCCAACAAATTACCTGGCCTTGGCCTGTGCCGCAGCTCGGTCAGCGGCAAGGACTCTCACCTTTTCCTTGGAAATTAGATTCAGGAGCTTCTTGTGCAGTTTTGGGTCCATGCCAAGCGAGAAGAGTACCTCGAGAAGCACAAAGAAAGGAGCCGCGTAGAATGCTTGAAAGATATTGTCGAGGAGGGCTGGCTTGCGTCCCTCAAAAACGCCATGTCCAACAAATTGCATGATCCAAGAAAGTCCACTAGGAGTGTTAGTTGGTGGTTGGGAAAAGGCAGGAACCCACTGCAGAACACCGGCAGCTTTGTTAGCAACAGAGCCATAAGTGTGCAACAGAGCTGTGGCACTACCGACCATTCCTAGCAAAATCGGTACAGTCATAAGCCCGGCCTGTGTATGCATGGCAACATAGCCGGGAATACTCGCGAGCGCCACAAGTGTCGCTAGATTCAGCTCCGGCAGGTATGTCGGCCAGAGTCTACCAATCGATGAATCTGAGGTGATCAACGGGCCAGTATTTGCCATGAAGAGGAAGGCCGTCCAAAGAATAAGTGGCACAAATACCATGTGGATTGATACATTTGTTGGGTTGGCATGGTACGCGCCATACTTTGGGATTTGATACTCGAGCGAAAAGTAGCGCTTGATGGCTGACATTGTCTTGGTCTGTCCCTGGCGAAGTAGAAAATAGAGGAAGAAAGAAGAAGGGCAGCTGAAGAAGCTCAAATAGATCGGGGGAACTGTCGTTGGAAGGGTGTGGGGATGCAAATGCCGAAGGAAGTTGTAAACTCGAACAACATGCAATTCGCTGTTCACCCTCATGCCGGCTTCAATCTGGCATATGGATTCTGACTGCGGTCGGCATGAGCTTGCAAAGGTGATTGTAGATAGGAATGACCAGAAAGTCAACCTCGTTCAATTTGACCACGACCTTGCATGGGCATCTTTGCGGCGGTGATGCACAGTAAATGCAGCCATCTCGAAATATGACCGTGTCTCACGCGCTTCAACGCCGCAACGCTCATCCTCCAGTGACGACGAGTAGCTATGCGTATTAAAGTCAAGGTACGTTGCAAACGTCACGAAATATCTCTGCTCACACCCAGACACTGACCGGCAAGGAAATTGAGCTTGATATTGAGCCAAGTGACAAAATTTCTCGCATCAAAGAGCGTGTAGAGGAAAAGGAGGGTATTCCTCCACCTCAGCAACGTCTTATTTTTGGCGGCAAGCAGATGTACGCTCTCTCGATGCAATTTGCCGATCTGACTGTAGGAACGATGAAAAGACTGCTACTGAATACGGCGTCGAAGGTGGAAGCATTCTGCATCTAGTACTCGCGCTTCGGGGTGGTCATTAAGACTCAATCTAGATGGTAGCATGGTATCATGTCAAGAAGCGACAAGTTGGCAGTCGATAGCGCTCAAGAGCCCAATACCGTCGTCTTGTCCCCTCCCATTCAGCATCTTTCGTTACAATCGGCATCTCCTCAAACGAAGTGCTTAAACCAAAGTCTCGCAGCTCAATTTCGAGGATCTGGCTGTAGACTTCATAAAACGTTTCATTATCAGCTCCAAGCCCGTGAAAGAAGCAGAACGTTCCCGCTGGCTTTAACAGAGCTACCACTGCATCGAAAAAGGCATACATATCTTCCCAGAACTCAAATGGGTCGTACATGATACCATCGAAGGTCTCCCTGTCAGCAAGATCGTCCACGAGATCTTGCCACCGACCTTCCAGTATCTCAACGCCCGGTCTTTCGTACCAACCACGCCGCCGCATTTCTTTCAGCACGTCGGGGTGTGCCTCAATGATTACATGCCGTGCAGGCTTCTCAAGCTGGATGGCGTCGTCGACAAGACCCAAGCCGAATCCGATATTGAGAACAGCCTTGCCGGGTCCTGATATAATCTTGGCTGAGCGTTTCATAATTTCGTGCTCCCATGTCATCATAATGGCATTCTTTTCTTCATCAAGAAGCGTGGTACTGGCCTCTGTCGGATTCGTGTAGACCACATGGCCATTGAGAAAGCTTGCATTCCGCTCCGCTGCATTGTGCACACCGCGTGATTTGTCTAGGGCAGTTAAGAGCAATTCTGCACGAACGCCAGCTGAAACAAGGTGTTCATAGAGGAGAGTCAAGTTAGCTTTGCGAGCCAAACAACCAGCTGTTTCGTATGCCCTGTTGGTTTGGTTCCAAACAGCGCCATTAGAAAGCAAGAATTTAAGAAGCGCTAAAGCTGTCTCCTGGTTGTCAGGCGATGTCCCATTGACAAGATCGTGCAACGGGCCGTTACCGGTAGTATCGTCCTGGCAGCCAAGATCAGCACCATTCTTTGATAGTTGTTTGACTCTTTCCAAGTCGAGAGCTCTGCATGCTTCGTGGAGCTCAGCATCCAGTGCAACTTGACTCATCACAGTCTCCTCGATGTCTTCCATTTTACTACTGTACAATCGTAGACCCCAGCTTTATATCTTCTAGCTCGACTCCTCGTTTTGATTCCTGATCATGTATTTTTTGATAGCGATTGCAATTTCTCATCTGCTGCTGCCAAATCGTCGCGCGACCAAACACACTACAAATGCAGGCAGACATCCAGCCATAACGCAATTCCTCGCTCGCTACGCGCGAGCTTTGCAGCTGAAGCATCTGATCTCTACATCGAATACAGCTTTGCTTACTTGTAGCTCGCAGTTAATGACCAAATATACAAGTTCTGGTCGTGCAAGGTATAAGCATACGGCCTATGAGCGCATGGCACCTGTCTCTGGAGAGGCTTTGACCACTACGCCTAGCAAGTCTTATCACCAGCCCAAGGGCACCGCAACGGATCGCTTCATGCAGAAGCTTGTAAGGCCGATGGCACCGTCAGGGAAGTATGCAGACCACTCGCTAGACATACTCTACACGAACGACCCGCACATTGCGGATGAATTCTGTGCGCTTCATTTGGACAAGCAAGAATGTACGCATGTAGGTTTTGACTTAGAGCATCGTCCACACTTTACTCCAGGAAGCAAACCGAATGTGGCCCTCCTCCAGTACGTCCGTCCTAATTCTTCGTCAGGCTCGGAACTCACCATAGGTTTGCGCCGTTGATGCCAGCATTGAGTACATCCCATCCGGTTCTGTTATATTCCCTTTACCACGCCAATGCCAGTCTACCGCTTTCGCTTCTCTGTCTCCTTAGCAATGCCGCCATCACAAAGCACGGCGTTGGTATTTCCGGAGATTTACGCCACTTGGCGTATCTGGATTTGCCACGAGATTGTCGTGCCTCATACAAGGAGCTAGAAGCGGATATTAAGCTTGTCATGCCAGACCATCCTGGCGGACGCAGTCTGAAAGCACTCATAACGAGTTTGATGGATCCTGCATGCGCATTGCTCAAGACGAAAAGGTTGACAATGACGAACTGGGAGAAGAAACATCTCTCAAACGACGAGATCGCATACGCGGCTATGGATGCCGTCTGTGGAGTGCTCCTATGGGAAATTATCGATGCGCAGCGTCGCTCAGGCTTTGAACCAGCTCGTTAACCTAGTCGACGTAAACTATTTGGTGAGTCACACCTTGTTCAACACCGTCATCTACAAAGAAGCAGAAATGCTGTAAAGATGGATGCTAAGCGCCTTTGAACCACCCTGAGCATGCTGATTTTTATACATCTGTGATGGGCTCAAGGGGAGGTTCTCCGAGAGCGGCGACATCGAGGTGTATTACCCTTCTACAATACTCCTTCAAGCAATATCACCTCCAAAATGAGAAGTCTGATGAGAGTTTGACATCCTAATATTTGGCTGCGTATACGCTGACACAGCGTGCCAAGTTCTCATTTGCGCCTATGAACGCCTCAGGATTGGCCCCAAATAACATTCCTGCTGCCTTAAAACATACGTAACCGTAATAAATCCAGGTATCTTCTTGCTCAGATCTGTGTGTTTAGGCTTGCTGAGCGCAGGATAAGTCTTTAGAAGACCTTGATGAAGCAGATTTCTTAGATAGTGTATTGCGCCGGTTGGCTGAATGTGCTCGTGCCCAAGGTCATGAAATATTTGGCACAGGAAAACAAAATGTCTGTACATTCCAGTCTTTCTCTGAGCCAAAACTATTTCGTCTCTGACGAAGCATATAGCGTTCAGTCCTGTTGCTTGCAGCTGATACCACCGCTTTCTATATGGACAGCTTGCTTGATGAAGTCCGACTTCGCGACTTTGTGTAGTTATTTTCGGCAGGAAAGCAAGTCAAAAATTCAATTTTTACCCCGAAACGAAAACTACGGACGCATCTCTTTGCTTGCTGAGTCTGCCTGGATCGTGATGGTCAAGGCTGCTAAAGATAAGCGTGACATTTACTATAGACTAGCCAAGGAGAGGGGGTTCCGAGCACGTTCGGCATTCAAACTGCTTCAACTTGATGAGGCCTACAATCTCTTCCCTCCAACGACACGCAGAGTCGTTGACTTGTGCAGTGCACCCGGGAGTTGGTCTCAAGTCATTCTACAAAAGCTCAAAAGCCTGAGTGAGGGCGATATCCAAAGCTCGACAAGTCGAATAGATTCCTTTACCACAGCTCAAGAAGCGCTCTTGGCAGTGAAGAAGCACGATGCCGCAACTGTTCAGGCGCAGAAAAGTGGCAAAGGTGATGCCGTGCTAGTCTCTGTTGACCTTCAGCCAATGGCTCCGCTTGACGGCTCTTGTGTCTTTCTGCAGGCTGACATCACGACACCTTCTACCTTGAAACGTATCATGGAAGCGTTCTCAAGTGCCGCTCAGGGTGCCAATTCGCAGGAAATTTTGAAGAGATCTCAAAGCAAAGCTGATCTGGTTGTCTCAGATGGAGCTCCTGATGTCACTGGAATGCATGACTTGGACATCTACCTACAACATCAATTGTTGCTTTCAGCTCTTTCCTTGGCAACCTGTGTCCTGCGTCATGGCGGTGTATTCGTCGCAAAAATTTTCAAGGAGCATGACACGCTTCATGAGGGTGTTCAAGATGGCGTGCACGGTCTCAGTAACCACAGTAGCGGAGATACATCTGCCACTCTGCTCGTCGCCCAGGCCCGACTATTTTTCGAGCGCGTAACAATCTACAAACCTGCCTCTTCGCGTGCGAGCTCTCTTGAGCACTTCTTGGTTTGTGAGAGATATGCTCCGCCGGCAGATTTTCAACCAAATCTAGATCGTCCGTTGTCAGTGCCAGTCTCAGCGCTCTCAAATGTTCAAGGAACCAATGGAAAGTTCTCTGACTTCATGGCTCTCGGAGATCTCCCACAGGAAGGTCCGATGTGATCGACTCTGTCTTTGGACGCGCATTGACTTTGCCAAAGTAGTTTGTCAAAGTGTTCTGTTGCACTGATACCGATTTCTTCTCCTTCGTTCGCGTCGCTTGTCCGATGCCCATGGCTGCGTAGAGCATATCCCATGTCTCAAGATCCAACACGCCTCCACTTGCTTCGCGGTGACCCTGGGCAAAGCTACCGCCTTGTCCCATCTTAAGTTTGTACCACAATTGATCATCCAGCTTGGCATAATCTTTCAGAATTTCTTGCAGATTTACTGCGTTCGCGGTTCCATCATCTTTACGGCGGTGTTTGGGAATACGACACGAGAAATGGACCTTGCCCTCCATATAGCCTTTGTTGGCACACATGATGACTTCCAGGTCTTTCGAATGTAAAAAACACCAGCGTGTTGCCACAAGTGGATGGACTTGACAGGGAGATGAAATTACAAAGCAAGCAGTACGTTTGTCCTGCGACCACAAAGGTGCTGTGCGACCCACGCGGTCAACTTCGCTGGCGACTTCGTCTCGAGCCTCCACAAGACTTCTGAGGTGTGCATTGGTGGAAAAGTGAAGGATTTGACTTGGAGATTTGGTCATCAGTAGCGATTGCCATGCTTCAGAGACATTGTAGGCTGAGCTGCGGCGAGGGGCGTTGATCAACCCAACAGCATCGGTAAAGTTTTTGCGTCCAAGCTCTTTAGCCAGCATACCGAGGTGCGACGGGAATGGTGCTGTCCATTTCACGCTAGCACCAAGATCACCGATAGTCCCAATCACAGCGAGGTATCCAATGCAATCTATTTCGTCGCTCCAATAAGTGCGACATAGCTCATATGTAAGCAGAGCGGTTGTGGCGATGGGTTCATGCAGCGCCGCACTACAGACTATTGCGTCGTCTGGAAAGGCTGTCGAGTAGTGATGATCCAAAATGAGTGTTGGTACACCATCCAAGAGCGCGGGTGCTCGACAAGAGCCTTGGTCAAGAACAATAATATGTTCAGGCGCCTTTCGAGATATGGACAAGCGCTCATACTCAGAAAATAGCGAAGTTCCTTTGCTAAGCAAGTGGACCTGTATTTGGGACGGATCCAGTCCAAGTCGCGTAAGCGTACGGTACATGATGATGCCTGCAGACAGCCCATCGGCGTCTTTATCTGGGCAGACTAGGACAGACCCATTTGTCTTTGCGGCAGATTCTATAAAGCTCCTAGCAGCAGCCATAGCAGCTTCTGCGGCTGGCCATTCTTGTTTAGTACGCTTTACTGTGGGACCCACATAGCAGTCATTCTCAGTTGAACGTTTCATCGCTTATGGTACTACAACCGCGTAGACACGTTTATTATAAAGTTGCCTGAATGGCAATTGTGGCGTTGAAAAACTATGATGTCACAATATATTTGTAGACTTCGAAATACCAATTGTCTCATACACTGCCAACATATCGGGCTAACTTCAGTCTGACGAGATCCAAGACATCTCTAGCACCAAAAGACTCAGGGATGCAGTGTCGCCAGTCGTAACGACTGCTTGGCGTTGCCTTCTGAGCCTGTTGCAACAATTGCATCCCCAGATCTTGATCTTTCTCCTGAAATTCCTCCAACGCCGCAAGAGCATCGTAGACATCTCTGTGGGAAAGCGATCGAGTGGAACCATCTAAAAGAGGCAAGAGCTCTACCATGAGGACTGGAACGTATTCTTTTGGCAAGTCGGCGTATCTGAGAAGCGCTACCAGGTGAACGGCAAACTGGAGCATGTCACCAGCCTGTCTGGACTGATATAGACCGACTATCGTTGCGTAAGGAGCCAGGAGAGCTGACAGTTCCCGCGAAGCCATCATTGCTGGCGCTTGTAAGGATTCCGCAAGGTATGGATCGGTAGAGCTAGGTTGCCCTTCGAGGCACGACTCTCGAAAGAGCGACCAATTTAGTCGATCAATTTGTGGGTAATTGGCAGCCCGATCAAAAGCAGTAAATGCCTCACCATGTTGACCGTCTCGCTCGAGAAATTTGGCCCAGACAGTCCCAATTGTTCGGGCTTCTTCAGCCAATTCAAGCTCATGGCAGAGCTCAAGGATATCATCCGCCGTATCTTGCAAGTGGATCGGGATTCTTGGCAATACTTGCTGGATACGATCGAAGCCTGCATCTCCACAGCTTCGCCAAAGTGAGACTGCAGCAGCCCACGCCTCCTGAGTGGACATCCAAGTGTCACCAAGCTCCAGAACAAGAATATCTCGGATTGCGAAATCGCCAGATTCTTCGCGCACACCATCGAGGATCTCAACCTTGTCCAGCAAATCTGCTAAGAGTGCAGCTCCTTCAAGACTAACCTGTCGCAGGTGTGCAAGAGCTTGCGGTATCCGCCCTGCGCAAAGGTCTGCAGCTGCCATATTCGCCGGTGAAGTTCTATCAACACCCATTTCCGATTCACTGACCAGATCAAACAGGGCAAATAAATCTTTTGGGGCCTTACAGCCTGTAGGGTCAAAGAGGAGCGCCAAAGCAGCCAAGCTTTCTTGCCAAGAGTTGCACTGTCGAAATATTGCGTCCTTATCTCCTTTGAGAAGCTCATAGATTTGACGGAAGGCAGACGACAACTCTGGATCAAGCGAATCCAGAGATCGAGCTGCGAGGATGACCTTTGCACGCCACTGCCTGTAACGTGCTTTGAAGTCGATTATGCGATTGGCGTATGTGGCAATTCTCGGGCAGGAACGCAGAATCACTTGCAGCTCTGCACTAGCTCGCGCCGTCGCAGTATTGCGCTGAGCGAGGCCTGATCCGGCTAAGCATTCTGCCGCCATTGTGAAGAGACCACGGAGGACACCTTTTGAAATGTAGTCCCAAAACGCCGGGTGGTCACAGGGTGACCTGGCCATCATGATCTCTTCTCCCTCTTGCTGTACTGGTTGAGGGTCGAGCATATTCAGCCATTCCATGAGAATGTCTCCTCGTGGCATGTCCTCATCGTCTGTGAAGAAGATGGCCTCCGCGAGATGTAATGTTGCGTTCAAGTCATACAGTGATTGCAAATAGTCCTCGTCCGTTTCGTCCAGGCCTTCTGTCTCTGCTACTAGCACGGCCTTCTCAATTGCGTTTGAGGTTAGATTGCGATAATCCCGGCAGCAGGTAACAATAAAAGGAAAGGGATCTTCATTTTCGGATTTGTTATATTGCGATTGTAGTTGATGGAAGCAAGAGGCTAGATCGTCCGTATGACTGTTTTGAACGCCTGCCAGTAGACCATTGATAACGCCAGGTAATCTGTAAATTCGGGCCTCGGCAGCCTCAAGTGTTCCTTGGTGCTCACGTTGACCGCTCCTGATTTGTAGAGTACGATCACCTGCAACCCAGGAAACTCCGTTGAGGCTGTATGGATGTAGCGCAGCGTGTATGTGTCGTCCGCGCGCCAAGAATGTCAAAAGACTACCTTGCTCAATCGGGGCGCCTTCGATGACAACCTCAGAAGGCTCATCTACGAGAGATGTGTCCGACATGGAGGAGTACACGCTTGCGGGAGAAACCAGTCAATTGCGATTGCGATTGCCGTTGACAATGACAGGACTCGTCTGTTGAAATTGCGAGTGAAGGTTCACTCTTTGAGGATCAAACGAACCATGGATCGCGTATGTTTGTTACGCCGGGCGCGTTCGACCTGTCCCACGGTGAGAACCGATTTTCAGCGCATTCGAAAACCCCATCTACACGCAAGTGAACAGATTTATTCGTATCAAGAAAAGGCTTACTGTTTCATTGCCTTGAGCAAAAGTCCTCGCTTCTGATTGCAGTTATCCTGCTATGAAGCGCATAGGGCCTTCGAGATACTGCCATCTTAGGCCATCTACACCCAAGGCACCCTCTGTTGAAGCTCATGTCACTCGCTCATTCGCCTCAGGGCAATATGCTTCTCCCAAAAAGTCATTCCCTCGTATGGCAATCGACAGAACCGATCGTGTCCGCCTAGATGGGCAGAAATCTCCCTTTAAAGCTGATCCTGAGAGGCTGGTTCAACACGCCCATGAGAAGGAACGCCTCGCATTTCGTTACGCTCTTGAACAGCATGATTTTCCTACCGCCTATCGCATTTATCGAGAATACTTGAACACGCGAGTGCTCAACGCAGCTGAAGTGACATCTCTTGTACAGCTCATTAGCGCTGATGCGCTCTTGCGCAAGCACTACGCCATGGAGCATCCACAGGCACTCAAGACTGTCCTCTGGCAAATAGTCCAAGATGTCCAGGAAGAACGCGTCGCACATCAGGTAATCATCTGGGCTTACGTGTTCGGTGCATTACAAACGTGGGGCCATTTTGATGAAGCACATACATTGTGGGCGTATCTTCAAAAGCTACCAATGCGGTCGTTCAGTGTCAAAGAGACTCAGCTTCGTATTGATAGTCGGATTTATGGTGCCATGATCAAGTTGATGGTCGCTGAAGGCAGACCATTGTCTGAATGCCAGGCTTTGCAGCAAGAAGTGCAGCAATTGGCGCAGTATAGACCTTCACTGCTGCTCGACGAAGCCATGATTCGGGCGCACTTTTCAGCTGGCGACATTGGGGGCAGCTACAAGCTCATGGACAAAGCCATTGCTAATCATCGCAGCGTCATTCGATCTGGATTCTTCAATGCCATTATGGGTTTCGCTATGGATGCCAATGCCATCGGGGTAGCCACTGAGGTTTACATGAAGGCATGTTCCTTGGGAATGGTAGTCAATGCTTCCCAGGTCGGACGGCTCCTACAAGTTATTGCTACTCAGTCTGATGCTTTCGGAACGGCAAAGCTGATTGTCAAGAAGTATCGCTTGCTCAACCACGGCGAACTTCCCGTAGAAATTTTGAACGCTCTACTGACCGTGGCTTTCACGCAAGGTGGCGAAACGGAGACAGTGCTGCTCCGAGTGCGAGACTGTCTGCAATATCTCAAGGAGCAAAACCTTTCCGCAACAACCGGGACCATGAACATCCTTCTCGGCGGTTACATCGCTCTGGGTGAAGAGCGGCTCGTACACGAGTTGCTGAGAAGTGCTGCAGTCGGGGTCACTTCTTACCGTACAATGTTAAAATTCTTGGTGAATGCGCCGAAGGAAGACGCACTGAGGAAAATCAAGATTGTCTGGTCTATGCTTGAAACATTCCGCACTGAAAATGGTACAATTATGGAAGCACGCGATTTAGCGATGGCAATGAGAGCTTCTGGACACTGTGGTCAAGACGCATTGGACTGGATAGAATCACTGATATACGAATATGCTCCCAAGATCGACGATGAAGCCGTTCTCAAATTGCGGCGAGAGCTCACGATGCACCGCAAAGGCACTTTTGAACATCGCAGCACATTGTCGCGAGTCCAAATCCATGGGAAGGTGCTCGATCCCGTCGTCTTACCAATCCCTTCAGACCGTGGGAAGCCGCAGTTCGTGGAAGATGCGTAATTGTTCCTCGCGTGCGATCGTATCTGCCTCTCGACGTCGAGCAGCAACATGCCGGATAGCATCACCATATGTTTCGGCAACCAGATCTCTTCCACAAGTTTCTACAATCTCTTCCTCTGATCCCTCAACTCGACACACTCGTGAAAAGGTATAATGAAAAACGGACGCCGTCGTCCTAGCTCGAGTATCGGGATCGACTTTGTCTGCGGTGACGGTAACTGTAAATTTGCTCCCATCTTGAGCCACTATCCTCGAGCGAAAATCGAGGATGGAACCTATGGGTACAGGATTTTGGAAAGTCAATTGAGAGCTCGAAAGAAACCGCGGTCGCCGTCCCAGATGCAGATTGGCCGTGATGAATGAGAGATCATAAGCCTGAGCAAGAAGATATCCACCGAATGCGTGTCCGTTTAAATTACGTTGGCCAGGATGTGTGATGACCGCACGACTGAGCTGAGTCTGTCGTGGCGTTATGGCGTCTGCGCGCACTGTCGGTACCATATCTTCAATTTCAAAATTCTTGGCCCAGGTAGTATGGATGAATCGAGATTCATCTGCCGTGGGTGCCGTCCTCGACAGATTAGCACGCCGCGCCTCCTTGGCTGCCTCTTTCGCTTGGCGACCGTTGTCGAAGATATCGTGCTCCAAGTGAGAGCTCAGAGCGAGAGTATTGACACGGACTGCATTGCCGTGCGTGGGATCGCGAGCCACCATAGTGAAGCGTGAGAGCATAATCGGGATCATGCCATCATGTGCATCGGCGTGCGTTTCGCCTTGCTTCAAGGCAGATTCGACACGGATGGTGATTTCCATAGAAGATCTTCCAACGTAGCTCACATGTCCAGACAAGCGCATATCTCGATCGATCTCCAGCACGTTCAACAAGTCAATACGATCCACAGTTGCCGTGACGATAGCTAGAGGTAAAGTACGATGATTCGAATCATCAGCGTGTCGATAACTGATTGCTCCGGAGAGTGCGTCAAGGTCTTCTAGCAGCTTCGCAATTCGGACGCCCCCATAAGTATTGATATAGTCCTCCCTGGAATCCGGGTCAGTTGAAAATGGCAAGACGCCTTCAACGTAAGATTCGGACATTCTCTTAGCGATAGGCTCTACTGGAGAATCTTGTGGGCTCGCTCCATGTGCCTTGTACTGCTCGATTGCCTCGTTGATAGCCTGCATCCGTGTCGACCACAAGCCTTTTGTGAAGCTCGTCCTTTCGGGTCGAGTAATGTAGAAGCGCCTCGTGGCAGCCAATGTATATGTACAAGAATAGCATCTGTATAGGCAAAACATGTAATGAAGATCCACGGACGTATGCAGCTTGAAGGACAACTTGATCAGGTGAAGCCAAAATTTGTCTGGAAGGGTCACCTGTTGTGGACATGCACGTGCCGTGCGGTCGCCACTTCCAAGAAAATTACTTAGGCCTGATATGCATGAGTACTAGGACTGCAAAGCTGTTGGACTATTATTGGACTGTAGCACGAGGAAACTCGACCTTGTGGTAAATACCAAGCCCTCTTGTTCCTATCGCTGGACTCTCTTCGCGTCACAGCGAAGACTGCTGTACGTCAGGCTCTACCCGTGCGCCGATAATAGCTATACTTAATTTGTTGCCATTGAAGAGCTTCCTGCAATGGATGATCCAGCAGATTGTGATGGGAGATCGCAAATTGCTCATGCTCCTATTTCAGGCCTATTCGATCGCTTCAAATACAAGGTAGATCAGAAATCGGACGCAACCCAAGACACAACAACCTTGCGCCCCAGACGTCAGCTTTGTAAGTCGCCAATGTCTAGCAAATCGTCAACTTTAGTGAAGGCTCGCAAGCGTAAGTCCAGATCATACGCAGACCCAGCTGTCTATGCATTGCTACCGCAAAGCGTGCCGGATTGCATCCGGGAAGGACTGACACTCCTTATTGTGGGACTCAACCCAGGCGTCTTGACAGCGAAGACAGGCTTACACTTCGCAAACCCCACAAATCTCTTCTGGCCCTTGCTTTACGAATCGAACATCATTACGAGACCAATGAAGTCCCAGGAAGGTTGTGCATGTTTAGTTGACGAGTTTGATATTGGCATCACAAATATCATTGAAAGGCCTACTGCGGAGAGCTCAGAGCTAGCAAAGAGCGAATACAAAGAAGCAGCAATCAAACTCGAGGAAAAAATCCGTCGCTACCGCCCCAAGGCTATCAGTTGCTCGGGCAAAGGAATATGGGAAGCGATCTTTCGTCAAATTCATGGCCGACCATTGCGGAAGCAGGATAGTTTCGAATTTGGATGGCAAAAAGAAGAGTGGGCCTGCTGTGCAGATGGTTACAAGTGCCCGGTGTTCGTCACGATGGGAACCAGTGGACGGGTCGCGGCCTACTCGCCGACTTACAAGAGACAGGTCTTTGCGGATCTGGGTCGATGGGTCAACTCGGTGCGACCGCCTATGGATAATAGCAACAGCAATCGAGAACGGTTTGCTGTGCTAGATGTCCGTGACCCATAGGCTTAAGACCCAGTTCTTCTGTCTCGTGATCGGAACGGAATTGGCTCAAATAGGCTCCAATCCTACATGTGTGCTTTCGATTTTCCAAGGCAACGGTCTCCACGAATTGCAAAACACTTCTTAACTACTTCTATAGAAAAATTGAGCTTGTCCGGGCAGCAGATTGATTGACGGCGGCCACAGTGGATGTGCCGATGCGATTTTTTCGCCACTTAGCTATTATCACCGATGCCTATGCAGCGAAAGTGCCATAGACTGGTACCTCTTATTCTTGTCTCTCATTCTTGGTATGCAGGAATGTTATTTTTGGATCGCACTCTACGCGGTAGCGCCATGCAACTTGGAGAGGTTGTTCTTGTTCACCATTAGACGACTCCTGGTTAAAACTTCGTTGACTAGTCCAAAAAACGCTGGAGTCTTCACGACAAAGGTCATGCTCTGCGCATGGGGTCAGGGGTCGTCAAGCTAAACATCGCCATTGGTATTGATATAGTTGTGTTTCAAAAATGGTTCCAAATTTTGAGGCGATCCATACGGGAGGCGAGAGCGCGGTCAATGTACTTCTTGCAGCTGTCGCTCCATAAAATATGACAAAATTCATCGAACTTGCACAAGGCAAGGCTTCACCTGTACAAGATATCAGCGTTGACTCAAAGGAATGCGTGAGGCCTTGATATAATTAATCACCAACCGTACGCAAGTGCCCTTTCACTTCGGAGGCTCATGGTATCGTGCGCTAAGTTATGTTGAAATACGTCATCCTATAAGTACGACCTAGCTGCGAAAATACTTCCACCCTTACTTATTCGGGGAATTTTCAGAAAAGGGTGAATGGCTGTGCAGCATTTGGTCGGTTGATGTCGGACTGGTTCTTCTCCGCACAAAGTTGATTACTATCTGAACCCAGGCTAAAGAGATTGAGCCCTTTGTCTTGGTCTAACTGTTGCGCGGAGATCCCCAGTCTGACACTAAGTGTCCTTTGTCAGACTGATGGCGGCGCTGACTCCCTTACTTACCTTCTCAGTCTGCCCACGTGTCAGGATCCCTTTTAGCGCATTAGCCATGGGCTCTTGACATACTGAACTCGGGGGAATTTTGGCTCGCAGCAGCACGATTCTCAGTTGTCTCTTGGGATTGACAAAGGCGAATCAATGCCTGAGGCGAGAAGTTCAGTCTGCCGTGCATCAAACACGCAAATTAGGGCACGTAGAGTGGGGCCAATGCCTTAACAAATTTAGTTTTTAACAAAGGTTTATCCGCGTTAGCATTGAGCAAATGCAAGGTATTTTCAACTGTTGTGTGGGAAAAAGAATGATATACGCAACAATGAAGTTGCATTTGAACGCTTGAGGTATTAGATTACTATTCCAGCTAGGATTGATTTCGCAAGTTCAATGCTGACATATGGAGACAACCACAGCTTTGTCGCATTTGCGAAAACCTAGAATTTTCGGGCACTTGCAGGTGGAGCGTGTTTGCAAAAGCTATGACCATAATTCTTGTTGTGCGAAAAAAAGTACTGGTATATGAAGCATTGACACTACGATCGTGTGATTGAGCGCATTAAATCTAGAGTCGAGCTGTCCCAGTCCTGCAGTACAAACCAAATTTATAAGTATCGCCATTTATTCAGCCGGGCGATCATAAGAGCATGAAAGATTTAACATTTCATGCATAGACCTTTGACAAGCATATGCTGCCTTTCTTCATTACTACGGACAGAAATCGCACAAAGATCGAGAACAAATGGCGCAACTAAAAGTTGCTGGCATCGGACATGGTGTGCTTCAAGTAGTATTGTCGCCGTCTTGTGGTTGACCGGGCACGACTCGACCAAGTGCTCTGCCAAAAACTGCCTTGAAGCGTCCGATTACGGATCCGGGCCTCGGTACCTTTTCTTTGCGATGCACAAATTCTAATCCCTTGAAGTATCGAGAGCTTTTGCAGAAGATTGCGAACAACTGCCGCGGCCGTGCTCTGTTCTTTCAACAGCGTTGATCTTCCGATCAAATTATCATCTGTGATGCTATCGTGTCTAAAAGATTGTGCAAGTGAAAAAATCTTGGCAGCAAATAGTCTTGAGGGTTATGCTGCCGACGAGCAAGACGCTGCTCAAGAACGCGCTTGTGGTACAAGAACCATGATGAACTGCGCTGGCTAATGAGAACCGTTGAGTTGGTCATCAAGTCGCCACGCCTTTCTGGAATTCTGAAAAATGAGTCAGGGCGAAAGTATACAAAGGACAAAATGGTTCTTCTTCATAGATTGAAGGAATTTTAGCACAACTTAGCGCACAATACCAATAACACTTGAACTGATAATGACTTTCCAGGAATTGGACACGCTGGCGTGTTGAGCAGCATAAGTAAAGCGCTGGCGCCGGATGTAGCAGATGGAGGATTAGTAAACTCGAGGGATGCTACAACTTCAGATCACCAAATAAAATCTTATAAAACTGCTTTACCTTCCTTGCCAATATGCCCAAATTAAGGCAGAGCAGGTCCGTTTTGGCCTGGAAAAAACTGAATTCCATACAACATGAAAGCTCCGAAGCGTCCATGTGTAATCTCAGTGCTCCACGTATCATTCTTCTTCGCTATGACTTCTCCTATTTCTACTCCGGGATATAGGGTTGCGTCTATTAATACCCTGTCGAGCTTTCTGAAGGTCTTCTTGGAGATTTTTCGTCCACCCCTGTCTGTGACCCGGAGCTTTCGCGGCGGCAGCAATTCCATTGATAATTCACTAAGTGAACTAAGTCCCCATTGGGGCTCGAACTCGAGCTGATTCAAACACCTGTTGAGTGATGACCTTCTTTTAAGAAGCGTATCGCGATGCTATGTCGACTAATCGATGTGCTGGCTTGAAATGTCGAGCAGTGTCAAGGCTGTTGTGCGGAGAAGAATTGGTATATGGAGCACTGACACTACACATGACCGCTTGAGAGCTTTTGTGGCGTAGGTGGTTAAGTTGTCCCCAGTCCAATAAAGGCAACCGCTCAACTCAAGGAAAAACTGAGGGATAGGACAGACGAGTATCAGGAGTCGGCTGCACACAACAATGCCAGTTCGTGTTACACTCATATCACCCCTCATTGTCCGCCACGAATAGTGGCAATTACTGCTGTGCTGTACCAGTCTTGATCGGAAGCGCGGCAAAAGATTGCTCTAGTAAGGCAAAGTGAAGGTCAAAATCCGTGATATTGACTGCCGGATACAAACAGTTGAAAGTGTCTGTGTCCTTGCGGATCAAATTCCTGACGAGTCTCGGAACGTAATGTGCTTGGGGAACCCTGCCAACCAAAGACATGTTGTACTTTAATGTATTATGAGACACCAAGTATATGCGCAACACAACGTACCAGCACATATACAACTCACAACAGTAGTTGTTGTGCGAAGCCGTAGGATTTTTCAGGGAGTCAGTGTTTAAGACTGACGGCAAACAAATATATTGTCAGGCAACTCAACTTCTCGTATCTCCGAGGTTGTAAAAGCTGATCTTTATAGCTACTCTATATGCTATCTTGTGGACTGTATACAGCTCGACAAACTTTACGAAATTTCTTGTGCGGAAAGAAGAGATAGAATCAGGAGAAAACTGACACTACACCCGTATGTTTGGCGTCCTTGATTTAATTGGTCGAACTCTCTCAAGCCGGTACCATGATATTGAGACAGCTACTGTCAAATTGCCTGCGCACAGCAGCTATGTCGGACGACTCCGGTATGATTACTGTTGTGCAGCGACTGTCGCGATACGCTACTCAAAAACCTCTTACCGCCAAAGACTTACTTTTTCGCCAATGAACTTTGCATGAACATGCTGACAGCCCGGAGAGGCTGTTGTTGGGAATGTGCCTTAGTGTAACATTTATTTGGAGCTGCTTCTGTTACGCTCAGTTTGTAAGAGGGAAAATGCAGCATTAGACGATCTTGGTGCGCATCCGAACCTCGATTGTGAGACTTGAATACCTTGCCCCTTCAGTGCTATTGTCTTGACACAGCCAGGGTTCAAAGGCTAGCACATCAGCCAGTCGGCGTACCATCGCGATACGCTAGGCCGAAGAAGGCCTTGATCAACAGATATTTAATAGAAGACTGATTCGGGCTAGCATATCGCGAAATTATGTCGGAAAATTGACGTACTGGCCAGTCAAGGTCGACGGTGCTAACAATCAATACAAGTCATGAGCTGGCCTGTCAAGGTCGACAGTGTCAGCTCATCAGCGATTTATAGATAAACGAGTCGAATTCGACGCACGAGTATCGCCCGCGCACAACGACACACGATACGAGGAATAGGCAAGCTCATTTTGAAGGGCTTTCGGAAATTTGCTTTCATGTGCAGGCGTGTACCGTCAATTGAGGTACTAAACGAGAGATATCGCGAACACGCGCACTACAAAGTATAAGCAAAGAGAACCCGGAAGTTGCTGCTCCTCTTCGGCACCGATGATAATGCTAGTTGCCGCTCGTCAGCAATCGGCGATGCAAATGACTTTGTAAGGAAATTCTCTCTGTGCATACTTCCAGATTTTTCTACCACGGGGAGCACATTGCTAGTTAGAAATGTACGCCCATGTATGTTAGACGCAGATAGACCAACCTCCTTTGGCAATGGCAGTGCTCTTGACCGATGGCAATGGCCTTCAAGCGAAAGACAATGTTTTCTTTTCGATTCGAGGTGTTGAGCAAGCTTTTGAAGTGCAGAGCACACAACGAAAATAGAGTCACGGACCTAGACTGACCATGCTATGATCCCGGCTGGCTTAGGTCTGCCAGAATTATATCCTGTTGTGTGGAGAAGAAATGGTATATAGAGCACTGACACTACTCATGAATGCTTCAGAGCCTTTGTGGCCTAGGTGGTCCAGCTGTCCCCAGTCCAACATACCCGACACTTTTACTAGCGCCACGCTGCCCAGGTGCTCGGGAATGCATCGACGTCATCTTCACCGCAACCATCAAATGACAAACAAAGTCTTTGGAATTTACTAATGCTTACTTAGATTAATGGCGCGGCTGCCACTCCTATCTTGAGTTTCTTAGCGCATCAAGATCTGTCATCAGCAACGGCCTCCTGAAACATCGTCTAATCTTCTTGAGCTTCTGAGATACTCTAGCACAACATACAGCGATGTTTCACAGGAAGAGGAAATTAATTAAGAAAAGGAATGAGCAAGCCAGCGACATTTACGATGGTGCTCATGCTCATCGAGCCGACTTTCCAAGGTCGTTAAAGAGCGTTTTTTCACACAGTCATTAAAAGACTTATTTGTGCAGACAGTTTTCTTCTACCCATCGCACAAACACAGAGACTCGTCTCCGGATAAGAGATGCTTAAAAGTTTAGTAAGTTGTTCGACATTTTCGCAACAGGTAAGACATTTTTGATAATAATCGGTAATCCTGAGGGTGGACGACATAACATTACCGATCTACGCTACTCCTTGCCAAACGCCTTCTCAAAATCTGTCAAAACAAGTCGGTAACGAACATTATCATTGTTGTGAACTCGCTCGACCGCCTCTTTACAAGATTCCGCTGAGATGGGTAGCTTCATGATCCACGATTTGATTTTCTTCTCCTCCACTAGCTTGAGCATTTGAAGCACTTCTTTCTTCGAACCAATGTGTGATCCACTGATTTTACATGCATTTGCAGCGAAGAGTTGAGCTTTGATGTCATCCAGTGGATCGTCGGGCAGGCCAACTGAGTGAAACTCCCCGCCGATGCGTAGGCACGAGCAAAACTGCTGAAGAAGCACACCTTTGGCTGCATCAATGGTTGACAACATAAAGTCAAACTCCATGGCGTGTTCTTTCTCCCACCCTTCGTTGGCGGTCACAACCACCTTATCGGCTCCCATCTTCTCGATATCATCTTTTTTACTCGCAGAGTGAGTAAATACTGTCACCTCAGCACCCAATGCCTTGGCGAACTGAACAGCGTAGTGGCCTAGGCCTCCTACACCAGCAATGGCGACTTTCCTGCAATTCTCCTTGCCGGCTCCTGCCCGAACAAGAGGACTAAAAACGGTCAAGCCGGCGCACATAAGTGGAGCAGCTTCAGCAGAATCGAGACCTGCTGGAATGGGGAACACAAACTGCTCGTGAGCGCGGATGCGGTTTGAGTAGCCACCTTGTGCCTTTGAACCGTCCAGACCAAGAGCCTTTCCATTTTTCACACCGAACTCTGCTGCTTCGGATTCAGTTGGGTACGGGGCACCATACGTATCAACTTTGTGTGGACAGTAGTTTTCGTCGCCGCGTGGAGAGGTACATGCAGTACACACGCCGCAAGACCAAACTTGTGCACCCACGCCTGCGCGATCACCGACCTTGAATTCCGTGACTTTGCTTCCAACGCGTTCCACGCGACCACTGCGTGAATGTTAGTATCAACCTGGAGTGAGATGAAGGAGGAAACATACACAACTTCATGCCCAGCGCATATCGGTAGCGGGACTTCTCCCCAGCCGGAGCTGATGGTGTGCACATCAGACGAGCACACGCCACAGCATTCGGATTTTATGTCAATGTCGTACTCTCCGAAAGGCTTGAGCTCAGGTGCTTCCTGCTCCTTGAAAGTAGACCAGTTCTTAGCGTCAGTCACGTAAAAGCCTCGAAATTTCTGCTTGTCATTTGTTGCGCTCATGATGCTAGTTTTGCTTGAACGTTCAATCTTTTGTTGTGCAGCAGAAACTGGTTCATATAAGCAGTGTCCTAGACAAGAGCGATTTCTTGGCTCGACGTCATGGCGCTGTCATGCCCTGATCATGACAGCACCCATGACGTGGTCTCGCCTCTTCGATTGCCGTTTTCCCGGGCGCGTCGAACCAGATTCACGCTGCGTTCGAGAGCTCATGGACAAACTGTTTGTTCAGATGGATGTACGCATACAAGTGCTTGCTGAGTTGGTTGCTCCATCGATACACGCCTCTTGCTGTTTTGAAGCTTCAATTGCTGTCACATCTCAACCACAAGCCAACATATAACTCTTAAGGTGTGAGAGTAGAGGCATAGTAAACGCTGCACATTCAAAGCCTTACTGAAGGAGTTCTTGTTCCTCACAAATCATCACATTCTCCAGGGACAGGCTTCTCGTTGTCAATACTTGATTGCACGATGTATGTATCTGTGGTTGCGCAGAGAAAGAAACGCAAGAACAGAAAAGTATAAGTTAATGTAACTCTGGGCACTATCTGAATGGCAAAGGCTTTCAGCAGATTCGATAGATGCCGAAAACCAGCTTAGACAGGTATAATTCAGATGACCAACATGTCGGTATCGCTTCCCTCATCGCCATCACGCGCTGTTGCCCTGTGGTCATTAATTTCGTCATCGCTGTCGCGATCGGCATCTTGCTGGAGCAATCTTTCCATGACGCGGTCACGCACAAGATCCTGAGGATACAATTGCTGTGGACAGCCCGCGACAGGGCAAGCCTTCTGTCTACCATTCAGCAGTTGCAAGATTGCCACTCGAGAGAAAGTGTGGGGGCATCTTTCGGACTTGACCGGCTCGACAAGTCTTGATAAGGTCAACGGACAGTTCAGGCTGCGCGTTCCATGCAATGTCATTTCCAGTTCGTCGTCAGTCGCATTCTCCTCCCCTGAATGTTGGAAGAAGGTCGACATGGGCGGGGCCTCTATATCTCCGTGCTCTGCCGACCAGATGACTGTCTTGAAGGACGCAAAGGTTTGGTTTTTCATGTAGCGCGACCGCTCGTCACGATCGCGATAAGTTGTTTTGGCAACTTCGAGACGTTCCTTTATGTAATCGTTGAGTTGTGCAGTCTGTTGTACATCCGTATAGTCCACTGCGCGACAACCTGCTTGTTGAAGCGCTCTTGTATCATGCTGCGCGTCTATAAGGCTCTTCACTGCTCGCTCACAGTCTGGAACTTTATCGCCATCGTTGAAATCAGCATCGTATTGTGCGACAACAATGAGGCGGTCAAGCGCCAATTCCAGAAGTTTACTTGAGGCATCAGAGCTCGCGAGCTTGTTCAGTTGCGAGCATTCTTGAGACTGCAGTCGCGCCGGGAGGATGACCCCGCTCAGCTGCTGAGCCGCGCTGGTCCCAGCAACATTGTCCTGTATCGCTATTTCTGCCATGCTGGCTTTCCGTCTGTCATGTTGAGGTTGTGGTGATCTGTGTTGCGACGTGCTTTAAATTTCTCAACTTCGCGCCAAGAACGCGTGCGCTTCAAATGCAAAATGGCCGACTGCTTGCTGCGTTTGAGTCCTTTGAACACCGAGACCCACGTTTGGGCTGCTGCTCATCTAGTAAATCATGCCTACTTGACTGCTTTCATCGACCCTGCCCTGAACCTGTCAAATCTCTTGCCGGCACTGGAACGCTCACCGTAAGGCCTAACGAGGCTGTCGAAAATCCCTGGCAATGGACGCTGCTAAAGCAAAGACGCCGGTAAGTCCCTGTATTCTGATTTGCAAGGAATTAATTGTCTTAGCTCTTCTCAGCAATGGCAGTCTCCTTAAAACCCTTGCAAGATGTTTTGCGGTGCATCCATTTTAAGCCCACAGCATTGTGTCAGATCAATCACGAGGGGATCAAGATCTCAGTTGAAGATGCCAAGTCGCTACAGGCACACGCGTTTCTGGACATCAAGTTGTTTAGCACATTCAATCTCGATTTGGTAGAGACGGGCGACGAGATGCTTTTGTTCGGAATATCTTTGGCAGCATTGATGGAGATGCTAAACATCTATACCCCGAGTAATAGCGCTTTCTCGCAAACGAAGGATGGACAACATGCACGAACAAGTGTATATCAAGCCAACAGCCATCCTGGTCCCCTGCGCCTTGGTAATACGATTTGCGTGACCTATGCGGAACTCGGAGGTACCCTGGACCTCGTTTTGGAAGAGCATGGCGTGCAAACCCATTGTCGTCTGACTACTTACGAGCCTGATGAAATCGCCGAAATCTCGCTGGAGGCTGACCCAGTGCCCGATCGAATCATCATGCGCAGCACCTGGTTGTTCGAAGCACTGACAGAGTTGGAGCTACACCAAGGTGACCTTCTCACTGTCCGCCAATCACCTCGACAACCATTCCTGAGGCTAGCAGTCAAAGGCATACTTGGCGAGGCTCAACTTGATTATCCAAATGATAGGCAAGTTCTAGAGACATTTTCTTGTGCAGACGACGTCAAACATGTGTATCGCTTCAGCATGATCAAGTAAGATCCCAGATAGTTGAGCACTGCTGACGTTCAGGACCTGCCTCAAGGCCATGAATTTATCAACTCGTGTCAGCATCCGTACTGACGATGTCGGTACGATGGCAATCCAGTTTATGATTGATATTGGAGACAATCGCAACGCCTTTGTAGAATTTCGCATGGTGGCGCTGAATGAGAATGAGGACGAAAGCGCTTCAGATGAGGGGAACAAAGATGATACAGAAAATCGCAATTTGGACGAGACACTCGTCTTTTGACGCATCTTGGCTTCTCGTTAGGTACAATGATACCCTGAAAATGCTATTATCAAAAGCCTGTCTGCCGTTTCCTCTTCTTCGCTCGCACAGTACGTCGATCGGCAAGCGGTAGCGATTGACCACCTGGCGGTAGACTGATAGAAATGTCCCCTGAAGCATTTGCAAGAGGAGAGCTCGGCCTTGAAGATGCAAGGAGCATTGCCATTTTATCGACATTTCCTTGAAGTTCTCTCTCCGGGCTAGTTGATACAGTCGCAGTTGTTCTGAAGTTTTCCCGAGGACTCCCTGAAAAGCTGATTGATTCTTCTAACCTGCTCTCTATAAGCGCGCTCGTTGCTGCGGGGCTGATCGGAGGCTCAATCGAATGTAGGGCAGGTTGTGGTGTTCCATCTCGTTCAGTATGAGCGATACTTGACGATGCTCCCTTGCGCCTTTGTGTGGAGACTAGATGAGAGGCAAAAAGCTCTGTAGCAATGCCCATCGCAAGCATAGCTGACTCCTCCATGATACCAGTCTCGAGGAGATTCTGCTGGATAGAAGAGCTTGTGTAGATGTGCGCGGTGGCGCAGTGAAGAGCATTTAGCAAAGCATCATCTGGCAGATAAGAAAGCCAGTTGTCTGGCAGTTGCTCAAAGACCTCTTTGGCGGTGAGCTGTAAATATGAATCAACTGACGGCAATTGCCATTTTCCTAAACGGAGCTTGCGAGCTAATGCTTCTTCAGGACTCGCTCCACCGACCGCTTGCTGCTCAAAAGTGTTTGTAAGTCTAGCTTTTGTCAAGGTGAACACATCCTGAGCCGAAGTCTTTGAAAAATGTGTCAAGTAGTCATACAACGTCAGCTGACGCTTTCTCTTCGATCCCGTTTCACTCATGTGTGTGCAGCAGAGACTTTTCTATACAGGGGTTCGTGCGGCATTAGCTTGGTCAAACGCGTACTCGCTAGCAGACAGATCACTTTATGACAGCGGGCCTAGAGAGTCTGGGATTCAAAAGAGCTGTGAGAGTCAGCAAATGTCAGTTTCACCAGTAGCTGGTTGAGTTTGGGTATGTGAAAGTTGCTGCACTGCTTCAATGCGTCATTCGCGAAACGCCAAGAATCCACGAATTCGATCAGCAGTGACAGAAACTGCTCTATACCTTGTTTCAACAACATATTCAAACAGCCAGGAAGTGCGTTCACTTATGTCAGGCGAAGTCAAGTTGTCATCACATCAAACGGCGGCACTTTTCCACTTCCTATGCCAGGAGGAAGCCTTCCTGGAGTTCTCGAGCCTTAAGGTTCCTGGTCGCATCGCTGCGCTTGGCCCACCCTTTTTACCAAACGCGAAGTTTCCCAACTGCGATGCCTCACCTTTGTTGGAAAGATGTGTTCGGCATTTTGTCCTAACAGATACATTACCAGGCTTTTGTGAAGTTCAAGACGATTCCAACTTTTGGGGCGGTCAAGTGCAAGGCATCCTCGAGCGCATGGCTGAATCAAGTCTGTCAGACTCTTATGATAAGGGCAAAGTCTCCAAACGCAAAACTTTGGGCATGGCTGTGAGTGTTTTCCTCTCAAATATTGCTCGTGGTCTATACGGCAAAGTGCCCACAAATGCAGAAGTCGCCGTGGCAAAGGCTGACCAGGGCAACCTTCAGAAGGACCCATCTTCCCAAGGAAAACGATTCGATGCGGATTCCCTAACAGAGGCGTGGCAAGCCTGGAAGCGGGATATGGTGCACGAGGATCACTTGGAATCGCTTCTTATTCTGATTCGCGAAGCGCGACCCTGTGAGCAATGGCCAACGCAACACTACCCCGCTGCGCTCTATGTGAAACTTACTATCGCCTCCTTACTGCACTACATCTTCGTTGCGTCACCTGACGGTTCTGAGATTCTATCCATCGTTAGCAGATTGCACGCAAAACTTCCTTATTGGAGTATACGCCAAGCTCTGAAGATGCCATATGCTACTGCGATGATACAAGGCCTGTCCAAGGTTTTCTTGGCAAAATCCATGTTTGGCAGCTCAAATCTGATGCAGACTCTAATCTCTTACATTCTTGGCGGTGACCAAACCCGGCTCGAAAAAGCGATTGCTCAGATTGAAAAATCTGGTATCCGTGCAGAATACAAGGCGCAAATATTGAAATTTGTTCACGATACAGGCCGGGAGACGCAAGGTTCCATGAGAGATGAAAGTATGGCAACGGGGAAGTCAATTGTGGCCATCATTGTGAATACTGTCGACTTGCCCTTGGTGGAGCATGAGATACTACTTAAATACCTTGAATTGCAGCTTGCACGAAGAGATCGTGTTGAACTCATACAGATCCTAACTGGGGATGAAACGCTGACTTCGCTGGTGCGCCGATTTTTGGATATATTCTTTGGCATTATCAGCGACCTACACAAGGCAGTGGATCTCCCGACTGGTCTGGGTGCAGCGCAGACATTCATCGGCGCTCTAATCGCATGTTCCGAAAAGCAGGGGGCAACAATCTTCGACTTTGTTGACTTGGTAGACCGCTTCGAATGCGAGTTCTTGCGATTTGGAAGTCAAATTCTCAGCAATTCCGAAAACCTAACAACTGGATATACCAAGTGGTACGATCATTGCTTGAGTGCTTATCGTGGTGCACCGGTGCTTGACCTTCAATCAGCTGTTACAAAGATGCCTGAGACGGAGCAAAAGCAAATCATCGCTCAACTGGATGCGTATCAAGAGTATCTTAATAACAAGCAGGCTGTGTCGCGGCGAAACCTCTCTGCTATGCTGAACTATCGTGAGGACAAGGTAGTTGTGGATTCTTGCAACTTAGGCTTCGGCGTTTGGCTTGGCATTCTTCGAGATGTGCAACAGGATGCAAGGGTCACTCCGAAGCAGCCTCAGGGATCATTCGGCATGTCTGTGCGACCAAATATGCAGGCGTCCAAGCATGCAATGCTGCCGGTCTTCGCTTTGGGTCTCGGTTCCAATAAATGATGGCGGTGGTGCTCGATGTAAATTGCAGCAAATGTACTTGAATTTTGTGACTGGCTTTGTTTTATCATCACGTGACTTTGTCTCATGGAATCATTCGCGCTGCAACATGCAACAGACCTTCAGCTTGCACACCCTGTTTGCTTAGGCCAGAGACCCCCAAGATGCAGTCGCCTCTTTGTTCTATCGCGCGTCGCAGTACCTCAACAGCTATGCAATCCATCGGATTGCACTCAAGCCGCTCAACAGCGGTGCAACGGCGCTTCGCTTCTCACGGGTCTTCCTTCGAGTCACCGACCGGGCGTCTCTTTAACGAACCGGTAAGTCTGCCCTTCAACATAAATCTTCCAGTACTAAATCCTCCCAATAGATCTTAAAGCCGGGTCAAAAGCGACAGAAGGAAGATTGGGAGAATGTCTTCGTATACGGCTTTGGTGGTACCACCTTGTTCGCCGTCCTTCTTTGCATTTATAGGCAAGACGAAACGTACGTGCATGAAGATTGTTATTCAATTACTGACAAATCTAGAATCCAGAGCTGGGCACTGAAGGAGGCGAAACAACGGCAAGCTGACGCTGGCACGACCCCAACTTACACAAAGCAAGGATAAATTGTTCTTTAGAAAAGGACTTCAGCGTCAAATCGCCTGCGTGATATGCTCGTGATATGCATGTGGTTGAACAACATTGTAGCGATGATTTACATGACGGTGGAAGCGTTGTGGCACTAGTTGCCCAAAATGAATGAACCAGTGTCTATTGACCTCGCGCGAGCCGCGGCCGCTACTGGCCGTCGTTCGATAACCTGAGTAGCTCAGTCCCAACCAACTTGTCGAGTCCTGATAATGTCGTTGCCTTGCTTCTGCTTGCCTGCCAAACTTGACTGATATATTAGCTTTGACTTCTCGCAAGCACGGGCCACCTACCTCAACAACAAGCGGATCGGTGTGGAACATTGCATGCATCGTCGCCTGCCTTTTAACCATCGCCAGTTGTTCTAAAGCATGATCTTTGGCAGTAGCAATCTGCGCAGCATCTTGCAATTGCCTCGCCTCACGGAAGGCGTCTCCAGCACGGCGCTTTGTGTACATCCGAAAATTGTATGGAAGAGGCTGCGCTGAGCGCAGAATCTGTCTGTATAGAGATAGACTTGACGGAGAAGACATTTCGTTTTGACTCAAGTATCTGGTGTGAAACTAAAGCTCGATTGTGCTGGCGTAACATCCATGTCACGATAACCGTGTGACGCTAAAAAAAGTTGTTGGCTTATGTGAGCAGGTCGATGGTTGGCCTTTCATCCACATCTGCTACCCTCCAGCTGTGTCTTGTAACTACTATGAGGGAACTCAAGCATCACGAACGAAAGCTGCTTAAAAAGGTTGATCTCTTCACCTACAAGTCTGAACAGAATCACAGAGACTTGCAAGTAATCAGGCGCTATCATATTCAGAATCGGGAAGAGTATTTTCAGTACAACAAGCTTTGCGGTGGCCTGAAGCATCTTGCGCACAAGCTAGCGGATTTACCTCCTGACAATGCGTTTCGAAAGAAGCACGAGCGGCTGCTTCTCGATAAAGTCTTCTCGCTTGGCCTTGTCCCGTCGGCAACAAAACTTTCAGAAATTGAGAACAAGATCACAGTCTCTGCATTCTGTCGTCGCCGGCTGGCTATCACTCTTTGTCGACTGAAAATGGCGGAGACTGTGCGCATCGCCATCACCTATATTGAACAAGGGCACATTCGCGTGGGACCAGAGACCGTGACAGATCCAGCATATCTCGTCTCTCGCAATCTTGAAGATTACGTTACTTGGGTCGACAGCAGCAAGATCAAACGGACTATTGCCAAGTACAATGATAAGCTCGACGATTTTGATCTGCTGCAGGTGTAATACTATGCAAGGCGCGGTGATGACAAAACCACTACTCCAATTCTAGCAAAACTGGCAATTCGCTTGACCAAGCGGAGAGCTTCTCATGTCGAAGCACCCATCACTGCTTTTCGCAGACTACTGAGACTTGCGCCGCTGGCTTGCCGCTGCAGGCCAGGTCTATCACCTTTATCAATGTCCGCCTCATCTGTGTTGTCTTCCCCAACGCGCACGAGCTCCAGTGCGCTAGATATTTCCACTGTCGCTGGCTTCCTGCGCTGTTCTTGTGCTGCTTTCAATGAAATTGTTTTGGTCGTGCATGAAGAAATGACTGGAGTTGACCAGTCTCTACCAATTGTTGCTTTGGTCATGGCAGTCATCCACTCTCGCAGTAGCGTGGCTGACTCTGCATTGAAGTAGACGGTCCTTGGTGGCGTAAAGTTCAAGCTGCGGCTGGCACCTGGCGCTGGTGGAACCACTTTGAAGGTCAATTTTGCAGGTCCGTAGAATAGAAGATCTTCGACTTGCTGAACTTTGTAAGCGTTGATATCAATGATGCCGCGCTCCTGAGTGTCTTCATCCGTCAAATAATACGCAAGTCTCGTGCCTTTGAGTACAAAAAAACGTAAATTCCATTGATAGTTGCGCTCACTCCTCTTTCTCAACCAGCCAGAAAAGTCGGCAGACTTCACCGCCTCGGCAACAGGCAATTGTTCGAGATTTTCAGAGACTGCATTTGGGCGCCACTTGGGTTGCCGGCGTCCGAGAATGGAGCGCTTTTGTTGCAGGCCGGACGATGATGTGCCAGCGCGTGGCGAAGAATGTGATTGACCAGCACTTGATGGTGATGCAAAACTTGGCGATTTGAGATCGCTGGATGAATCTGTGGAGGCGACTGATCCGTTCAGCTCTGGCACTGAGCCGAGCGCATCTGAACGACGTGCATCAGAATCAATCGCGGACGAAGTCTTTATCGTGTCATGAGACCAGGCACGAGAATGGTGCTTGTCAACGCCATTATTGCCAAATGCAAGTGACGATGTTGAAAGTGCTTTCTTGTGCGATTTCGTCGGTGATGACCCGGGACTGCTTGTCATCGCTGGGTACTCGGCACGCGGAACATCGATACCACCTGCAATCTGAAGTGCAGGAGTCGTGTGAGTGACGGGAGAAAGGACGGCGTTTATGTCTCTTCCAGTGTTCGTATTGATGCGCAAGTGCTGGACACCCTCAACCACTTTTGTTCCTTCGTCGATTGACTGCTGCTCTTCGGGAGCAAAAGTCTGCTGAGGCGTCATTCCGGGACTTTGATTTTCCGCATGCAGGGCTGACTGCTGGGATCGCAGCTTGTCAATCTCGCGCATCACCTCGAATCGTTTGCCAAATGCAACAATGTCGATCTCCCTCAGGTCTGCATGCTGCATTGCGAGCAAGACATGGCCACCAACTTCGTGTTCCTTGAACTTTTGAGCCAAGTCGAACCCTAAGTGTGCAAAATGCTGCGAAACCTGTTCAGGTGTCCAAACTTCGATATTTAAGGGCAGGTCTGCGCTCTTGGGTCGTTGTATTTCGTCAAGAGCATCAGAGCCAATAGAGCGACTTAGAGCATGCGCTTCTAACTCAGGCATATCTTGCAATGCGTCGTCGGGGGCATTGTATGAGCTATCCGGGTCAAGCATCCGGTCCAAGTCTGTAGGCTTTGCTTCATATGTACTGAAATCCTCTGTCCCGTTCAACGCTGGTTGAAGGTCGGACAGGCTCTCGTTTTGCAGGCTGGCCGCGCTTGTCGCAATGAGACTCGGTGAAGGCATGTGTTCCGCTGTGTATATTTTTGGGAAGAGGCCAACTCGGCCAGTTTCTAGCGAGCGGCCCTCCCACCAGCCATCACCAAAGTCATCGTCCCTGGACAGAACCTCGATGCGCTCGCCGGCAGTGAGGGGCAGGTCCTCTTCTGTGGTGCCTGGAAAGTTGAAAACGGCGAAGACAATGTTTTCCATATGAGGATGAGGCTACTGCGGTGAAGCCAGGATTCTCGTTATCGATTTGCTTTGGAAAGCAGCGCGCGCCAGGCTAACAGTGTGCGACAATTGCTTTGCTAAAATGTCTTAATATGTTTGCGCGACGAGGAGGACTGGCGCCTGAGGAGGCTCTGTTTGGTTGTCGAAGTGTCGGGCTAGAGCAGACAATCACTCGGACACCACAGGAGCTAGGGAGACGAGGACAAGGCCTCGGAGGGCAGCGTTGCTGGAGCTTGTGTCGGTTGGTGCAACAGGCCTAGCACCTGCTCTGCGCTCGCTCTCGCTTTGTTGCGCTTCAACTGCCAGCCTCCAGTTCACGTGCAGGCCTAACCCTGCGCAAGAAATGGCTTGAGGAAGCGCGAGTCAGGCCACGAAAAAGTTGGAAGAGAGAAGTCCACGACCCTACCTCCTCCCTCAACCCATCATGTCGCGTGTCGGAATCAAGGCTCTCGAAATCCACATCCCTAATCAGTGTGTCACGCAGGCTGACCTCGAGAAGCACGATGGTATTCCCGCTGGCAAGTACACCATCGGCCTCGGGCAGACGCAGATGGGCTTCTGCGATGACAGGGAAGACATCTACAGCATGTGTCTAACAGCCCTGTCAAAGTTGCTCAAGAACTACAAGATTGACACAAAAAATATCGGCAGGCTCGAGGTCGGCACAGAGACGCTCTTGGACAAGTCTAAGTCTGTCAAGTCTGTCCTGATGCAGCTCATGGGCGACAACCACGACATCGAGGGTGTTGACACTATCAACGCGTGCTACGGCGGCACAAGCGCGCTCTTCAACGCTGTCAACTGGGTAAGTTCAGAAGAGTGGGATGGACGAGATGCCATTGTCGTCTGTGGTGACATTGCACTCTACGCTAAAGGTGGGGCTCGCCCCACAGGAGGTGCAGGATCTGTAGCCATGCTCATTGGACGCGATGCGCCAATTGTTATTGACAGCAAGGTGCGGGCCACTTTCATGGACCATGTGTACGACTTTTATAAGCCGGACTTCACAGTGGAATATCCAGTTGTTTTTGGACAATACTCTGTTGGCTGCTATACAAATGCCTCGGATGAGTGCTACAACTTGTATCAGAAGAAGTTCGCTCAAAAGCACGGTTCGCAGGCTGCAGACAAGCTTGGTGTTGACCATTTTGATTATTTGATCGCACACTCTCCTACAGCCAAGACTGTCCAAAAGGCTTATGGTCGTATGCTCTACAACGATTACTTGCATAACCCTTCCAACCCAGTATTTGAATCAATCGGGGATGCGTATAGCCTCGCAAAGGTCTCACACGAGCAATCCCTCAGCGACAAGCAGCTCGAGAAGACTTTCGTTGCGCTTTCAAAAGAACGTTACGCTCAGCGTGTTGCCCCATCAATTCAGGCGTCCACAAACATCGGCAATATGTACACGGCGTCGCTCTATGGCGGTTTAATCTCGCTTTTGACAAATGTGTCCTCTGCCGATTTGCAGGGTAAGCGTATTGGAGCTTACTCCTATGGATCGGGTCTGGCATCATCGCTTTTCTCTTTCGTTGTTCAGGGAGACGTATCTCACATCGCCGAAGTTTGCAACTTGTCCGAGAAGCTTTCCCAAAGGGCAATCCTGAGTCCCGTTGAGTACGAGGCATGTATCGCACTACGGGAGAAGGCGCACTGCAACAAAAATTTCGAGCCACAAGGAAGTATTGATAGGCTAGCACCTGCGACTTACTATCTGGTCAAGGTTGATGAGCACTATCGGCGCGAATATGCTATCAAAGCATAGATGTTTATGTTGCAATCATTTAGACGGTTGAGATAAAAATGTATTATTGACCTAGCTAGAGTCCTTCACTTCATCTAGATTCGAACAATTGCGTTACCGACTGGCACTACCCTTGCGCCGGGAGAGAGCAGCGCAGCTTGTACCTGCCTTTGCTGGCGTTCTGCATCTCTCAATTGACGAGCAGTGATGCGCTCTTGCTCTCTTTCCAGACGTCGCACTTCAGGACCGGTAAGGACAACGCTAGCGCCACGAAGCGCTCCAGTGTCAAGGCCGTTGCCAGCAACGATGACCGGCTGTACCGTACGGCCTCCAGCACCAACGGCGACACCTCCGGTAAGGCCTATATTACCTCCTCCAAGGCCCACATTGAGGCCAATGCCAGCTAGCTGAGCAGATGCCACTTGTGCCATCGCCAAAAGGGGGACTGTCTGGAAGTGCATGTAAGGATCCGTAGTAGCGCTGCAAGCTCATTTATAGCAATTGTCATCATATCAACACTTTCGAAACTGTTTTGGCCCCTTGCCGTTTCAACGTAGCCGAAAAACATGAAACGAACGGCATGTTCATTCTATCGATTGAAAGCTTCCATTTAGAGTTTGGAGTTTCTGTGTCACGTCCTGCAAGCTTGCTTCGTCCTTTGCAAGAACAGCAGCTGGCACTTTTGCCAGATGGTTTGGATCGCTCAAACGCTTGAGGAGCTTCTCCTGTTGTTTTCTGAGGAAAGCAATACGTTTGGCGGCCTGCTCCATGGAAGCATTGTCAACTGCCCCTTGCTGTTCAGTAGGCTCTCCAAGCACAAAAAGAGTGAATCCGTTGAGCCGAATTTGTCGAGGAGCTCTGACTGAGTCATGCTCTCCCACCACTTCGAGAGCTTTCGCTCTTGCCATTTGCTTCAGCTGTCCCGTAAATTGTTTCACGAAATGAAAGTCTGAACCATCACCTATCTGAACGACCACGACTGCTTGTTTTAAAGCATCGAGCGCTCGGAGCTCTTTTAAAATTGTACAGAGCAATTTAACTTGCTTCTCAAGCCTGGCATCATCAGACCTGAAGAGTTTTCTGCTTGTCTGAATGCTGGAAGACGAGGCGCTCAGCCTGTACGAAATCGAATCGGCTAGGAAAGGCATGAATGGCCTTATCAGTAAGCTCAACTCAATCATTACTTGTCGCAGAATTGAAAGAGCTTTGTAGCGTTCCGCGGGGGATGTCAGACATTTAAGGTCATGCTTGAGAAACTCCAAGTAGGTGTCGCACAGGTCATTGACAATGAAGAATCGTAGGGTACTGGTCGCGCGGTGCAGTGTCCGTTTCGCAAAAGACTCGTGAACATCCTCTCGAAGGCTGGAAAAGCGCTGCATAAGCCAACGATCCATGATCTGAAGGCGAGTTTGAGGCTCAGTGCAGCTGAAAGACTTTGTTTGCTGGTGAAAGTCGATGAAGTTGAGTACATTCCAAAGCTTCCCACCCACATACCTGGCAGCCTTGACACTACGGATGTCCAAATTGAGCGTCAGATCTTGCAGAGTAGAGTCAATAAGCGCAAAACGGAGTGCATCAGCGCCATCAGCTTGGATACCTTGCGGATAACTCCTGGCAAGTTCTTTGCTAGCACGTGCCACCTCGTCTGCTGAGAGATTGCCTACCGCCAGAGAGGCCTGTAGTTCCTCTAAAGAACATCCATCCATGATATGCAAAGGATCCAGGACATTGCCAAGCGATTTGGACATCTTCCTCCCTTGAGAGTCTCGTACGAGCGGATGCAGCAGAATCTCCCTGAATGGTGCGGAATCGGTGAGGTGCGTACAAAGCATAGCCATTCGTGCAAGCCAAAAGAAAAGGATATCGGGTCCGCTTTCGATGAAAGTCAAGGGTTGCTGTGCCGATGATTTTTCATGGGGCCAGCCGTAGGCCGATAATGGTAACAACCCAGAACTAAACCAAGTGTCGAGCACATCGCTCTCCTGTACAATGGGCTTTCCGTTTGCAGCTTTCTGTGCATCCGAGAGTGAGCGAGCAAAAAACCATGCATCTGAATCCACAATTCGATACAGGGGAATCTGATGGCCCCAAATAAGTTGGCGACTTACGCACCAATCTTGAACGTTTTCAAGCCAACGAAGCCATTCCCTCTTCGTCTGGCTTGACATGTGGATAGTGTCCTGTTGCAAGACCTTATCTGCGAGTGGCTGCATGCGAATGAACCATTGTGGCATCAAACGCGGCTCTATCACGGCGCCTGTGCGGCTACAAACGCCTAAACGCAGCGAATGTTGCTGCACAGTAATGAGTGCGTCTGCAGCTGTCAATTTTTCAACCACTGTCGAGCGCGATTGTAAACGATCGTAGCCCACTAGGTCTGGAATCCCGCAACTTGGCAAAAACTTGCCATGCTTATCGAAAATGATAACGAGATCAATGCCGTGACGCTGTGAGGCTGCATAGTCATTTGCATCGTGAGCAGGCGTCAGTTTGACAGCTCCAGTCCCGAATGAGGGATCTACCATAGCATCAGCGACAATGGGCAGGGAGAGAGATGAAAGCAGAGGATGCTGTACATATTTGCCAATGAGACTTTTATAGCGTTCGTCGTTTGGGTGGACAGCAATAGCTCGATCACCAGGCACCGTTTCCGGACGGGTAGTCTCAACACAGATTCTGCCAGACCGATCGACCAGTTGGTATGCAATTGTCCAAATTTTACCAAATTCAGCCCCTTGGAGGATCCTTGGCGTATCGACAACCAGAGTATCGACTTCAATATCGCTGATGACGCTTTGCAGGCGATCCGACCAATTGACCATTCGAACATCTCGACGGACCAGGCCATCTTGCCAAAGCTTTCCGAAAGCATCAATGACCGCCTCGGATCGTTCTTCATCGAGCGTGAAGTATTCTTGACCCCAGTCGAGGTCAGCTCCAAGCCGCTTGATCTGGTTAGTGATTTTGGCGCCGAAAGCCTGTTTATAGCGCCATATCTCGGCGATGAAGTCTTTAGGGCTTAATACCGTGACATCGACGCCCTGTTTTGCCAGCATCTTGGCCACGACGGTCTGCGTCGCGATGCCAGCATGATCCATCCCCGGTACCCATGTAACCAGTTCGCCTTGAGATTTGAAGAAACGCACGTAAGCATCCTGAATCGCGACTGTTAGAGCATGACCGATATGAAGTGTGCCAGTGATGTTGGGTGGAGGGAGGATGAACCTCTTTGCATTTAACGGGTCAGTCCGTTGTTGGGGAGGTCCTTTAGACAAGTATTTGTTTGCCCATGCTTCAATACCTGCAGGGTCGTATGGCCCACGAGGCACATTTTTTCGGGCAGCATCTTCATGTCGCGCCGACTGTAAGAGTCGATGTACTTGGCCGATGAGATAAAGGCTGCCGCAAATGTAAACCTTTCCTTCGGCATTTCTGATAGCACCCGATACATCTTTCCCGTAATCTGTGGCATCGAGTTCTTTTGAAATGACTGCGGAAGAAGCAGGGATAATCCAGGGCATACCATCGACTGATTCGAACTCAACAGCGAAAGCCTTGTCACCAGGTCTGAGCAATGGTCTGAACATTGCAGCATCCTTGCCTTCTGTCATGGCAAAGATGAATGTTGATTGATGCTGCGATGAACCCTTGACTAAACTAGCTAGGGCATTGATCGATTGCGTGTTGTGAGCACCATCCAAGGTCGCATCCTGTGAACCTCCGATGAGCGAAAGGTCGAGCTGCTCAAACCGTCCTGGCCATCGTGTACTAGCTATTCCTTGCTCGATGATCGCTGGCGTCAATTGCGAAAATGTCTTTGCAAGCTGCTGTAGTGCAAGTTTTGCCGTGCTTGCATTGGCATCTCGGTAATCAACGTGAATATCTTGCGTCGTGTGTAGCGGCATCCCAGGATTAACCCTTTCTTGTATCTCGTAAAGGACACCAAGAACATTCGCCGAGTCTTGCTGTCCACTGACGACTACAGGAGCCCCATGTTTAATGATTCCGCCCTTTTCAGCAGATATTTCTTCAAGCGTCTCGCCAAGAAAGGCAGTGTGGTCAAGCCCAATACGGGTAATGACTGAAAGTACTGGCTTGACCACATTCGTTGCATCTAGTCTACCTCCCATTCCAGTCTCTATTACGGCAACATCTACCTTGGCTTCAGAAAAGGCCAGAAAAGCAGTAGCAGTGAGCTCTTCAAAGGGGGATAGATTGTGCCGCTTAGTTCTGCGCATAATCCGCTCAAACTCGGCGAAAGAAATGGCAGAGCCATTGATAACAATACAATCCCGAGGATGAATGAGGTGTGGACTTGTGTAGAGCCCCGTATTCAAGCCAGCAAGTCTGAGTGTGTTGGCAATGATAGCACTGACACTGCCTTTACCATTGGTTCCAGCGATGTGAACAGTCTTATAAGTCAAATGAGGGTCACTGAGTGTCTTGAGAGCATTTGCGATGCTAGCTAGTCCAAGCTTTATGGACATGCATGTACAATCCTAATGTAGTCTAAATCACTGGTCTTTTTTTTGCGTTGTCCAATTTTGATACGTGCGCACTAAGCCCTGCTAAAATTACAGCGCACAAGCATGCTTCGCATATGATTTTGTACAAGGACCGAATGCTGTTCAGAATGCGCCTGGGAAAAAAGATCGCGGTGCCAGATATATTCATGCGAGTATACGACACATGCATAGACCCTTTAGGCGGCCCGATATGGCCAATCGTTTCGAAGGTCCATGTGGCTGTTCTTATTCCTGGCGTCATCGTCATGGTCAGCAGGAGTTTACTTGACTGTCGTGCGTAACCGTAGGATATTTCAATTCTTCACTCTGCCTGAAACAAGCCGACGTGTCCAAGGTCCCACCGAATGTATATCCGCGGAGCGCTACATTCAAATAGCAATTTCGCCTAGGAACAGCGTCTTATCCGTTGATCCAGATGCCAAAATAGGCTGTTCAGGATGAAAACTGACACAATTCACCGTGCCTTTGTGCCCGGGCAACTTGTAGATGAGTGAATTTCGGCGCGTTTCCCAGACCAAGACGGTCCTGTCTGCCGAGCCTGAGGCAACTCGCGACCCATCCTTGTTCCAACACGCTTTGATGAGGTTTTGCTCTCCTCCATGAGCCACACCGGAGAACGTAGCGGTTAAGCGGTTCTCGGGTGCAAACGGCTGGATATTCCATGTCTTCATGGTGCTGTCCATAGAGTTTGAAAGCAGTGAGTGTCCATCAGGCGAGAGTGCCAAGCTTGTGATAGTGTCTTCGTGACCGGCCAATTCGTATACTACTGCTCGCTTCCTGATGTCCCATACCTTGATTTTCTCGTCTATGCCACCGCTGAATATTTGCGAGCCTGTGCTGTCGAAGGCAACACTCGTAACGGAATAGCCTGATGCGTAATGGTCCACAGCACCTTTGACTCGGGGGTCCCACAGACCAACTGTAGCATCATCCGAGCCTGAGCAAAGCAACTCTGTGCCACGCCTATGCGCGTCAATCGCATTCACGACATCTGTGTGGCCTGTATGTCGTTTCAATCGCGTCCCTGAATAAACATCCCAAGTAGAGACATCATGATCCGAAGAAGCAGAGTATATGGAACGTCCGTCTCCTGACCATGCCAAATCAAGAACCGCATTTTTCGAGCCGCTGAGTATGCTGTGATTATCGCAGTCACCGAATGAGTGCCAAAGAAGTATGCTGCGGTCGAATGAGCCTGACGCTAAATGCTGACCATCCGGACTGAATTTGCAGGTGTATACAAAGCCTTCATGACCTGAAAGCAACATAATAGGCGCCTTTAAGTCGGATGTCCTTGTAAGAGACGCATTCTTTTTGGCCTTCTGCAGCGCCGTATGTGAAGGTTTCGCGCGCTTGATGAGCTGAGATGGTCCCTCGTTAGTCGCACGCTTCATCGAGATGCTTGCTATTAGCAGCTAGCTAGAACAAGGCAGTTGTTGGCGTTGTGAGTCAGTATTGTAGTGCAACGAATTGTCGCGCAAATCAATTTTGTATCAGGGCATTTCACAGAACATCGTCGTGATCAAGTGTGCATGTACACTTCTGTATGCATTCAATATAATGCGCAGGGTGGTCAAAGAGAAAAGCTGTGCTATGCAAAAGATGATCGTAAACATAAAACAGTATGCGCTGGTAGCACATATTTGTACTTGGTGGCTTCCAGAGCCAGACAGAGGCAGTCCTTTCCGCTCAATCTTTCACCACTCAAACTCACCATTCGCCTTAGAAAAGGCGTAGTCACGTCCATTCAAACTTACGAGGCCGTCTTTGAGGACGCATTTCCACTTGTTCTTCGTCCGTGCGACTTTGTCATAGAGGCAGAGAACTGTTTGCATGTCGCCTTCATCGCCTTCGGCCTCATTGCCGCTGTTAAGCGCGTCGTCATCGGAGTCATCTAGATCTGAATTGATGGCCTCGTCGTCCAGGTCAATATCAGCCCGCCGTGTCTTCTTTGGTCGAATAGACTGTTGTGATACAGATTCACCCGCTTCGCTCAAGGCCCGCTTCTTTGGGCTCGTGTCCAACAGAAGCTCCTTGTCTTCCTCCTTGACAGCTCCAGAAATAAGCAGACCTGACTCTTCGCCGTTGGTGTGATTCTGCCGCGCCTGATGCGCCTGTGCCTGTTGCATCAGCATACCAATAGCGTTATCTGCTTGACTCTGCTCAATGTCGCCATTGCGGACAGCAAGCTGCTGAATCTGCTGCGCCGCACGTATCGCTGCTAGCGGGTTTCCCGCAACTAGACCTGGGCCTTCAGGACCCAGAGCTCCATTTGCACGTTTCGTTGTGTCGTCTAATGATGCTGGCGCCTGTTGCTTGGGCACCCAAGGGAAACTGGCCGTACCGCTCTCTGCAACTTTCGCCATCCAGAGCTGGGATTGTTAGTGCTGTGCTCTTCATCTGATGCGACCTTACAGCACGAAACTCTTGCAAAGTTGATTCATCGTAGCCCTCCTCTTGGAAATCGTTCCGCGCAGTCTCTGTTACCTCATTAATGATGGCACCATACAGCTCGCCCTGGGCTGAGTTAGTCAAGCTGAGCTGGCATTTGCGAGTGAGCATACAACGACAGCATTGCTCATAACGTGGAGAGATCAATAAGATCCTGCGGCCTCTGTACAGCAGCGACGTAGGGTATCCCAGTCGTGGTGTCGGTCGTGGCCTGTACGCGCTGTGATGTCGCCTGGGACACCCAAACACGTGGGTCGCCGTGTACTTCGAACAAAGCTTGACATGGAGCTACCAGAGGACAAGACACAACACCTCGCAGTTCATGTCGTCGCAGCAATTGCCCGGCGGTACTGTCCAAGATCTGCCACCCAAGGGTAAGGCCTGCTCTGACGTAAAACTTCATTGCTAAAGAAAATCCTAGGCGGCTTCGCGCCCATCCAGTACAAGCGAAACTTGCCGGCTCGTGGATTCCGGCCCTCTTACTATCTCTTTGCAGTCGTTGGTCTATGCACTTATGGCTTCTACAAGCTCTCACTAGTATAAAATCTGCAGCTTACAGAAGCATGACTTTGCTAATGAACAGGGTATGGACGAAAAGCGCGAGCTGCAGCGTGAGCGCTTGTGGTCGCGCATATATCTCACTCCCATGTTGCAAGCCGAGGCAGACCGGGACAACTACAGGCGAAGATTGGCTTCAGAGGCGCGCAGTGCGGATATCATGAAGAACATCCCAGGATTCGACGCGGAAGCCAAGGTGTACCACGGTAGACACGTCGAGCCAACATTCGTCCTTACACCCTCGGCCAAGTAGCATATCGCAGCAGCTCGGCTTTTGTTCTGATCTGCCTGTAACGGATGCTCGGCTAGGCTCAAACCAGATCATAGCCATTGCTATTTGCTTTGTTTCACGCTTCTTGAACATATGGAGGATCTGCCCACGACCTTCTTGACAGCTGTTGTTGGTCCATTGCCCAATCTGACGTAACCTGTACTCCTAGTAGCGCCCATTTATGGCATGATATCACATGAAGCTCCCTTGCCGCTCCAACGCTGCCGAACTTTCAAGATTTTCCAAAAATTACATTGGTCTGTGATAATGAGCAGATATTGGTCTGTAATATTGAGCAGATGAAGCATGTTAGAAGCCAAGTGTCTGTGATAATTATTTAAGCTAGACTAAACAAGGGAGCGCATAAGTCATGCCAGATGACCTAGATTTGTGAGCTGGTGCCTGCACGAGCCGTACATCCCGAGAGCCTGAAGCGAGGTGGTGGCTTTGTTGTAAGCGTTGCTTGCCAGGCGCCGATAGAATTGATTGTCATGAGATGCGTGCAGCACAGGGAAGAGAGCAATTTCTGGGTAACGAACTACAGAAGGCGCTCTTCAATGCTGGTGATGTGTGTTTGTGGTTTGTAAGACGTGATGGCAGAACGTACCTTCGCGCTTGGCTTTGCCGGTACGAGCGAGCGAGGTTGGCCTAGACCGGCTGACGGACCACCAACCAGTTTTTGCCCAGCACTGGAACGTGCATAGGCTTGCAGGTCACGCGGTGCAGCAATGCCAATGCGAACATCTGCTTGCTTTGGACCTGCAAAGTCTCGCTCACGGGTCTGCCGCCTGCTGGAGCGGTTCGATTTGATGGAGGAGGCGCATGAGGCTGCTGGTGAAAGCAGATCAGACTCCTGTGTCAGACTTGAGAGCGAGGTAGAGCTGTTGTTCTGACCACGATGAAGCTGAACGCGAAGGGCCTCTACTTGTTCAAGGACCTTAGCATGGTTGACGGGAGTCTGCACGGCACGTCCTCCAACCTTGACGCGCTGCAAAGCGTTTCGGGCTGCAGCAAGTTTAAGCTTGGCTTCATGGGCAGCCTGATCACGCTGCGTTTGTTGCTCCCTAGAGATCCTAAGACCCTGCATGGACGCCAGCGATGATGCGGAAGACGACAAACTCGGGGTCTGTAGGCCGAGCCGGCTGTCGGCAGATGAAATGCTAGAGCTTGTAGCGCGAACTTGCCATTGAGGTCTGGCAAGGCTTTCCAGAAGCATTCGCTCACAGAAGTCTTCATATTCTGTATCTTGCTCGACAACAAGCGGCGTCAACTCGACAGGTGGCAGAGTGAGTGGGGCTTCGTAGATGACAGCAGACTGGTCGACGTCAGCGACCGAGACACGCGCCTTGGCAAGAGCCGCTCGCCGCACACTCTTGGGTGGGCTTGGTGGAGGAGTTCTTGAAGTCTGCCGACTAATGACTTCTTCAGCAGTGACCATAGGAGCAGCCTTGCTGTTGACAGATACTTCTGCAACAATGATAGGCGGTGCCAGGGTGTGTATTTCCTGATCATCTTCCGAAGTATCTGCACAAGCCTGATCGCGCACCTCTTCGACTTCGAAGGCTTGGTCTAAGGGGCTGTTGGGCACAAAGACTGGAAGGACAGTCGGGGCACGCGGACGGACAGTTTCAAGCATGATTGGAATCTCGACTGTATCTGCATCAGACACGTCATCCTCGTCGCTCTCCACGTCGGCATATGTGGGTTGTGTCTGCGTGTCCTCAACTGCTGTACATTGAACGTCGGCTTCATCATCCTCGCTTTCAGACCACATCAGCTCTTCGTGTAGAGGCTGCCGACGACGCTGGTTGCGGTATGTTTGTAGTGATCGTGTGTCCTCCTGAACTGTCGGCTGAGCTTCCAGGCCCAGTAGCCAGGCGACTTTGCTAGACTGTATTGACGCTGGGCTTGAGATGCTCATACGCGCATCAACAACGTGCTGTACTTCAGCGGGAACCGTAGCTGGAAGGCTCTGCCTGTTCTGCGACCTGCGCTTGAGGCTAATAGCATTCTTGACACTGAGGAGCTTCATGGTTGTCTAAAGGGACAAGCTCTGAAGGGTAGTCAATGCGCTGGAGTAGAGTCAAAAGAAGGGCAAGGTGAATAGGAAGACGGCGTGGGTGGGTGCCGCAGTTCCCTTATACGCATGTGCCATTGTCACGCCGGCTATCCCTTGCACTCGGGCGCCTGCCTCTGTCATGATCGAGCCTTGTCAGCGTTGTGTTAAGTGTGAGCCTCCCCCGACTGCCGCCCATTAAAGCGCTGCAGCCCTTAAAAGTTTGGGCGGGCGGCGACTCTGAGACTGAGACACACTTATTTCGTCCGTGCCTCTCTCTCTCTGCAGCTCTGGCACAGGCACCCGGCAGTCTCAGATGCTCGAACCGGGCTCCAGAGCGCTGTGATGTTGAGCTGCTGTGGTTTCTTCTTGACGGTCTACGCCTTGAGCCCAGAGAAGGCCTTCGTGTGATGGGCTTTAGTACACCGCGATCATCTCAATGGCCTGAAGTCTTCTAGCTTTCTTGACAGGCAGAGCGACGGCAGCTGATGCAGACAAGGGCTGCAGCCTGCAGGTTGTCCATGTACTTGGCCGTCTTTAAAAATCTGCCACTGATACCGTATTAAGCGACTACGATGAGTACTCTATTTCCCAATGTGTCATTCCCTTGCAGGCCAGGCCAGGGCGTCCGCAGTAAACGTACGTTGCGGTACACCGTAACTCAGCGGAACGCGCTACGCAGCCAAGACACCCACCCTGCACGAGGAGACTTAAGCTAAGTTACGGCGTACATGCTCCAGACTAGGCCTCTGACGACGATGCCCTTGCAAGGCTAAGCAGTTCGGAAGCTATGCTGAGTGACATCTTCTCTACCAGACCATTTCGTTTTAGCTAAGCCTATGGCGCACATGGTCAAGGCCTGCTGTCCTGTAGCCGTCATTATAGCGATAGATCATAGATCGCCCTCCAATGGCAAGGGGCACTTTCGGAAAATTTAAGTGTCTGCGGCGTGCCAGATGATTTTGGGAATTCCACGACAGGGCGCGGGGAGTCCGCAAGCTTTAGGACTAAAGTCACTGACTTGTATCCGTACCTTGGGACGGAGATAGTAGCACAACGGGTTGCCAAATAGAGCTGCAATCGTCGGGCTGAATTGTGGTGGAGTGGTCGTGTCGGTCCAGCGCGAGGCCCTCGACTGCATGGCTTCTGTCTGCGCATGGCCAGATTCTACGACGCACTCTTAGCAAAGGTGGTCCATATACTCTGGATCCATAGACTCAAATAGCGTCTTAGAGGCGTTGACTACAAGAAAGAACAAGTGGAAGCGATACAAAGGGCAAATTGCTTCGCCTGTCATGATCGGCTAGGAGCATCTTCACAGAACACAGAAGTGCTTGTAACAGTATGACGCACATCTGTCAAAACAAGCCCTATAGTAGAGCAGAGACATTTCAGGCCGAGTCTTTCAACGTTGTAGGGCTTGGCTGCGTCGACTGTGATCGCTTGTCGGCGTGGGTGGTTTCACTGCAGCTGCTGTGAAACATGGGAGAGACAAATTTCAGGACACCAAGCGCGCCCTTTGTCTCGGACTTTGAGTCAGGGTGAACAAGCATAGCCAAAAGCACGATCATAGCGTACGTTGCCTTGGATTAGGCACGGACGAAAGTCCAAACATTACTATTTGCGAAAAGCCTTTTAGCGCAGGGCAGAAGGCCTCGCTGGCTGCAGACCTTTTCCAGGTTAAAGAGAGTTTGAATGCCCGGCGACCGTGACAAACTAGGCAATCTGATTTTCTAGAGCTTACCCTGGCTGCTTGCCACCCCGAGGCCAACTCCAAGACCCACGGCAATGATGATGACAACCACAATCCAAAAGCAAATCCACTTCTTCTTTCGTGCTGCACGTGCAGACACAACCGCTTTATCGATGTGCTTGTTTCCCTCCTGCACGTCCGTCTTTGTTGCTTGTGCCTGTTCGGCGATCGTCTCCACCATAGGTGCTTGTTCCTGCATCATCACATTCATGTCTGCAAACAATTCGGCAAGCTCGGCGATGGTCTTCTCAATCTTCTTGATGTCTTGATGACGTTCCTGAACTTCTCTGAGAGCAGATCGTGCCTCACCGTGTCTGTTGGTCTTCATCGTAGCTTCTGCGAAAATCTGTTGCCCTTGATCCGAATCCACGATTGACTCAATCTCCTCTGAGGTCAAATTGGGATTTGTGATTTCAACTTGTCGACGTTGCTGTGCGCGGTACTTGTTTTTGTACTCCACTTCAACGCGCTGAAATCGCTTGATGGTTTCGAGCATCTTCTTCTTCGTCTGGTTGGTCTGCAGCACACGCGACTTGTTGTCTGGTCCAGCCTGCATGCTGCTTGTCGTGTGCTCAAGCTTCTTGATGGCATCACGGATGTTGTTTTGCAAGATGCGCGTCTCAGTAGAAGCCTTTTCAAGTTCGCGGTGATTCCAAGCAGATTGCTCATCGCCAATCTCTGTAAGCGAACGCGCGTGAAGACCTTCAATGTGATCAATGTTGGAGTTGAACTGCTCGATGGCAGTGCGTACTTCACCGATGCGCTGGTAAAAGTCATTCATGCTCTCAACAGGTTGAGTGGGCATGTTTTGCATTTCGTATGCTTGCGGAGCGGCAGCACCGGCCTGACCTGATTGCGCATATGGATTTCCTGAAGCAGCACCGGCATGAGCGTTGTTCTGGTAAGCGCCTGCGCCGTATTGCGGGCCTTCTGGGCCACGGTTGGCGTAAGCCCCGTTCACAGGCGAGCCAGTCCTGAAATCACTTCTTGCCGTTAGCATCTATTTTGTGCAAGCTGCGAGGTTGAGAAATGCATACCCGCTTTCCGGATAAGCGCTCTGCGCTGCTGGCTGGGAGTAGTTAGTCGACGGCGCGCCCGCTAATAAAGAGGCCATACCCTAATATCGTTGAGTCTGTTTCTAGACATGACAAGATCGAAGAAGTTGAAGCGAGAGTGTGTTTGTAATTAGAGACGGTAAGTCGGAGACGCACAAGTAGCTCTGTCTCTGTTTGCCTGACTGTTTCAGCGAAGCTACTTGGAGATATAGAGAGATGGGTGGGAGTCGACGGGAGCATCTGCTGTTGCCGAAGAAGAAGGTCGTGGCTGGCGAAATGCACGTGACTTCGCGAGAACAATTTCGACTTCTTCTTTGCTGCTACACTTGACCACTCACTCAGCTGTCTTAGCCTTCTCTCTGCTATGGCTATGCCATTCATAACGCTGTCTGTTCAGACATCTGCTTCAAGCTTTTCTGACGGGGCCACACAGCACATCTTCATGCGGCAAAACGTGCCCAAGCCCCCCCTTCAAGATGACGGACGCGTGCTCTTCGTGGCAAATCTTCCTTCAGATACCACAGATACCCATCTGCGGCGACTGGTAACAGCCCTTGGTGGACGCGTCGAGTCTGTTCGGTTTGTGCGGCATAGTGGCCTTGCCAACCAAAACTTGTCCCTTGAAGATGTCCCCTTGGAATTGGACGAAATCACAGATCAGGCTTTTAGCGCAGAGGTACAGCGTCTCAAAGTTGCATCCGCGCTACCCGCCATAACGAGTCGTCCTCTACATGCGACTGGGAGCTCTGCCCATGTTGCCCTAGTCGAGCCACAGGAGTTGAAGCGTGTGCTGAAGAATGCTCGCCAAGCTTCAGCCCTCGCCTGGGATGCTCCAGATGAGCCTGAACTTGGTGCAAGTCTCTACAAGCGAAACGTTTTGCTTAAATTTCCAGATCCAGTCAGTCTACAGCAATCGGTAGATGCCTATATGGAGCTCTTCAACCAAGAAGAAATTCTCCGTCGCCGCAAGCAAAAACGCATGAGAAGCGAAGCCGATGAAGATGGATTTGTCACTATCACTCGTGGCGGCCGGACAGGCGCGGGGCGTGCTTCCAATGCAATGCAACAACTCTCCGCCAAGCAGCAAAACAAAGTAGGAGTACTTGACGATCTGTACAAATTTCAACGCAAGGACGTGCAAAAGCAAAAACGAGAGGAGACGCGTAGCAAGTTTGAGCAAGATAAGCGTCGTGTTGCTGAACTGCGTGAACGACGCAAGTTCCGACCGCTTTGAAGGCTCAAGTCGCAAGAAGGCCATTGTTCGACATTGCTTCCCCTGTAGCCATGAGCAGCAGCAGACGAAGGCCGGCCTTGATTAGTCGCTGTCCCTGAGTCGTCAATGCTGCTACAATTGGTAACCACAGATGGTGGTCGATAAGAACATACAGAAAGACAATACAATGGGAAAGAAAACGATTCAGAGAACTATGCTATTTTTCCGGTCGATCCTTCCGCATCACGATTCAGACCAACTCGTTAACATGTTGCAACACTCACGAAATTCCCCAAATTCTTTCCAGACTTGGTGCTACATGACCTCATCTGGTCTTTTTTCTCTGCGGGTGTGCTTCAGCCAATCTATTCCTGAACAGCACCTGAGGTCGGTGCTTGTTCCTGTCCCAAGTTGAGGTTGTTTTGCTCTTCGGCATCCCAGTCATCTTGATCTTCCGAGGCGTCTTGTGGAACCCAAGGCAATGGGTTTTCGTCGTCCCTTTTATTTCTCACTTGGATGTTTGTGAATGGCGCCATCACTGAGACAAGTGCCGGATGCTTGGATTGGCCGTTGGCAACTCTCGTTTCCCCTACATCCACTTGAAAGTGATCGCCAGCGCTGAGATGCAACCATGACAACAGACCCTGAAGCGAACGTCTGGCATGAGTTGATGATGATTTCTGCGCGTGCTCCACAGGCGCAGCTCCAGCATATGCGGCCTTCAATATAACGAAGCAGAGCGCCGTGAACGTGGATGATTTCATACTGAGCAAATGAAAAGATTACGCTCAACCAGTGGAAGTCCGGTATTTATGCAACTCGAAGGTCATGTTATCCAGCGGTCCAAACATTGTCAGTATATCCAGAAGAGCATTCTTTTGGTCAACAAGAACTTTTGACAAAACACTATATTGACAATATGTTTGCGCCGGGCTATTACCCTTTGATGCACTTATAACTAACATTGATGGATTTGACACATAACTCTGAGTCTGATGACCAGCGTAAATTTAAGCACCTAGCAGCGCAATCCCGGTTCTCGTCACATGACATTGGTTCCGTTAAAATCCCCTCGAACTAGGGACGAATAAGCTTGATTGACTAAATCTGCACCCGCAGAAGAGCTATCAGACATTGTGGAGTTGCCCGTTGTCTTGCAATCAATCATCTCCTGTCCAGCTCCTTGTGTCGTTGTCGTCATTGTCTCCGTGGTGGTTATGCTAGAGCTTACAGCGGACCGAGGAGCTGTATGGGTGCCCTTGCTCCCCTGAGTGCCATCCAGATGAAGCGACGTGCCTACATGAATGGCATTAGCGTCCGCAACATTTGACATACTTGGTCCAGCAGCATTCAAGCCAGTAGATTTCAGGGCATTGTCAGTGGTGGTGGCTCCAACCGTGTTTTGCTGATCGGTGATGTTTGTCGTCGATGCTGTCTGTGTGGCAGCAAGATCGGCCGACTCTGTAGGCAAAGGAGAATTCCCAGAGCTGACGCTACCGCCTCCAGCGGTGCCTGATAAGCCGAGACCAGGGCCGACCCCAACGCCGGCCCCAACGTCAGCTGAGATGCCATTGCTGTCAGAAGAGTGTGAATGCCCTATACCTGTGTTTGAGGCTGTCTCTTGCGTCCCTTGCAATGAAACTGGAACATGAGTAGGACTAGCACCAGAACTACTTACACCGCCTCCAATCTCACCCGCTAGACCAGAGCCAACCTCTCCTGACAGACAAGTCGATGCAAGGGGCAAGTGGGCAGAACCAGAGCTGGTACCATCGCCCCCAGCGTTGCCTGACAAGTCAAGACCGGGGCCTACACTGGTTGATGCTCCATTGCTGCCAGAAGATTGTGCTTGAACTTGACTTGATTGTAATTGAACTTGACTTGTATTTGATAGTGTTGCTTGCGATGCTTCCAATGGAACTGGTACATGACTGGGAACAGCCCCAGAGCCCGTCTGTTCGGCTCCAACATTGCCTGCAAGGCCCAGATCAGCATTGCTTGCTGACCCAAGACCGGAGTTATTTTCGACATCAAGGCCGTTTTCTGCCGAACCTATACCAATATCATTCGCTAGACCAAGACCAGCTTTACCTTGGAAACCAAGGCCAGCGTTTCCTGTTAGCCCCAGACCAGCATCACCAGAGAGGCCAACACCAGTACCGAAAGCATGCTTAGAGTGTTTCAGAAGCTTTCCTTTCCAATTGTGCTTGATGGCGTGCAAGTTATACCGTGGCCAGAAGAATGTGCGCTTTATGTGTGAGCTCGTGGCCACTGCACTTGGCGATGTCGCCACCGATCGACTGTTTTCAGATGTCACCAGGGGATTGGCATAGACGGATAAGAAAAGAATCATCCACATCGACATACCAAAGGCTAACATCGCTTGAAACACAGACGCATCAGCGGCCAACTGAAGTATATATATTTCTGCTGCTTGCGCAAATTTCCTGTTTGTGGGTCAATTTCTTACAATTGCATATGAGCATGCTGCTATAATGATTTAGCTTGATGATATGATTATGAAACAAACAATGTCAAATATACCAATAATGCAGTCATAGAAGGTCGAATAATGTACAATTCGCTATGAAGTCTGAACTGCCGCCCATGAAAGAAGGAAAAATATGGAACGCCATCTGAAGCAGGCAGTGTTTGCTGGCTTGCTGATGGAATACCCTTTCTGATGTGTAAGCTCAGTTGAGACGTGGACCTGCTCCAGCTCCGATTGCAGCTGAGATGTCACCGAAAGGTGAGCTCATCGTCGCAGAAGATCCTGATAGACTAGAAGAACCGCTGAAGCCACCCATGGGTCCAGCGATGCCTCCACTCATGCCCATCATACCGAGGCTGCCCTTGGCTGAACCAAGAAGTCCATTGCCAGATGTCGTGGAACCAAATGAATTGACGGAGGGGCCAAGGGAACCCATAGGGGAACCAAAGGTACGAGAAGTTATGCCAGAAACGCTTTCTCCACATGTCAAGCTTGGATCGCATACAGAGAGAGGTGCTGGCAGTGCATAGATGGAGGCAAGCATAATGATGAGTCCTGCGAGATGCATTCGGCGACTTGGGTGATGAAGTATCAGGCGTTCAAAGGCTCTTATATCCTCTAGGCAACGGCTCAGATCTGCATCGCTGAATTAAAAAAACGTCTTGAAACGAGCGTAGTCCACCGAGGCAATGTTTCACGAAGCGGTTGATCCGCAGGTGACGGCAAACAACAACAACCATGAATTGTAGAGTGGCAAACAGGTGGCATACTTGAAAGCGTATGTAGCTCAGCGTTTTTGAGGGGTGACACCGACTTGGGCCGCTCATAACGGGAAAGCAATGACAATCGCAATTACACATATTTTTGAAATTCATCATCTAAGGGGTCTAAACAAGCAACCAACGCCATTGTTGAAAAAAGATGATAGCGCGCGAACCACAAGACATCGTCCGAAGTCCATAAATTGACTGCGAAAAGATGTAGATTGAGACCACCTTCTTAACAACTGGTTGCTCGCTTTACGACACTTCAGGTGAACAGCAGCTACTTCGCGAAAGATGGCTTCACAGACCCGCCAAGTAAACTTGGACCGAGCAATAAATTACCACCTGCAAGACCACTAAGTGAACTCGGGTCAAACGGAGAGCTACCAGTTCCAATGCGGGCAACGGTCGTACCTGTACGCTGAGATGTTACAGGGCGACTGCCACGCGGGGTTGGACCACTGACATTGACTAGACCGTTGGCGGCAACAACATTGACACCAGTGGAAGTGACCCTTACGCTGCCACCAGGGAAGCCGACCACCAAACGTTTGCTGAGATACCCTTGCTCCTGAATCGGGACAGCTGCTGCATACACCAAGAAAAGGGCGAGAAGAATCATGAATGAAATCATACGTTTCGACTCAGGTAGTCTCTGAGTTCTTTTATGTGTGATGCTGGCGGACGAGATTAGGTGTGTTTCAGGTGAGAAACGCATCGGGTACGCAATTGAGTACCATTCTGCTTGTAACGAGGCCACGGAACGCGGAGTTCGGCCAACTCACAATTAGCCACGGATCATCAACTGCCAGACCTGAAGGAAAATCTGGTCTTCTTCACTGTTGCCGCCTGCTTTTTTACCTGCTCATCCATTTGTCGCTTGTGGAATTTAACTAGATTTTCGACTACCGCTTCCAACGTTTCTTTGTCTGTTTGAGCAAGTTCCCGTTGTTCCAACCAGTACGTCAAAAGATTGGAGGCTGCAAGAGTATGCGCCTTGAGTGTGGCAATATGGATAGTCTTTTCGCGGTCGTCCATGTTGTCGAGCGCGGCCTCTGTGGTCTGGCAAAGCTGGCGAGCAAGATGCAATTCAAAGTCCGGCGGTGGAGGAATCTTTCGACGCCTTGTAGTGCTGTTTTTGTCCTTCTTCTTGGTTGAGGGCAAGACGAGCTTTTTGTGCGTCATTTTGGGTAAAATTTCGTCCAGATCGAGCGGAATTCCAAGACTGACAAGGAACAAGCGACGGACACGGGAGTGCTTCCATGCGGGTGGTTGCAACGGTGGCGGTGCTGTCAGTTGCTTCCACAGGGAGATAGCACGGTCGGTCAACATGAAGGGAGACTCATCTTCAAACTCGTCCTCGTTCTCAGTAGCGATTGTGGAGGAGCGCTTGACTGCCAGCGTAGATTCGGAAATAGGGAACAGCGCATTTATAGTATTGTTCAAAAAGTCTGCCAAGCGTTCCGGGTCCGATGTGTTTGGTAGCGGTGCCAAGATAGAAGCATGAGGCTGAACGGATCTTTCTTCGACGAAGGTGTCCTGTTCTTCATCTTCAAAGTCCCCGAAGTCTGATCCATCATCGCCTTCTTGAAAATTGTCAAATTCGTGCGCTGAAGAAAGGACACTGGAACGTCTAGCGTCGGAGGTACTTGAGCGTCGGCTGATGGCTGAACTTCGGCGTCTGTGACCAAAAGTCGAGCATGGACTTGCCAGCATATGTTCAATAGTGTCACTCTCTGTAATCGTTGTATCGTCTGGAGAGCTCACCGACGAGCTCACGATTTCATCTTCTTGAATTTCCGTAACAGTTTCAAGTGCTGTCCCTACAGCCTCTGCGTCAAGGGATAAGCGACTGACATTTGTTGGTTGTAAGTCTGATTGACCCCTTGACGGGTCCATCGTCAGTTCTGACATCGCCCGCCTCGCGCTGCGTGTTGGCGATGGTGTCCTTGATCGTGTCTGGTTGGACGCGTCGAATTTCAAGAAACAGACACGATTGAAGACTTCCACACAACTTGACTCCCACGAACAAGCGACGAGCGAGGAGCCCCAAGCAGAGATGGCATTCAACTTCGGAGGCGCAGGAGGAGGGGGAGACAAGAAGCCGACCTTCTCTTTCGGCGGAGCATCGACGCCAGCTGCGGGAGGACCTACGAATGTGTTTGGCAACCAGGCATCAACAACACCTGCTGGCCCGCCCCCGTCCAACACGGGTTTCAGCTTTGGCGGAGGTCAGAGTAGTACTACTGCATCTAGCGGTCTATTTGGTGGAGGTACTGGAGGCGCTGGGGCAGCTCCCTCGAACACTTTCAACTTTGGCGGTGCAAGTACGACGCCTGCTGCTACACCAGCTCCTGCTTCCTTCTCGTTCGGAGGCAAGTCAGCTGCGGAATCAGGTGCTGCTGGGAATGCGATGACGCCTACTGCAAGCGGCACCGCGACACCTTCAAGCAGCTTCGCTTTTGGGGCTGGTGGTCAGGACAACACTGCAAAGCCTACAAGTGGACTCTCGCTGGCGGCGACCACCAAGACAACAACAGCAGATAAGCCGGCAGATATGCCAACGTTTTCCTTTGGATCCTCTGCACAAACACCAGCAGACAGCAAAGCACCCGAATCAAAGACGACATTTAGTTTCGGCGGCAGCGCAATGCCTGCTGCCGACGAGAAGCCCGCCGAGAAACAAGGCGGATTCTCATTTGGAACGCCAGCGGTATCAACTAATGAGAATAAGTCAGCGGAAAAATCATCAGGGTTCACTGGCTTTGGCGCTTCAACAGAATCAGCCAAGACTGAGAAGCCGGCTGAGAAAACGGGAGGTTTTGCTTTCGGAGTGAATTCGAGCAAGACAGACAACGCTGCGGATAAGCCAGCTGCTTCAAGTTTTGGATTCCCTGCAGGTGCAGCGCCTGCTGCGGTCGACAGCAAGGCCACAACGGATGCAAAGCCGTCATTCAGCTTCGGTGGTGCCAATCAACCGTCCAGCGAAAACAAGGCTCCTGCCGCACCTGCCCCAGCGATTTTGAAGAACAAGACACTCGACGAGCTCGTTACAAGGTGGTCACAAGATCTTGAGAAGTATGCGAATGCCTTTCAAAAACAAGCGCGGCAGATTGCAAGTTGGGATCAGACTCTGCTCAACTCGGGAGACGCCATCTCAAGACTCTACGCAGCGACGGCGACTGCAGAGCAAACTTCTGGTAAAGTAGATCAGGCTCTAACATACATCGAGCATCAACAAGACGAGCTCGAAGCTATGCTGGATATGTATGAAGCCCAAGTTAAGGAGATCTCGACTGAAGTAGGTGTCTCACAGCCGGTCGACCTCGAACGGGAAAAGGCATATGGTCAAGCTGAAAAGCTCATCACCGAACTCGATGGGCTGGGCAAGGATTTGGGCAGCATGTTGACTGAAATCAACAAATCCGCAGAGACTATGAGTCAATTGAAGGAATCGGATGCACTGTCAACCATCGTCAAAACACTCAATCAACATGTCGAGTCGCTGTCTTGGATCGATGAGAATGCAGCCTTGCTGTCCGACAAGTTGAATGGACTGCAAGTCTTGGAGGCGGAAAAGTCGCGCTTACCCCCACAGCGATCCACATTTGGAAGCATGCGGTTGTCATAGAGTATACGACTAGCAGGTTTTATGGTACCATCTTGAATGTTCCGCTATCTCTATATTGTGCACTGCTCTTCGAGAGAGTTCAGAATGGTTTTGCATGTGGCTCAAATGTGTATGCACCAGACGACAAGAGAAGCCAAGACTCGGATGGGTGCTGCCCAATCATATCATGTGGAAAGCCAAGCGAGAAGTCAGTAGCTTTGTTGATTCTTGCTAGCTCGTCCTCGCTCAACTTGATATCGAGTGCGTCGATGTTGTCCTGCAGGTGCTTGGCAGTGCGAACACCGACAATGGGATAAACATATGGCTGACTGTGCAAAACATAAGCGAGAGCAAGAGAAGTGATTGACTTGCCTTTCGCTTCAGACAACTCGCTCAAGACCTTAGTAACAGCGATATCGGCTTCGCTTGCTGGTCTGAAATTGCGACCCTTGTCTGCCTGCTGTTTGCGCTGCTCGTCTGTCTTGAAGTTGCCGCCACCCAATGCACCCCAGGGGCACATCGCTAATCCCATGTCACGACACATGGGCAGGATGTCGCGTTCGACGTCGCGCTTGGCCGCTGACCACTGGCCCTGGTACACACTGAAGCCACGTAATCCATGTGCCTCAGCATACATGTTTGCCTTGACGACGATCCAAGCCGGCGTGTCGCTAATGCCGAGATAGAGAACCTTGCCAGCAGCAACAAGCTGATTCAATGACTGCATGAGCTCCGGAATCGATGTAGTATGATCCCACCAATGAACGTAAAGAAGATCGATGTAATCTGTCTTGAGCTTGGCTAGCGAGGCCTCGACAGAGAGACGCAGGGACTTGACGTGATTGCCTGTGAAATTGGCGTGGATGCCGATGGACTTGTCATAGGTGTTGAATGGGCTCGTGTACTTCGTAGCAAGCGTGATTTGATCACGGTTCTTACGGGCAGCCATCCACTCGCCAATCCAGGTCTCGCTCTCTCTAGCAACATGGTCAGTCTTGGCAGCAGTATGATGGCGGAACACCTTACTCGGATTGGTAGTTGTTGGCTGTATCAAAGAACGAACCACCTTGCTTGAAGAAGAGATCCATAATCTCAAAGGCGGTTTCCTTGGTCATATCGCCCATGTTCTCGCTCCAGGCTGTCCCGAAAGTCATTGTTCCAAGACAGAGAGGAGAAACGCGGATGGCGGCATTAGGACTGAGGACTCTCAAGCGTCCTAGTGCGCTGGGAGGGTCGGGATATGGGGCGAAGAGAGACATGGCGGCAGACTGAGGTGGTCGGCGGCCAGAGGAGTGTCTCGCTGTCTGCCGCACTCATACCAGGCCCGGGCTCTCCATGCATCGGTGGATTATTAATGGCGCCCTCCAGACCGTGACGCCGGTGCAACTTCCCCGCGTCAGATCTGGGCAGCCCATCTGAAGTGCAGATAGGGTGAGATTCGCTGACATAAGCTACGCGACTGCACGATGAATGACGAGAGATCGCATGACGTAGAGATGTCGAACAGATGCGAGCTATAAGGATGCGCCGGTGGGACGCTCTGCTTCTCTACTGATGCTCTGCAGACCCTCTCTTTGCACCGCTTCTCATCTCTACAAAGCAGCTAGAACCATGTCAACACTGCCAAGCTTCAAGTCCCTGCCCACGCGAGAGGCAACCGGCTCTGAGAGGACCATCATCGACGAAGTTCTCTCACTTTACCAGTGCAAGCCCACTGAGAAGGCCTACTCGCATTACGCTGAGAATGCCGTGTTCAGTGACCCCGTTTCAATTGCACAGGGCAAAGCCGTAAGGAAGACACATTTACCAGGAATCTTTTCTAATGACAGGTCATCCAAAGCCAATTCAATGGCATGCCCAAAATCTTCAAGCAGAGTGACACGAAAGAGTGCAGAGTTCTCGATGACAAGAGCAAGCCAAATGCAATTGTGCTTGATCTCACCCAACACTATGTCTTCAAGCTGGGCAATTTTGAGAAGACTCTCAACTCCCTCATCACCCTTGAACTGCAAAATGGTATGATTCAACGCCATGAAGAGCAGTGGGATGGCAAGCACAATGCATCTGCGGCAGATGGGTTCTTTGGCAAGCTGGCAGAATGGCGAAAGGTTGCCGGCGCGAAATTGATTCATGCCGTTGTTGGACCCGACCCTAGCAAAGTGTAGTGGTGTATACATCGACCTTCTTAGCAATCGTGTATAGGACAGACCTATTGCGACTCTGTTATATACGGACCGCCCAAATGTAGATTTGACCTAGTTGCTACCAACATGCCAATTCATCTCTAGGTCTTCGATGACCTTTCTAGAGGTCGAGCCTGTGATCTGTGCCTCCTACCAGAGGAAGCTCTTGCCGGTCCATGATTGACCATATACACATCACAGGTCAGGAGTTTCACCATCTGAATCAGCAAATTCACACGAGTTCCAAGACTCTTCGCGACAGAAGACATACATGGTACCGGCATTGACTCGCAATTAGCGCCATAACAGTGCCGGGATCTTGTTGGCTTGTATTATACCTTTCGGCTTTGCTGCCACCTAATACGTTGGACCAAGGCGACCAGCTTGCGACGAAGGCCAGCCACTGCCCAGCAAACGGCTACGAGGCTCGCGCATGGAGGAAGAGCACTTGAAGGCTCTTGGTGATCAGCATTACAAGGCAGACAATTTCAATGAGGCCGTCATAGCATACGAGAAGGCTTCGCTGCTTGCATCAGAGGACCGAGCTCCGACCTATTTGTCAAATTTATCCGCGGCCTACTACGAGCTCGGCGACTACGAACATGCCCTCGAAGCTATCGACCGCGCCTTTGAGCAGCTGCATGTCATCACGCCGACAGAACCGAGCGTTTCAGCTCTTGATCTGAAGCTTCGACTACGGGAATGTCGTTGTCTCCTCCAAATGCAAGAGTTTGACCAGCTTCTGGATGCGATACAAGAAGTGGCGCAGACCGTATATGACGAGCATGTCGAATTTGGCGTCATTGAAGATGCAGCTTTACACTCTCTTGATCAGCTCTCGGTCTGGGGTTCATCTAAAGCCAACAAATTTGTCACAAGTCTGCCTCGCAAGCGGCCGCAAACCAAAGCCAAGCGGAAATGTCGGCAGGCCATGTCTTATGACAAGGTTGAAGCTACCAGCTTCCTTTCGACACCAGGCACAGACGAGATAGTTGACTCAAATTGCCACCTGCGCATAGACGAGCTCAAGTGGAGCCATCTCAGCTTCTTTGGTGGCAACGTGGACATACGACATGTGATAGCCACAATGATTGACGTCTACGATCAGAACCCAAAGGCTGGCTTTAGTCTCAAGATGCTGCTGATGGACGAGGATCCCTGTGTTGTTGCGCGAAGTACCATTCTTTTCTTTCTTATTGACGAGCTCAGCCGGCATGATCTCGACAACCCGACAACAAGCTCAGTGGAGCTCATGACTTTGATGCACTATACTTATGTCGGCGCTATGATGCCTCTTTGGGTACATGAGAGACTGCTTTCCACAATCCGCGTCATTAGCACAAAGCTCTGTTCAGGTCAAGGGATTCCTGCATGGCTTGATTTTTCGCTAGAAACCATTGATCAAATTATGCCAGTCTTCAAGTATTGGACTGGTGCTGCAGTGGATCATGTCAGTATTGAGCAATGTATGGCGATGCAAAAGTCCGCTGCCGGACCAATGGACGAGAATCCATTGTCGGCAGCTGGAAAACAGCAGGCGGCCGAATTGCGTATCTCCGCTCGCAATGATTTGCAAACGGTAATAGGGAACTTTTCGGCAGATCAACTTGACCACATCTTATACAAGTCTTGCCCAAGCTTAGGCAAAATGACTCTCAAGGCGAAGCGCGAAACGGCCCTCAAGCTGTTTGCAAACGATGAAGCACTTGATGCCTTGAATCGCAAGCGGTGGGTACCAGATGGGCTCCTCATTGAACACTCAACATTCTACCAAGGAGGTTTGAAAATGCTATACATGCCGGCTCAAGTACACCATAGAGAGCCAAAGTTGGCAGAGCACGTCAAACAGCTATGGAACGGCTGGGCTCATTTCACTAGCGGCGGCAAGCGCACTCCCAAGAGTGAGCCACAACTTGCTCCCCTCGAGGCCGCCATCGACTACATCAAGCGGCATTGGAAAACTAACGTCACGCTTTTGCCGCTAGCATCCGATGAACCAGATCTCTCGTTTGATCCTTTTGCAATCATGCACTTTGCCACATCTCGCGAGCCGTCACTTACAAAGCCACTGTGGTTGTATGATTACACCTCACATTGGTTCACTCGAGCGGCCAAGTCGGTGAAGAAACATGGCTTTGCTCTCTACCTTGAATGGCGCATAGGTGATTCACACACTGCGCTTGAGCAAATCTTGAGGTCTGAAGAAGGACGATTCGACCTGTTTGACCGCATTTACTTGTGCGAAGAGGCCGAGCAGCATGGAGGTTTGTTGGCTCAAGTCTTTGACTGTTTCCCAAATCTGAATATCGGGAGTCACGCCTTCTTGGCCTGTCGCCTGCCCGAGGCTAAGGCAAGCGAGTACGAGCGCATACTGCTGGATGGTACCGCCTTACCAGATCTTGCTACTCTTCAAGAACATCTTGGGATAACTACGCATGGTTCGACACCACTAACGAGCCGCTTTTGCAATGAATATGTGCGATGGCGACCACTCGCAGGTCTCAACACGGCAAACCGTCTTGGCGATCGGAGCGGATTGAAACGCGAAGCACTAACCGATTGGCTCTATCAAGTGTTTCTCACACTCGCACTACCAAGAAAACGCCCAGTTAAGTCAAAAGCGCCTTTACCGACCGAGCCACTGAATCTGCATGCATTCTTTCGGCTATTACTCTATCTTCAATCTGTTGGCATCCCGGGGCATTGGCTGGGTCAGGTGATCGACAATTTGATCCAACATCGTGTTGTGACACGAGCGCGTCCTCTACCTGCCTGGCAAGAACCGCTCTCCACAAGCACTGGTCCTGCCATGCAAGGAGTGACGCCGTCTGGCTGTGTGTCCTCCACGACGGCCGCTAAGCCTTTTTGTGTCATGCCTTTTGCGCTAGAAATGGAGGCCGCTTTATGCATTTGGTTCCCGCTGTTGACTTTTGGTATCACTTGCGTTGATTTCCCAGATGCAAATGGCATCAGGCTTTATACAGTCAAATTTGGACCACCTCCTCAGACAACTGCTGGCAGTGGATCTGATGCCGATGATCAGATACCTTTGTCTCTCTGGTTCTCGCAAACCAACAAGCGAGTGCTTGGTATCGATCTCTCTCGGGATCTCGTCGGCTCTCATGCTGCTGCGCCAGGCATTCGACTTGTGTCATCCTTCAATTGGGACCCTGTTGAGCGACAGGCAAGCTTCCTTTGCTGGGGACTATCTATGGACTACCTCGTAACCCACGGCTGGTTCATTCGGCTTGTCAGGACAGGCCTTTGGGAGACTGCGAGTGCTGTGGTTAGTGTCAAGATGTGCAAAGCCGGTATTGCGCTGAGTGAATATCAAGAACCGCTTTGAGGGTATTTATTACCTGATAATCTATGTATGTGAAAATGTGAAATATACGGGGAATGTAGAGGGTGATTAAAAGTACTCACAAGCCAATCAATACAATGGCAAAAAGTGTGGAATCCCTGCTGCTTCGTCTTGCAAGTAATCTTTGTTGCAATCATTCCCAACCGGGTATTTGTCCACGAGTGGACGGGTGGGACTTGCGTCCTCTGAGAATGAGCAGGCAAGATTTGCGATTTATGGAGAGACAATCACGAGACGAGGAGCGACATCCCTCGAACAAGGAATGCTGTCCTCTTCTCGAATTGTGCTGCTCATGCCATGCTTTCAAGATGGCGGTCGCAATATAAAGTTGTTGAAGAGGAAAATCTTGGTGCGCGTGAAACGTTGTCCAGTTGTTAATTCTCACGCGCAAATCCCACACTATTCACGGATTAGTCCAGCCTGGTCTTGCTATTACAGGATGGTTTGCTACCAGAGGTATGGAGCTAGTCTACTATTACATGCTCGAGGGCGTCTTGAGGGTTATTGACGATGTGTCATAAGAGAGAATTCGCACCAAAATTTCGCTTTTAGACTGAGCAGAGAATGAATGGGTGACCTTGCACACAATGAAAGTTGAAATAGTCAAGAGCGTAAGGGATGCGCGTGGTTCATGAAGCGCGGGGATGCAGATAAGAGCTCTAAGGCTTCTTGAACTCCGAAAGCACCGGGTAGATACTTTCAAAGGCTTGGTAGATCTCTTCACGCACCTTGGCACCGGTCAAAACGATCTTGCCAGAGACAAAGATGAGAAGCACGATTTTGGGCTTGACCATGCGGTAAATGAGACCAGGAAAAAGCTCTGGCTCATACGAGGAGAAATTGCCGTGTGAGTAGGCAAGACCCTCGAGACGAATAGGGAACTTGACGTCGCAAGAGCCCACGATGTTTTGAATTTTGAAGTCGGTAAATTTCGCATTGAATCCGAGCTTCTGGATGATGCGAGCATACTTACGACTAGCCAATTTGGAGTCATCCTCTGATTTTGCACCAGTAACGACCATTTTGCCGCTTGCAAAGATGAGAGCTGTTGTCTTCGGTTCTCGGATACGCATGATGACCGCGGCAAAACGCTGTAGGAGCATGTCAGCTACCGTTCATAGAAGGCTGCGCAATGGGAAGAACGCAAAAACAATCGCTCTTACCTTTGGGTTATACTCGGCATTCCTGGCGTGCAGCGCGATGGTCTTGAGATCCAGCCTACAGTCCAGATTGACGGTCGCAACAATGTTCCTGAGGAGGGTCAGCATACACCACATAAGGTTAGTCGAGAATATGCATACTGCAACGTCGGGACGATGCCAGAGACACCCTGCCAGCCACCTGTTGCTGCGTCTTGCTGTATCTCTTTACCCTTGTCTGAGAGTGGAGGCGTAAGAGTGTCCGGCGCTGAGCCTGGCTGCATAATTGCAGCCTGTTTCATGAAGGCAGACGCCTGTGCTGCCGTTGTTGGCACTGGAGCAAGCGACTCCATTATCAGCCGAGAGGAGAAGGAGGGACAGAGGGGAAGGGAAGAAGTGGGTGTGAGCTACTGCAAGCAATGTGCTCCGACGACAAGTGAATGGGTCGCAGCAAGCAGTAAAGCTCTTCTGGTGGGTGGTGTGGTCACGTGGGTGGACGCGACAGAAGCGAAAATAAAAATTCCGTCGGGGCGGACGGCGCGCTCTTTATATAGTCGCAGCCCATTTTTGTGCACGTGCACGCAAGGCCTTCTACAACGCCTAACCAGGCTCCAGTAGCTGGACGGGCTAGCACACCTCTGTGCGCACGACTGCGTGCTCTGCTTGGCACCAGCTGCACTTCAAGGCTATGTTCACGCTGCCTACATCCACCTCTTTGCTTTGCACCTCTCTTTCTGACAGTTGCTCGAGATTCATGCCAGAAGGCAAATAAACACGTCAGCTGCTTCTCTTGCGCCGCGCCATTCAGGAGGTGAGGGGCACCGGATGCTCTTTCGTACGCATTGAAATTTGCTCTCGGCGATGCCCGTAATATCTTCAGGCACAGATTTGGCCATCTACAATGTGCTTAAAAACAATGAGATTGAGATATGGATCGAAGAGTCTTTATGAAATGACTTCTCTCCCTGGCTCATTCTAGTCGAGTAGCACATATATGATTGGGGAGATGCTATGGAAAAGAGACTTTATGGTTCTAATTCGACCTGAGTTGGTTCATTGCTTCCACTCAAATATAATGGCGATGCTCTTCATCCCCGCTAGAGCTCACATGATCAATGACTTAGCCAAACGGCATCTGAACTTCTGCATCTTTTCCCAGTCGCGACATTGGAAAGCTTCGCAAACTCGGGGCAGTTCTGTCCTTCTGAATGTAGTTCCGCATATTATTTGGCAGTGGCAGGTGCCAGTAAAGCTGAATTCTACTGGTAGTGACCAGGCGCTGGCAATTCTGTTTGCCAAGAGTCCATTCAGGGGTTTATGAAAAGTAGCTTGCGTTCACCAGTCAGAATCGCTCATCAGCGCACACGGGCTGCTACGCCTGAAAGGATGACTCGATGCCAGAATACGACTACATATTCAAAGCCGCGCTCGAAGCTGAAGATGTTTCCCAAATCGACCACCGACTGTGGGAATGCTCTACCCGTTGATTGCTATTGCCGCATTGCTATCAACAAGTTGCTCATTTCCAGCTCCTCTCAATCTCGATGACATCCCCGCAACAGTATTCGAGGCAGAATCGACGTCTAGGACGACACCGGCACCAGCACCCGCACCCGCACCCGCACCAAACGACGGTACGGAGGGTAGCAAAACAAGCTCTGCTCCAGTTCCAAGCTATACTATCCGTTCTAGCATTGGCAGTCAGAGGGCAGACACAGGCGCATGGGACATCAATACCCGTGTGTATCAGCATGGCCTGGAAAAGATCACACCATTCACCGGGGGGTTTAGCGATACATTCAATACCCACAGTGAGAGACAGTACAGGGTAAAAAGCATTTTAGCTAATAGCCAGAGCGCGGTTGTTACTCCCAAGAAAAGCCCGATTACAATGTCACATTTGAGGTCTTCGGTGCATGGGGAGCGCTGGAAAACCCATTGACGAAGGAGATTTATCTCGACGAACAGCAAGTGCGTCATATGCTGATTCAGGCGTTGGCTGCTACACTTGGAGCTCTCAGCGCACCGACGGCCTACGACATTTACACGAACTGTGTAGGCGGTAGCGGATCGCTTGGGCATCGCGGCGGCGCGTCTCTGACCTACTTCTGTCCAGATAATCTCGATGTGGATTGTGGCGTCCTGACAGGCTGTGGCTGGAACCCACGAGGCGGACAGACTGTACCGCAATGTAGTTCATCTTGCCCAGAGGCTGCAGACCCGAATGGTGAATTGGGGCCTTGCTTCACGACGAGAAAGGGATTGATATTACCCACAGAGGTCGGTGTCTACGTCTACGAAGATGTCGCCAAAACGACCAACGAAATGCACATACGCATTCGCACAGAGCAGGTGGAACCTCACCAGAAGTGCAGCATGTGGTTAAAAATCCTGTACGCATCCTTAAATTTTGCTTCTGGCTGGGCCAACAACATCATGAAGGCGACCGTTTACCTCTCGTGCGCGCAGGATGAGTAAGTTGATCAGTAGCTGGTCAACCTTGAGGCTTGGCAAGGTCTCACTTGCTTTATTCTTGTCCTCAAACCTGAAATCAAGGCGTCCGATTTTAGAACCGCGTATGTGCATGGCCTCATGTGGCGAATGAGCTTCTACGCTTATACATTGGGCTTTCGCGCACATTGCATCCTGTTCCAGACGGTTGTCGTTTACTGTATGGCTTTCGTCCTTGATGAGCATGCATATGCACACTCAAATATTGTTGCAAGGAGATCGGTTTGCACATCAGTGATCCGCTCGCAATCTACGACATCATGTGGAAATGGTAGATCTTATAGTGCTCCTTTTCTCACCTGGCTGCACTTTTTCTTGACTCCGATAGCGTCTTCCAATCAGCAACACCAGTACAAGCACAAGGCAACATCTTACGACGACTGAGGGTTCTCTCGCCCTTCGAGACGTCCTGTCTTTTCGAGATGAATCGTAGTGCTCTGGCTGTTAAACAATTTGCTTAAAGTCTGCTCACTCATCTTTTGGCCCAATCAAGCTCTAATAAACAAGGAGGACATATGAACTTATCTTACTTGCAAGTTGTCCTTCTATCTCTTGTGTGGAGATGCACCTGGCCTTTGCCTACCAATCTGGAAGATTTGATTCCTACCGGTTCCGTTCAGCAGCCATCAGCGTCGACTCAGAAGATCTCATCTACAAGTGTCTCCAATTTCAAGCCAGCAGACCCGTCCACTCTTGGACCGAAGGTCCATAACGTGAGCGACGAACAATTAGTGCACGCCATACCGCCACCACTCTACCACATTATGGCCACCGTCAGCGACTATCGTACAGATGTAGGTGCGCTGGACCTTCAAGAAAGGATCTACGACTATACGATGACCAGACTAGAGCACTCCACGGGCAGCTGCAAATCATCTTTCCATACGCAAGGTAATTGTCAGACTGCTGCTCTTTTACCAGCGCTTACTTTAGCACACGGTTGTCATCTGACCTTTGACTCAGATTTGGAAGTCTCCTTCGAAATTAAGGGGCATTGGGGTATCCTCTACGATCAGTATGAGGACAAAGAGCTCGTTGGAGAAGCAACGGTCCGCCGGTTCCTCGTGCATGCCATCGTCGCAGTGCTGGATACCGTTAGTGGTCCATCAAACTATCCCGTATACACTGATTGTTCTCAAAACGGTGTCTACGGGAGCAGCCCTTCAACCATTTACCAATACTTTTGTTCCGATGACGCCGTATCAGAGTGCTCACCTACTCCGACTGGATGCGGCTGGAAAGGAACGAAGCCGTGTCCGAAGGCTTGTCGTGATATTGCTGGCCCCTGTCACAGAGAGCTTGTTGGCAGGCTGCTGCCGTCGGAGCTAACAGTTACAATTTACAACAAAGGCAGCCCAACGGCTCACGAAATGACCTTCACCGTCAGCTCCAAGATCATACACAAAGAGCAACCATGCTCAATCTGGCTGCGTATGGTCTACGTATCGCTCAATTTCATTCCAATGCCAGACAGTTTCATCAAATCGATGCTCTACATTACTTGTAGCATGCAAGACCAGGCGCAGTTCAATCAAGCAAATCCACAGTAATGATTGGTAGCTAGATTTGATCCATGCAAACCATTCAAGCGTTGTGAGACGATCTTCCTGTTACTATCGCTGTGTTGACCCTGGCTCCTTTGTCTCCAAAGCTGATGAAGATCTTTCAGGCAATGGAAGCGATAAATTTACCCCTGACAGCAAGCGCGTTTTTAACTGCAACAAACTATCATTACAGCTGGAGAGCAGCCTCAGATGGGTTCTTGTAACTCGAGTAGTGACAAGAAACCAGATACTGTCGCGTCCGCTTTGAGACTTCCTCGTCTGCTGCGACGGATGAAGCCTGAATAATGGAATGAACTTCTCAAACGCATTTGTTTGCTGAAAACTTCGCGACATATTGTCGCAAAGATGTGACACAACTACGAGCAAGATGTGTGCTTCCGATCATGCGAAGCTGCACCGTGAATGGCGAACCGATTGTGTGCTTATGGTGCAATACATGCACAAACGATGCCAGCGTCCGGTTTGCATGAGGGTATAAGTATCTGCAATCAGTGTCTAAGACGATCTCATCAGCCCACTATCTCGCCTCAAACCCCGAATAGGCAGAATGCACATTGCAAGACATGCGTTTCTTTGCTTGATTTTCGACTTTGGCACGCTCTCTGCGCGACCCCTAATCGATAATCTGATCCCAACTGGGCCTGTAGAGACTTCAAGCCCTGGTCCAATCCCAACCAGTGCTTCAGCCGTACTTTCCACATCTACCACTGAATCCAGCTTACCGGACAAAGACGAGACAAAATTCAATATCCGAGCAATAATCAGTGACGTGAGGACAGATATCGGCGCAGTTGACTTGGATAGCGACGTCCTCCCGCATACATTGGCACACTTAGGATCCTTTACCGGATCAGTCACTCGTCAGCTGTTTTCTGCAGGTCTGTCCGCATAGACGATCACAATTTTGACTAATGTGCAGATGCTGGCTGCCACGTAACCGGTGACCATGAATATCAAGTGAAATATCATGTCCATGGTGCATGGGGAGACATCATGAGCGACGATTTCTCAGAGACGCTCTATGCACAACCTTTGACACGTGAGTGGCTTGTGCGAAGCTTGATACAGGTTCTGAAGGCATCGACATTGGAGGAGAGTGGCAGCTATCCCGTGTATCTGAACTGCGAAAATGCCAATGACGGTCTTGGTGGAGTGGCGGCTCATGATCAGACATGGTTTTGTTCTGAATCCATTGCAGAGGGCTGTAACCCTCCATCACAAGGATGCGGATGGCGAGGTAGTGTAGCTTGTCCTCAAACATGTTCAGGTATAACGGCCACAACAGGGCCATGCCGAACGAGTGCTCGTGGTTTGCTGGTTCCAAATTCGCTCACGGTTCAGATATACAACAACCTAAGTGTTACGGGTAATTACCTCACGATTGATTTCTGGTCTCAGAAACTTGCCAGCACATCGTGTTCAATCTGGGAACGAGTGTTTTACGTTAGTCTCAATTTCTTTCCAGGTATGGGCGCGACCATTCTGAAGTTCCTTGTGTACACAGAATGCTCTGCGAAAGACGACAAATTTCGGTTCGGGAATCCAGATAATGAGAAGCCAATCGATAGTTGAGTATTTAAGCTTTCTGAGTAATTCAATGCTGTTTTATTGCTATCTAAAGGACTACCTTTCAGTCATTGGCACAGGTGTTGCCATCAATTGCGGTGTGCGTCAAGCCTGCACGTATACATTTCATGGTCGTGTTTGACAATGTGCTTCTAGACGCTGCAATTTGTACAGGTCACATTCTTCCCCAGGTTTCAACTTTTCACCTCTACCTAGAGGCAACTGGAAGTCTACAAACAATCAGGGGTCATCTCCAATCACGCTAACATATTATCGGCTCGAATCAACTCGTCTGACTGGCTTATGGGCTCGACGTATTGCCGCTTGGCATCGAATCGCTCGCATATGTATCGACACTATTCCAGTCAAGTCACTTTGGCAAATAGAGCAAAAATGCTGCTGTCGGAAGCATCTGCTTCGAGCACCCCAAGAATTGAAAATCTCAGGGGCAACAAAATCGAGCCCCACTAGGGCGCACTTTGCCAGGTCACATGAACATTGCATACGTATGTACGATGAAGTGCAACCAGATTCGTATGTGTACGAGTAGCGTACTTCTGAGAGTCTGTTTGTTTGTTCTTGTGAGCAGGATTTTGGAGATGCAAAATGCTTACTGAGGGTATAAGACAAGTCCGACATAATGGGATTTCTCTCAGAGACTTAATGCTTACAAGGACAATACTACTTTTGGCAGCTGTAATCGACTTCAAGGGCCCATTGGCCGTCCCCTTGGATGAGAGCCTGATACCAACGGCACCGATCGGGCAGCCCAAGAGCACTTCAACGTTGCTCACTTCGGATCAGTCCAATGCAGATTCTATCACTCTCAACGGATACACTTTCACTAAGCTCAAGGACAACTTGACAAAGAGCGATATGCCCAGGTACAACATCAAAATGGCGGTAAGCGATGTAACAGTTGATGTTGGGGGTTGGGATCTTAATACCGAGATACATCATTGGGCACTCTCCAAGTTCACTCCGTTCACGACTGCAATCTCAAGAAAGATGAAAGCGTTTAGTATGTCCCGAACTCATTTGCCTCTTCGCTGCTAATGAAAGCACAAGGATGTCATGATTCGACCACTCCGCATGAACTCGATGTCAAAATTAGCATTGATGGAGCGTGGGGTGATTTGAAAGATCGTGAACACGACAAGGTTCTCGTCCCAGAATCAAAAGTCCGAGGATTATTGTTGACTGCGCTTATTCAAGTCTTGTACGAGGCAAGCGCTGGTCACAACACCTATCCGGTTTATGCTGCATGCTTCAACAACAATCCAGAATACGGGTCTGTCGCCGCAGCAGGCCATCAATGGTTCTGCCCAGAATTAGAGCCTAGATCGCAGTGCCAAATCACTGGCAAGGTTTCTGGCTGCGGATGGTTGCAGACTGAACCTTGTCCCTCAGATACTTGCGGCAATCAAGGGACTGGGATATCTGGTCCTTGCTTGGACAAGCTTCCTGGTATGCACTTGCCCACGTTTGTGAGAGCATACATTTATGACGGAACAGAAAAGACGAACAACGAAATGTTCGTCTCTTTTAAAGCCAGGCACCTCAAGAAACAAAAAGGATGTAGCTTCTTTTTGAAGGTCTTGTACGCAATAACCCTAATGGCCACCGGCTATGCTATGGGTCTCTTCAAGGCGGTCATCTATGTCGGATGTGCTGATATGGATCTGCAGAAAGCGACTGCTGACAATGACGATCCTGACGATTTTTGAGACGTTGCAGGCTCCATCATTGCATACGGGAGTTAAGTAATATCATAATATAATAGCGTTCTAGTGATGTCTTCCTTGCGGAACACAGTACTGTCACGTCTTGTTCGCTCTTGTATATTTTCATCTGCGCTTGAGTGACTTTCATGAATGGCAAATTGAGAATTTACCGTCATGACAGTCGCAGCCTGCCAACCAAACTTATAACGATGTCCCTCGAGGCAAGCATCGATAAAAGTTACAAAGAAAGCCGCTTAGCCAAAATTTTGATTACGAACGCCATTTGCTATCCTCCATTGCTCTGGATCTCTCCCTGCGCTCGAGAATGCTGCTGTGTGCACTGCCGCTCCAGCTGCCACTACTGTGCAATCGAGGAGCACTTTCGTCGCCCACAAGCATGCCACGCTGATGCCGCATTTTGATCAACCATTTGACAAGTACACGCTGCAGTCGGTGCCGTGTACCACGCTCATGAGCCTTTCGAAGACGCTCTGCACGCGCATCTGCCTTCTTTTGGTTTTCAACCAAGACAGAGTATCGGTCTTGCCAGCGTACCCACATGCGCTCATAAAGAGTATTCTCTCTCTCTTGGAAGAGTGCATCTGCATCTGCGCAATTTTCGCGATAGTGGGCAAGTTTCCACTCGAGGGCCCTCACCAAACGACCAAGCAGTCCATCTGCATCCATCTCAACTGCATCAGAAAATTGAGCACCTCTTCGAGTCGCTGCTTGATGCCAGAGTGTAATCACGTCTTGCTTTGCCTTGAGGTTTGATTTCAGAACAAAAGTCTCGCCTTGTGCCCGCAATGTCAGTGCCACTCGCGCTTTGGATCGCCAGTGATGAAGTCCGCGAACCAAGTGATTGCTCTCCCGTTCAAGTTGGTACCTGGCAACGAGGGCGTCTTCATCTTGTTCCTTTTTACGCCGTGTAATGTTTTGCCAACGTCGAAGGAATTTGCTGCCTAACCGGCCGCTGTCGAGTTCTTTCGCTTCTGCTCGCACAAAGCGAATCTTGTTGAAGCGCTCCGCAAGCTGCTCAATTGCTCGCGTGGTCGAACGCGCATTATACTGTGTATCAGCAACAATCTCAAGGGATCGACAATCTGCCAAGCGAATCAACCAGCTATCCAGCGCAGTCCTGCGCAATCGTGTCGCTTGCCGTTGCCGAAGCAAGGATTCGGCTTGTGCTAGAGAACCACTTGCGCCGCTAGCATCATGAAGCTTGTCTGACCACGCGAAGAGTGCTCGTGAAACAAGGTCCACATCTTTTTCTGCTTGTAGTTGTCGCAAGACTGCTTCGCGTTGCCACCCAGCAAAGAATCGCTGTGCAAGTGCAAAGTTGGCGTCTCTAGTAAAGCGGGTACACATCATTTCGCGGCGCCAAGCTTGATAAACGAAATTGAGTTTTGCGAATTGCCCGACTTTTGCCACAGCCTTGCGCTCAGCTCGTACGGATCGCCACTGGATCAAGACCCGAGTGGCAAGTCTCTCATTTGTTTTTTGAAATACCGGTTTGGCAACCTCATGCAAGGCCAGAGAGCGTCTCCAATCACTCAGGAAGCGTGATGCCACCATTTCATCGGCCGCTTGATCGTCTTCATCGTGAGCAATCATTTTGCTCGCCCAACACTCAAAAAAGCGCCCAAGAAGCTCATCATCGCGTGAGGCATCGACACGAGCCAGACTGATTTCACGCACTTGCTTCTTGACACGCCAAGCTTGCAAGCACTGTCGCGCTAGCGAGTCTTCGTGGACAGCAATAAGACTTTGCTCGCAAGCACTGCAAAACCAAATTTTGAGTGACTTTTTGAGTGTGGTGCGTTGATAGACACGAATTGCCTGCTTGGATGCGAGTCGATGTTTTGCGAGCCTGTTACGCCAGCACAGAGCGAAGTCATGCAGGCAGCGAGCATCGCGCTGAGCAGCAAATGCAGCTTGTTGATTTTCTTGCGCAGCAGCAATTTGTTCAAGCCAGCGTTGTCGTTTGACTTGCTGAACTTTGAGTGACCACCGGTATAGATGCTTGTCCAGAAATGCAAAATCTGCTCTCCGCTCTTGCATTCGACTCGTCTCCAGTGACCGAACGGTCCTATCATACCAAAGATTGAAGGCGAGTTGCACAACCGAGGTGTGATCGATGCGCACTGCTTGTTCGTACTGTTTGTGCTGAAGTCTGCGAAGTTCTTGCTTCTTGTACGCATGCGCTCGGAATCGACTGCGCCAGTGATACAGCACTGCTTCGAGAAGCCGACCGAGTCTGTAGCTCTCCACATCAAGGTAAATGCGCGTGAGTTCAGCTTGCTTTGCACTCGATACGAGCGGTTCTTTAAAGGCTTGCGGTTGTTTCATACGTGGCGGCGAAATTGAGCGGATCTGAGAAGGTGTTCGAGTCGCTGAAGACTGTTGGCGCTTTTGAATGTGCTGTAGATTTCTGCGTTTGGCTTCCTCTGCTTCCTCGAGTGCAAGGCGTTGCGACAGCACGGATTTGTTGCTTGGGCGTGCGGGCATGCGTCGTAAAAGAACAGCAGACGACGGTTCTAGTTCACTTGCTGTGGCATAGCCGCTTCGATGCCGACTATGTCCCTGCCCATACCTTGCGCGTCGTAAATCAGGCTGTTGGGCTGCTGATTCTGAGCGATACCCTGCATTGATCTCTGCGTCATCACCATCCTCCTCCTCGTCCTCATCGTCTGCGTCGTCATGACGATCTCCCGCTGCGCTAGCCTGTTCAGCAAAGGACAACTTCTCTGGCCAGGATTCCCCGGGAAGGCGTGCAAGCTTGCAGACCAGTGTCCACAGGTGTCGCCCGAGGTCTGACTCTTCGTGGATGTGGAGTTCCTTCTGAACCACTTGGAGGGCCGCGAGTGCTTCGCCCAGATGAGGCGATTGGAGTGGGAGCGAGCCTGCGTTGTCGGTGTTTTTACGCAAACACTGGCGGACGACTTGTCGCAGGAGTGCATGTTCTCGATGTGAAAAGAGCTTTGGTTGCTTGAGGTGATGCGGCATGAATGAAGGGCAAGGATGTGAGCATGGCGGGTCTATGCGGGTGCAGCTTTGTGGTCTCTGTCTCGTCGCTGTCGCTGTCGCTTGATTTTGTTTTTGTTTTTTCGGCGACAGGGGGAGAGACAAGGGGGTAAGAGATGGTGTGTAAGGTCTATGCTCTGGATAGATCTATGCCAATACCATTAGAGTCTTCGAGTCTGTCCACTTGACACGGGCCTCCCTGCCAGTCTAGTCTACAGCAGAAGCCATCTCTTGTCCATCTCTGCGGAGGCTTCCGGCGCGAATTTCACCAGAGACGCGACGACCCAAAAGACGCGACAAGCTGCGACCGACCACAACCAACATCTAATGCCAGGCAGCAAGAGGCTCTTTCAGGATATCACAGACACCTCAGTCAATCAACTTGCAGGTTCTGTCCACTGCAAGCACAAGCGAAGGCCAAGAGACGTCCAGCAGTCGCCACAATATCCAACTCGCGCCCCTTTCAACAGACGCGCCCTCGAACGCTCTCTTCATGGCCGTCTACCCTACTCAGCAGCCTGTGCGGATCTCTCGCTCGGCAGTCTGGCTTTGTACTGCCGACCTTCAGATGTGAAAGAAATCCTGCACGAAGACAGCCTGCACATTCCCTTTGCGGTTGCCACTGCCAATACCTGCACGCTCGCTGCAACGGCCGATGAGCCCGGTGTAGTGCGCATTTTTGACCACAGCGCGAGTCCTGCGCATTGTAAGAATGGTATGAGTGCACACTGTGCGCTTGAATCTTCACCTCTGTTCAGTGTGCCCATGCACAACAATGCCATCTTCGATTTGGCGTGGTCGCAGGACGATAAGCTGCTCGCTACTGCTTCCGGGGACCAGACCATTCATATACTGGATGTGCAAACTCAAACTATCCTGACGACATTGCAGGGTCATACCTCTACTGTCAAGCAGGTTCAATTTGACCCGGCCTACAACAATGGTAATCGCCTCGTCTCGGGTGGGCGCGATGGCCGCCTGTGCATCTGGGATTTGCGTGATAGAATGCCCCATGCAAGTGGTCTTGCACTGCATGCACCCATCCAAGCCATGGATGCAGCTCATGGTCACACGGAATCCGTCAAGCATGCTAAATCGAGTAGGCGTGCACAAATCCCAGCCGTGAGTATCACAGCACTCGCATTGCTTCCCTCGGGAAACCTGATGACTTCTGCTGCAAGTGGCTCGCACCTGCTGACATGGGATCCACGCATGTTCTCAACATGGCCCACCGCTGCCCTGTCTAGTCAAGCACGACAGCGTGCCATGACAAAGTCGTTGGTAGGCAAGACTGCTGCTGCTGGTTCCCTCGACAGACAGGCGAGGAGCTATGGCGTTGCATCGATCGCCTTGTCAGACGATAAACACCAAGTGTATGCAATGAGCAGGGATAGCAAGATTCATGCTTATTCAACGGCCCATCCGGATGCTGGACCACAACAGACATGGCAGATTCCAGAATTGCGCGTTGAGTCGTTTTACTGCAAGATTGATGTCTCGAAGGATGGGTTCCTCGCGTGTGGCAATACCTCCGGGTCACCTGTGATTATCGACACGCGCTACAGCGAAGAGGCTGTGATGGGTGTATATGAAGACAAGGTACACAAGCAAGCATCGACTCTGTCACGGACGCTCTCAGACTTTGACCAAGTGCGCGCAGGCTCTGTGATGGTCCGCGCAGATACGGCAAGACCTCAGCAACGACGTGCTGGGTACAGGATTCTGAAGAATGCGCATGCCGCAGAATGTACATCCGTCTCGTGGTCGCACGATGGTCAGGCTCTCTTGACGATTGGCGATGATTGTATGATGCGGACCTGGCGACAGGACTTGACGAGGAGGGTGGAGCGAGAACGCCTGGCCCTCGACTATGGTGCACAAAGCAGCTGGGGCTACATGGATAGTTCAACTTGAGCTCGTGTCCAGCTCTACCTATACCTGCCTCACGAGTACTTCCATAGCAGCTTTCTCTACTTGTATCCATCTCCTATCTATCACTGCATCAACATGCTTCAGATGGCACAAACAGCCACGTGCCCCCAACAGCAATCAGCCAGAGATCAAGAGCAAGAGCTCGCGAGCCTCCCTCGACCCATCTAACCCATCTTACAGCTATGGTGGACGCAGACGAGAGCAGACTCCTTGTCCTTACCCGTATGCTCCAGATCAAACCATCGGGACAGCCACTAATGCATAGGCCACGGACAGTCCGAGTGGAACAAGCTCAACCTCTTCACTGGATGGAAGGACCCAGCCCTCACTGAGCTTGGTGTCGAAGAGGCAGAAGCCGGTGCTGTACGTTTGAAGAAGAAGGGACTCACCCACTTCGATATTGCCTTTACCTCTGACTTGCAACGCGCACAAAAGACGTGCGACATCATCCTCAAGGGCATTGACCAACCAGACTTGGAGACCATTCGGTCGCAGAAGCTCAACGAACGTGACTACGGCGATCTCTCGGGACTCAACAAGAACGATGCCCGCGACAAGTGGGGAGAGGACCAGGTACACATCTGGCGTCGCTCCTTTGATGTGCCCCCACCCGGCGGTGAATCCCTCAAGATGACGGCCGAGCGTGTCTTGCCGTACTGGGAGCAGGAGATCAAGCCGCGTTTGATCAAGGGCGAGAAGGTTCTCATTGCAGCACACGGAAACTCGCTGCGTGCGCTCATTATGGAGCTCGAGGGCTTGTCTGGGGAGGAGATTGTCTCTCGTGAGCTGGCTACGGGTGTTCCTATTGTCTACAAGCTGGACAAGGAAGGCAAGTACGTCTCGAAGGAGGTACTCGACTACGATGCTTAGACTAGCCTCGTACCAGTCACCATAGACTGCCATAGAAGGCTGCACTTCGTCCATCGGATCCTGCGGCCGACACTTTCTTTCTCTCCGCAATCCTCGACCTTGAGGCGCCAGCTGCTCCTTCGATAACCACTCGACATCTTCTTGATATTCTTGAGCTGCAGACAGATGCAGAGCCTCCTTCGACAGAGCAGGCAGGTACAACGGGCAGGCGCCTTGTTTCCCTCACGCAGAATGATCTCCAGCCAGTACAAGGACAAGCTCAGTGAGCTCGAGTCATGGATGGCCTCGCCTCGTTTCAACAGCATCTACAGGCCCTACAACGCAGAGCAAGTCTTTGCCGCACGTAATTCACCGTCTGTGCCATCGCTCAATGTATCCTTTGCCAATACACAAGCCAAAAAGCTATATGGCTTGCTTCGCGAGCACCAGAAGCAAGGGACACCCTGCCATACGCTGGGTGCCATTGACCCAATTCAAATGACCCAGTATGCGCGGCATTTGGAAGTCTGCTATGTCTCTGGCTGGGCGGCTTCTTCTACCTTGACACCCACCAACGATGTCGGCCCAGATCTCGCTGATTACCCCTATGAAACAGTCCCCAACTGCGTCGACCGCATTACACGGGCACAATTGCTACACGACAAGAAGACATGGGCCGAGCACTGCAAGACGGGCGGCAAGTCGGAGTTTGTGGATTACCTACGTCCTGTGATCGCTGATGCTGATACGGGGCATGGTGGTCTCTCGACTGTCATGAAGCAAGCCAAATTGTTTGTTGAGGCGGGCGTATCGGGTATCCATATTGAGGATCAGTTGCATGGCGGCAAGAAGTGCGGTCACCAGGGCGGCAAGATTGTCGTACCGACGGGTGAGGAGGTGGCTCGGTTGATTGCTGCACGGCTGCAATTTGACTTGATGGGCACAGAGACGGTTTTGATTGCACGCACCGACTCAGAATCCAGCAAGCTCATCTCGTCTTCTGTTGATGGACGCGACCAGGAGTTCATTCTTGGTGTGACAGATACCAATGTCATGCCCCTTGCTGAACACATTGCCGCCGCTGAACAGTCACGCTCTGGCGCAGCCGTCATTGACGCAGCAGAGAAGGAGTGGACAACCAAGAACAAGCTTCTGACATTCAGCAGAGCGGCCGCAGACCAACTTGCTTCAGAGGGTATCGCCAAAGATCAGATTGACAGTACGGTCAAGGCACTTACAGGGCTGAGCAACTATGAGGCGCGGCAATACATTCGCAAGCATTTCAACAGGGAAATCAGCTGGAACTGCGATATTGCTCGAACGCGTGAGGGCTTCTACAACTTTGCAGGCGGCATCGATGCTGCTGTGAAACGGGCGATTGAGTTTGCACCGTATGCGGATATGCTATGGCTCGAGACCAAGACGCCTGACTTGGCATATGCGCGCGAGTTTGCGCAACGCATCAAGGCAGTACACCCAGACAAGATGCTTGTTTACAATCTGTCGCCTTCGTTCAACTGGTCTGCACAGGGCTTTACGGATGAAAAGCTCAAGTCCTTCATTTGGGATATGGCCAAGGAAGGCTTTGTCTTGCAGCTTGTGTCTCTTGCTGGTCTTCACTCGGCAGGGCTCATTGCGCACCAGCTTGCCACAGCATACAAAACAGACGGCATGCTTGCTTACACCAATCTCGTTCAGAAGGTGGAGAAGGCATCGGGTGCTGATATGCTCAAGCACCAGAAGTGGTCTGGAGCTGAATTGGTGGATGACTTGCTGAGCATTGTCCAGGCTGGCAACAGCGGGTCCAAGGCAATGGGCGGCGATTCCACGGAGAACCAGTTCTCGTAGTCCCTCATGCTGTAGGAATACCCAAATTGTAGTTCTGGCTGCGCTCTCCCGCCAATTTTCCCTTGCGCGCAACCAAAACACAGAAAATCGAGCAACGAGAAGCATCAACACGCAACAGCATCTCATGCGCGAGACGAGGGCATCCCGGTCTCGCTCACAGCAGCAGGTCCTCGCACAGTCAGTCAAGTCAGGAAGTCAACGACAGCCACTAAGTGGTTCATGCGGGAATACGAGCCCTGAACAAGCCGCTGCAGTGTCAGATGCGAAAATCAATAAATCCCGAGAGCGCGCAGCCAGGTCAGCCTTGGGCCTCTCTTCTAGTCCTGCCAGACGGCGTGTAGCTGTCATCATTCCTCATCGTCCCGTAAGCAAGCCTGCTGCGTCGCCACCTCCTGTATCGCGCAAGAATGTCTTGAGTGAGTCTCAGGCGTTTCTGCTAGGTCCACCTGCGCCGAGAGTCGCACCATCCCCAGCAAGGAAGGGAGCGTTGGGTTCGCCTATTCGTCAAGTGAGTAGTGACTACAAAGCCTCTTCTCAGCATGGTCTGTCTTTGTCTGGTTATGGAGCAGGCACAGGCGCATCACCCCTTAAGCAGCCAGCTCAGAGGCAGCCGCAAATCCCAAAAGTAGCGAGTCCTACCAAGCCGGCTGTTGCTGTAATGACAAGTCCACCTAAGAAGACAGTCTTACCAGCTGCTGCATCACCGCTCAAGAAGCCGCCGACACGGTTCCTGCACAACACACCAAGGAAGACGCCTGCGAGAAGCAATACGGAGCGTGCCTTTGCAGAGGAGGATGCAGATGCAATTGATGAGCTATCTCTTCCTCTCCAAGCGCCAATCACTGCACATTGTTCGAGCAATCAGTCAATGAACAGGTCATCTACTGCTGCCTCTTCGATATTAAGTCAACCTGCCATGCAATCACATATTACCCCTGCGAGACTGATGCACCGGCCGGCTAAGCAAACAGCACGCCAGCCATCTGCCTCCATCTTGGATGAAACTGGAGACGATGACGATGACTATGTTGACGATGAGTTGGCCATCCAACAGCTAACGCCTCGCAAACCTCCACTACGCCGAACGATGGAAACGCCCCTTGTCATTGAGCAAGAACCTGCTTTGTATTCGCCTCCAACGGAAGCGGATCTTGATGACGACTGGCAACCGTCACTTAATTTGACTCACTCCTTCTCTGAATTGACGCTTGAGCAGGAGCAACAACAGCAGCAGGAACGCTCAGTTGTTGAGGAAGAAATCAAGATCTATTCGCGTTCGCCCAAACATATATCTTTTGATGATGCAGGCCAAGCACTTCCCGTTGCGCCACCCATTAAGAGAGAAGCAAAGGATATGGTACTGTTCATTGACGTGCAACCAACTGGCGTTTTGGCAGATACGAAAGCAGCACAAGAGTTTGGGCATGCTCTCGAAAAACTTGGCTGCCGTGTTTTCACTCGATGGAATTGGAATCCAGATACCCAGACTCCCGCAAAGACGCAAGCTAGCCTTGCTCGTCGCATCGAGGTGACGCATGTTGTCTTCTTCAATGGTTCGGCACGCACATTGAGAAAAGTCCAGCGGGCACGGCAATTGGGTATTCATGTAGAATGTTGCGCTTTGTCCTGGGCAGTTCAGTGCCGTACCCTGCAACGTTTAACAGTCGGCACAGCTGGTCATCAGATTGATGTGGATGAAGAGCTTGATTTGCTTGCAAAGAAGATGAAGGTGTCGCCAGCCAAGCAGCACCAGCAGCGACCACCGCAAAAGAATACCCCAGTCTCATCGCCAACCAAAGCCGTACTCAAAACACCATCACCCAAGCGTCTGACACCAGAAACGCCGTCTATGCAAATTGAGGACTTGATTATGGAAGAGTATCTACAACCTGTGCAGTTTGACGATGGTGGTGACGAGGACGAAATTGCCTCGCCAGGTCCATGCATTGATCCAGCACTTCTAGCCATCAGTCCAGGTCCTGCGAAGAAGGCAAGTCCTACGCCAACCTCCTCGCCGACGAAGACTGGACCGCCATTGCCGCCTCGTTCTGCACCAGCCAAGAATGCTCTAGCCCTGCAGCAATCCCTAACAGAGTTGGAGCAACGTGGTCTGCAGCTTGCTCGTCGCAACAGTTTCAAGTTCAAGCCGCTACTTAGTTCACCACTCACGAAAAAACACTGGCGCAGCTAGGTTTTTGTTGTTCTTCAAATTAATTCGTTATACATTAGGCTACTATTAATCCCGTTGAGCTTGATTGGCTCTTGATTGTGCTGCACGCGCTCTAGCTTCTCTTGCATCCGTCGCAGGTTCCTCAAGCGACGTTGAGCCAAGCTGACGTGTTTCGGATTGTGTTCCACAACTCGACACTAGACTTTCTGTAGGCACAAAGACCTCTCCATGTTGAAGTGTGTGACCTGCCTCCCATCGTTGAACATCCTTTGAATGCTTTCCGAGCAAGGCAAAAAAGTGCTTGTCGTGCTCGCTATGAACGTTGTGCGTCAATTCGTGCAGTAGCGTTGCTCGCACACCTTTATAATCGCGCCAGCCATCGAGCGTGTCCGTTCGAAGACGCAACAAGATCTCTTGGCCGGCGTTCTTGTTCAGCCCAAGGGTCTTGCTGTCGTGAGATGTGTGCAGTCTTGGATCCATCTCAGTCAACAAACCAACAGTGTATTTTTCTTGCTGCATGAGTTTGCGAATACAGCGATCCTCAGCAAGCCTGTGCAAGTAGGCCAGCGATCGTTCGTGGTTCGGTAGATGAGTCAGACACGTGATGCGATGGAAGCAATACGCTGTGTCGGTACTCCTTGCAGCGGTTTTGTTGATCTTGCCAGCTTGTCTATTGTGGCGCGCAGCCAGCTTGTCTGCAGCAGCGCGTGCCGATGAATTGATCTCGGCGACGGCTGCTTGCGAAGAGACGAGTAGCATTATCTTTCCTTGTTCTTTTGAAGGTACGAGTGCATCATTAGAGAGCGTACGTCCTTTAAAGATGAGCTTTTGAATGGCATGTTCCAGAGAGAGCTCTTGCTCTATCGCCTCCTTCAGGGCGTCAACTCGTGCATTTGCTTCGTCTAACCTGAAGCTATGTAAGACACCTTTGTAGGAAACGAGTACATCAACCATCATGGAGGGACAACTTGGAAAGGAGCTTTAGCTTGAGTGGTTTGTGGTTGAAGACTGCCGCGCGTTGTGTGGCCAAAGAGAAATTCTGGAATCACTGGCTGACTAATTTGCTTTTTCAGCCTCTGCAAACGCATAGACAAGGATCATACAAGCAGCAGAGATGTTTCTGGCGTTTCTCGAGCAGGAAGCTCATCGCAAACGTGTCTGACTATAGGCCCGAGGTGCCGACAAGACGCTGCCAGGTAGCGTCTGTAGCACACATTCAGATGACACTTTATAAGCAATGTTCAGGGGCAATAGCAGAGCATCGTTAGGTCCGCGTGCCGCCAGAGATGAGCTAGGGCTTGTATAATAAAAAGAAGAAACATCATTGCTGAGACTGCTAACCACCTTGGCACACTTGGTCCCGCTTCAGGCTATGTTTAGGAGCACAATGAAACAGTAAGTATACCAATGCGGTCGCAGACGTAACCAAAGCGATGAATGGAGTCCATGGCCGCCGATACTAAGCACACACTAGCCTTTCACGTACTCCTCTGTCTATCGCCAGCAGGACATAGGTTCTGGGACTGCTCTATCAAGTTCGGCCTCGGCCTCCGAAACCCGGGGAATTGCAAGTCACAAATACTCTGGTTGAGCAGACACAGAGGAGACAGGCTCGATCAGTACAGTCGAATGGCTCCAACAATACAGCTTGGAAGCATCTTCAGTTCCTTGCAGTAGAAAGGCCGCGTCGCCGGTGTTCCTTCTCGGGTCTCCGCTCTCTCCAGCAGACAAAAGCAACCGACAACCAGCAGCACCTTCCCCTTCTCCCTCACACACCATGTTGGCACAGGCAAGAAGGACTCTCCTCGCAAAGCCAGTCGCAGCACTCAAGCCAGCATCTGCTTTTTCACAAGTCTCCCTCAACACCCTTCGCATTCGCACTATGGCCACCGCACATGAGCCTCCCAGCAACAAGGTCCCCGAGTACGACGAAGTCATCAAGAAGATTGCCAGCTACGTGCACAACACCAAGATTGACTCCGACTTGGCCTTTTCCACTGCCAGGTACTGCTTGATCGACACAATTGGTTGTGGTCTCGAGGCCCTCCACCACAAGGAATGCACCAAGATGCTCGGCCCCTTGACCGAGGGAACCAGCGTCACCAACGGTGCAAAAGTCCCGGGTACGCCCTACGAGCTCGACCCCGTTGAGGCTGCCCGTAACTTTGGTACTATGATTCGATGGCTCGACTTTAATGACACTGTACGCTTTCAAGGTGTGTTCATAAACAGATGCTAATGGACAGTGGCTCGCTGCTGAGTGGGGACACCCTTCAGACAACCTCGGTGGTATTCTCATGGTGGCAGACTGGCTCGCTCGCCGTGGCCAAAAATTGACTGTCAAGGACATCCTCGAGGGCATGATCAAGGCACACGAGATTCAAGGTGTCCTCGCCCTTGAGAACTCCTTCAACCGTGTTGGTCTTGACCACGTTCTCCTCGTCAAGGTGGCCTCCACGGCTGTTGTCTCCAAGATGCTCGGTCTCAACGAGTCGCAGACTCGTGATGCCGTCTCGCAGGCCTTCATCGATGGCCAGTCGTTGCGTACGTACAGGCACACACCCAACACCATGTCTCGCAAGTCTTGGGCTGCCGGTGATGCCACCTCACGTGCTGTCTACCTCTCCCTCATTGTGAAGAAGGGTGAGAAGGGACTTCCCTCTGCGCTGACTGCTCCCATCTGGGGCTTCTACGATGTCCTCTTCAAGGGCAAGCCTTTCAAGTTCCAACGCGAGTTTGGCTCGTACGTTATGGAAAATGTGCTCTTCAAGATTTCTTTCCCCGCCGAGTTCCATGCGCAGACTGCCGCAGAGGCTGGTATCATCCTCCACAACAAGCTCAAGGACATGGGCAAGTCGATCGACGATGTCAAGTCTGTGCGTATTCGCACACAAGAGGCTGCTATCCGTATTATTGACAAAAAGGGTGAGCTTCACAACTATGCTGACCGAGACCACTGCATCCAATACATCGCTGCTATTGGTATGATCCACGGTCGTCTCGTTGCTGAGGACTACTTGGATGATGTTGCCTCGGACCCACGCGTGGATGCTCTTCGTGAGAAGATGTTCTGTGTTGAAGACAAGACTTACTCTGCCGAGTACCTCGACCCTGAGAAGCGATCCATTGGAAACGCTCTGCTTGTTGAGCTCAACGATGGCACGAAGCTCGATGAAGTGGCTATTGACTACCCTGTCGGCCACAAGCGCAGACGCGAGGAAGGTATCCCACTCCTTGAGAAGAAGTTCCTGCACCACGTCAAGGGACACTACTCGCAGGGCCGCGAGAAGGAGATCATCGAGACTGTGCTCAACAGCAAGGGTCCTGAACTCCTCAACATGCCTGTCGACAAGTTTGTTGACCTCTGGCACAAGGAGTAACCTTGCTCCATGCTCCCAATAAAAAGCTAGTGTTACACATAGAACAGTGATCAAAAAACTACGCTCTGCCTGTTCCTAGATAGGCCGATGCAGGTCCTTTCACTTACTCGTCGGGCTCCGTGGCCGAGGCACATCCACCCAGATGCCGCCGCTGCGTTCACGGCTTTCGGGCCTGTTGTCCGGCAACCTCCGCATCCAAGTCTTCGAAGCTCTCACGCGCAAATCGTCAACGACCGCCATCGAGCAGCCGTGTGGGGTTGCAGGCACAACCACATCTACTTCTTCATCTACACACAGTCCATCATGTCTTCCCGTCTCCTTGCAAGGAGCAGCTTCAAGCTCGCACCCGCTGGCGTCCGCCATTCATCCTCGGAGCTCAAAAAGGCCGTGGCAGCGGCCATTCCCGAACGCAGGGAACTCTTCAAGAAGGTCAAGGCCAAGGGAGATACCAAGATTGGCGAGGTGACCATTGCCAATGTCATTGGCGGCATGCGTGGTCTGAAGGCCATGCAGTGGGATGCCTCGGTCCTCGATGCCAATTCTGGTATTCGCTTCTATGGCTTGACCATCAAGGATTGCCTCGAGAAGCTGCCAAAGGGCAAGACGGGCACAGAGATCTTGCCAGAGTCGATGCTCTGGTTTCTCTTGACCAAGCAAATTCCGACTGCTGCACAGGTTCACGGTCTCTCGAAGGATCTCGCCGACCAAGGTGACTTGCCTGCACACACGCAAAAGATCCTCGATGCCATGCCCAAGACGCTCCACCCAATGACACAGATGTCCATTGCCGTGGCTTCCCTCAACCAGGATTCGGCATTCGAAAAGGCCTACTCGCAGGGTTCGCTGAAGAAATCTGACTACTGGGAGCCCGCCTTTGACGATGTCATCTACACCATTGCCAAGTTGCCCACGATTGCAGCTACCATCTACAAGAACGTCCACGGTGTCAACACAACAATCAAGCTTGACAACACGGTGGATCTTTGTACGAACTTGGCCGTCATGCTTGGCTGGGAGAAGGACAACACGGACTTCATTGACTTGTTGCGTCTCTACATTGCCATCCACGGTGACCACGAGGGCGGTAACGTCTCAGCCCACACCTCGCACTTGGTTGGTTCAGCGCTCTCTGATCCCATGCTCTCCTACTCGGCTGCATTGCTTGGTCTCGCTGGACCTTTGCATGGTCTTGCCGCACAAGAAGCACTTCGCTTCATCCTCCAAATGCAAAAGGGCCTGCCCACCGACCCATCCAAGGCCAACATCGAGGAGTACCTCTGGAGCAAGCTCAACAATGGTCAAGTCATCCCTGGCTATGGCCACGGTGTCTTGCGTGTCTTTGACCCACGTTTCGAGACTCTACAAAACTGGGCCACTACCAAGGACGATGTCATGAAGAACAAGGCTTTCCTGCTCGTCAAGCACCTCTCCGAGACTGCCCCTGCAGTGCTCCAAAAACACGGCAAGACCAAGAACCCATACCCGAATGTCGATGCCACATCTGGTGTGCTCCTCCACCACTACGGCCTAACGGACTTCAACTTTTACACCGTTGTCTTTGGTGTCTCGCGAGCATTGGGCTGTTTGACGGATTACGTCTGGTCACGCGCTTTGGGAAGTCCTATCGAGCGGCCCAAGAGTGTCTCGCTCGACGACTTGTACAAGGAGATTTCCAAGTAGATTTAGTTGCAAGTACCAGATAGCCAGCTTGAAGGCCTTGTCGCAATTTATGCTGTTTATCTGTTGTGCATGCTAGCGATTTTGTCATTGTTGCCCGTCCACCACCTGAGCAGCTTCCGCCTCCTTCTGTGCAGCCAACGCTTGCGTGTGCTTACGCGCCAAAACTCTGCGGTCTTCGCCGAGAAAGACACGCTTGTAGAGTAGATAACTCGTCACGAGGAAAAAGGGAATCGCAACAATCACGCCGGTCAATTTGCGTTCTTGCGACTTATACTTGTACACCTGACGCGCTGCCGGGATAGGGCGTGCGCCTCCAATGCGGCCCATGGTGAATAAATGTTGCTCAAGACAAAGTCAGGTTCGCTTGAGCGTAAGCTTGTTCGTCGTCGCAACAAATTTGAGCGTCAGATGGAGATCCATAGACCTCCTCGACATTTCACTCATACTGAGACAATCATGCAAGTAAATGAAAAGGATTACCAGACAAGAAACTTCTACACTACACCGCTGCGCCGGCCAAGTACATAGACGAGCACGAAGAAGAGAGCCATGCACCCGACAATGCCAAAGAACCAGGTAGTTCCCTCGCTCTCCTGCCCTGGTACTGGCACGTTCATGCCCCACAGACCCGTCACCAGCGAACAGGGAAGAAGCATCGTACCGACAACTGTCAGCCGCGACAGGACATCATTTGTGTCATTGTTGACTTTTGTCATGTTGATGTTGATTTGAGCAAGGTAGTTGGAGTGGGAGCGCGAGAGAATCTTCTCATAGTGGTTGAGATTCTGGACCATCGTTACAATGTGGTCCTGGATATCACCTAGGTACAGGCCAATTTCGCTCCTAGGCGCAACATCCCACTGTTCATTGCATCGTTTCGCGAAGCCCTTAACAACGTCTGCTTTCGAACCAAGCAATCGCAACAAGCCCATCACCTTCTTTCGGCATGCCCCGATACGACGCAGCATGTTGGTCTGTTCGGAGTCGCTAATATCGGATCCTTTTGACTTTTCGTGCGTTTCCTCTTCGATACCAAGCACATTATCATCAATCAAATCTACTTCATAGTCGATTCGATGAATGAGTGGTGAGAAGGCATCGACAATGTCGTCGATGAGCGCATAAGAAATCCAGTCAGACGAAACTGTAATGTAGTCTCGCAGTTGACGTATTCGCCGACGTACATTGGCAGGGTGCGGTGTCGGGGTGAAGTGAAATGAGAGGACGCCGTCTCGAAAGACGACAATATACATGTTGACTGGCTCAAGATAGTCGTCCGAGTTGGGGTCTTGCTGAAAGGACCTGAAAGAGATGAGGTAGTAGTTGCGAAACAGTTCCACCTTTTCACGCTGCTCCTCCATCGACACGTCTTCGCAAGTCAGCGGGTGAATGCCAAATGCTGAACTCAGTATTTTCATCTCCGAGTCTGTTGGCGAGTTGACATCAAGCCACCAAGTGTTGCCAGTTGTGAACAAGTCTTGAAAAGACTGATCTTCTTGTGGAAGCTCGTACAGGGTCGGAGAGTGAATGGTCGACTGCAACTCATCAGAAAAAAATGTGAATCGGAAGGGCCTAGCATCTTCATCGTTGCGGTCGTACGATGTCCATCCACCACGGTTGCGGTATTTTCCATTGACCAGCATGGGTTCGCTGAGCTTACGATGACGCCACTCTAGGTTCGTTGCGCCATCTTCTTTTTGCTCGACCTGCTCTCGCGCCCACTCTGTCAGTTCTTCAAAGTCAATATGGCCGTGCACGGCGCCATCGTCGCTCAAGGGGAAGCACACATCTTCTTCGGCACGAGACATGAGCCGGCCTCGCTTATCGCCGTCTTCTGCCTCTGAAAAGACTGAATCAGTCGGTTCGTCTCTTGGGACGCGTGATCCACGACGCTGCTGGGGAGGGGATGTCGAAATGGCATCCGGCAAATCTGCAAGATTGTTAACTTGGTCTGGAGCCTGTTCAGTTCCAGAAGCACCCTTGTGATGTGCATACTCGAGCACGCGCTGAGCCATTGACATGCTCAGTGTATCACCATTTTCATCACGACCACTAATTGATTCGCGAATACGCCCTGGAGCCGAAGCAAGCAATTCCACACTGGCTCGTCTGGAACCGAAGGAAGAAGGAATGGAAGGCGGGTAGTTTGGGTTTGGCCCACGCTCAGTCTCATCTGTTGCGCCATACACATTGTCAGAGTCACGACGCAGATAGCCACCAGGCATAGGTCTGAAGGAGTGTTGGGAGGACGACGTGCGCCTGTTTTGTCTATTGTTCTTAATGAGCGTCGAACGTTCATTGTGGTCAGATGAGTCGTCTGACGAGTCTGTGCCATCGCGGCCATCATTCTTGCTGTACAGGCCAAGATTGCTTTGCTTGCGGGCAGACCGACTGCCGCGGTGCTCGTTGCGCTTGCCCTTGCGACGGGAGGTATTTGGGAGAAGGAACGAGGCACGCGGCAACGAGCCGATATGCTGTCGATGATCGTTGAAGAGCGCTTCAGAGTCAAGAGATGTGGATGAGCGATTGCGCCGCATGTGCTCATTGCCATAACCCATTCCAAGCGTCGGTATTTGGCTGCGCGAGTTGTTCCTCGAGTTGCGCTGCTGCCTGTCACTGCCCCGAGACCCGGTCCGCTGGGGGTCTGGGCCTTCCAGTGTTTGTGACTGGATTGTGCTCAAGCTAGGTCGCGACTGCATCGGGTCTGATCCTGTGCGCGGCGATGCTGGCACTTCATCATCTCGTGAGAAGGAATCCTTATTAGTAGACATACTGTCTTCCAGCAGGCTCCCTCTAATCAGAGCCTGGAACGAGTTTAAAGGAGATGTTGGCGCTTGGGTTGGCTTTGTGGGTGGTCAAATTTCTGCTGCGAACTGAGATTGCGACGTCATGAACAAGGGACTTAGCTATAAGACTACTTGTGCTGTGTAAGTATACACGGCTTGTTGACCTATAGGATGCTGCATTACTGTGCTATGATGTCTTATCCACCTTGGCCTCCGCACTGACCTTGTCCTTATCGCGTGACCCACTCACCAACGAGAACAGCGTATTGATGACTCCCGTCTTGCCGCCCTTACTCGTCTTGTGTAAGATCTCCGCATCCTTGAGAGATGCACGACCAGCCAATGCAGCAGGTGGTGGTACATCTTCCTCAAAGTTGCCAATAGCAAAACCTTCACGTTCTCCGCGGGCATACTCACGCGCTCGTTGTCTCTGCAACTTTGCCTTGCGTTTGCCATACCGACGATCATGCATTCCGCGTGCCGCCATGAATTTCTTCACTGGACCAGGCTTGATGACGCCAATATCATTTGGGTCCAAGTGTAGCATGGACAAGTCCTTGACAGGTTCCATCGGTCGAATCTCGCCGTAAATGCTGACACGCTCTCGAATCATGTGGTCAACATAGACTGGCTCAACGCCTGTGACGGTGACTTTTGGGCGGGTCGAACCTTTCCTGACCGCCGTCTCCTCTTCATCAGAAGCATCGTCAGGATCTGCCCCTGACTCTGTCAAATTCTGCTCAACAAGATGCATGCGAGTAAGCAGATTGGCAATGTCTATCTGTTGTGGCCCCTCAAAGCGAGCGAGTGCCCACAGTGAAAAGTTGGCAATGGCACGGTACATGTACTTTGCAGGCCGGCACATGGCGATCGTCGGTGTGACGTGACAGCAGTCATCGTACACTTGAAGGTGTACTTCCGTAGGCCCATATTTTTTGAGCATCTCGCGCTGTCGTGGGTCTGCATCCAGATAAAAGTCCATGGGAGGATAGGATGCCGGGTTGGCAGCCTTGTGCGCAACATAAATAATCTCGTCACGCAAAAGCTCGCTACCGCCACACATAACAAAGAGCGGACACAGACCACCGAGGGAGCCTGCAATGACGGGTGAGACCAACGGATGCGTGAGCTGCTCATTTGTGGCATACAGTTGCACCTGATCCACAATCTTGACACATTTGCCATCAATCAGCAGACTGCCATCGTTGCCCTTCATTACGAGACGTCTACTGCTGTGTAGTGCATAGTCTGCCTCGGTAGCTTCACGGACCGTATATCCAAGTCTATCGTTTACAGTGACTTCCTCGTGAGCATCTCCCTCGGCATCGTCTTCTTCATTGTCGCTTGTTGCGGCAGAGTCGTTGCTTTCATTTTGAAGGTCGCTTAGCGTCATGTTGCGAGCAGCAGCAATGTCTTCTGTGGTAGGCGGTGGCCAGGCGATAGATGGCTTGTGCTGGAAGCCGGAAGGCGGGATGTAGTCGCCAGAACTGTCTCCCATGATGCTCGGGAAGGAATGGTTGAGGTCGACCCAGGGTGAGATGAGCACACACCCTGCTGGGAGAGGAAGGCCCTGGTCCCGAATGACAGTGAGTAGAGAGAGACACATACCGCCGCCTGCCGAATCTCCTGACAGGATGATCTCTTCTGGCTTGAATTGCTTGAGCAGGTAGAGATAACATGCAAGATTATCATGAATGCCGCAAGGTGCTGGATATTGAGGTGCCAAACGGTAGTTTGCAGCAAACGCACGACCACCGAGCTTGCGGGCATGTCGCTGGATTTGGTAGCGGTGTTCATCCACTGAGCCAAAATAGTATGCGCCACCATGAATGTAAAGGATGACACGCTGAGGCCTGGTGGGATCTGCCAAACGTCGTTGCTGGTCCTTCTTCATCTCAATCCACTCGCAGGTGAGTGCTTCGAGGCGATACTGCCACCATTTGCTACCGCCAAATACAGCGATTCCTTGCTCTCCGAGCCTTTCAATCAAATGCTGAGCAGCTTCATCCAGGAAGGACTGCTCCATTACGATTTCCTGCTTGGAAACCCATCCGGGCGTGGGTATCTTGTTGGCTGTGAATGACTGGACCTGCTCTACAGTATGCTTTGCGCCATACTCGAGGAACTTTTTGACAAGGACGATGGCTTCGTGATAGGCAAGCTCGTGCCGTGGATCATTGGTCGGGGGCTTGTCTGCGAAGTGCTGAAAGAATGTCTTGAGGAAGGCTGGTGTCGTATTGACTGCGACCTGGAGAAATGGTCAGTCTAGCTCTGTCTGGAACGTCAATGCGACTTACACTTGCGGTATTGAACGGCATGAAGAGAGGGTGGCCCGTGTAGATGGGCAGATGAGGGGTGGTTGTTGTTGCGGCTGTTGAGAAGGAAAAGCGCAACGGCAAAACATTTCATTGTCGTCATTGCCGCAGACTCATGCACTGTACGCGAAAACAGCGGACTAGTACGGCAGACCAATCGAGGGAAGCCGGGCATTTGTGAACTATCTATGAAGACCTGGAAGACTACCGTGTTCCAAGGATGAGCAGAGACGATCATGCTGCAAAGCTACTTTCGTGCTCTGGGTTATTCACAGAACCCATACAGTGTACTGATGAGAGTTCTAGCTCGACATGGGGAGCTCGTGTACAGAAGGGAGTAGTGTGTGTGATACTGATGCCGTATACGAGGCGAAAGTGCTGAAGAGGATCAGATTGGGCAGACTTTGCGCAAAGACACTTGCTTGCAAGGCTGAATACCAAAATTACATGCTCCGCTAGTCTCGTACAATCGCTTCTCAAGTTTGTGACCCAGTAGCTGCAACGAACCCCTGGACTGCTCCAGACAGGCCCAACTAGCAAGTGTCCATGACCGTAAGCGGGTCAATTTGAGCGAAAGTCGTTACAAGGATCTCGACAGTCATGTACAAAGCATCACCCAATCACGATCACAGGAAGACCTGGCCCAGCAATAGAGCACTCAGAGGATAGACCAAAGTGATGATAGAGGCAAAATTGAATTCCCGCAGCTTTGTATGATGCACAGAAGAGATGGCTATTCTACAAATTCCAGTTACGCTTCTCGCTGCTGTACGGAAGCTCGTTGAACGCCTGCCTTGCCTGATCGATACGTGGCTCGCGTATACCCACTCCTGGTACAAAGCCTCCCTGGTGAATGCTGCATCGTTCATCTCCTGCAGATCAAAAGAAATGCTCTCCGCAAACCTTAAATTTGAACCCACCCAGGGACAACGACAATGACCAGCATACACAACCATCTAGCGGAGGCCATCAGGTGAGCATGGATGCAGTGATTCAAGAGCAGATGAAAAGATGGCAATCAATAGCCACAGCAGAGAACCGTACTCCCCTCGTCATCGGTGCAGGTCTCCCACGCACAGGAACAAGCTCCACCTTTGAGGCACTCAACACGCTTGGCTTTGGCGCAATCATGCACATGGCCGTTAATTTTCAACAGCCTTGGCGAATCGATATTTGGCGAAGGGCACTCCTTGCCAAACGTCTATCTCTCAAACAAGGTGAATTCAAGCTAAAGCCGCACTATCATGCTGGGCCGGCGGAAATGCCAGACTGGTCAAGCTTTCTGCGCGGCTACGGTGCCACCCTCGACAGCCCGGCGTGTGAATTCGTGCCAGAATTCTTGGAAGCCTTCCCTGATGCGAAAGTCGTCCTGACTGTGCGTGACTCTGATGACGTCTGGTGGCAGAGCTACATGGGAACGGTTGGCAGAATCGGCGAGGCATTTGGCTTCCACAGGCAAAAAGTGGCATTGATCCCTCGACTCTACAATCAAGCCTGTCTCGCTGAAGAGATTGCTGAGTACTGGCGACAAAAGTACTGCTCTGATCTTGAGCAACAAAACTCAGCTATCGTTCACTCGCAGCACAACGCATACATCAAAGAGGTCGTCCCAGCGGATAAGCTACTCGTCTTCAATGTCAAGGAAGGCTGGCAACCACTATGTGACTTTCTCGGTGTACCAATCCCAAAGACGCCCTTCCCACACGTCAACGATTCAAATGGTGTCAACAAGATCATTACGACCGTGCAAAGGCTTGGGCTCGCAATATGGGCTTTATCGCTCGGTAGTAGTACTGTTTTTGCCATTTTGGGGGCTCGTTTGGTTATTCGTCATGGAGGCCTTGTCGCTAGCTGGCAAAAGCTTGCCTTGCGGTTGCTACGCAAGGGAAAAGCCAGCATCTGATAAATCCAGTCGTGGTAAACGGCACTGCCACTTAAACTTCGGCTCTCGTTGATTTATCTGTTGTGCTTCTCAATTGGTACAATCTTCACGACAGGCTGTCATCCTGTAATCGGGGCGAATGAATGCATCTAAAGTCGTAAAAGCCGATAAAGTCCGTCAATCATCATGTATGCACTTTTCAAAGGGCTTTTCTCTGCTCGAAAATCATTTATTGTCAATGCAAGGAGATCGACAGCTTTTGTGCGCCCGTGGTGTACGCATAAAACATTATGGCAGGACTTGCTAAATACACGGCTTTTCTCAGGAGCTTGCTTTCACGCTTGTGATACCGATGCACAACAAAGCAGGAATCAAGATGAGACCCGCGTCGACTCGTTCCACGTAGTGATTTCAAGGACGCTCTCGCTTGTACAGCTCGTTTCTGGATCAGGTGAGACGCAAAGCGGCACAGACAAATGGGAAGCAGAATCTTCAAATGTAAAATGAATGCTATGAATGAAAGGTTTATGCCAATGCTCTTGCTAAGCTCCCCGGTAAGCCATATCGATGCATCATCATGCGCAAAACTGAATGCAACTCATCTGGAATTGGAAGGCACCGATTGACCTTTAAATGCAGCATGAGGCACGCCGACCTAATAGTGTTCGCATTGCTGGTACTTCTCCCAATCAGCACTTTTGTCTGAGACATGCTCCCACTCTTGCTTCTTTCCATCTCCGTACGAGGCGTAAAACTCACCATGCTTGTCCTTCTTGTCGTCTTCCTTCTTTTCGTCTTTCTGGTCATCCTTTTTCTCATCTTCCTTCTTGTGTTCATCCTTTTTGTCGTCCTTTTTCTCATCTTCCTTCTTGTGTTCATCCTTTTTGTCGTCCTTTTTCTCATCTTCCTTCTTGTGTTCATCCTTTTTGTCGTCCTTTTTCTCGTCTTCCTTCTTGTACTCACCCTTCTTGTTATCCTTCTCGCCGGCGTTCCTTTTGTAGTCCTCATATTGGTTTTCGTAATCCTTGTACTTGTTGTAGAGATCTTCGTATTTGTTTTTCAAGTCGGCCTCTTTGTTTTTGTAGTCTGCTTCGTCGTAGTGCTTGTAGTCGTTGTATTTCGAGAATTCTTCCTTGTACTTGTCAAGCTGCTGCTTGTAATTGTCAAGAGATTGCTTGTACTCCTTGAGAGACTTTTCATCATACTTTTTGTAGTAGGATTTCTTGTTGTCGTCCTTCTTGTCGTCGTACTTGTCGTCTTCCTTCTTGTCGTCATGCTTGTCGTCTTCCTTTTTGTCGTCGCCACCTTTGTTATACTTGATCTTGGTCCAATCAATCTTATCCCAGTCGCTACTGTAATTGACTTTCGTCCAATCAAACTTCTCCCAGTCAACGTGAGAGTAATCAAGCTTCTTCCAGTCAAGGTGTTCGTAGTCGATGTCTTTGTTGTAGTCTTCTTGACCGTCCTTGCTGGCAGCAGGTAGTGCAGAAGTCAACATGATCAAGGCCGAGATGGCAAGTGCTGAGGTGCGCATATTGAGGATGAAGGGGAGTTTGGTAGTCCAAGAAGAAGAGACTTGAGGAGCTGAGGACCAAGAGACGACAGGACGACCTCTTTATACTTTTCGAGCAAAGAAGTGTTGGACTCGGGTTGAGCACTGAGTTTGCTAAACTCTCGTTGGGGATGCTTCACAACCTTCACAAGGATGACGCGATTGCAAGCTTTACGCATAGAAAGGCATCTTCCTGTGAGGATCATCCGGCAGAAGGGTCCTTCGTGGTTGTATCTGCAACCTTGATGCGCTCTTCTTCGCCGCGCCTGGAAGGTTTTGCAATACTGAGTGTCAATGGTTATCGATTCATGCCACCTCAACTAGCTTTTGTGCAGCTTGCCAAGAGCTGAGCACAGTAATTGCCTAAAATGTAGCATGGCCCTGTCGTTCCTGTGGGATTGATCTGCTTCTTAGGCCTTTGACGCGATGGTGGCAGCTGAAAACGTGCCCTAAACGAGCGCAATGTCAGAACATAGAGGCTTGGAGACTGCAGCATACTGTTTGAGTCGCCTCTTGAAAAGGCCAGATGTCCTCAGTGATCAGCAGCTCTCGCAGTCTTTCAGTGTTGTCGTCGGCTTTGAGATTTCAAACAGCACGCAACGCAACTGCCCCTGAACGACAGCAGCTGCGCACAGACAGTGTCTAGACTCTCGACGATTGATGTCAAGGCAGTGGCGAGAAGAATCGTTGTCACCGGCCTGAAATAGATCTACATGGCTGAGAGAGAGGCAAGGCGATCTAGTTGCTCGCTGAATTGTGTTGTTACGCGCTGGCAACCGCGAAACTTGCCCATCTGAACAAGACACTCACGCAACAGCGCACGCTTCTCGAGTCCGAGGACGTGTGGCTCCCACAGAGACGCAGCAGCAACTTCTACCACGACTGATGGGCCCATCAGTTCTCTGCATAATTCTTCCACACGAGCCAAGTAGCCATCTTCTGCAGCGATTCTGCGAGCATAGAGCATGAGCGTTTCGCGATATTCATCTCGTGAACGCAGCAAAAGGGCAGCAGCAAGCCTGTTTTCCAGATGCGCAATAGATGCAGCTGTCTCGAGTCCTTCAAAGCCTTCTCTTGTGAGCGCCTGCTTGACTATCCGCCCGAGCAGACGCCCTCTCCCTTGTCGCATCAGCTCATCATTGGTCTTGCGCTCCAAAGCCCCCAATACACCACCAGATATCGCTGTCTTTGCAGTCCCATTCGCTGATTGAGTTTCGAATGCGCCGTTCCGGGCCAGTCCACCAGCACTACGTGGTAGTGATGTGCCGTCCCAGTAATTGCTTGAGACTGCCCACCAGCTCTCTGACAACTTGACGAAGCTGAGTAGATCCTTGTCGTAAACACAGCCATCTCCATTGCTGAGCGTGATAATGGGTATTCCCTGGTTTGTGATGCCAGCCTGTGTGATGCTTGCTCCACGCGTCAGCTTGTCGTATATACTTGATGCTGCATCAAGAATCGGCGCCAAGCTTACTGGAGCGAACAAAGCTTTGTGTTCGCGCAAGTCCCAGACGCGCAACATACCGATGGCGGAGATAGTCATGAGAAATGTCTCGCGACCTTCAAGGAATGCAGGTGCCGCCTCGAGGACGAGCTCTGATAAGAATCGTCTTCCCGAAAGAGTCCATATCAAAAGTCCTCCATTTTCGCAGGCAGCAGCGACGTAATGATCGGTGCCAATGAGCAACACGACAGGTGATTGAATGTAGTCGGTCCACGCGACACGACCCTTGCGAACAAATGAGACACGGACGGGATCTTGGCTGGTCTCCTTCGCCGGGTTGCGTGCCTCGAAAACGTACTGGATCCCGATAGTATTAATGTGACTGACGAGAGACTGAATCTTGGGTATGCCAAGACGGACAGCAGCTGTCGTGGCAGCAGGATTGACTGCAGCGGGACGCATAAATTCGGGCGCATCTCTTGAATCCCTGATAGAACCATCGGCAATGCGTTTTGCACTTGGCATGTCGTCTTGAGACTCGGCTGATCTTTTGTTGCCTAGAATCAATGTCGGAAGACCACCTCTTGGTAATGCTAAACTAGGTTGCGATATTTCAAGTTGATGCTGTTGTACCATCGAGACTTGCGGCGGTGCATTGTGTCGTGATATTGAAGATGACTGTGCCGGCCCACTCGATATGAGTTGAGGCTGAATGCGTTTCTTGCCATTGACCATGGTCACCTTTTGAACATAAGGTCGGACGGGTGAGTCAGGAGCAGTTGGTACAGTGATTGTCGTAGTTGCCATGGCGGTGCTTTCTGTGTGTGGCACCGCCGTATCCTCGGCCACGACAGCTGCCTCGGCAGGCTTCTCGAGTGGCGGAGTGCGTGTCGCTGATACTGCATCTAAGGTCGAATTTCCTGTCAACTGTGGAAGATGCTCTCGCTTGCTCTCCTCTTCGGCATGACGACTCCTGTCCTCTAGTGCGAGTTGCTCGACAGACTCTGGCAAAATGTCGCCCTGTCTTCCAGCTCCATACTTACTGAGCACGGACTCATTCACATCTGGCCCTTGAGCCTTGCCAAATTCTCCTTCTTCAAAACGCAAAAGGGTGATTGACCCATCAAAGCTGCAAATGAATAGCGACAATCCATCTGGTGTCCAGGCAAGGTCAGATGTACTTTGCTCGGCTACATCAGCAACAGTTGTAATGGGCCGCGACCGAGTGGTGTTCCAGATTGATAAGACGCGATCTTGTCCTGCACAAGCGATGACGGTCAGTACATCTTCAGTGTCTGCGCGCTGAAACAAGACGGGGTTGAACTTGACCACTTCTACGGCTCCCTCATGTCCAATGAGTGAGATCTCACTTGTCCATGTACCTCTGTTGATGATAGCAGCTGCACTGACTCGACCATTCATGGCGTTGGCACCACCAATATGCGAGCCGTCTGGGGACCAAGATGGTCTGCGGAAATACGTCGAGATGGGCGAGCTCAGAAATGGGGCGCTGATAGTTGCTTCGCAAACATAGTCCGATATGCGCCAAACTTTGATAGTCCGGTCGTCTGATTCTGTTGCAAAGTACTTGCCTGCTGGATCAAAAGTAACTCCCTTGACGGATGAAGCATGAGAAAGCGTCTTGATCTTTTCGTACGTCGAGCCAGACCACACAATCACATTCGAGTCCAGTCCAACACTCACGAGCAAGCTCGAATCGTATGACCATCCCAGATCCACAATGTCATTTTCGTGGCCGACCAAGCGCCTGTACACTTTCCAGACTTCCTTGACCACGTCAGTCTCACCGTAGCTCATCTTCGGAGCAACTGATCGCTCGTCTCGCTCCCAAATGATGAGCATTTTATCGTCCGAGCCACTCGCGAGCCATCTGCCATTTGGGCTGAAGCGCACGCTCAAAACACCGCCAGTATGCGCTGGCATGGTTGACAGAAGCCCAGTCTCAGAGTCATTTTCGTCCGATGAATTGAGACACGCTGATACACTCCAGACGCGAACCTTGCCGTCTAGGCCGCCAGTTGCAAGACGCGCGCCGTCGGGCGACACATCAAGCGAATAGATGGGTTGTCGTAATCCTCCTTCGTCAAAATGACCAAGCCATCCAGGCCTGATGTTCCACATAAATCAGAGCACAAGCCCGAGAAGAATATTAAACACTCACTGACTTGAATTGGCGCGACAATTTGAACTTTGTCACGATCGTGGTTGCATCCATTTGAATTGAGTGTAGTTACACTTCTCGCAGTCACATAATACTTCTACATTCAAAATCTCCTATGTCGAAATGAATGAGTCTCAGGGATGTAGGCGTAGACATACAGATTCTGCCTGGCGACTTACCAACGATGACACGGTTGAAAGACTTCTGCTTCTTCACTTGGGCAATCCACGACACCGGAAGCGTCCAGGTGTTGATGATTGATATACTGTCTGCAGGGATTCGACTGAACTATCGCCTTGATACAACTTTGCCACGTTAAATGAAGAAGATTACAACGTCAATGGCAGCGCTCTTAATGCATAAGAACAGTTTGCATCCATATTGTCCAGCGGGTCCAGTGATCTGTCGACTAGAAGCAGAAATTGGCAACGCTCGGAAGAGGACATTGAAGCATCTGTCATACAAGCTTATCTTGCCAAGGGCACTTTGAGTGTTGGTCATCTTCGAGATTGTAACGCCTCTCGAGCACATCAAGCAAGCTCTCTGCAGTGGCATGTGCCCGCATGAGGATATTCAACTGCCCATCCTTGTAGTGCTTCAAGTTCTTTAGCAGCTCTTCTTCATGCAGACCTGGAGCAAAGGCATCGCCGCTGGCGTTAATGGCTGAGAGTTTTGACTGCAGCATCTGAACAAGCATGTCAAAGACCTCTAGGTCAGTCTGCAGGCCAGGGGAACGGGTTGTATGAATCTGTTCAAGCTCAGTCTTTCCCATGTCGGCTAGATGTGCCACTTGTTCTTCGTCCATGAAGTGTCCACGTATAGTGGCCACAAGCTCCCACGGAAGTACCCCAAACACAGACGCTTCATCATTCATGTGCGCTTTCAAGAAAAAGACCACAGTATTCACCCCTGACCTTTCGAGTTGAGCACTCGTTGGATTGGTTGCTTTCGCCATCTTTAGTGCAACGGTATCGTAAGGGTTGTTCTTGATTGTGAAGCCGTAGCCAAGTAGAAGCTCTTCATTGGACTTTGGCCCATAATTGTTTAAAAGCGTGGTCCCTGCACTGATCGCCTTGCCAGTCTTGAATGTGACGTGGCGTGCTGAAGGGTCACCAATCCAAGCAATGGGAGTGTCTGGGGCGTGATCAAGCATGTCAAGAAATGGTAGCAAGATTTCTTCTGGTTTGTCGAGGTCCGGTTCCTCCAAGTGTAATAGTGCAAGACTGAATGCTCGTGAAGTCAGTACAGAGTGAGCCCAGGCGTAGTGTTCCCATGGGATATTCAGTGATATCTTCTTGCAAAGACTATCATGCTGTTCTTTGAGATCTCTTAGTCGAGCCATGCCCGCACCATGGAGGTTGGTACCCATGAGCAACTGCCACTGTGAGCTCGTCCAGTGGTACGGAATGGTCGGAAAACTTCTCGGCAGTGATGCAATGTAAGCTTGATGGGCAATGTTCCGTCTTTCATCCAACAGATACAAGATGAGAGCATCATGCGAGCATATAGAATCACGCAGCTCCAGCGTTCTGCGAGCCAGTTGAGGGGTGATGATAAGCTCGTACGGAAGGCTCAAAAGCGACTCCCCTTCCGCGATAGGCCCGTGCGTAATTATGCAGCGATTCGCGCACAGCGTAGCGTTTCTGTGAAGTGAACCTCCGTTCGAGATGGCCCAGTCATACAAGGCATCCATCTATAGCTCAAGCGAACGCAATCGAGCAAGCAGACACAAGGGGCTAGAAATTGCCCTGCAGCTGTATTTCACTAAGCATGGGACATCTGAACAGTCACAATGCGGTCCGAGGTTGTGAGTCTTTACAGATATATCTTGACTCGCAGAGCTTTGACCTACACGAGTCTTTCAATTAATGAAAGTCGAGTTGCTTAAAGATAGACCGCACGCGGGGAAACGCGCTGTAGAATAGGAATCATCACACGAACACCGCGCGCTGATACAACAAGAAGGCGCTCATTGCTATCTTGAACTCAGCATACACAGAGCCTGGCTTCCTATCTGCTCTCATCTTTATTTGCTTCTTTGTTACCAATGGTACGCATGCTTCCCTACGCTTTTCATCTGTCAATCCTTATCTAACATTGTGCTTCGCAGATTGGGAGATTGGTTCATTACTCCTTTGATGCTGTTGTCGTCTCTGCAATGCTCGCAGGCATAAAGCGCTCCACGGGATTGTCGCCAAAGACGAGTAGCATTGAAAATAAGGATATTCGAGGCGCAGTAGATCGCTATCTCGGCGTTGGTGAGTGGGTCATGGATGTCAGCATTGGCTACATGAGCAGCAGCGCTTACTTTGAGCGCAAGCGCTAGCAAGATTTCTACAATGGTCTTACAATAGCGAGATTATTGCTTCAATTCATTCAAAGTGCTTATCCTTGACTCGCCGCATGGTCATGCTAATGCGATCACCGCGGGCAATAGTCTGGCCATCGATTATGTCGCTTTCGATGCTCTCTATGCAATGCTCCCATTGATAGCGAGCCTGACCTGAAACCAGGAGTAATGAACGTGGATGCAGTACAATAGACTTCGTGACCGAATGGTTGTCCACTCGCCGAAATAGCATCCGCGCAGAGCTCAGTAGTGACAAGATAGCAATACCGTCATCAAAGCGGAGCAGGTCAATATGCCAGTCGATGCCTTGCCCGGGCTTGTAACGCTGTACGATGGCTGCCTCGCAATCAAAGCCTGCCCAGTGCTCAGCTTTCCAGTCCTCCGGGATAACGTCCTCAGAAACGAATGTGAGGTAGTCTGGTAAAGGGGCAAAGTGGTGCATCTGGACAGATGCCGTAGACTTAGAGCCTTGCATTGTCTTCAACTGACTATTGTCATTATCGAGAACTTCTCTTGGCAGCAAGCGTAAAAGTTGGTCGGCATACTCGACGCTGATTGCGTCTTGAAGCAGAAGCAGACCATCAATCTTGTCAAGACGATTGATCTTTCTTGAGGCTATGAAAGCTGCTGTCTGCATGCATCAATTCGTGGGCACACGGTCGATCGAGGATCCGACGATGTGAATGACTGAAATGATCTAGACTTTGCCGCACGAAAGACTATGCATATGTACCGATGCTCATGTGCCGTCCTTGTAGCGTGAGAGGCTTGTGCACTTTTGGCCGCTTCATTTGTGAGCCCCATTTGGCGCGCAAGTGTTTTCATGAGCAAGCTCTACACTTGACAATGGATGAGCTGCTAATTGTGCTCAAGACTTCAGGATTACTATCTTTCGGAAGTTCGAAACGTTGAAAAGGGGTTTGTCACGTCCTCTGGGTCGCGACTTCATAGTAGCCTGTCATGGCCCATCAAAGGATGTCAGCTTCAACATGCTGGTCATTGCTGGTTTGACTGGCTTGCCCTGCGAAATGAGACAAATTGGAGCTGAGCAGACATCCGAATTGAGACATCCGCGAACTTGCTTGCTACCGTGTTCTGCATTGATGAAAAACGCTATGTTCTCCTTGAGCCCTAGACTCGAGGGACCGCTGCATTCGTTGGGCTTCCCTGTATATAGATAGTCAAGGCTGTTTTCACCGAGCTTAAATCTTAATGACCATGGCAACAGTTCTGGCAGCTGCAAGTACTAACGCACTCGATCGACCAACTACGACGGTGGCGCTGCTTCCACCGGCTTCTATCGTGCTCCAATTCGCAGGCCACATGCTTGTTGCTCAACCGACTCAACTTGCATGGCCCGCTCAAAATACACTCCAGTGGTGTGTTCAGGGAATGTGCCTGCGTTGCCCAGCAGATCGGTTCTTGTGGGGAGACAAGGCCATGCACAGCTTGATGGCGCTGAGAGTGCTTTCTACTTTATCGATGGCGTTGATGCTGATTCTATTTGCCATGTATATCCTCCTGCCTAAAGCAACAACACAGCGGTCCATTTTCAAGCTGGGCTATGTTGGGTCGGCCATCGCGCTTGCTCTTGCCTTTATGGTCGGTATTGATGAAGGTCAAGGTGGACAGTGCTACGATGAGGCCACGCGGGCCGACGCTCTTCATGTTCCGCGCTGTCTAGTCTCAGGCTTGCTCTTCGTTGGAGGCTACTTGGCAGAGCGCATGTGGGCATTACTTTGGACTGTCGATACGCTTTGTCTGCTTGTCTTTGATGTGGGCCTTTTTCGCAAGCGGCCTTGGATACTTGCGCTTATTGGCATCATCATACCCGCAAGCTTTGCAATGGCCTCTATTCCTTGGCTGCGATCAGACTACGGACCAGTTTGCGGGCCTAGTACCAAGCATGCCCTCTTGTTCTTGATGCACATTCCAACTATCGCGATCGATGTGGTCAGTGTGTTACTGGAGATCGTCATCTTTGGATATGTTGCTACCAAATTCGGCCAAGCAGTACAACAAACTGGCGAACGCCATGCTCACCTGGCCGCCATCAAGCAGACTGCAAAACTTCTATGGAGACCTCTCACCTTCACTCTTTTCAGTTCTTTTGGTATGATTTCCTTTGTTGTTGGGTATGTTCCATTCAAGGAGGTTTACGTTGAGGCTGGGTATCTTGAAGAGTCAACGCTCGCTGGGATGGCTCCACCGCGCATCTATGCCTACCGCGATCGCCTCGCTGCGAACCGCTTTGACTACAATGCGTGTTCGTATTTCAGCGACTCTCTCATTAGCTACTCCAAGGGCATGTCACCATTCATCTATGCCTTTGTCTTGTCGTTTTGGTTCTTCGCAACTGCGATGCGGCCGAAGATGCTTCGTATGGCTTGGTCGAAACGTTCGTGGACGCGTAGCTCAAGCCCGTCGACATCATTGACGGGTGGTTCGCCGCAATTCAATGAAAAGGATTCGCAAAGCAGTTCTCTCAGCAAGCTAGACACAATCACCGCCCGCGAAGGTACACCGGTAGTGGTATCGTCAACTTCCAGCCACACGACAATGTACAGCGCTTCCGCTGACAAAGGCTGCGCGAGCTTTATAATACAAGAGGATAAGCCAGCGGCGCTGCTTCAAAATTCGCTGAGCGATATCCCAACGAAGTCGGAAGCTGCGATACCGATGATTGAGGATATCAAGCTTGCTGGAGAGATCCAGATTGCAACAGTCGTGCCAAACAGTGATTCTTTGCCCGTCCCGAAGACAGCATCTCAAGTGTCAGAAGCAAGTTCACCAAGAGCCAATATTGCTAGGCATTCTGTTCGACCACGTCGAGCGTCTGCTGTGTTGGGACTTGAACCGCCGTCATGCCCTAGTAAGACTGGTCCTTTACCGCCCATTCCTAACCTTTCAAGCAATGGACCAAGGGCTGTGCTGTCTTCAGACCAAAGGACGGAGTATGGCGCTTTGCCATTTGTCGATCGAGGGTCTCCCAGCAGCCAATCATGAAACTTATTGACGATGCTTCTTATGAGACTTATTTAGTTAGCAGGTATGTAAATTCTTTGGGTCTTACCTCTATTGAGTGGTTTCAAAACCAACCCCTGATACGAGGCCATCTCAATTATCTCTGGATTTCTGAACGACCACAACGTTCACACTACAGCAAACTCCGTCGACTGTTAACACTGAGCTTATATGGGAAGCCACCATGTCGCTCTACTCTTCTCTTGACGTTTCTAAAGCCGCTGCGAAGAGACAACCTGCTCCCCGCAAAGAGAAAGCATCGCTCTATCATGACATGCCAGTAATGGCCGAACTGCCTGATAGCCTCAATCGACGTTCCCCCTCCGACGAAAAGCCTTCTTCCTCACAGAGCTACAATGCGGCTCTGCAATTCCATCTGCCGCGAAGAAAAATGGGAAACAAGCAAGGTAGAACGAGTCGACCTCTACATACCACAGCCGCCGTTCTACCATTTATTGCGCCAACGAAGGCCTATGAAGCCTATACAAATTACAACGTGGAAGATGTCGCTGAGGAATATCGCCAAAGCAAAAAGCAAAAGACAAAGAAAATTGCACCTGTGAGGACCAGTACAACAGATTGGCAAGCGAGCTATGACCCGCGCCGGCCGATTGATTTGAGTGATTGGCTGTTGAGTGACGAGCGCATTGAAGAGCTTGAAGAGTGGAAGAAGATCAGGCAGAGACGTCTTGCGGCATCGGTCGTCAATGCTGACGACAATATCGATGCGTTGCCACTGCCTTCCAATTACGCTCAGCAGAAGACGCGGTCCACTTCTCCACAGCAAAGGCCCCCCACACAGCCTAGTCTTGCGCCTGGACAGAAGGGCTTTGCAGCACGCTACATGGCTGCTCAAGGCTGGCGCAAGGGAGACGGTTTAGGCACGGCTGGTCAAGGTCGTCTTGCGCCGCTCTTTGTACGGCCGGGTAAAGATGGGATTGGCCAAGTGATTGACAAAGACCGCCAAACTCCTCGGGAACGGCCAAGCAAATCAGTTTTGCTCATTGGACTCATCAAAGCTGAGCAGGAAGTAGATGACATGCTACAGCAAGATATTGGAGATGCCTGTACCGCGAGTTATGGCGCCGTGGAGCGTGTTCAATTGGACTGGCGGTCTGGTAGAGTCGTTATTACCTTTGCGGAGGTGCAGAATGCCGCTCAGTGTGTCTCTAGTATTGGTTCGCGGCGATTCTGGGGTGAGACGGTGCATGCCAGCTTCATTGCGTAGACTTGCCTAGCTCATCTCAAGCCTGTAGCTGCTGCCCCTGTCACTTTCGCGTGTGAATTTTGCTCGTGACCGTGACCGCGAGCGCCCGATTGATGAAGATAAGCTACAGACCTTGCTATACATACAGATGAGTGCAGAAGCACTAGCAAAGCTCTCCCTTAATGACTCGCAAATCAAGGATTGCCTCAAGAAACCAAAGTTTGCAGCGTCTTTGCTCGACGTGCTTGCAGAGTCAGGTGCTGATGCGACGGATAGACCGACTGGAGCGCTCTTGATGACGCTTGCGTTGACGGCAGAGAAGAAGAAGCTGGAGCAGAGCAAGCGGGCATACACCGCGCGTGCTGTGGTGGATGGTCGTCTCAAGACGGCAACCCAACTTGATGGTATGCTTGCATTCTATCACACTGGTTTCAATCTAACAGGTAGCGGCCATCGCATACTGCATCAGCATTAAAGACAATCAGGTTGATGATGCTGCGTTCGACCAGGCTAGCGGTGTTGGCATTACTGTCTCAAAGGAGCAAGTACGAGCTGTTGTGGATGACTTTTTGACGCTCAACAAGGCCACACTCGAGGAAGAGCGCTACAAGTTCCTGCCAAAAGTAATGCAGACTGTTCGGGGTGACGAACGACTTCGCTGGGCAAACCTCGCAGACCTCAAACCGGCGGTGGAAGCGGCTGTGCTTGCCATGATCGGACCCAAGGACGAGCGAGATCAGGTTGTCAAGAAGAAAGCACCCAAGGCAACAGAGGCTGCAGCAGAGGTGACAGCCACGACGACGGATATCTTCAAAACAGGCTTCCTTGGCGCCTTGCATCCTGTCGGTGGCAACCCTCAACTCTCAGAATCACTCCGTGAAGCGCACCTGCGAGCATGTGGTGGCAGAGTACAGACGCGATTTCCTCCGGAACCCAACGGTTATCTCCATATTGGGCACAGTAAAGCGATCACGGTCAATTTTGGCTACGCGCGTGCACATGGCGGTGTCTGCTACCTGAGATTCGATGATACGAACCCGGAAAAGGAAGAGGAGAAGTACTTTTTGGCCATTGAAGAGATGGTTGCTTGGCTAGGGTTCAAGCCCTTCAAAATCACCTACTCGAGCGACTACTTTGATCAGCTGTATGCCTTTGCTGAGCAATTGATTCAGAACGGCAAGGCATATACCTGTTCATGCACAGATGAAGAGATCAAGCAAAATCGCGGCGGAGAGGAACGTGGTCCTCGGCTTGCATGCAAGCACCGTGATCAAGACCTAGCACTCTCACTCGAACAGTTCAGAGGGATGCGTGATGGTGCCTATCCACCACGCTCCATGACCATGCGCATGAAGCAGGATTTGGAGGATGGGAACCCACAAATGTGGGATCTGATTGCGTATCGCGTTTTGAGCACCCCGCATCATCGAACCGGCGACCGTTGGAAGATTTACCCAACCTATGACTTTACACACTGTCTGGTGGATTCACTAGAAAACATTACACATTCGCTCTGTACAACGGAGTTTGTCCAGAGTCGTGTGAGTTATGAATGGCTATGCGATGCATTGGCCGTGTACAAGCCTGCTCAGCGCGAATATGGACGTCTCAACCTCCAAGGCACCGTCATGTCGAAGCGCAAGATTGAAAGACTCGTGACGGAAGGGTATGTGCGAGACTGGGATGATCCACGGTTGTATACGCTTGTGGCTCTCAAACGACGCGGCGTACCGCCCGGTGCAATCTTGGCCTTTGTGGCAGAGCTGGGTGTGACGACCAACATGACGAGTATCTTGACGGACAAATTTGAGGCGATTGTGCGGAATTACCTGGAGCTGTCTGTGCCGCGCCTCATGCTGGTGCTTGAACCACTCGAGGTGATTTTGGAGAATGTTGCAGATGACTTTCAAGAGGTGTGCAAGGTGCCCTTCAATACAAAGGATGCAGCGATGGGGACGCACCCTGTGACATTGACGAAACGGTTCTTTATTGACAGGTCTGATTTCAGAGAGGGCTTGAGCAAAGAGGAGCAAGCTGGGTTCTTCAGACTGACGCCCGAGCAGCCCGTTGGCCTCGTCCGTGCTGGACATGCGATTCGCGTCCTGCACGTCCAACACGACGCGTCTGGTCGACCGACCAGCATCAAGGCACATTACCAAACAGAGCCAGAGTGTGCTGGGTTCAAGCCACGCACGCATATCCAGTGGGTTCCCTCTGTGGGTGCCATCAAGGCGACTGTGCGTGTTCAGTCTGCGCTCTTCCATTCAGATGATCCAAATAGCCATCCTGATGGATTCTTGGCGGATGTCAACCAGGACAGCGAACAAGAGTTCAAGGATGCGTTGGTGGAGCCTGGATTCAAGCATGTTTGGCAGCATCGCTCATGGCCAAAGGCGAACGCTGAGGCCGTGGCTTCTGGTGAGGCCGGTGCTGTGGCTGCTCAAGCGGAAGCAGATTCCGCTGTGCCTGGTGCAGAGACATGTCGATTCCAGGGATTGCGCGTGGGTTACTTTACGGTGGATAGCAAGGATGCGAAAGTGGATGCCCAGGGTGAGGGTCTGTTGGTGCTCAACAGGATCGTCTCGCTCAAGGAGGATACAAGCAGAAAGGCGGTCAACAAGCAAAAGTAGGTAGATGCAATGCGATGAAGCTATGAAATAGACGTATAGGAGCAGTATCTCTACTTGTCCTTCTTGGATGCGGGCTTTCCCTTCTTGGTGCCACGAACCTTCTTCTCTCTGTTCTTGCGCTGCTTCCTTTGCTGCCTTGAGGCCTTGTCGATCTTGGTGGCAAGACCCACACGGACTTGCCTGTAGTGTGGCTCGAACTTCTTGAGAGCATCGACCGAGTCGTAGATGAGGGCAAAGCCAGTTGACTTGCCGCCACCAAACTGTGTGCGGAATCCGAACGTGCTGACGGCTTGTTTGTCGACATTGTACATCTGAGCGAGCTTCTCAGCCACATCAGCCTTGCTGGCGTTGGCCTTGGATGGGTGGAGGACATCGACAATCATCTGCTTGCGCTGCAAGAGACGGTTGGTGAGGAACCTGCGGGTGCGGAGGGTGATGGCGTCTGACTATAAAAAGGGGGTATTAGAATCGGGGGAACTTCAGCACTTCCATTTAAGCCAGGGCAGACTGTGTATCCAGGACACACGGCCTTGTCTCATGCTGCAGCTGGCGGATAAGTGTGAAGACGGAAGGATCACTCCATTCCATCGCCTGCTTAGGTTGCGCTGTTTGCATGAGACGCCGTGTGCCAGCTGGATGCCTGCCCTGGTAGCTGATTGCGTACCATGATGAGTGATCTGTGTGAGCTGGGTGTCTTGACTTCCCTTGTAGAGTCTTGCTTGCTGCTGAGTGCTGCCGCTCGATTTCTTTCTCTCCTGCGGCCACAAACAAGAATTTCTGTTTATTTCTTTGTGACTCGACTTGGGATCCAGCGACAATTCTCTGCAAAGTAGAATAGAAGTGCTATAGAAGTAGCTATAGAAGCAGCAGCAGCAGCAGCAGACGAGCACTATGCCTTGATCCGACGGTACGCGGTATCCTTGAATCCAGCCTCAGGATAGCCAGCCATCACCTCAGCCGATTCTGCATCCCACTCCTGCCGCCAAAAGTGCACACCAACAGCGTGCAATCCATTCTGCTGTGCATAGTGTTGTGGGTGAAAACCGAGCCTGCTGATGGCACCGGGCACCTGACTCGCGAGGGGCGCGTTCGGTTGCGGCGGCGTGCCTGGTAGTTCCCAAACAAGCACACACAGACGGTGGTACGGTGTGCCCTTTTCTGGATGGGGTGGCACCCAATCTTGCAGGACCACGCCATTCTCTGGTCCAACGGTCTGCTTTGTTGGACTCACCATGATTCCAGTTTGTAGATAATGCAGTCGCGTTGTGAAGCTGTCGTTCGCAACATCCGGTACATCGGCATCGACAATAGCCATGGCGAGCTTGCGTTCGTGTGCCTGAAAGGATTGAATCAGGACACTCGGTCGCCCACTCGCTTGCCGTGAGCCAACGAACGCGCCAGGCTCAGGCCGGATGTCTTTGCCCGTCACACGATCCGTCATGACGAGTTCCACCTGCACACCCGGTGAGATGAGGGGAATCAGGTCTGGCGTCACATGCATCTGCTCAACGCGCTGCATCAACAAGGCAAGTGGTCTTCCACGCCACGCTTCTTCGGCAAGGAAGCGGTAGACTGGGCGGCTAAGGTCATAATCGCCATGCCGCGCACGCCACCGTACTTCTGGATCATCCAAGTCCAACTGTACAGTCAATGTATCGATTTGCTGCTGCAGAGCAAGGTGTCGCGCACCCTGACCGGTTGAATCGGCGGCAGCGAGCCGTTTGAGCTTAGATTTCGTAGCAGCAAGCTTGCGTTGCGTTTGAGTGCGTTCCTCTGCAATCAGCTCGAGCGCTGCATCATACGCAGGGACAACACCAAGTGGCGGCGGTCTATACTGCAGCCTAGGGAAGCTCTTATTTTGTAGTGAGCCTGCGTCTTGCTTTGCGGCAGATTTATTATTAAGCGTAGAGGGATTGAGGGCTGGTGCTTGGGTCGTTAGGATGTCTGGGTCATCGGGGATCCTGGAGGTCTCTTGCTGGAGACTGCCCGTGTCTGATGCCATAGGCCGTCTTTGACTGAGTGCATGCGCGCTGCTGCCCTGTATCTCGTGCTGCCGGAGGTGTCCATGCAGTCGACAGAGCACCTGCCTGCTACGGGAATGCATGCTGCTGTCCTCTGGCTGCCTCTCAGCAACAACACTGCGTAGACTGGATGTTGAGGAGAAGCCTGCTTGGTGTCTTGCTCTTTTCTTTCTGCTGACACGAGAACCAACCAACAACCACCACCACCAGGACCATCGACAACCACCACAGCTGCAACCATGGTCGGCCCATCGCTCGCTTCGTACATCCTCAAGTCAAAGTCCCTCACCCAGACCCTCATGCCCCTTGCACAGACGTACGCTCGTCTCGCGGGTTACCGCAAGATGGGACTCAAGTAAGTCTCTTCCAGCCATCATCATTGCTAGGCCGCCCTGGCTCCCTGCAAAGACTAACACTTAAACAGGTACGACGACTTGCTGCCTGAGGAAAATGACACGATGCAGAGAGCCATTAAGCGTCTACCGGAGCGCGAATCGTATGATCGCGCCTTCCGCTTGCGTCAAGCTTTGCAACTTTCGGCAAAGCACCACCTGTTGCCTGAGCAGGAGTGGGTGAAGCCTGGTGAGGATACACGCTACATGACACCCTTGGCGGAGGAAGTTGCCAAGGAGGCGAGTGAGCGTGATGAGTTTGATAACCTCAAAGTGCAGAAGTAGTGCTGCATGACCCAGTGATACTCCAGCCAGCGTACAGAACAAATCTTTTCCTTCCCTTGGAGTGTATCCTAGTGCTAGTCCTTGGCCTTCTTGCCCTTCTTCTTCTTGCCGCCCGCAGCTGGCTCCTTGACATCCTCGCTCGTCTCTGTCAAGTCTACCAAATCACCACCCTGGTTGCTTGTGCTCGTCTCCGCCTCCGCAAGACCTTCGGGCTCCATCAACCTCTCGGCAATCTTGCTCCTGCCGTCCTTCACCAACCGTTGCCGCCAGTCATCCATTGTGCTGGGGACGGATGCAGGCGCATACGCCCGAGCCAGTAAACAGGCTTCCGCCTCCCTACCAGCTTGCTTCAAGGTCGACACGCATCCTGCTGCATCACCCGTTGACCAACGAGCAGCAAAGGCAATATTGAATAACCCTGCCTTCCCTGCATCGTCCGCCAAGGTCTCTAAACCTTCCACATGACCCGTTGCACTGTGCAACAACAATAACGAGGGCAAATCACGCGCTTCCATGAAACAACGCTCTGCCAGCGCGAAATCCCAGTGGGACAAGGCAGCATCCCCCACCACTTTCCATTTCGCCTCAGAACCACTCTGCTCGGCAATGGCTGAGGCAGTCTCTAGTTGTCCCAGTGACAGCGCCAGTTCAAAGCGTTGTTCAGGATCCGTTGTGACGCTGAGTGCCAGATCCTTCAGTCCTCTACTCTCCAAGAATCGTGCAATCCGCGGTTTCTCCTCCTCTGGCATCGTCGCTAGCATCTCCGCTGCTTCCGCTTCTTCACCACGCGTGATGAGGGTTTGGTATTGAATGAGCTCGAGACTCAACTTGTAGCCAATGACATGCATATCCTTGTCGGCAAAATACACACGTCCATCGCGCGGGATGTACCCCAAAAAGTAGTATCCGCCATCAAAGTGAGAGACGGTGTGTGTTTGGTCGCCAATGAGGTATTGCAAGCGATTCGCACTATCCGCATAGATGAAACAATCGCCTGCCCAACGACCATTCACAACGCGTTCATTGATGGTGGCAATGACTTCAAAGGCATCTTCCACGCCGGCATCGTCATCTGAGGCTGTTCCTGCAGCTACCGCTTCATCATAGGCTGCTCGATCAAAGCGAAGCACATAAAATGCATCATCAACGCAGAGTGCAAACAAGTCACCATCCTCTGACCAGAAAATATCTTGACAACCAGCGACGTCAATACGACGCACAAGCTGACCCGATGTCCAATCAAACAAACTCACCGATTCGCCGGCACTGACACCCAGTAGGTGACCACCAAATAGGGACTCGCTCGCGAATCCAAGGTCCAGTAATCCCGCACGCTCGCGGAACTGCTTAAAGACCTTGACACCGCCGTTTGCTTCACGAATGGCATATTCATTGGAATCCACAGACCACACGAATTGTGTCGCTGCGCCAAAGGCCTTGTTGCGCCATGCAAGTGCCGTGTAGAGGATATACTCACCATCTCCACAGACCACCACGAATCGTCCATTTGGAGAATGTTGCAGCATGGCAGGATACACCTCACAGGCGCCGAGATCCTTGACTGTCAACGACAAGCGTTCACCATCCTTGAGCGCCTCTTCACCCTCTGGCTTGACAATGGCAGTTTGGATTTCTGTACCGCGCGACCAGATGAGTTTTCCTGCGGCATCCATAGAAACGGCTGGCTCCTCACGACCCATCTTAAGGACAACGCAACCTTCATCGAAGCCCATGCAGATGTCATTCCGACCCTTCAGAACACCGACACACCAAGCGCGTTCGAGGCCATATGACAAGGTTTGCTCAAGACGATACGTGCCACTGTGCCAGATTTTAATGGTTCCGTCCTCTGAGCCAGACACAATGACTGGGATTTCAGGGTGGAAGACGGCAAAAGAGACATTTGAGGTGTGTCCCTCAAGAATTTGGACGCAGGCTTTTGTCTGGTAGTCCCATATTTTGATTTGCTTGTCATCGCCTGTGGTAATCATGTAGGGTTTGTCATTTTGTGGATAGTAGTCGACGTAGTTGACACCACGATCATGTGCTTCAAGCGTGAAGTTGGCACGAGGAGAACCAATTGACCAGGTCTTGACCGTCTTATCCAAGCAGGAAGAGGCAAACGTGTTGGTGTCCTTTGGGTTGAATGCCAAAGACATGACATAGTGCGCGTGCCCTTCAAACGTCTGCTGCAACTTCCAGCTCTGATCAAAGTTCCAGCAGCGAATCGTCATATCATCCGATCCAGACAAGACGAGTGGTAAGGTTGGATGCACGGCCAAGCAACGAATATAATCTGGGTGTGCCTCGAATTGAATCACCTTCTCACCCGTATTGAAGTTGAAGCAGCGCAGCATGAAATCATCACTGCCACACACGAACCAGTTCTTACGGGCAATGAAGCGGCATGCGCGAATGGGGACGTCGGTGATCTCAAATGTCTTGATGATGGCGGAGGTCTGGTAGTTGTAAAGCAAGACCTGGCCATTGTACATAGATGTCAAGATCCATGGTTCGGTCGGATGGAAGTCAATCTATTATCAGTACTTGATTGAGGATAGTGAATGGCCGTACCGCCTTGACTCGATCACTGCGAGCCAAGTGAATGCGCTGTTCGTTAGCTTATTGCAGTAACCCAAGTTGGAATAGACGTACCTTGACATCAAGTTTCATGCCCATGCTGACTAACTATACACGCTGGGTGCAGATGAGGCTGGCCTGGTCTGTGTCGCCTGCTGGGTTGCCCTTGGACACGTCGCCGTTGTTTGCTGGGAGTCGCTGGTGCTGGTCAGTCGCTCGCTCGCTCGCTGTGTTTCTGGCGCGCGAAATTTAGCCGAGTGGAGTTCAGGGACTCTGCTGCGACGCCTACTACAAGGACTGGGCAGACATCTATAAGGACTTGGCTGACTGCTACTGCTACTGCTGCTGATGCTTGTGCTTCCTACATTATGATCCTCGCTAGACATGCTATATTTTTGCAATGCCGTGCCACACGTACCTATGCAGACAGAACATACAAATCTTCCATCAAGGCCCTCAACAGCCTGCAGAGCAATGCCCAGACCATCCAGGCTCTGCGCGCGTCAGGCAAGATGAATGTCGATGCCGTCCCAGAAATGCGTAGCTGGCTCTCCAAGGCAGGTATACAACAAGCAGACCTCGATGACCTCAATGTCATTCATATTGCCGGTACGAAAGGAAAAGGATCCACGTGTGCTATGACGGCGAGTATCTTGTCAAAATACAGGCTCGCTTATGGTCGATCACCGCGTATTGGACTCTATACAAGCCCTCACCTCGTCTCCGTACGAGAACGCATACAGATTGATGGTGAGCCACTCCCAGAGGAGGATTGGACAGACTACTTTTATCAAGTCTGGGACGCACTAGCCAAGCATGGCGACGAGAAACCCGTTTACTTTCGCTTCTTGACCTTACTCGCCTTTCGCTGTTTCATCGAAGAAGGCGTGGATGTGGTTGTGCTGGAATGCGGCGTGGGTGGGGAACACGACTCTACTAATGTCATCGAGAAGCCAGTCGTTGCCGGCATCACAAGTCTTGATATCGATCATGTCCATGTCCTTGGTCATTCATTACCTGAAATTGCATGGCATAAAGCAGGTATCTTCAAAAAAGACGCGCCTGCCATGACCGTTGAGCAACCGATTGAGGCAATGCAAGTGCTTGAGAAGCGCGCAACAGAGCGGCAAGTGGCTAGTTTTAATGTTGTTCCGATTCATCCGGCGCTCAACAGTTTCTCGCTCGGTGTCGGCGGCGATGTCCAACGCGTAAATGCATCCTTGGCGATAGCGCTCGCGAACGCATACCTCACTACACAAGGCGTGGACGAAAACCTCGGCAAGAATCTACCAAAAGAATTTATCGACGGCCTCGAACAGGTACGGTGGCCGGGACGGTGCGAGCGCAAAGTAGTCGACTCTGTCGAGTATTGTCTCGATGGCGGCCACACGACAGCATCATTGCAAGTGGCAGGCTCGTGGTTTGCATCGTTGCCACAAGCAGACGGCAGTCAAGCGCTCATATTTAATCAACAGTCTCGCGAAGCAGACTTCTTGCTCAAAGACCTGCATGCCAGTCTGGCTGGATTGTCCTTTGCAAGCGTCGTCTTTTGCACAAACAAGACGTTCGCGCAGGCAGGATACGCGGATGAGTTGACGAGTCTCAACAACGCTACAGAATCGGTGGAGTCACTTGAGGTGCAACATGACCTTGCAAAGACATGGGAGGGATTGACTGGTCAAAAGGCAGAGGTGCTGCCATCCATTGAGGAAGCTATCACGCATGTCAAGCAGCAGGGAAGCAAACGCATACTTGTCACTGGCAGTCTACACCTTGTTGGCGGAGCTCTGGCTGTCCTTGGCCGGGGACTTGAGTAGGTGATTAAGTACAAGTATAATCAATTTATGTAAAGTGACACGCCATCTGATCTCTCACGTGCCGGCCAGCGAGCGACGTGTACACAAGCAACCACACCGACACCACAGAACCTACTCGCCAGCTGCAGCCATGGCCGTTGCACAGCAACCTCTCCTGGGCCCGCAGTTCTTTGAAGAGGCAGAAGAGCAAGACGGCATCCGGTTCTCATGGAATGCCTTCCCTAGCACACGTGTAGAGGCTTCCCGCACCGTGGTCCCCATTGGTGCGATCTACACGCCGCTCTTCAACAAAGCAGAGCCTACAGCCCTCGAGTATGAGCCTGTTGCATGCAAGTCTCCCTGCCGGGCAGTACTAAACCCCTTTTGTCAGGTAGACATGCGCGGCAAGCTCTGGATATGTCCATTCTGTCTGACACGCAACAATCTCCCGCCTGGATACCAGCAAATCACGCCGCAATCCTTGCCGCCAGAGTTGATGCCAGCATTCAGTACGGTGGAGTATACCCTTGCACGGCCGGCTCAGGTGCCGCCTATTTTCTTGTTTGTTGTGGACTTGTGCCAGGAGGAGGACAACCTGCTTGCCCTGCGCGATGCTGTTCAGACATCTCTCTCTCTTATTCCGGAGACATCGCTCGTTGGTCTCATCACCTACGGTACCATGGCGCAAATCCACGAAATTGGCTATGCCGAGTGCAGCAAGTCGTACGTGTTTCGCGGTAATAAGGAGTACAGCGCCAAGCAAGTCTCCGAGATGCTCTCGCTCGGTGGACGTGCACCCACCACCACAGCGCAGCCTCAAGGTGCGCGTCAGGGACCTCCACCTTCGTCCATGTCTGCTGCAGCACGATTCTTGTTGCCCGTCTCGCAGTGTGAGTTGCAATTCAGCAATATCCTTGATCAACTACAGCGTGATCCGTGGCCCGTTGCCAATGATAAGCGTCCGCAGCGATGCACAGGTGTAGCCTTGTCGGTGGCTGTGGGAATCATGGAAAATAGCTTTGCACAGGCAGGAGGACGCATCATGCTCTTCGCCGCTGGACCAGCAACGGAAGGTCCTGGTATGGTAATTTCAACAGAACTCAAGGAACCCATTCGGTCGCACCATGACATTGACCGTGACAACATCAAGTACTACAAGCGGGCATCCAAATTCTATGAAGCGCTTGCTAAACGAGCGGCGACGAATGGACACATCATTGACATCTTTGCAGGGTGTTTGGATCAAATTGGTATGCTTGAGATGAAGTCGCTTGCAAATGCAACGGGCGGCCATATGATTTTATCGGATGCCTTCAACAGTACGATTTTCAAGCAGTCTTTCCAACGTGTTTTTAATCAAAACGAGGACGGCTCCTTGGAGATGGCCTTCAATGCTTCTTTTGAAGTCATGACAACCAAAGAGCTCAAAATTTCCGGCTTGGTGGGTCATGCCATTTCCAATAACAAAAAGTCCAGCTTCGTTGGCGAGACTGAAATTGGGATCGGTGGAACAAGCAGCTGGAAATTATGTGGTCTCACTCCCAAGACTGCCGTTGGCTGCTACTTTGAAGTAGTGGCTGCACCAGGACAAGCTGGTCAAGGACAGGCCCTTGTGCAATTTGTCACACAGTATCAACACTCCTCTGGCCTCATGAAATTGCGCGTTACGACCGTGCAACGACCCTTGGTCGATGGCAGCTCGCCTATGATTGCCCAAGGATTTGATCAAGAAGCTTCAGCAGTCATCATGGCTCGTATCGCAGTCTACAAGGCAGAAGTAGATGACGGTCCAGATGTTCTTCGATGGACTGACAGGATGCTTATTCGGTTGTGTCAAAAGTTTGCCGACTACCGCAAGGATGACCCGAACTCTTTCAGGCTTGCGCAAAACTTTAGCCTCTACCCGCAATTCATGTTCCATTTGCGTCGGTCACAATTTCTACAAGTCTTCAACAATTCTCCAGATGAGACGGCGTTTTACCGGCATGTCCTCAACCACGAAGATGTTAACAATTCGTTGATAATGATTCAGCCGACGCTGTCCTCGTTTGCTATCGACGAAGCGGAAGCACAGCCAGTGCTGCTTGATTCTGTCAGCATCAAGCCCGACGTCATCTTGTTGCTCGATACCTTCTTCCATGTCCTTATTTGGCACGGCGAGCAGATTGCAGCTTGGCGGAAAGCCGGGTATCACAAGCAAGAGGACTACGCCAATTTCGCTGAACTCCTCAATGCGCCCAGTCATGAAATCAGCGAGCTCTTGAGTGATCGATTCCCGATTCCGCGTTACATTGTCTGCGATCAAGGTGGCAGTCAAGCGCGGTTCCTCCTCAGTCGAATCAATCCTTCCACCACCCATTCAGGCGGCGGCTATGGTGGTGCGCCGAATGCACAGGCTGTGTTCACGGATGATGTATCGTTGCAGACCTTCATGGAGCATCTCAAGAAACTTGCTGTCTCTCAGTCTTCGTAGTTGCATTGACTATAGCTCTTGTCCCTACCTATGTCTCTGATTATTTCGTCGTCAACCCAAAACTGACGCAACCGAACAATTACAACCACAAATCGCGGAGACATCGCAAAGTGCTAGCCCTTCTGCGCTTTCAGAGAGAGGGCAAGCATGCGAGGCCCGCAGCGCATCGTCGTCAAGTGGACGTCCTTTGCTTGCGCTTTGCTCAACTGCCTTGTCGCTGGCTCTGTGGTAACATTCGCCCTCTATGCGCCACAGCTGCAGCGGCATCTGCACTATACATCCATTCAAGTCAATACGGTTGGCATCGCTTGTCAGCTCGGACTCTACCTCACAGTCCCGTATGTCGTGTTTCCCTGGTTATAATGCTCACGCTAGTGTCCTTGGCATATTGTGCGATAACAAAGGACCTCGCATCGTCTCTGCCTATGCCGCCGTACTCGCGCTACCAGCCTATCTCGTTGCAGGTAAAGCCTATAAATATGGATGGCCGCCTTTTATACTCGTCACTTGCTTTGCAATCCTTGGGTCAGCGACTGTGGCGTTATACCTGAGTGGTATCAGTACAGTAGCCAAGAATCACCCGCGATCGCGTGGATTGGCCATGGCGGTTGTGACTGCAAGCTTTGGACTGAGTGGATTATGGGAGACACAAGTAGTGGATCACCTTTTTAGAGACAAGCATGGCGAAATCAATATTGAGGGGACATTTCTCATGTTTGGGCTCTTGCTGAGCATTACGGCAGTTATTTCCAGCTTTGGACTGCGCATTGTTGCGCAAGAGACTTTTGACGAAGAGGATATGAGTGATGCTGCCAGCGTCGATGAAGCGACTACCTTGCTCGCCCAGAGTGGCGTTCTGGAGCCGTCAGAAAAGCTGTCGCTCAAGGACAAGATTCGCATGTTTCTCAAAGACCACAGCTCTTGGTGGTTCTTTCTCGCCTTTGTCCTGCTGGCTGGTCCAGGGGAAGTCTACACCAATAATCTTGGCATTCTCTATACGACCCTAAAAGACCAGGAAACACAATCAGTCTCAGCATCAGGTCAAGTCTCTCTCTTTGCACTATCATCCACCTTCGGCAGAGTCTTCTTCGGCGCTCTTTGCGACATTCCTTCGCGGTCGCCCATCACTCTGCGCATGACCATCCTCATCGTTGCTGCAATGGTTCTTTCCCTCGGCTTCAGCATTCTCGCATGGACAAATATCACGACGGACACCTTCTGGCTTGCGAGTGTCGCAACAGGACTTGGCTACGGCGGCCTCTTTTGCATCTGGCCAGCCGTCTCCTCCCTCATCTGGGGACTCGAGAATTTTGCCACATATTGGGGATGTCTCGCAACAGCGCCCGCGGTCGGGTCTCTTCTGTTCGGGCTGCTTTATGCATCCATCTACGACAAGGCTGCCCAAGATCAACACAATCCATCTGGTCTGTGCAGAGGGCACGTCTGCTTCTCGCGGAGTACCGGTTATTTCGCCCTATGCAACCTGCTTGGAGTCTGCATTCTTATATTCGCTCTGCGTGTTTGGCGACGGCGATTCCCTGCTGCATAGCTCTTTCTGTCTATGAAAATTTACAAACGATTGATACATATGCGTAGGCCTTTTAAAGGAAGAGAAATGATGATTGTCACGCCGAGTTATGGAGGTGTGCTCAGGCCAGATCCGAGAAGCCATGCGTAAGTCATTGCTGTAGCCGTCTTGCGTTCGATCTTCGAGTGACACAGTTCTGACCTCCTTGTCTCAGTGAGTTGGCGTCCATATCCTCGGTAACGAATATTGATGTGAGCGCGGTCGTTGTGTTTCACTCGCGGGGGAACAACGGCCCCAGACAACGCAGGCACAAGCAGAGCCCTCAACAGCCGACATCAGCTCGTTCTGCTCCGTGTCCTCGGCTCGTCTTGCCTGCATCAGGCTTCGCTTCTCATTCATCCATCTACAGGATAGGTAGGAGCTGAGTTGAGCCGATAGAGGCGATTGCCATACTTGACTGGTCGAATCCGGCAGCAGCATCATGCCGCCCAAGAAGCGCGCGCCGCGGAAGCCATATTGCGATCAATGCAAAGAACGCCGCGTTATCTGCGATATGGAGAAGCCAGCCTGCTCGCGCTGCGTCAAGCGAGGCCGCGATTGTATGTCTATGCAAAAGGTTAGAGCATCCCTAACAAACAGGCTACTATGCGCCATTCCCCGGACCCCCGCCGAAGAAGAGTCCACCTGGAGATGATAAGCTGTCTGGTACTGCGAGTGCGCTGACACATCTACAACCGCAACAAAGACATCAAACCCCGATTGATCTGCTTGGGTCAGAATTGCTCGGTGCAGATGGACTACAGCCTACACTTGGCAAGCGCAAGATACCATCCGAATTTACTGAGCCCGATCCACAGCGAGAAGCAGATCACCTATATCCTAGCGAGCCTGCCATCAAGGAAGACTCCATCGCTGCATCAACGCCAGCCGTACCGGACGAATTACTGACACTACTCTTTGGGAGTAGCGACGTGAGTAAGGCCTTCTTCGCCGACAATGCTCGATTTCATGCTCCAGGATGGGGGCCGCCTCCTCCCATCAAGCCGTTACAAGTCAATGTCGCCCCTGAGGATATTTATGCAAACGCCTGGGTGCATCGACTCATGACGGCAGGTAGGGTTTTGAGTCGTCCTGAAGGGTGGATTGCCCATTTGCCTCGCTTTAGAAAGACTGAACTCATCATCTCCGGAGTTTGGGCGTGTGGTGCACTCGAAATGGGGCACGATTTGCAAGCTGCCAAGTACTATCGTCGTTGTCTGGAATTACTAGCGCCACGCATCAGAGCAACGGGTGAAGTTATCAATTTCGAGGAGTCTGTTGAGACGTGTGCCTGCATCTTGCTACTCCTTGCATATGAGATTTGTAATTCGAGCCTGACGCTGCACAATTTCAATCTGCACCTCGATGGACTTGGGCAGATACTAAAGAGTCATGTGGCGTATGTGGTCAAGCACGGCAAGCTAACACGGTACCGGATGATGTCGCCAAAACCAGACTTTCCAGGACTTGTCTATCAGAGTTTCCGCGAAATTGAGAGTGTGGCCAATGTAAGGCATTCACGAAAAGAATCTTCTAACAACAGTTGATGCAAGGACTGCGGCCGCGGCTTTCACTGAAGGAATACGAGATGCTAATCAATATTGAAGACTGCGAGTGAGTTGTACATTCATCCTGGCTGACCCGCTAATCATCAGATATATCACCGATTTCGAGATTGTCAAGCAATGGAACATCATGCACAAGGCTGCCACGGCGATGCACTTGCCTCTCGCACAACGTCTGGGAGCGCTTGACGAAATCATGACTGCCTTTAGCCGCTACAGCTGGTCTGGACCTGGTCGCAAGGAAGTTGCCTCATCAGACTTGTCCAAATGGGCAGCAGTGCCAGGCTTGTACAACCCTTTTACGACCAACCTCTGCTATACTGGACAAGACTTCCAAGACACCCTGCGACGCACATCGATTGCGCTTGTGGCTCGCTCAGCGGCACTTCGCATCGAGTCGTCCACGATTGAAAGGGGTGCGATCCAGTCACCCGAAGAACGCGAGCAGCGACTCACGCGTGCTGATGAATTAGTACAAATTGCCCATTTTTGCCTCAGCGAGGCGGCCATCCCACCATTCTCTTGGCTATTGCTTGGCTTATTTTGTTCCTGCGAAATGTACAACCTGGTGTGTGAGCCAGGAGATCCACGCGTGACTTGGACAAAGTCGTTGCTTGCCACGGTCACCACACGTATGGGCTTTACACCATCGAAGATCAATGAGTACATCCGCAGTGTCAAGTCAATGGAAGGCTTTGACCTTGCGCCGATGATAGAGCCTCGTGCCATCAGACCAACGCATCAACTGCCGCAACTGCCGTCCAATATTCTTCCTGGTCAACGGACTTCACAAGATCTCAATGGCATGTCAGACACAATGAGTTTACGAAGACCCTCTTTTGCAGGCTCCACCACGTCATCTCTTGCAGGAGGGTCCTTGTCTGTTGATCTGGCTGGCAGTAATGTTCTTGGTGTTCCATTACCGACAGTCGCCATGTCACCTGTGCCCAGTAGGATTCGACGCGACTCGTCAACATCCAACAAATCTTTTCGGTCAGAAACACATCCGCCGAGTGTCTCAGGCGACGCTGACTTGGTCTCACAGCCAGCCATGCTACCAGGTCTCTCGGAAATTGATCCGGCCTTGGATGATGCCAATTTCGCAAAACCATTTCATCACACACATAGTGCGAGTCAGGCACAAAGTAATGCGTATCAGCCGCATCCAGCACCTCTACCTCAAGCTGGCAAGACGAGTGGGAAGCACGCTGAACCTCTGTCGGTTGTGCAGGATTCCGCGGTGGCCTCACCTAGCCCGACCTTGAAGGAGGAGTCAATACCTGATTGGATGCAGGTTGTAAGGAATCAAGGCAGGGCGTAGTCAATTAGGCTACTCTGGCTAGAGATGTCGCGGCGATAGAGTATATACGAAAGAATCTGCATCAAGCATTCTAGGAGCTGCCATAGAGCGCACTGGTACACATGATCTGCAATCAAAAAACAATCGAGCCGAACCCCTGAACTATTTAACAATCATCCAGTATCGCCTCCAAGAGATGATAGCCTTATGCGCCTCATTGTCTAGCGAATACCATATGCCGGGCGTCTTGCAAGCAGGCCACGAGGAGATTCGTCGTAATGTCAAGGACTGCCTGACAACCTTCAAATGCTGGCTCATCAGTATTACTCATGATGTTGAAGCCTATATCCCAATCTCAGAGGAAGCAGCCGTAAAAGCTTGCCCGCAAGCGGGCATATCGACCAAAACAAGCGATGGAAATGTCGGCAAGGCTACCAATGATAAGCAGGAATAGACGGTTTCGGGCCAAAAAGCAGGCGTTTCGATATCCCAGGCGACGCGTACAACAAGTGACAGCCCAGAACAGGAGGTTGACCGGCTGCATGGCAATTGCAGCTAATTAGCGAGCATGAGATGCGTAATAATCACCTCAACTCTCATTGCGGTTTCCAGGCTTGATTCGTCCTTGAAATCCTTGCCCTTGCGGGCCGTGCGCCTGACGTTGTGGATGTATCATGCCAGCTTGAGATCTTGGCGGTTGTCCCCATCGCTCTGATTCTGCTTTGCCAGTCCTGGCATCGGCAGAGCTGCCAAATAGACGTTCTCGGGCTTCCTTATAACGCTGTTCCTTTAACATGCCCTGGTCTACAGTGAGCGAAGCATTCTGTGCAGCCACTTGAGCACGATGAGCAGCGTCTTGCTCATCAGATGTGGGTCCTTGACGCTTCAGGATTTTGAGCTGGGGTTTGTAGGCCACGGGTGCCTCTACTGCGTGAAAAGGCACTGAAGCTTGAGCAGAGACGTGGTTGGCCTTTTGCCAGAGTTCAGCATCTGTAGCGGCCTTTTTACTTGTAGAAGCAGAAGCAGACCAGTCATCGTTCTCCCACTCAGACCAAGGATCACTCATCACTTCTTGGTCGTTGTGGTGTTTCGAGTCTGTCGGCTGGTGCCGCATTTCTGTCGCCAAGAAACGTTCATGCGACACCTCATCTATTGAAGTGGTCGGTATTCGCTCGGCTGGAGCATCCTTGCTAAGATGGTTGTATCTACGGTTGTATCTGAGCATACACCGCTCAATTCTAGCTACCGTTCTCGGCCCCCATTGCCCGATACGCTTAGAGAAGTACCACGAAGCTCATGGATTCTGCTTGGCGGTTTGTATATAGGCGTCTTTCTATCGGCCCTTGACTCTACCATGGTCGCGACCCTGGCGACAGAGATCTCATCAGGTTTTGGCAGACAAAACGAGAGTTCATGGCTTGGCACGTCATACCTCTTGACTGTTGCCGCTTCACAAGGTCTCTATGGCAGATTCAGCGATATTGTCGGTCGCAAGGCAGCTGCGCTCTTCAGTATCACCTGCTTTGCGATTGGTACCCTCGGCTGTGCAATTAGTAGCTCAATGAATATGATTATAATCGCTCGTGCCGTTGCTGGCATTGGTGGGGCTGGACTGACGACCATTTCGAGCATCATTGCATCGGATCTTGTAAGTTTAAGACAAAGAGGAACGCTACAAGGCATTGCCAATATCAACTTTGGACTAGGGGCCAGTCTTGGTGGACCGGTTGGGGGCTTCTTATCGGCAAGGTATGGCTTCCGGTTTGCCTTTTTGATTCAGCTTCCCTTGTGTCTCATGTCATTCATCATTGTGGTTCTTTACTGCCATATTGAGCTGCCCGCTGGCGAGACGACGCCAATGGAGAAGCTTAGGCAGATTGACTTTCTCGGTGCATTGACTTTGGTCACTGCAACAACGCTGCTTGTCGGGGCTGCTTCGGTTGGTGGCAACATTCTGCCGTGGTCCTCTCCGTACGTCTCGGCTGCTCTCGTCTCTGCCATCATCGTCCTGGGAATATTCATCTATATTGAGATGTATGTGGCGAAGTCCCCGGTCCTGCCGCCCAGTATTGTCTTTCGGCGCACACCAGGCTTCGCAGCACTCACAAACTTTTTCGGCGCCGCTGCCTCTTTTGCGTTTCTGTATACTGCACCCATCTACTTCCAGGTCGTTCTTCAAACTAGTGCGCAAACAGCTGGTCTTCACTTTTTGCCAAATGCATTGGGCATTCCGTTTGGCAGTTTGCTTGCTGGAGCACTCCTGGCTCGCAATGGTCGCTACTACTGGCTGACGCTGATGTGCCTCATTTGTGCTCCACTTTCTGCATTATCGCTTGCTTCGTGGGGCCGTCATCCAGCAGAGTGGCGAACGTGGTTTGACATCTTCTTCAATGGCTTTGGCATGGCAGGAGCAACCACAACAACCTTGCTTGCCATGCTCAGCAATGTGGGATCTCAAGAGCTTGCTGTGGCCACTGGACTTTCATATCTGGCTCGCTCAAATGGACAGGTGCTTGGGGTTGCCGTCTCGGCTGCGATTCTGCAGGGCTTGCTACAAATGCAGCTCGAGAGACGGATACCAGACCACAAGCTTGTGGAAAAAATTCGACGGGATGCGAGCGTCGTCAAGCATCTCAAGCCAAAGTTCCGTGAGCATGCAATTGAAAGCTACAAAATCGCTGGACAATGGACATTTATCAGTATTGCTGCCATGGGACTGCTTGGCGTATTGAGTGCCACAATGATACAAGAGAAACCAGCGGAAAAGGGCATGGTCATTGACGACGAGCCAGTAGAAGATAGAGAAGAATAAATTAATTCAGGTCACGATATCGCAGTCAGATATCGCATTCAGATATCGCAGTTAGTGTCGCTGAAGTACCCTAGTGGCGCCGTGAATAATCTGTTCATTTCATCAACTCCCCTTACACCATGAGATGCTGCTCAATAGCTTCGGCAATCACAATATGATCCCACACCTGAGCGAGTCCACTCACAGTGATGGTGCCAATCATGAGACCACTCTTCAGCAGGATTGGGAAACAGCCTCCATGAGCGGCGTGCTGTGATTCGTCAATATTGTACTTCTTGGCTAAGGTAGTATTTTGAGCTTCCAAATCGCGGCCGACGCCATAAGATGACATGCCGAACCTGGTTGTTGTGCGGCGCTTTCGCTCAACCCAGATCTCGTTGTCGAGGGTAGCACCAGGAGTGGTGCAATGAAACAGACACAGATCGCCCACGCGGATGTCAATGACGACAGGCTTGGCATCAGAACTATCCAATTGACATGCGTTGATTCTGACCTGGCTAGCCGTAGAGCTTGCCCTCGAGGCACCGCCGCTTTCAGCTTCGAGAATACGGTGTCGAATCTTTTGACCAATGTCAAAGGCATCATTGGCACCAAAATCATTGAAGCGCAATTTAAGTTCTTGCTCTTTGATTTGCTTCAGGACTGAGATCTGGCCCGCACGGCCTTTGATGTCTTCGTAGGCTAGAGCAGCATCCGCGGTATGATCTATATCTAGAATTCCAAAAGCACGAGTGCTGTGAAAATCTTTGACGAAGTCCTCCAAAGATATGTGGCCTTTCATAATTTTGTAGTGCTTCAGCAGAATACTATTGATCTCCATTGCAGATTAAGTGGCCGGAACTGCCGAGTCTAACGAGCTATACAGGACAGGACTGTGGTAGCGTCTCCCTGGCATCCGATTCAACAGGTGGAACTACAATGCAACTTTCAGATGACACAAACTCAGAAACGTGAAGGACGTCGCTATTGCAAACGAGGACGCTTTGTTAACAATCTAATTCGCTTTGTATATACAAAAGGATATTCCATCTACCTCTAAGCGTGCAATCAGTTGCATGAGCACCAGAACAGTGGATAGATTCTAGCTGAGAGCAATGATTGCAACACGCTAAATATGGAGTTCACTGAGGAAACTTTGAGGGTTCAGGACCAAAGGTGAGAGAAGATGACAAGCAACCATCCAAGCCATCGGTAGGACAGTCAGAAGATCGTTGATGCGCCACTGAGCTGGTACTGCAGTTCCGATGATGATCATTCCCAAGGCCATGATTATCCAGACCAAGTAGTACCAACGATAGCGGCGCCATACCATGGGCAACTCCTTGAGGAAATGCGAATTCTCCAGCGTTTTGCTCGTCGATCCCCAAGAGATGGGAATTTCAAAGAGGTGAAAAACGAGGGGAATTGTTAGGTGCATGGACAAGCCCCCAAAGAAAATACAAAGCAATGAGATGTACTTGAAGTTCTCCCAGAGAGACAAGAACAAGTTTCCCTTGCGTGTGCGGAACCGAAAGATAGCATTGACCACTGGTTGGAACACGTTGAACGTCATGAGTGTCGAAATAAGAATCTTGAAGGCCGATTGATAGAGTGCGGTGATCTTGACGTTGTACCAGCCCAAAATGAAGTAATTGATGAACGCCAGCGGCCACCAAGAAGCAATGGCATAATAGGTACCCATGTAAGCCAGCATGGTAAACTTTGAGAAGCCTCGAATCTGCTTGGATAGGAAGAATTGCCTGAAGAGTGGCGTGAAGGGACCCTTGAAGAGCCAGACGCGAAGAGGATTCCACATGAGCTCTGAGATGCCGTAGGAATACTTTTGCCAACGGTTGATTTCGTCATAAACTGTGAGAGACACACCTTCCTTGAACTCACCGTTGTTGTAGGAAGCCATACGGACGACGTAACCCAAATTTTGCAATTTGAGGGAAAGTTCAAAGTCCTCGGAGACGTGCTCCTCGGACCACCAATAGTTGCGGCCGTCTACCTCCCAGCCGAGCTCTTGGATAGCTGACCAGCGAAGGAATGCATTGTGGCCGACAAAAGGAGCAACATCGCCGTTTGCACAAGACCACATCATGGCTGTTGTAACGAACCGAGTGAAGTGTGCCATACAGTCCTCCCAAAAGTTGTTGACGACCTGGAAAGCATCGTTGGTGTGCTGGAGAATGGCCAGTTCGGGGCTAAGGTAGAACTCTGTAGCAGCATCAACGAAACAGTCTGCAGGAATACGAGTGTCGGCATCAATCAAAAGAATGAATTCACCAACGCGGACATTGCCATCTGCTTCACAGCCAGGGGTGTCTTGCAATACCTCCTGCAGACAACGTTCATACTCTTGCACTTCCAAGATATCAGACCACTCTTCATGACGATTGACTTCTTCAAGCTTGGCTTCCACACGATGGGCAACATCAAGAGTGTAGTTGAGGTTAGAGGCCTTTTTGAATTTTCCAGCACGCACAAAGCCGTCCTTACCATGAGGTGGACGCGCCACCCAGCCGATACCTTGCATTTTGTAGTAAGCGATACGTCGCTGCTTCTCTGCCGGAGAAAGGAGCTGTAGACCATCTTCGCACACAAGCAGACTGGCAGTGCCGCCTTGCAGCTCGTATGTCTTAATTGCTTCACCGACAGACTGCATCGTAATGGCGAGCACCTGCTCCAAATCTTCCTTGTACACGGGGCACTGAATGGTGATGTGGGGCAAATCGTGGTGCTGCTTGAGTACGGGCGCTTGACCAGAGTAGTACTTGGAATTGATGTTGAGCTGTGAGATAGGACCAATAAGCTGAAGAATCAGACAGCAGATGAGATAGGCGAAGAAGGAAGAGAAGAAGAAGAGCAATGGAAAGTAGAGGATGATGCCGATGGACATGTAATTGCCCTCTGCTTTGATTTGAAGCATCACTTCATGCACTTCTGTACCGTAAAAGACAGCCATGACTGCGAATGTCATGGCAACGCAGATGGAAGCCATGTAGGGCTCTCCGCGCTTGGGCTCGACGCCTGCCTCGAGCTCTTGTTCGGTAAAGTTGAGGGTATTCTTTTCCTTGTCCTTGCTGAGCAAGTCTTTGGCCATGCGCTTCGTCCTCCAAACGAGGTTGACCATCTTCTTTTCGAGCTCCTCAGCGAAAGGCACGAGCGTAGACGCATCGTCAGACCAGACCAGCATGGAACCAGTCTCGAGGATGAATGCAGCAAATTGGTGGCGACGAATACTGTGCACGTCTGAATGACTTTGCAACACTTGAATCTGCGTCCGGTCATCGAGTGGAATCTGCTTGATACTTGGCAGAATACTCTTGAGGATGTTTTTCGTAATCTTGTTTGTCATTTGCATGATGAGCTGACATTGCAAGTGACCAGCGATATCGACAAGACCAATGAGATCCTCGTTCGTGTTGGATTCGTCCGACAAGGGTGCCGTCAAGTAGGGCACAAAAGCCAGGTCCTCCTCAGACTGTGCAAAAGAGTTGGTGCCCGTTGCCCGCAACGCCAGCTTCACCTCATTTTCATCGGCAAGCTTGAACCAACCATTGTTCCTGCAGCGCTTGTACAAATGCCGCAACATGAGCTGATTTTGGTAACTCTGGTCCCAAGTCTTTTCGCCAAAATCAAAGACAGACGACGAGCCTTGGGAACTGAGCTGCGACCCAGCTAACGATGCTGCGCGGACCTTCTTCAACGTCAAGTCGAGCGCTGCTTCGTGTTCTTGAACAAGCTCGCTCGGAGCGATATAGCCTTTCTCATCGTTGTCGCGGCCTATATCTGGAAGATTGGGCACCTTCTTGCGAATACCGACCTTGTCCAGAAGGCCCATGGTGTCGCGAGGCTAAAATGCAGAGGCTTGATGAATAAAGAACCTTGCCCAGAGAATGTGGGTTGATGTCGAGCGGCGACCGGGATGTACAAGGAGGTATAGTTTGGTGATGGAAGCTGATGTACAAAACGCGCATGCGCACGAGAGAGCAATCGGTCAGAAGGTGAGACAGGCCTTTGCCCAGACGTCGTGCTCCTCCGCCAGCCCAGGCCTCTGCGCATCCCTTTTCCCTGTCTTTCGCCTTTCATGTCGGCGAATTAAGGCCGCCAACCTCTTCTCTTCTTCATCTGGAAGGCGCCACCTCGCTTATCTGCATGCAGCCACAGATTCGTCTTTTCGGCCATCTGAATACCGGAAAGGGAAGGACGACCACCAGCTGCAGTACGCTCTATACATGACGACTAGCTGTAGGGAGCAGCAGCGCACGCTAGCTGTGAGTGATGGCTAATGATGGAATAGTGGTAACGCCTTGTTCGTTGTACAGCTTGCTAAGCTGATGCGCTGGCGCAATGGCCACTTAAGGCCGTGGCTTTGGCACGTTCCCTGCAGCCTCAAGATGCTCTTTATTGTCTACGCACACGCATCAAGTCATCGTCTCAGTCTTTTGCTGACGTCAAACTTTTACGGATGCAAGTCAGCCAACATCGAAGTCAGGCAGTAAAATATTGATGCAGTCTATCCGGCATTGCGGTCCGCGATATGCGCAGCGGCCCGAGCTTTAGATGCCAGCGTATCTATGCTGTGAAAAACTTGAAGCAATGACAAAGCGAGATCGCCATTTCATGTCACCATAGTCCAAACGTGGGTCTGCGTTTCAAAACATGGTTGTAAGGCAAGAACATCTTGTAAAGCTCGTTTTCCAGCACGGCGCAGTTGTCGATGCCCATTAGTCACTGTGAGTGTCTCTACTTGGCTGACTATTAGCACGTCGCCGCCCTGGAGCGCCCGACCGTCTTGTCTTAAAGATCGTAAACCACACGCGGGTGGCTGGCCTTGGCTTTAAGTGGGCGTATCCGGGCATTTTCCACTGAAACTCTTTCCCGACCCCGGGGGCGGTTCGAGGCCATGCACGCTACAGGAACGCAGTAGCGTAAAGCCTAGACATGTCTCTGCTTGAGCAGTCTATTGCTGCGTCTGACTGAAGCAAAAGTAGCTACAACCCGCGACCACATATCCATATCTGCCCACGACCCTCTCTCTAACCTGAGCTGCCACGACACCTAGTCGGCGCACTACAACCATGGCAGACTACAGCAGAGCGCCTCAAGTCTCGTCACCGCTCATGAGCGACGATGGTTTCTCAACAGCGTCCGACTCTGTGCAGAGCTCACCACAGATTCCTAGCTCCCCGCAGATGATGCATATGTCGCCGCCAATGGGCTCGACCCGTGTTGCGCGACCCATGACACAAACACCGCTCTCGCGTGCCTCGTCAGGCTACTTTAGCGTTGACAGCGGGCGTCGCGGACATGGACAATCATTCAAGTCTGGTTCCTCGTTCGTGCTCAATACTTCTGCCTACACTCGTCCGTTCAAGACCAGGCGTGTTCTTGGACCAGTCGACAAGCCTTGGCTCAGCGGCAAAAAGTCAAAGTCTCGACTGATTACTAGCATCATTCCACTTATTGGCCTTGCTGCAGGACTCGCAATTGTCGCAGTGTATGCGTATACCGGCTGGGCCGGTTACGACACCGCCAAGTTTTGCCCTGTTTGGACGGAAGACTTTTCTGAGGGACTTGATCCCAACGTTTGGCAGCGCGATGTGCAGGTGGGTGGTTTCGGCAATGGTCAGTTTGAATATGCGACCGATGATGACGCCAATAGTCACGTCAAAGATGGTATGCTCTACATCACACCAACGGTTGGCGAGCCTTGGGAGGATGGCGCAACGCTCAACCTGACCTCACAGGGCATCTGCACTGCCACGGGTGACTTGACCGACCTCGACAAGAATTGTTATGCTATTCAGAATGTCACAGGTGGCGAGTACATCCCTGTTGTCCGCTCAGCGCGTCTTACAACCCGTCTAAGCAAGTCCATGAAGTATGGAAAGCTCGAAGTCCGCGCAAAGCTACCTGTAGGCGACTGGATCTGGCCTGCCATCTGGATGATGCCAAAAGACTCTGTGTATGGTGCTTGGCCTGCTTCCGGCGAAATCGATATTGTCGAGTCGCGCGGCAACGATCATGACTACTTTGTCTACCAGGGTGATCCCAAGGATAACAAGCGCTTCCCTGCCGGCAATAACGCCATCGGATCCACGCTGCATTGGGGTGGCGACACAGCCAGCAACAAGTTCTACATGACCACCAACGGTTACCACTACCCATCGGCCATCAATGGCCTGACGGATGCCTTCCACACGTATGGTATGGAATGGACCCCTAATGGCATTCGCATTTATGTGGACCAACAGCTCACTCGAGTTGTTTACTTTGGATTCCCGAAACAAGGATTCTGGTCATGGGGCAACTTTGCCACCAACATTGTCAACCCCTGGTTTGGAGGCACCAAGGCGACACCGTTTGACCAAGAGTTTTACCTCATTCTCAATGTTGCTATTGGTGGTACAAATGGCTACTTTTCCGACAATGTCAACGAGAAGCCCTGGACAAACGGTCTTAGCCGTGGACAAGCGCTCAATTCCTTCCAGCGGGCTAATGAAACTTGGCTTCCCACATGGAAGCAACCAAGCTTGATTGTAGACAGCGTCAAGATGTGGGAGATTTGTAAGTAGAGAATACAGTGCTGGCATTGTCATAAATAACGCAATTTTACAAAGAATACAATTGACATTTCTATGAAGCCTTCCAAAGATACAAAGGGTCAATCAAGCATTGCTGCTCCATTTTGATCCAGTCGACAATCAAATCGCGATCTTCATCCTCAGGCCATTTCATCGTCGTTGCATTCATTCGCGCAAACTCCTTGAGGGCTGCTTGACGACCAGCCGTCAAGGTCCAAGGCACTTGATCTTTGAAGATGCCGTTCATACCACCCACACCGACATGCAGCGTCAACTTGAAGGGTTTGTCGAACGGTGCACCTAGCGAGGGATACGCAGGCGCCCATGGATTAAAAATACCGTCAATGTAGCCGGCACCATTGTCTTGCCAACCGCCTTGCTTCCAGAAGCCACCAAACTTGTCCCACTGAATGAGAGCAATGGTGTTGGTTGGATCGTCAACCCAAGTACGCAAGTGACTTGGTGTCCATGTCAAACCATACGTGTGGAATCCGTCGTGATACGTCTCGAATTTGAGCTTCTTTTGCGAACCAAGCGTCTTGCCCCAACCTTGAAGACCATCTGGTCCATAGTTGACATACGAGTCAACAAGGTCTGCACCACCTTGACTATACATCACATCATTGCCACGATTCTGGGCCAGCATGATTTGGCCATTGGCAGGATACGATCCGTAGTCATCGCTTGCAGGCTCCAGAGAGATTTGAGAAAAGATCCAATCACCACGGGGCATCTTGGCACGAATCTTGAGGCTGCCGAAGTGCATGTTGATTTTGGTTGAGAGCTTGGCGGATTGCACAGGGTTGAGGATGGTGCCTGCCGTTGAATTTTGTGTCATATTGCACCAATAGTAAGGATCCGTGCAAAGTCCATCAGCAGACAAATTGATGAATGTCATGTCTGGATAATCTGGCGTAAAGGTTGGCCGAATGTGTAGCTTGCCATCCTTCACGAACGAGTTGGCCTCTTCTGCGGTAGTCCAGTCAAATGACCCGACGTTGCCACCGCCAGAGCTGACTTCGTGCAGCCAGAGCTCCGGATTGATGACTCCATCGCGGAAGTCTTCATCTTGCAGCATACAAAGTTGTGGTGCGCGTGCTTCCATGTATCCCCATATACCGAACCCGATAAAGGCAAGGAAGCCGATGATGACACCTGCCCAGACGATGTAGGAGCCTAACCGCTCTGCGCGCGTCGTTTTACGCTGCAGCCAGGACTTCTCCGGTTCAATTCCCCAGTCTTGATTTTTGCGAACACGCAAGGTCGCCTTTTCGATCTCTCGAGCAGTCTTTTCGCCGAATGGTACTACGCGCGACCGCCGTCTCTCCTTGGCCGCCTCGAATGTGTCTGTCGCATCGTGTGCGTTGAGGCCTTGTAGATCAAGACCTGGTGTTGATGGAGCTGGGTCGTCTCTGAAGGAATCAAAGGAAAACTCGCTGCCTTCTACATCGGAATAGCCTCGCTGCTGGAAGTAGTCTGACATGACTGAGTGCGCTGTTCACTGCGACCGGCGCAAGAGACGCAGCAAGAGATTGTTTGTAAAGGAGATGTGTAGTAGAACAGAAACACGAGTATGAGCTGATATCGATGCGCCGTGCGAGTCTGCAGGTGTAGCAGTGCGCCTGGCCGGGCCCATCTGTACTGCGACCGTTGCGCAACATGCGAATCTTCCGGATTGCCGTTTTGGGTGAGACAGGTTGACACGCTGCAGCCACAAACGCCACCAGATTTAAGTGCCAGCCCTCAGATGCAGACCGCAACGAACAAGCAACGGACAGAGACACGGGCGCGAACATGCGGCGGGCCTCGAGCAGGCGCGAGACAGTGCGGTCTGGGTGCGCAAGAGAGGTAAGACTGTAACAACACATCTATTCTCTCGTCGCTGCAAACGCCCTCTTAGCAAAACACTACTTGTCCTGCCTGGCGCAGAACTCGCACTTGACACACAGTCAACCCAAGCGCAACTGTATCGCCATGGGTCTCTTCTCTCGCAAGAAAGGACCCGCCTATGCAGCGCCTGCTGAAACACCCAGCAATACGGCCATCGAGCAGGAGATTGGGCGCGAAAAGGCTCAAGCTGACCTCGATACGACAGTCACCGGCCGACTTGAGACTCTATTTGCGCCGAAATGGTCGTCCGACCCAGATGCGATGCTCCAGTTCGTCTATAGCGCTTGCGATGAGAACGAATGGTTTGAGACTTGGCCTGGTCGCTCATCGCTTGTTGCCGTGCGCTCCCATCTCGACTACGCCTGCTTTCCGGAGCCAGAGGGAGACAACTTTCTCTATACTGAAGTGGCTAAAGTACTGCAACCAGAAGTTGTGATGATGATGTGTTCGGGGTTGGTAGAGGAGTTTCTTGCCAATGTGCCAAGCTTCATCGACGATGTCAAGCTATCTGACGATTTGCACATTCAAATTGTTGACGAAGTTGCCAACTTGCGCTACATTCGGCGCCACCAATATGCATGCTTTGTTCGTGAACGGCATTGTCTTTTTCTATGGGCAGACGATGCTCGCAAGCTTATTCCCTTTGCTTCCATCGTCGAAGAGCTGCTCGTCAATCGCATGTGGAGAACCAAGGACGAGAAGGACTCTTGGCGCAAGGAGCCAGTCGAAATCGATCGCGAAAATGCCAATTTGGATGGCTCACGCCCCGTTCAGCTGCTTCTGCCATTCATGGTCACATGCGCTGTGCTCATCAACTTTTTCGTGCTCATGCTGGCGACACGCAACATTGTCAAGATTTCCATCGAAACAAAGACCTACTACCGATTCCTCTTCCTACTCTACACGCCTCTACAATTTGTCTTTACAGGTTTCTTTACGCTCATGCTGGTCGTGGCCGTCCTCAACTGCGTGGGACCCATTGGCCACATGTTTGAAAACTCTCGTCACTACTCTTGTAAGCCGCCGATCAGAATGAAGGACAACTTGCCGCACGTCACCATTCAATGTCCTGTGTACAAGGAAGATTTGGCAGATGTCATTATTCCAACAGTTGAGTCTCTCAAAATTGCCATCTCCACTTACGAGAAACAAGGTGGCAGTGCGAGTATTTTTATCAACGACGATGGTATGCAGCTCATTTCAGAGGAGGAGCGTCGTGTTCGTCGCGCATTTTACGAGCAGAACGAGATTGGTTGGGTTGCTCGACCTGGTCATGGTGTTGGTGGTTTCGTGCGGGCTGGTCGTTTCAAGAAGGCTTCCAACATGAACTTTTCCATGAACGTCTCACTTCGCGTTGAAGAGAAACTTGAGCTCGTTGAGCGGGGTGCCGACTGGACAGACGACGAAGAGACGGTCGTCTACAAGAAAGCCCTCGAAGAAGTCCTGGCAGACATCAAGGCGACGACTGGCCACCAAGGTTGGGCAGGTGGCAACATCCGCATGGGTGAGTTGATTCTGATTGTCGATTCCGATACCCGTGTCCCACAAGATTGCTTCCTCGACGCCGTCTCTGAATTCCACAACGCTCCGCAAGTTGCCATTTTGCAGCACGACTGCGGTGTCATGCAAGTCAGTTGGGACTTTTGGGAGAATGCTATTACCTACTTCACTCGCTGCATCTACTTTTCGCTTCAGTACGCAACTGCTGCCGGAGATACAGCTGCCTTTGTCGGTCACAATGCATTCTTGCGATGGTCAGCGCTACAACAAGTTGCTTACTGGGACGAAGTGGACGGTCGCCAAAAATGGTGGTCTGAGGAACACGTCTCGGAAGATTTCGAAATGAGTCTCAAGCTGCAAGGTCTTGGCTATATTTCCCGCTACGCCACTTACAGCAACAAGGGCTTCCAGGAAGGCGTGTCACTCACTGTATTTGACGAACTTGCTCGATGGTCCAAGTACGCCTACGGCTGTTCTGAACTCGTCTTCAACCCCTTCAAAGACTGGATTCGTCACGGCCCCTTTACCGTAATCTTCAAGACGTTCTTGAAGTCTGACCTCAACTCTTACTCAAAGGTGACTATGATTTTCTACATAGGCACCTACTATGCCATTGCGCTCTGGCCACTACTAATTGTCAATCTGTTCGCAGTCGGCTGGGGAACATGGAAGCTTGAAAAGGGCTGGGGCTTTTACAATGAAGGTTTCGGAATTTTCATTTCTGTGCTCATTGTCTTCAACATCATTTCACCCATCACAAACGCTCTCGTTCGTTACCGTGCTCGTGGCGGCAAGTTCTTCGAGATGCTTTACGACAACTTCAAATGGTCATTTTTGCTCATTGTCTTCCTCGGTGGCCTGTCTATGCATCTCTCCCATGCGCTTGTCGCTCACATGTGTAGCATGAAGATGGAATGGGGAGCCACGGCCAAGTCGCTAGAGGCAGGAGACTTCAAATCAGAGCTGCCTAAGATTTGGAAGGCATTCAAGGGCATCTACTTTGTTATGGCAATTCTAGCAGCCCTCCAGATTGTTCTGGCAGTCGTGGTGCCTGTCAAGTATCGTATCTTGAGTATCACCGCCAACGGACCTCTCGTTTTCCTCATGCTGATGCACTCAATCATGCCACTCATTCTGTCACCCAACTCGTACGCTTCAGAGTGGCATGCAGACGCAAAGGCCACCGTTCATGACATGTCTGCCTGGTTCAGCACGCAAGTCAATAATGTCAAGGCGAAACTGGTTGACCTCAACCTTATTTCACTTGGTGAACGTGATGAATACAGGCGGTTATAGACTTTGCAGGACAGAATCTATAACATGTGTAGCTTTGGTGTAGATACTTCAGATGACATGATATACAACAAGAAGCATATCTTCGTAGCGATCCAAGTTGGGTTTCCAGACGGTCGCCGACTTAAGTACCCTGCTGACCAGTTCCAGCTTGTACAAACTAAGTGTTTTCAGTTATTCTAGAGGCGAGGAATAGGTTCATCATCAAAAATTGCTACAGAATATACGTAGTTTATGGGACTGGTTTGATCTTACAATCCAGTCTTCGCAGATCGCTTCGCTTCCCATGTGGCTGCATTGTCGAGCTCAGACATTTTAATCCAGTCAATCACCATAGACCGCTCATCCTCATCTCCCCAATCGCTCATCCACTTGGGATAGCTCTCCCACATCTGCTTGAATGCGATCCAGGGCGTTGCAGAGTTACCGTAATTGGCACTCGCGTCAGAGGTGAAGTATCCAGGAACACCTGCAAAGGCAACATTGAGAATCAAATGAAATGGCTCATCAAAGGGTGCTGCTTTAAGTGGAGAGACTTGCCAAGGGTTTGCAAAAGGTTCGCCATCTGGAGCATTGTTGGGAAGACCCCACTGCACAAAGGGAGACTTTTCGAACTTATAGACCAAGGTTGTGTAAATGGGCTCGTCGATCCAGACACTAATACCCTGTGGCGTGATGTCACAGCCGTAGGTGTGGTACTCCTGACTTAAATCAGCCATTGGAATAGGCACGACAGGATGTGTCTCATAACTAGAGTCGGCGTATGCGTTTCCCCATTTACCAACAGGACCGATATGCACTGAAGATTGGATCGTATCACGGCCACCACCTGGGTAACCAGGCGGGTTACCTCGCGACTCGACAATATCAATCTCGCCAGAAGCAGGCCATGCACCGTACTTGTCAACACCTGATTGCTCAGGTAGCATCCAAATGGCAGACCAAAGCCATGAGCCCAAGGGCAATTTAGCATTGACTTCCACACGGCCATACTTGAAGAAATGCTTGCCTTTGGTAGTCAAACGACCTGACTGCACAGGATTGACATATTGGCCCTTTGTTGTATTTCTGCGTGTCACACAGGCTGATTCACTGTACGCCTTGGTGCAAATACCTTCTGCCGTCAAGTTTCGGAAGTAGCCCTCGACGTTGGCATCGGGTGGCGTGACTGTTGGTCGAATATATAGCTTGCCATTCTTGACAAACGAGTTATCATCAGAGTCGGTTGTCCAGTCGAGGGAATCTGCTCCCCATCCATCGACGGCCACATCACGGTTGAAGTCATTTTGCAAATCCAACACATTGCTAGAGAAATCCTCATACCAGATGACTTTCGAAAACTTGTGCTGATCGACCTCTGAATAACCCCAATAAGCGCCCAGCGCTGTCATGATGACACCGATACCGAAGCCAATCCATGGCATCAGGCGCGCTACTTTGGCACGCCTTGTCCGTGGCTCCTTGGCCCAATTGTAGAAGTCATCCGGCTTGACACGACGACTCTTGAAGGGTCGCAGGTATCGACTGTGTTTTGGAACGGGTGATGGAAGGCCGCTTTCAAAGGCGCTGCTGGCGCTTCCGTTGCTTTCGTTGCTGGGCGCAAACTCAAAGTTGGCCGGCGACATATGCGCTCGAATGATAGTATGCAGACCAGCTGCGGTGAGTGTATGTATGGGGTGGTAGTAGCGCAAGATTGTGTCTATCAACAATTGCTCGACTCCAGTGCGCAAGCCAGCTGGCTAGGCTTGCTTTCAGGCGTCTAGAGAATGTCTTTGCCGCGCACGCATGTGGACGCTTTGGCCGAAGACCGAGAGGCTGGCGATGCCGCACGGGTGGCTGTCGCTGGCATTAAACCCACTAGCCGCAATGAATGTGTAAATGTAAGTCCCCGAACGGCCAGGGCGGTTGAACCGAGACGCTGCGTGCTGATCAGCACCAACTTTACGTCCATGGTTTGAGGTCTTTGACTCACACATCAGCAGACGAAAGTCATAAACATGAGCTGCACGCTTGATAGTGGTCATGTCGCAGATTTAGCACTGCCTTGTCTCAAGAATCTTGGAGCCCACGAGCCTGGGGTACGTCACGTAAGCACCTGCTTGTCTCCTACAGTAACTGCTTCGATATCAAAATAGACCCTGCACACAAATAGCGTAGAGCGTGCATAGACAATGACATGATGAGCTTCGATCAGCCAGAAAAGTGGCCGCAGAAAGCGTTGAGCATGCGCAGTGAGCAGTCGTTGCAGTTTTCGGTGTCAAAGGCTGGGATGTGGCGCTTGGTGGCTGCAGCTTCCCGATCCAGCAGCCCCAAGCGAAGAGGCTTTTCCTGACCTGATCCGGACCTCCAACGACACAAAGCGGTACTCAGCAGCAGCGAGACGTGGGCAGTGTCATGCATCCCGAGCTCGTGGGCCTTAATCCTCATCGCCAGGGCCAGTCCTCAGAGCTGAAACCTTCCAGGCGACCGGAAATCATAGGCGCGCGACTGGATGATTCTCTAGTTTACTTGCTATCTTCCACACCATACCTCTACTTACACAGCTACGTTCTCTAGCGCAACACCCACTAGACTTCCTCCCTTCAATTTGCGCGCAGCTGGTACTGTGATTGCAGCACGACACCATGAGTTCCGTCGGCCGCATGTTTTCAAGAGCGAAAAAGGCAGTCGGCACAACAGCTGCAGCGTACAAGGCGCCAGAGTCGTCGTCGCCCGTCCATCCGCCAGAGAACCGGCGGAAGCGGTCGGCGCAAGCAGGCCTATTGAATGGCAAAGTCACTGAAGAAAATGCCGATCTGCTGGGCGAAATGGCCTGGTTGGCGGACATTGATGAGTCGGACTTGATGTTGGAACATCTCTTCGAGGTTGCTGAAGGAAATGACTGGTTCGATATCGACGAAGAGGAGGCACAAATGCAGCTCATGACGATCCGCGCAGGCGTGGGTCAGTATGTTTCGCGACCACTTGGTACAGAAATCACGCCACTGGAGCTCATCGCCCAGGGTCTCAACTGTGATGCAGCCATGCTCATGTGCACAGATGCAACAAGGGTACTGCTTGACTGTACGCCACCGACCGCTAGGAACATTGTCATCGGCGGCGAAATTGTTAAGCTTGTCGACAACATCTTGCCTTTCCCAGCCTATGACGGTACTAAGGTCCGCGGCATCTGCTTTGTCAAAGAGCTCGATGGCTGCATCATTTGGAATGAGGATGCCTCGACAATCAACGACTACGCGCGGAAGTGGGACGAAATCATTACCAGACTAGTCTTCTCCGAAAAGGACAAGCTCACAGACCAGAGCATCTTTGGTACGGAACAAGACTTCCAAAAGAACCACAAAAACATCTTTGAGCAGGGTCTCTCAGACGAAGAAGCAGCAATTGAGGCAGAGCGGCCTACTATGATCCTGTGGCCGGCAACGGTTGCACTGACATTCATCGTCATGGGCGCTCTCATGGGCACTGTGCTCAAAGAGGTTGTCATCGAATTCATGCAAAGCAAAGACTTCAGAAACCTGCTCTTCCTCATCACCCTCCCAATTGTTGGCATGATGGTCGCCTTCTTCCTTTCCATCATCTCTGCAGGAGTATTCCAAATCATCGGCCCCATCAACCACATGCAGACCAACTCTCGCAACTACTCTGCAAAGCCACCGACTTCCACTATCGCAAGGTCTGATTTGCCACACGTCACAATCCACTGTCCAGTGTACAAGGAAGATCTCTGGGATGTCATTGACCCCACCGTACAATCCTGCAGAACAGCCATCGCCACATACCAGGCCCAAGGTGGTACTGCAAGTCTCCTCGTCGCTGACGACGGTGCTCAATTGCGGTCTGCTGATGATCAGCATGTTCGTGAAGAGTATTACCGGGCCAACGATGTCGCCTGGACCGCACGTCGGCCACACGGTCAAGACGGCTACCTTCGTGAAGGTCTCTTCAAGAAGGCTTCCAATCTCAATCACTGCATTCGTCTGTCTGAGGATGTCGAACGGCGCTTTCAGGAAATGAAGCACGATTCAGAAGGCGATCTTGAAACGTACAACAAGGCTCGAAGAGAAGTGCTTGCTGAGCGCAACAATGTTGATTGGGCTGCTGGCGACTTGTCGCTTGGTTCGCTTGTACTCATTATCGACTCTGATACGCGCATTCCTGTAGAGTGTATCTTGTCTGGTGTGCTCGAGATGCGCGACTCTCCTGAAGTAGGCATCTTGCAACACACAGGTGACGCTCTCATTGTCTCTGGAGACTTTTGGGAGATGGGTATGGCACACTTCATTCGCATGGTCTTCTTTGGTATTCGCTACACAGTTGCTGGAGGTGATTTAGCGCCTTTCCTCGGACACAATGCCTTTTTGCGTTGGTCTGCCGTAGCTGAGGTGGCTAGAGAAGGACTCAATGGTGAAGTGCACTGGTGGTCAGAGGATCATGTCTCTGAAGACTTCGAATTGGCCATGCGCATGCAAACGGTCGGATACAGTACTCGTCTCGCATCCTATTTTTCGACAGAATTTCTCGAAGGTGTGTCTCTTACAGTGTATGACGAGATTGCCCGATGGACGAAGTATGCTTGGGGTTGTTCTGAGCTCATGTTCAACCCTTTCAAGTTCTGGTTTTCCAGAGGACCCTTTGGACCCATCGTCAAGGCTTTTATGAAGTCGAAGCGTGTACCCATTGCTGCCAAGTGTTCATCGCTCTTCTACATGTGGACATACTGGATTATTGCCTCGTCTTGGATCTATTGTGTCGTCAACTTCGTCGCTTTTGGCTGGTTTACAAACGGTGTCAATCGCGCATTCGTTGCTCAATTTGACGTTCTCGTGGCAGTGTGCATCATCTTCGGTCTTCACGATGCCATTGTTATTCCGTTTGCTATGTGGCGATTGAAGGAAGCTGGAATCATCTCGGGAATCAGAGCCACCCTCCGAAACTTTTGGCTTCCCATCATCTTTTTCCAAGGTTTGAGCGTACATCTCTCGAAGGCACTCTTGTCGCATTTGTTCGACGTCAAAATGACATGGGGTTCTACAAGCAAGTCGGTGGAGAATAGGACATTGGTTGAGGAAATGCCCAAGATTTGGCGCAATTACAAGGTCATGTTCATCTTGTGTGGTTTACTCGGTGTGGCAGTCATTGTTCTAGCAATTGCTGTGCCGCCCCTCTACCGGATAGACTCATTCAAGGCACTCTTCCCAATCGTTTGGATGATTTCTTTCCACTTGGCGAATCCTTTCGTGCTGCATGCGCAAAGTTATCTTTCAGAGTTGCTCTCGCGGGTCGGACGCAGCATGTAGAACGCTTCTTATTGATGGATAGATGATATTGAAATTATTACAAAAGAGTGAACCTCCTTTTTTCTTAAAAATACGGTTTGTGGAAAGGCAGTTGTTATAGGTGTCAAGCACCTGCAATAGCAAGTGGTCTCTCTTTAAATGAAACGATAATCTGTTCTGAAGATTGTATGTGTGATGAGGTGTCTGAGTCGAATCGTGTCTGAACCAGCCAGGCCTAATGAAACTAGCAGGTTGACGATAAAAGAATGAAGCTGTCATGAACGAGCGGCCGATGCTGCAAAGCCATGTCGAGAAGGAGAAAAGAGCAAAAGTCAAAAGCCAAAATGAAAGATTGCATATCGCACCCCAATAAGAGTCCCTCTCTCTGTCTCATTCACCGTCATCCCCGTTGAAGCCAAAGTTCATACCTCCGCCACCGCCATTCGGATCATCAGCAAGGAAGCTCTCGAAGTCAAAGTCCTGCATAAGATCCATATTGAGCTCCCCAGGGAACGCATCAAAACCAGCTGACGCAGGACCACCACTACCAGGTGCATTACCAACAGCACCATCAGCACCAGCGTCCATAAAGTTGCCAACTTGCGAATTAGCATCACTTTGCTGTCCAGGATGCACAAATTGTCCTGCCTGTTGCGCATTTTGTTGTTGCTGCGCCTGTTGAGCCTGCTGCAACTGTTGCTGTTGTTGATTCAACGCATGTGGCGTCATGGGCGTCGTCGGCGTTGGTGGCTCTGATGCCCCGGCAGGAGTCGTACCAGATGCACCAGTACCCGCAGCAGCTGCGGCTGCTGCAGCGGCAGCAGCTTTACGTGCTTTCGCAGCAGTCTGTTTTTTCGTCTCTTTACCTGCAGTAGAGGCTTTTCGACCAGCAGGCACTTTAGCATTCGCTTGCACAGGTGTCGACGGATTCTGGTTAGAGAGCGACGGCGAAGGAGGCTGTCCTGCAGCAGAAGCTGCCGTTGAGCCGGGACGAGCACCGACGCCACCCGGACCAGCTTGTTGCATGGGAAGCGGCGCTTGAGGCGGTGGCATCTGCTGGTGAGGTCCACCGAGTCCCTGCATGCCCTGTTGCTGCTGTTGCTGTTGAGCAACTTGAGCTTGCTGTGCGGCATGATGTTGCGCTAATGCATGTTGCTGCTGCGGAGTCAACTGACGTCCTGCAAGCTGACCATTTTGGTGCATCTGCTGCATCATCTGCCGTTGCTGCTGCTGTTGCTGCTGCTGCCAGAGCAGACTTTCACGAGCTCTTGGATCGCCATTGGCTGCCATCATCTGCTGCATCATTTGTGGATTCTGGAACGCAGGGTGATTTGGTGGGAACCCGGCCATTTGTGGCGGCACGCGCATCATCTGACCGCCGGGACCCATGATGAGAGGCATAGCACCATTCTCTTGTTGCTGCTGCTGTTGTTGCTGCATCATTTGGCGGTACATCATTTGTTGCTGTGGATCTTGTGGACCATGTTGCGGGACAAACCCAGTGATAGCAGGCGAGGCATTCCTTTGAATCTGTTGCTGCTGCTGCATCGGATGCTGCTGACCCGGTCGCTGCTGCTGTTGTTGCTCTCCAGGCGTACCAGGCACGTTCTGATTGCCCATTTTGGGTGTTCCGCGAGGCATATCAATGCTACCGGGCGCAGGCGACCCGGCAGGGCGTCCGCCGGGAGGAGAATTGGTGAAGCCGGTAGGGCCACCGCCAACAGGGGCATCTCCGGGCTGTTGTAGCCGCTCTTGCTCCTGACGTGCCATCAACAATCGCTTCTTGTTTTGTTGTTCAAGCAACATCAGCTGCATTTGGTAGTCTTGCAGAGCGTGATTACCCTCTGCAGGTGGGCCTTCCGCATTAGCCATACTAGGACTCGCACTGACCATGACTGGTTGCTGTAGCGGACCCTTGGCTGCTTGTTGCATTGCGCGTTGTTGCTGACTGGCGAGACCTTGCACGTAGGCAGATAATTGCTTCTGCTGCAAGACGGGTGGCTGATTCTGAAAAGCAGCAAGTTGCTGAGGACTCAAACCAGCTGGATTGATGCCTGCTTGCAATAACATTTGATGCGCTTGCGAAGTTTGCTGATTCATGGGCATGCCTGGCTGTGGTCGTTGGTTGGCGGGTATCTGCGCATACGTGCCATCGGGGGACAGACGTTGACGTTTCGATGGGGACGGCGCAGACATCGATGCTGGCGATTGTGGATTCATTGCTTGCCCTGGTAGGCCTTCTGAATCCTCACGCTGTGCGTTAGTCAAAAGATCTGGCGAACTTTGATCCACTTACTTGGGCTTGCTGCTGCAAGTACTGCTGCGTTTTGAGCTGCTGAATCTGCGCGGCAGTCGGAGGGAAGCTGCGGCCCTTGTTGCCATTATTCATCATTGCTTGACGCATCAAGGCTTCACGCGTCTTGTTGTTGATTTGAGCATTTGCACCGTTTGGATCAAGACCAGCGGCCGAAGCCGCTGCTGCTGCTGCTGCGTCAACATTGCTGGCAGTCAAGGGATTGCCTGGCAGATTGAGTCGCATAGCGTTGGCGTTGGCGCCAGTGTTGACGTTACCGCCAGTTCCTAATGCTGTCGCAGGACCACCTGTCATGGCACTAGCCATGGCAGCTTGTCGTTCTTGTTTTAGTCGCTATCACGGGTTAGCTTGCATGTACTTCAGGAGAGAAGAGCACGAACCTGGTTGTGCGCCATGAAAGTCGTTGCGCTTGCTGTACTGGGTCTCCCTTGTCTAGCTGAAAACATGTCCCAAAAGAGGACCCACCATTCGGCCAGAAAACCACCTTCCACGTTGACAGGGACATCTGCTTGTGGCAACTCACCGGGAGTACATTCCGCATCTGCCTCGTCTGTCGGGCTGTGCGCATCGCCGTTCACTTTTTCTGATACAGTACGTGCTGCACGATCGAGCTGCGCAGATAGTGAGCCTTCTGTATTGGGCCCTTGCTCTTTTCGCTCTTCAACTTGCTTTGCCGTCAATGTAGACACACCACCTTCAGCCTTAAATTTCCGTGCCGTGTCGCCGTAGGATTGTTTGACGAGGTAATCGTAGATATACGTATTGAGAAGTCTTTGGTTGGTTGGATCGAGCGCTGTGGAAGCGCCGTTACCAGACGCGCTGTCCATGATTAGATGTTGACAGGCGACTCCGTTTGATGCAAAGTTGCTCGGCGAAGGATGCTACCGAGCCGGAACGGGTAAAGCGATAGCTGATATACACGGCTCAAAATCGGTGTGGTGACACCCCTTTGGAATGAGAGACACAGCCGTCTGTTTATCTGCAAGACAGAATCGAGAGATCGTGAGTCGGGTCCCTGCGTTGGCGGTGCAAAAGACGTGTGATGCAGGTCTGCTCAACGACAGGCTGACACGGATAGCCAAAGTTGCAACACTGGCAGTCGCTCAGGTGGCTTCGAAGCCTGCGCGCCGTCGCTGGAGGATGGAGACCGGCCTAAAGCGAGTACTTCCTGGGGAAGGAGGCTTAAGCAGCCTTGCAGAAGGTGAGCGGATGACCTTGCTACTTAGATGGCAGATCGCGGAGATGGCCTGGATGGATGCAAGCCCGAATGCGTCTCGGAGGGCGACAGGAAGCGTAGGCAAGCCTGCTGGGTCGTGGCTGTCTCTGTGCGTTTCTCGTCTTGTCTCTCGTTGCTGCTGTGTCGCCCGGTGGAGAGTCACGTGTTTCGATGTAGGGTTAGGTCAGACAGTCCATCTGAATGCTGGCCATGCTCGTGGCCTTCCTGTTCTCTGCTCTACATGCTCTACATGCCTTTTACTCCAGGTATTCAAGAGCAACAGTGACATAGTAGAGCCGGCTTCAGTCTGTATACATTTTAATCCAGTTTGTGCCTTTGGATGACGAGTAGCTTCGATCGTTTGCTCTATGAGGATCCCCCACTAAAACATAAGCTGCAGATGAATCAGCTAGACTTGCTCTGCTATGAGAATGAGACACACGACGCTACGCGAGGCCGCTGAAGTCATCCCCAGTAGTGCTGAGCGGTCGCCCGGTCAGTGCACTTGAGCTTCCAAGTAAAGAACCAAAACCATTGGCCGTAACAATCTGAGTGTTCTGCTTATATGTTCAACATCTTCCTACGCAATGTATGCAACGCCAATCTCAACCTGTCTGTGTTCGAAATTATTTCTTATCCTAGAGAGGAAGCCTAAAGTCATTTTATCAATAAGATTTCAGACGGTCCCAAACGGTGTGCATCTAGCAGTTGAAGGCTTGAAGCCATGAATTAGACCAACTTGAATGATTCTTCGGCGTCCACAGTAATGTTGTCATGACTCGCATTGAAAGGAAATCTCTTTCTTTGTCACCTGCTTGCAGGAGCTCCCCTCTCCGCCATCAGTTCGGCCAACCGGCGCTACTTCAAGGATTTTTTTTCAGGGGTCAAGAATAATTCGCTCTTTTTTTCAGCGTCCGATACGTGGAGAGACCCAGCTCAAATGCAACGGATGAATTGCTGAGCCTTGCAGCTGTATCTTGATCATATGAACAGCGACTCTGCAATCAGCTATGTCGAGCCTGATATCAGCATCGACGACTGCACTGGATTCAAGGAGTCTACCACTACAGCATATGATCAGATGCGACATAATTTCGTTCGCAGAACGTGTCAGACTGTGGAAATTGCCAGCACAGCAGATCACCCCTGGATCAGGACACCAGGATAAGTGAGCCGGAAGTCACAGAGTACATCAGAAACACCTTTGAGCAAATCTCAAAACGTGGACTACAAACCGTGGGTGAGCATCTTTGCGAGTACTTTGCGCAGCTCGCTAACTTCCTAGGCAACCGATATGAAAGTCTATTTTATTGCACTCGTCATCCAGTGGATCAGTCAAGTTAGCACCAATCCTGCTGCCACGTCCTGTGGTTCCGCAAATTCTGGATGTGCTGAATACGACTTTTATGATTTCAAGGGCCTTACTGGTTCAGACTGTTTTGCGCTGCTTTGGAGTACACAATTGCGGTCAACGTATAACTGGGCGAACCACCTCTGCGACTGCTATGATAGATACTACTCTCCAAATTACCCCAATGACACTGGATGCATGATCAGGCCTTCTCCAGACGCAGCAAAGTTCTTTCAAGCGCTTCCTGACCCCGGACAGAAAGGAAATTAGACATACGCGAATGTTTCTCGCGACCATTTCGCGCTTCTAGCTGCCTTTCGGTTATAGCGAACAATGGTTCTAATATCCAGTTGATCAGTAGCACCTTTGCAGCTTGTTATTCACTTCATTCTTCTTGCAGATCGATTTTGACGTGCCTTGACATCTGAAGCCTTTGCAGCTCTTCCGCCCCTTCCACGATCAAAATCTTATATTGTTGACCGATCGCAATAGTCCAGACGTCGGAGAGCAAGCGCTTCGGGCGCTGCCAGGCCTTCAGAGCTCGTGTCTCGAGACCCGCATTGGACATTTGGCCCGCGAGATTGTGACGAACACCGTCTGCTGACTGTCGAGTTTAACAGCAAACATGGCGTCCATGGACAGTCCTGAGCTTCTGAAACAGACGGATGGCGAGGATTTGCGCGAACTGGGCTATGAGTGTGAGCTGTCCCGCAAGTTCAGCTTCTTTTCTATGCTCTGTTTGGCCTACTGCGGTACGAGACTCAACCCTAAGCATGTTTGCTGACTCTAGTCCTCGGAACGTGGAGCACATTCGCTCAAGGCTTAGGATCGGGACTTTCATCTGGCGGTCCGGTTGGTATAATCTATGGGCTCCTTGTTGTCTTTTCATGCAATATGTGTATTGCCATGTCGCTCGGGGAGCTTTGTTCTGCTTATCCAACAGCCCTAGGACAAGGATTCTATGTTTCGCAACTCTGGCCTGGCGAGGCAGGCCGCTTCTTATCTTATGTCACTGTGCTCATCAATGCGGCAGGCTGGTGGACACTCAGTGCCTCGCAAGCAGCATTCATGGGTGACTTTATGCTTTCAATGAAGGTCATGTATGATCCCGAGTGGAAAGGTATAGACAAAGGCTGGCTTCATTTTCTTGTCTATGCCGGACTTGCTATTGCTGGAACACTCTTCAACGCTGTAGCTTGTCGCAAAATATACGTTTTGCCACGTTTCAACAATGGTGTCTTTTACCAAAATGTCATCCTCTTGGTTGCCTTCTCCATGACGCTCCTCATTTGTGTGGGCGTCAAGGACGATTTGAAATTTCAGTCGGGCAAATTCGTCTTTGGCAAGTTCGTCAACGAGACTGGCTGGAATGACGGCGTATGTTGGTTTATTGGATTAATTCAAGCAGCCTATGGTTTAACGGCTTTTGACAGTGTCATTCATCTGGTCGAGGAGATGCCCCGGCCGAGCATTAATGCTCCGCGGGTCCTGAATCTGGCGATCCTGACAGGCACAATCACTGGATACTTTTTCCTCTTTGTCATGCTCTTTTGCATTCAAGATCTTGATGGTGTGATCAACACAGCTACGGAACTGCCTTTTATGCAGCTCTCTCTCGATGCAATTGGTCTGACTGGTAGTGCTGTGCTGTTGGCCATCTATATCTCCAATGGAACTCTGCAGCTGTTCTCCATTATGACGACCAGTAGCCGACTTACCTGGTCATTCGCTCGTGATGGCGGACTTTTGTTTCATGGTTACTTTGCAAAAGTCGATCCAATATGGCAAATGCCTGTGCGCGCGACGATGCTGCAAGGTGGTATTGTCGTTGTCATTGGATTACTATACTTATTTTCCAACGCAACGCTTGAAGCCATTTTGAGCGTCTCTACAATAGCACTGACTGTCTCTTACGCCATTCCCATCGGGGTACTCTTGTTTGTCGGTAGAGATAAGCTCGAACACACCGGAGGCAGCTACAAGTTGGGTCGATTCGGGTATACTGCGAATATTGTGAGTGTCATCTACTGTGTCATCACCACAGTCTTCTTCTTTTTCCCATCAGCACCGGACCCAGCTCCTGCTGATATGAATTACGCCATTGTGGTTTTCGGCGCGGTCTTGTTGCTTGGATTAGCAACGTGGTTCTTGGTGGGTAAAAAGCGATACTTATTAACAGCAGCAGCGATAGCAGAACGTGCGAGGGCAGAAAGAGCCTTATTCATTCAGGGACTGGAGGCGTCAAACAGGCTGGGTTCAAGCGGGGAGAAGGGTGTAAAATCAGAGGTACGGGAAGCACAGAGCTGTGGAGCTGCATTCGCAGAATCAGCCAGTGAGGGCAAGGAAAAGCTCGTGTGAGTTTGTATAATGACTTGATTTTATAGTGTCTTGGAATGGGATTTGTACGGTCTTCATTGCATCAGCATTTGCAAAACCCATGAGACTGACAAACCTCGCAGGTCTGTGTACATTTGTCCGACGCCAACAAAAAGAACTGGCACACCAGTAACATAGATCATTGAGACAATGGTGCCGACCAAGTCACCGACAGTGTCGACCTTGGAGATGATGAATCCGTCCAAGTTACGCTTTGGTCCAAGAGCATCGTTGAAGTGCCTGGCTTGCGATAATGAGTCAGTGCCAACAAGTGCCTCGGCAACTTGAAACACCTTGTCGAGCTTAACAGTGCTAACAAAGCGTTCAAGACCAGACATAAGCCTTGCGTCGTTGTGTCGGCGGCCAGCAGTATCAACAAGCACTACCTCGAATCCATTTTTCTTTGCATAAGTAATTGCATCATTGGCAATACTGCTTGGATCCTTGCCGTAGCCACGCTCAAATAGCTCAACACCATCTCCTGAACGGCCTTGACTTTCAATAAAGGTGCGCAGTCTAGTGACATGCACACGCAGCTGCTCAACAGCACCAGATCGAAAGGTGTCACAGGCAACAATCAAGACTCGCAGCTTGTTGCCGAGCAACCAGTAAGCGATTTTGGAAAGATTGGTGGATTTGCCAACACCATTGACGCCGATGAACGACATTGTGTAAGGTCGCTTCTCTCCTGTATTGACACGTGCGACTTCATTGAGCAAAACAAGCGAGGTTGTTGGTGTCAAGATGCGTTTGAGAGCCTGCTCCATGGCAGTGCGAACCATGGTTGAGGTCTTGCCGAATGAACCAGTCTTTTGCCCTACCAAAGACGTCTTGACTGACGCACAGAGATCAACACATACTTCATTGGCGACGTTTTTGGCCAGCAAATGCTGACGCATGCTTTCCATCACTGGATCGAGATCGTCGGCAGTCAATGTCTTACCTACCACAAGCTTTGAGAAGAACGAGAACGCCCCGGTTCTGGGTGCCTCGGGAGCTTCTTGTGCCAGCATCTCACCAAGATCTTGGATGACCATCTGCCCTTGTTTGGTCTTATGCATTGCATCATTACCAACAAATTCAGAGACATCTCCTGCAACATCCGTGCCCGCATCGCCAGAATCCCCTACACTGAAATCGAGCACCTCTGTGCCAGACTCATCCAAGGTACCATCGACCCTCCACTTGCGCTGTACCTTGGACTTTGTCTTTGGTTTGGTTGTTTCGTCATCTGACGTAGGTACGCTACTTGTATTGCCATTGACGGGAGTACTTCTGCCGGAACCTCGTTTTGTGGCCGCACGACGTCCGCCAACAAGCTTTGCAGCAGTGAGTACACGAGGCTGTGGAGATCTCGGAGCCTCTAGTGCAATTTCTGGATTCTCATTGTGCCTTACATCTTGTGCCTCAGTCGGTTCAGCTACGTCCACGGCTTCGGTTACAGGAGGAAGAACAGACGGCGTCTGAGCCTCTGGAGCTGCTTCCAAGTCACGAAGTCGCTGATCAAAGTAGACGTCAAACTCAACAACAATATTGGTCAGATCTGCGCCTGTAGTTTGCGCTTCCTTGATTTCCGTCGCATAGAGTTTCCTAATAATCCGCTTCATATTATCAAGGAACTCTTCAACAAAGCCAAGTTGAAGCAGAGACTGATAGACAACGACAAAAATGAGACCTAGCTCGTTTGCTTGTGTCCATTTGACAGTATAGCCTGATTTGGCATACGTGCTTGCAGAGCTGCCAGCAATGAAGATATCTGTGATCAAGCCATTGACAACAGCATTGGAGACGGGTGAGAGTTGTTTTTGCCAAAGGACGACACCACCCTGGTTGACGATTGTGAAGAGATCAAGCATCACCAGAGGAGAGTGTAGGAGAGCAGGGTGCTGGTTAACATGAGCTTGTAGTCTGCTATCGTGGCAGTCGCGCGGCGTGAGACTTGAACAAGTGTCGCACGCCCAGGGGCACTGCGGGGTCCATCTACAGCGACCATCAAGACTCGAGGCTATACATACTGAATTCCATGACGGAACCTATTCTATACAGCTATGAATTCAGTCCGTATGGCTTTAAAGTCCGATCCGTTCTCTCTCTCTTGTAACAGAATCTATCCAAAGAGTCAACAAGCTCACACCCAGGAACATCAAGTATAAAGTTGTTCAGGTGGACATGGTCATGCCACGGCCGGAACTGGAAGCCATCGGGGTCAACTACAGACGCATTCCAATCTTGGCAGTGGGCAAGGACATCTACTGTGACTCGCAAAGTATCATTGAGTATCTACTCACTCGAGAGGAGGCCAAGTCTATTGTGCCGGTAGGCAGTGAAGTGACTCAATTGGGTCTCAAAGTCCTTGGTGACTTGATTTTCCGCACGACACTATCAACAATGGACCCATCTGGATTCCCACCTGCATTCATCAAGGATCGAGCATCAGTCTTCCCAATTCTTGCATCTGGGACACTCGAGAAGGACCCCTCTATCAGAGAACATGCCATTGCTGAAGTTCAGAGTCTTTTCACCGCGTTACAAGAGACACTTTGTAGCGGTGGCAAGAAGTGGGCATTGGGAGGCGATGCACCATCACTTGCAGATGCACATGTTGCTTGGGCTGTTCGTTTCGTGACCAAGGGTATCAAACTGGATCAATTGGAGAAGGCACTCAACAAGCAAGCATTACCACAACTGCACGATTGGCTAGAGCGATTCGAGCAGGCTCTGGATCTGAACACGGCGACCATGACCGGGGATGAAGCCAAGAAGGTTATATTCGAAGCCACATCGCCCACAACTCAAGGCCTTGTTGTACAGGATGGTCCAGGCGGTTTTCAAAAGGACCAAAATGTCTCTATTACACAAAGCGATGCAGACCCAACGCACCCTGTTCAGGGACAACTGCTTGCACTAGATGCTAAGCAGATGGTTGTCGCGCTAGACAATGGACTGCATGTCCACTTCCCGCGTCTCGGCAGCAAGTTGAGTAAGTTGTAGAACATCGTCCTGTACTTCTACGTTCCGTGCTGAGCACTGAGTTGACTTGTGCTTTCGAGGCGCAGTGGAGCCGGACTCCGATGCGACAAGACGTCATCTGAGGTTTCTCGACATCTTAGCGCTTAGCCTTTCTTACTAAAGCTCGCATCATGCCTTCCTCCCATCATAGCCCTCGCCATGGTGGAATCAAAAACTCCGTTACGACTCTGTGTCATTGAGACTGATGTACCGACTGAGGAGGAATCGAAGCATGACCGCTATGGGCATATCTTTGCTGATCTATTTCGCAAAGCCGCTGAAACACTGCCGCATCATCACGAGGACATCAAAACCTCTCCAGATGTGGAGCTTACGTTTAAGAACGCAGTTCAAGGCGAGCTACCGAGTGATGAGGAATTGAGAGAATTGGATGCCATTGTCATCTCAGGAAGCAAGTTTGATGCGCACGATGAGGAAATACCATGGATTCAAGAGCTCCTCAAATTTCTCGATCATGCATGGAACCACAAAGATCCAGCAGTACGGCGCGTGAAACACTGTGGTGTGTGCTTCGGTATGCAGATCCTGGCACGGATGTTGGGTGGAGAGATCGAATCAGGCAAGGAGTGGGAGCTTTCAAAGCAAGAGATTGAATTGACTGAGGATGGTAAAAAGCTCTTTGATACGAAGGAGGAGACTTTGACGTTGATGCAAATGCACAGCGATCAAGTCTTGTGCGTTCCAAAGCTCAAAAATGGCGAACAGTGTCGCGTTTGGGGACGCTCTGAGCATACTGAGATTCAAGGTTTGTACCTCCCTGGCAGGCTCTTTACAACGCAAGGCCATCTTGGCTTTGACGAGCAAATGGTGAATGCCAATATCGATGTTCGCGTAGACAAGGGCCTATTGGATGCAGAGACTGCAAGAGAAGCCAAAAAGTCGAGTCACCATGAACACGATGGTCTCCATGTTGCACAAGCCATCCTGCGGTTCATTCAAGAAGAATAGAGCTGTCTGCTATCATCATCAAGCAGCCATTGAAAATGTACCATCCTGTATTTGCTTCTTGACAAACAAAATTTGTGTCCTTTGATCTACCGGGAAGGCTTGAATTTGCGCATCCGTCATGCTCATAATCTGACGAGCCAGGTACTCTTTTTGTGGGTCAATTGGTCCAGCTTGGACGGGGATCGCTGGTGATGCTGTTTGTGGTCGTGATGCTCCTGCTGCTACAGGTGCAGGCGATTGTGTCTGTGCAAGGGGTGGTGCAGACGCCCTCGCAAGGCGCGGATCTGCTTGAGCAGCAACAGGCACATGCTGAACAGGGGTGGATGTGGCGGGTGGCGGTACAGCTGGACCGCCGGCAATCACGCGCGTTAAGACACTTGCGTCAACGAGATTCATGAGGAGCAAAGCTTGTAGCACAGCATAAGACAGCTGTGGCGACTGTTGAAGCAGATGTTCTGCTTGCGCAGGATTTCCCGTGGCAAGCTGCTTGAATTGTGTTACAATATCAAGGAGTTGCATGGGTGGGATCGCTTGTAGTGTCTTGGAAATGGCATCCTCTGCTGTGAGTCCAGCGGCTGGCGCTGTTCCTGCTGGTAGCGGCGGGAGTGCACCAGGCTGTTGCTGCTGAATAGGAGGGGGAAATGGGAGACCACCTGCTGAGCCCGGCGGTGGGACCATGAAGCGGCCTTGAGGAGGCATGGGTGGCATTGATGTGTTATTTGCATTGTTACCATGGCTGCCGCTGCCGCTGCCGCCACCACCGCCGCCTCCTCCACCGCCGCCATGATCACTGTAGGCGACTCTGATTTGTCGATTTCCTATGTCATATCCATCGAGATTCCTGACGGCAGATTGAGCTGATGAAGCGTCAAGAAATTCGCAAAAGCCATAACCTTTACAACGTCCAGTTGCATTGTCAAAGACGAGCTTGAAGTTGCTTACAGGCCCAATTTGCCTGAATATATCTATGAGCTGTTCTTCGGTGTAGTCATAGGGGATGTTGCCGACTTAAATAAGTTAGCAGGGATCGTCTAGCCTTAGGCAGCGTACCAAAGACAGCTTTCGACATGGAGCAGCTAATTCAGCACGATGAGCAAACACGAGCGATGAAATAGGTGGAAGCTGCAGAGGCAATAAGTATAAGCAAGAGATGTAAAAGCTGAGGCGAACGCTGCGACTAAGCAAAAGACCACCGTTGACCTCGTCCCTTTGCTTGCTGCAGTCGTCGCGTCGCTGGAGTTCGCGACCGTGAGAAATTCAGGATGACGCGCTGCACCCAGGTGTCCCGGGAGCGCCGCTTCAAATCGCGACGTCACAAGCAAGGAGAGTACAAGCTCATGACTATGCTCAATCTCTTGTCTACTGCTGTGACAGCGGCGTGCTCTGCTAAGGCCAAAGTCTGGGACATCTCTTGAGAGAGTGCCCCTTGTGTCTGTGTCTTTGTCTTGGTGCCATGGAGTTCTTTCCAGACGCGTTTCATTGATTTGCGCTCATGTTGAAAATCAGGGCCTTCGTCGGACAAACTTTGTATTCGGCTCAACAGCAGATACGAGCTGCATCTGCAGTCATGGGAGGACCCTGTCTACCCTAGTACCCTTGTTCATATGATCCCTTTTTTGGCGCACGAAAAGCGAAAGTCATGACGTTCTATGTGGTCTATCCACTGCTCTGGTTTTCTGCCCTGAAAAAGCTGAGATTGAAGACCGAGCTGAGGGCGGCCTCGGGAGTGTCAAAGCTGCGGGTGATCTGCTAGGGGCAACATACTCTTCTGTGTTAATGTCGGGGCCACCAGGGACAGTCCTTGTCGAGCTTGCACAGCATGAGTGGAGCAGGGCTGCCTGAGTAGGTAGGTACAGCGCATCCAACTCGACTTTGGGGCGGATGTCGTAGTCAGCGAATGGCTACATAGCATGCACGATTGATTGTACAGAGAGTGTAGTCAGGGATCAAAGTGTGCCTTTGCATAGTAGAGCAGAGTCAGGTACCCGAAAGCAAGAAGAGCATGGGAGACTCAGTGTAGGCCCGTAGCACCTGTAGCTGTTTGTAGGCCCTCCTTCCACCGCTGTCCGCTTCGCTTCTTTTGCAGTTTATTGTCTGCTCAGTCCTGTAGAAAGAGAGAGGGAAGAAAAGTCAAGAAAGACTCGCAGCGGCTCTTTCTCTACCCTCACCAACCACCACCCCTTTCATCACACTTTCCCTCCCTTCTTCTCATCTACACCTCAACTATTATGGAGAATTGCACCGTCTTTGTTGGACGTCTGGCTTGGGCCATCGACGAATCCCGTCTCGCTGAGGAGTTTGCTCAATTCGGCGCCATCACCTCGACCAAAGTCATCCGAGACCGTATGACTGGCCGTTCCAAGGGCTTTGGCTACGTCGAATATGAGACACCAGAGCAGGCTCAAGCTGCACTGGCCATGAGCGGCAAGGATATTGAAGGATTCAACATCAACGTCGATATGTCGCAGCCTCGTCAGACTTCCTACGGAAACGGCAACGGTGCCAGCGGCGGTGGCCGTGAGTACAATGCTCCTCGTGAGCGAAGGGAGTACCCTAAATCAGAACCCTCCAACACCGTCTTCATTGGCAACTTGTCGTTCCAAGCAACCGAACAAGACATTCAGGAGGCCTTCTCTGGCTGCGGCGCCATCAACCAGATCAGACTTCCCAAGTACCACGACACAGGTAAGATGAAGGGCTACGCTTACGTTGAGTTTGATGATCTCGAGGCCGCCAAGACATGTGTCAACATGGGCACTGCCAATATTGCAGGCAGGGATGTTCGATTGGACTTCTCTCAGCCTCGTGCTGATCGATCGTATGACAACAGTGGCGGTGCTGAAGAGGCTACTTCGGCTGCGCCAGAGGGCTTCTAAAGATCTTTGTCTTGAAGTACTTTACGAGACCTTTGCGACGAGATATGCGACGATGACATCTACCCTTACACCCATCCCTCCCAAATCCAACAACATCAATTCCACTTCGAGCAACCCCCTTTCCTCAGCGGCAAAAACAAATACAGCCTGAGGGAAGGACATACATAACGGCATCACCAACTTTTTTCACGATCAAGAACTACGAGAAGACGAACGATCCGAGCGTGTCTCCTTTATTTTTTCTTTCTACAACAAGGAGAAAGTCTAAAGAGGCAACCGAACAACCTACCATTTTTGAACAAGAGAACGCAGCGATATACAGGAAACATGAGATGATTTTTTGAATAAGCAAGCGAGAGGCAATAGCGAGCTACTGAGACGAAACAGACATTTGAAACTATATTCAATTACCCATTGGCCCGTATCTGTCCCCTTGTGCTTGATCCCTGATTTTCTTGTCCTGAGACTGTCGCTGTAGAATGTTCTTGTTGTGCTCTGCTGAATTTGTCGCGTCGACGCCAACTTCAACCGCACAGAATGTGGGCTTTTGTACGCAGAGAAACGTGCCTCATTAAGCTGCAATGAAGCGTTCATGAGCCGAGATAGCATGGCGATGCCGCCACCGTTATCGCTGCATCTAGGTCAACGCGTCCAAGCAGCCGATTACCCAGGCACTATCTGCTTCATCGGCAACACAGATTTCTCACCAGGCAAGTGGGTTGGAGTCGCGCTCGATGTGCCACAGGGTAAGAATGATGGAAGTGTACAAGGGAGACGTTACTTCGAGTGCCTTCCTGATCATGGCGTGTTTGTACGGCCCATCAAGGTCATTGTGCTACAAGACGAACCGGATGCACACTCAGCACGCAAACCTAGCGCTAGTACAACACCTTCTCGGCTTCATCGTTCGTCCTCTCAACAAGCATCGGTGAGTACTATTACTGAGAATGCTACACGAATGCAGGCAAGTCCTGCACCTTTGCAAAGACGAGACTCTCTCAAACAAGTCGTCGCAGCAGCAGCATCCAGTGCGCCTTCCCCTACGAAACGGGCCTCAGTTGATGCATCCCCAGCCCTACGCCCATTACTTACCAATCGTCTGTCCTCAAGAACTGCATCCACAACAAGTACCCTGAAGCCTGGTCTGAAGGGATCTCGACACGTCTCAGGGACAACATTGGGGACTGGTTCACCCTCACCTACATCCATACGTACAGGTACACAGCGCAGGACAGTTTCTGGGTCTGCATCACCGTCATCTAGCAACTTGCAAGGCACTATCACCCCTGCGAGCCACGCGGCAGCTGTTCAAGCACTCCAAGCAGAACTCCAGAAACAAGCAGACGATGCACGACAACACGCAGAGGCGCATGTTCAACAAGTTGGCCAACTTCGACAACAACTAGCGGAGCTGGAACACGTCAAGGCTGAGTTGCATACACAAATTGCCTTGAAGGAGTCATTGGCGCATGAGCGTGAAGTCTGGCATTCCATCCGAGGCAAGTTGCAAGTGAAATTGCAAGAGCAGCAACGTGATATATCAACATTGCGTGCGTCTATCAAGGAATTGCAAGATAAGCTAGAAAGCGCTGTTGAGCAACGACAGGTGGCTGAAGCGAAAGCAGATGCAGCCATCAAGAAGAGCGAAGCGCACGAGGATCCATTAGATCAAGACGTCTTTGAGATGGCTATGCTTGATCGTGAAATGGCAGAGGAAGAACGTGATCAGCTCAGAAATCAAGTGGCCTCCCTCAAGGAGAAAATCGAAGAGCTCGAAGTCGAGCTTGCTCTTGCAAAAGAGGAACAAGCAGGGGAAGCCAAGGATCCCGAACGGAAGAGTGTTGAAGCACTCGAGATGCAGAATGGACGACTGCGAGAAGCGTTGATTCGGCTTAAGGAGATCACGAATGATCAAGATAAGCTCATTGCAAATCTTAATCAGGACAACGAGTCACTGACAGAAGAGGCGGCAGCGACGGCAACAAAGATGCAGCAAATTATGGCACTCAATGTCACACTGGAGAACCAAGTCGAGGAGCTCAAGGTACAGGTCGATATCGCTGCAGGCTCCGAGGAGATGCTCGAGAATTTGACTGAGCGCAATCTGACGCTGTCTGAAGACATTGCCAGGTTGCGGGATGAGCTTGCTAGTCTGGAGGCCTTACGTGAACTGAATGATGAGCTTGAGGAGACACACCAAATTACTGAGCGTGAGTTGGAGCAGGAGATTGCGCTGAGGGATGCACTGGTTTCTGAGCAAACCACACGTTTACTTCAGGCGGATGATCTTGCCTTGGATCAAGCACAGACAATCGGCAAGTTTCGCGAACTCGTACAAGCGCTGCAGGCAGAAGTGACGGCCTTGAAGTTGCAAGACAAGCGTGCTACACAAGACCAGCAAGAACAATCAACCAGACAACAAGCAGTTATCTCGCAAAACCTACAGTTGCAGGCAATCAAGCTCAAAGCCGGACTTGGGTCATTGGCACTGCGCATGGCTGAATCAAGAGCAGAGGTAGCTACTGAGCATCTACGCATTTTGGAGCACTATCTTCCGACGACGTACCATACCGCAGATGCATCGGTCGTTCAGGGTTACGTCTCATCGCGTGCCTTGTCGCAGCGTTGTGGTGCACTTCAAGTCTACTTCTTGGAAGGTTTCGGAGATGTCGGCCTATCGACTGAGACCCTTCTTCAACACTGGGAGATTTCTTTAGTTCTTTCAGACGTGCTCGAGAAGGTGCAGCGGCTGATGACTGCCGTGCAGCAAGCACCTGATGAAAAAGCTTTCTTGAAGTTTGCTTCACTTGATGCAGAAGTACAGCCTGCTCTCAAAAGCTTGGACTTGCTCATTGTCCAAATCCAGAAAGACACATTCCGAATTGGAGAGGCCTTGCACATGATTACTCAGGTCAAAAATCTCCTCGGCCATATTGTTGACAAGTTCGTCGCAGAATCCGTCCAGACGGCTTCACGCGCCACAATTGAGCAGATCTCGCAGTACATACGGCCATGGTCTAGTCTCGTCAATGCAGTTGTTCCGAATCCAGGGGACACGCTCATGGACGTGCTTCGGGAAGTACAGACTATTCAGAAGCTGGCAGATGCAGTTCTGCCCAAGTTCAGTATTCTCTCACATGAGTCTGGTGATGGATTTGCCAGCGCACTTATCCCTTTACGACAAGACGCTAGACTTCTCTGCTTGGCATTCTCAGAGCTACTTCAAGCTGCATCCGCCTCGGACAGCGCGCCTGAGGTGTCCACCGATTTCCTCAACCAACTCACGGCGTTCGCAGCCAGTCTAGCCTCTTATGAGAGTTTGGCCTCTGACACTTCACAGCCAAACCAACTTCCGACGCCCGACAATACTTCATGGCTCGTTCGTGCCAAGCTTTTGCGCAGCTTATCGGCCACAGACACCGAAACAGCCGGCGTGATTGCAAGGTTGCAGCAAGAATCTCGAGAACTCATTACTCAGTCGCATCTTCAACAACGAGCGCTAGCAGAGGAACAAGTCAAGGTTGTCGCACTTGAGCGAATTCAAGCCGAGCAAAGAGGCCGTCTCAGCAAACTCAAGGAATTGGAAATCGCTGAGGAGCAACATCTTGCAGATCGCAAAGCATACGAGGAAGCAATTGACGAGTTGTCCAATGAATTGACAAGCGTTCAAGCCAGACTCGCAGAAGTCGAAGCCGCCCAACAGCAAGCCAAGAATGCAGACACAGCATCGCTCTTGTTCGGTTCAGATGGAGCAGGCGGCGCTGATGTACGAGAGGTACAATTGTTGCAGGATGCAGTGCGTGCGCTGCAACGCCAGAATGGAGAGCTCAAGCTACAGCAGGAAGCACAAAAAATTACATTCTTACAAAGACCACTGCGTCCAAAGTATGCTCAAAGCAAAGCAGAGTTCATCGACAAGCTCAAGTTGGACAGATCAGAGCACAGAATGCGAAAAGCACATGCAAATGCTGTGCGTAGCGCTATGCACGAGGTGGAAATTATCGATCTTCGGCAGTACGACTTACTCAACACTGAATGGCGACAGGGCAATGCCAAACCTCAGTACGTCCACTTGCTTTTGGAAGAAAAGATGGCCAATTTGGTTCTATCTGAGAGACATCTTGCCTCGCTATAGCCTGTCTGGTTTACTGCTTGGCGCCATAGCGGCTGATTGCTTTTCCGTCCGGCACGTTGAAAAAGACAATCGGCCTCTCGTCACTCTCGTAGGGCTCGTCCACAATGAAGTATCCCTTGCGTTCGAATTGAATGACATCCCCGTGCTTCAGCTCCTTAACATTAACATCTGCAACTGCTTCAGTCTTAAATTCCGTCTCCTTTGTCATGAAGTCTTTGACATCGTCGCCTTCTTCGAGCTTCTCCTTGGTGATGAGGTGATCGAAGTCAACAAGCGTCACAGCGACTGGTTGAGGCGATGTCGACAACCACGTCAGCTTCTTGCTTGTCTTTTTAAAGTCGCCCTCCAAGTGCAATGTCATGACAAGCTCCTGTACGGCGCCGTCAGTCTTGACGAGCCTTGTAACAAAAGCATTCCCCCAGTCCATGAGTGTTAGCTCTTCACCTTCTGTGAGTGTCAATGCATCCTCGAGGTCAATACAAATCTCGTTGGAAAACCAAGTCGTCTTAGTGCCGAGGTCCGGGTTCTTCTTGTGCTTGGGAATCGGGCTACTGGTGGGCTCTCCGCCACGTCCAAGGATGGAAACATTGACAGCACCTGCAATTGCCGTGTGTCGTGGCGCAACAGGGTCAATCGACTTCTTGTTCGTCGCCCAAATAGCAGACCATTCCAGGTTGTTGTTGTTCTTGGAAGGTCCTTGTGAGAGGATGAATTCACGCAACCCATCAACTTGCATACCACGGCGACGAACACCTCGCACAGTAGGGAAGCGAGGATCATCCCAGCCACCGACGTGACCTTGATCAACGAACCATTGCAGTTTACGTTTTGAGAGCAGCGTCCGAACAAAGTTCATGCGTGCAAAGTCCCAAATATGCACTTTGCGGAGGTCAAGTTTCTCGAGGAACCATTCGTATTGAGGGTTGCGGTCTCGGTACTCGATTGTTCTTAATGCATGTGTCACACCTTCAATACTGTCAACTAGGGGACAGCAAAAGTCGTACGTTGGATAAATTTTCCATGCTGAGCCAGTACGGTGGTGCGATGTCTCATTGACACGGTAGATGACTGGGTCTCGCATGGCCTTGTTTGGGTTGTCGACTGACATTTTGGCACGCAAACAATTGGTCTTGCCGATATCAGAAGCATGTCGCATCTCAACTGTGAAAAGCTGCAAGTTCTCCTCGATAGTCCGTTCTCGTCTAACAGAGGCTTCTCCCTTCATACGCTGGTCGCGCATCAGCTCTTGTGCTGTGTCGTCGACATAGGCGTCGCCCTGTTTAATGAGCTGCACAGCATAGTCGTAGAGTGTCTGGAAGTGGTCTGATGTATAGGTCAAAACATCACCCTTGATACCGAGCAACTTGAGATCTTGGATGATGGAATCTTCGAACTCCTGCTTCTCCTTTGTTGGATTGGTATCATCAAATCGAATGATGAGCTTGCCCTTGTATCGTTGGGCAAAGTACTGGTTGAGCATGGCTGCTTTAGCGTGACCAATGTGCAGGTAACCAGAAGGCTCAGGAGGGAAACGTGTTACAACCTTGCCTTCCTCAGCATCCTGCAGCCCAATCTCAAAGCTGGCACTTGAAACATTGGACTTCTTCCCCGAGGCAAGCTTCTCGGCTTCCTTGGTCTTCTTGTTGGCAACAACAGTCGCAGAATTCATTGAAGCAACAGCAGAGCTGACCCATGGAAGAGCCTCCAAATAGCGAAACCAACGACCCAGGTTGACATACGTTTTGCGCACAGCACCACTTGCAATAGGCAAGCTTCTGAGAATTCCCCACACAGCCAAATCCGCCACAGTGATTTTGTGGCCTGCAAAGTATGTTCTGAGTGCCATATGATCTTCCATCTCCCCGAGAGCTGGAGCAATTTGTTTGAAGTCACCCGACAGTTTGGTCAGGGCAAAGTCAATCCATTCTTCGTCTTGCTTGCTGGATATTTTGGGAAATGCTTGAGACAGTGCACTCAAGATGGCCTTGCTATCCTTGTGCGTGCTTCCATTGCATTGCAGCGAGGCAGTCGAGTCCTTCTTGCCATCTTCCAAGATCGCCTTGTCTGCAAGATCGATTTCGACGCTGTTTGCCTCGACATGGTTGGCGTAGGTAGCCACCAGGTAGGGAGCATAAGCAAAGGGCTTACCCTTGAGGGCCAGCGTGAGTTCTGCCATGCCTTCTCCACGCAATACCGTAGCTGTACTGTGCTGGTTTGAGGTCGTGCGCCGTGACTGCTTGGGTTTGACATTCTTTTTCCTTGACACCGACACGCAACGAACACGGTGAACAGATTGAGCCATAGACAAGCAGATGGCGGATCAGATCAAGGAGGCAGTGGCAGCCGTCACAGACAAGGTCCAGGCCCTGGCAACGGGCGAAAAGGCCCCCGCCAACGAGGCGAACTTGCAGCTGGATGAGGTGACAGGCGAGATGGTGTCCAAGAGCGAGTTCAAGAAGCGCAAGAAGCAGCGTGAGCGAGACGCAGAGAAGGCTGCCAAGCAAGCTGCAAAGCCGCCAAGAGAGGCAGTCAAGGCCAAGGTGGAAGGTCAGGATGCACAGGGAGAGGAGATCTCGCCCAATGAATTCCACAAGATCAGGTCGGCGACCATCAATGCGATGCGGGGCAAGGTTGCTGAGGGAGGCCTGACCCCGTACCCTCACAAATTCAACGTTTCTCATCGAATTCCAGAGTTCATTTCACAATTTGACCATCTTGCTCGTGGCGAGTCGCTGCAGGACAAGGTCGTCTTTGTGGCCGGTCGTGTACACAACAAGCGCGAGTCCGGTGTTAAGCTGAGGTTCTACGACTTGCACGGAGAAGGTGGCAAGATTCAAGTCATGTGCCAGGTACAAGACTCTGCAGAGGGCCTTGATTTTGTCGCCATGCACGAACGCATCAAGCGTGGAGATATTGTTGGTGTGCGTGGATACCCTGGACGCACTGCTCCTCGCGGACGCGAGGGTGGTGAGCTCAGTATCTTTTGCGCAGAAATCATCTTGCTTAGTCCTTCGCTGCATATGCTGCCCAAAGCAACAAGTGGTCTGAAGAACCAAGAGACTCGTTACCGGCAGCGATACCTCGATCTTATCATGAACAACTCTACGCGTGACAAATTCATCACGCGCACGCGCATTATCAAGTACATTCGCAGATTTTTGGATGATCGCGACTTTATGGAGGTCGAGACACCCATGATGAACATGATTGCTGGAGGCGCTACAGCCAAGCCATTCATTACACACCACAACGAGCTGGATATGGACATGTTCATGCGTGTTGCTCCTGAACTTTACCTGAAAATGCTCGTCGTTGGAGGCCTTGACCGAGTTTATGAGATTGGACGGCAGTTTAGAAACGAAGGTATCGACCAGACACACAACCCGGAATTCACTACGTGTGAGTTTTACCAGGCATATGCCGATGTGTATGATTTGATGGAGATGACTGAAATCATGGTCTCTGAGCTTGTCAAAGAGATTACAGGCAGTTACGAGATTGTCTACCATCCTCAAGGCCCAGAGGGTGAGGCTATGCACATCAATTTCGCCCGTCCCTGGCGACGTGTCGACATGCTGCCTTACCTGGCAGAGAAGCTCAAGGTCGAATTCCCACCTGCCAAGGACCTCCAAACACCGGCCGGCAATGAATTCTTGCGCCAGCTGTGCAAGAAGCATCAAGTAGAGTGCTCGCCACCCCACACTAGTGCTCGTCTACTCGACAAACTCGTTGGTGAGTTCATCGAATCTGAGGGTGTCAGCCCTTTGTTTATTACTGGCCACCCACACATGATGTCGCCGCTTGCCAAGTCGCACAGGGATGTACCTGGCATATGTGAGCGTTTCGAGGTCTTTGTTGCCACCAAGGAGATTTGTAATGCTTATACGGAGCTGAACGATCCATTCGACCAGCGTGCACGATTCCAAGAGCAAGCAGCACAAAAGGATCAAGGTGATGATGAAGCGCAGCTTGTGGACGAGACATTCTGTACCAGTCTTGAATATGGATTGCCACCTACCGGAGGCTGGGGTCTTGGTGTTGACAGGCTCGTCATGTTCTTGACGGATTCGAGCAATATCCAGGAAGTCTTGCTCTTCCCGATGATGAAGCCGCTGCCCAAGTGATCTAGATTGCTATAGAATACAGTACGCCTACAATTACCAATGCTATGGAAAGTGCTGGGTGTGCAGAGACTGATTGCGAGATGCTGACTGTGGCATCCTGCTTTGGCGCGGCCGTATTGGCATTGCTCAATGCTGAGCAAAAGTTGATGCCATCCGTGTAGAATCGGATGCCAAGCATGATTTGATGCTCGATGTCGGCAAACGAGATGGAGCTCTGGGATGTGCTTGTGCTGCAGGAATCGCAGGATGCTGATTTGGCCGTGGTATTGATACTTGCTGCGTTGGCTTTGGAGATGTTGACAACGGGGATCTTGGAGACAAAGTGAGGTACCTTAGAAATTGTTCCGTTCTTAACGTCAGACAAGTGTCTTTGGCTTGTGTTGGCCATACGCTGGTAGAAGGGCACAATGTAGGTGATACCGGGCAGATACGAGCGATCGCGTTCGTAAGACTCTTCGCTTGCAGACTTTGGTGCAATGGGCTGACCAGGGATGATCCTCTGGAGGTTTTTCTCAATGCCGTCGTCGCCTGAGTTGTCCACTGTGTCGTCGTAGCAGTCGATGCACTCTGTTCCTCGACACGTCTTGCATGATTGTGGTTCTGGCCTTGCTGGATCCACAAGAAAAGGCTCTGGACTCTGACTTGGCACTAGCGGCAAGGCATTTGTGGGCGATACCTGAGATGACGGATTTTCAGGAACGGCGCCAGGTACGGCGCCAGGTACAGGAGCGGTAGCGGCGACACTCGATGGGCTGAAAACGGCTTGAAGCACAGGCATGTCAAAAGTGGTCTTTGAGCCACTGCATCGGCGGTCCTCTCCTCCACTGCATTGAAAGACTCCTCGACCACCGACTGTCTCGTTGGATTGAAATATCTCAACACCAGCATGCACATAGCCTGATTTGCGGTTGAGGACAATAGGCATGATATCTGAGGCATGCGTAATGCGAAGATAACGAGCTTGGCTATTGACTTGGAAGAGTGAGTCAATGTGATTGGCAAGGGCAAGATTGCCCACGCGAGGGGCGCCGTATGTAATGGTTTGTATTGCCACACTCCCAGATAGGCTTCCAGTAAATGCAATAGCTGAAAGCAAGGCAAAGCAACCACCGACTCCATGCCCGGTGAAAGTGATACCGTAGCCCTTCTTGTTTGCTAGCGCTGCCTGAATGAGTTGGTCAAGCTCAGAATACTGTAAAATAAAGGCAGCCAAGATATCACTGTTGATGGCAGCTTCTGTAGGTGCTCTGAAGTTGACCATGGGCATTGCCGTCGAAGCTTGAACAAAGCTTGTCCGCTGGTCATCCAATTTAACGCAAGAGAGACCATGCATGAAAGGATCACCGCGAAAGGCAACGATAAACTCTCGATTGGTGTCGTCTTGTGCGATATAGCCTGCAGCAAGCATAGTTGAAACCTGTTGCCCAGCATTCTGCCCAAATTGTTGAACTAGCTCCGCACCATTTGGACTGCCGCAAGACGCAACGTAAGTCGCGGAACAAAATTTGGCGTACCGAAGCAAGGTCGTATATGTTGCATCTGAAATTGTTCGAAGGTCACCCGGCACTGGGACTGGCGCTGGAATCACTCGTGATGTAGATTGGCCGGGTTTCATTGGAGCGTTTCCCTTATCTACCGGATTCGATTCCTGCCCAAAAATCGCTCTGAGGCCATTTGCCGAAGCAGCTTTAGTGATAGCTGTAACATTGGAACTTGTCGAATTACTCGTCGTGCTGCTCTTGGCAAACGGCGCGCTGCTATTGACGAGGGGCAGATCAATTAAATGTAGTCGACGTACGAGTCTTTGGGTCTCCATGAAGTCGGCGGGCGTTCTGGCAAAGAGACCATGGAGGGCGACATGATGTACGTGCGGCGATGAGCTGCCCGTCTCGAATGCTTCGCTCTGAGCAATGTGCTGATGCCCGACAAGCACTGTAGACAAGCGAGCAGGAAGTCGATCAGCTGTATCAGAGGGGCGTGCATAAAGAGCTTGCAAGATCAAATGGGCGAAGCGCATGAGTACTGATGAGCATCTGGACGGTCTGAGCTTAAGTGATGAGGCATCCTAGCCCAGAGCACAGGGCTCGCATCTGAAGCGCGGCACTTTAAAAGGACCAGTTTCAGGCACAGATGCTTGATCTCTGCCCTGTTACAGGCACCCGGGTCGTAAAGTCAGCGACTCACCTTTCACGAAGGCGTGATGTCAGAAGATGAGACTCGACGAGAATACAGTACCCGTAACTTGACGCTTGATTTGACTTACATGTCTCAGAAGCCGATCGCAGCCCGCAGCCTTCAGCAGGCGATCCATGCTTCTTTCTCAGCATGACCAACAGTCCCGCGGCACACAAGCTATACTGACAGCGAAGATGACCTGCGAATGTGTCACACGCCTTAAAACCCTTAGTTGTAGAAAGAAGTTTGACAGTGGTCACCGAAGACGACGCGCTCTGTTTCAGTGGGTTGCCAAGGCGAGGAATTCTAGACTTGAAGAATACAAGACTACTACTTTTATTTCTCGTGACAGAACACAAGATGGTCAATCTGCTGTGGTAGGATGTGCTCGACTTGTTCGAGCCTTGAGAGTTCTTGCGCGCGGCAAACGAAGTATGGCCATCACCGATGAAGTGGCAGCAACAGTTACAGGAGTGTGTAGGCACTGCGAAGTATCAGTACGCAGTTGTAGACCAGTTGATTTCTGGAGTCCCTCTTCCACCTGATCTGGCTGCACCACGTACTCGCGTCGCGTCTCTCAAACTTTTTGTGCGCGCGCGAAATTCGAAAACAAACACACCCACCTCCAACAGCTGCTGTGTGCACTGCCTAGCGCCTTATCTCTCGTTCTCCACACTGCGGACCCTATTGCTGCGTCCTGTCAACGAACTTGCTTCTCTTCTTGCTGTCATGGATGACGCTTTTGCAGGCCTCCCAAGTCCAGGTCATAAATCTGTTCGGCGCACCTACTCGCGTCGAGGACAATGCTTGGCTGATGCGCTTGCGTCGACAGGCTTACCAACGCCGCCTGCTTCCTCTTCTCCACCTGCATCCCCCGTTTGCCAGGCTCGCTACATCAAATTTGGCGCCCAGCCAGCTTCAACGCTCGGTATCCTGACGGACCGCTCCAATGCATACCCATCAGTGCCACAACCGCGCCAACAACCACAGCAACAACAAGCCAAGCCTGCACCGCTTGTGAGGAAACGTAAGCGAATCGAACCATCGGCTGCCTCTTCTGCCAGGCCCTTGGTTCAGATGCAACTCAATTTGCTACCTGCGCGCGTGACGTGTGCACAATGTGGCATGTCATATACCAGGACCGTCGCTGCCGATATGGAATTGCATGCAGCATTTCATAAAGCCGCTTTACACGGTGTTGCCCTTCCAGCATCTCTGTCAGGCTTGACGTCCACATTAAGCAAGGGCAAGCCACTGCTCAGCATTGAAGGCGCCATGCTGAACCTGATTGCCTACCGTTCTGCGAAACCTGGTGAACGCGCATTTGTAAAACGCGTTTGTGAGATGGTCGACATTGAACTCAGCTCAACGCTGCCACCCTTGGAGAAGACGGCCTTTACAGCATTCTTCTGTTGTCTTGCGGGTCGCTGCATTGGATTTCTCCTGGTGCAGCAGATCACTGAAGCCATGCCCATGACGAGCGAGCATGAACTCGATTTGACGCGCAAGAGGAAAGCAGTGCTCGGTGTGAATCGCATGTGGACAGTCAAATCGTATCGCGGCAAGGGTGTCATGCGCGCTTTACTCGACTTTGCTCGAGTAAAATTGGTCTTTGGATGTCCTGTGAATATTGATGAAGTCGCTTTTACGCAATTGTCAGGGTCTGGCGAGATGCTTGCCAAGAGGTACACGAGGACAGAGGAGCCCTTGATATACAGAGACTAGTAGCGAGCAGTGTGTTTGAGTACATGAATATGATAGATTCCACGAGTATACTACAGGCCAAAAGCTATAGCGACAATGACGAGACCCCCCCAGCCAGCCGATTGAAGCGACGAGGCACCACCTTGAGACACAACGATCGCGCTCGTGTTGGATGTAGTAGCAGTGTTTGCCTCTACTGAAGGGCCATTCGCACTATTTGAGACTGCATTGATATTTGTCGTGGCTATTGCAGGTGTTAAAAGCATTTGCGCAGAAGCAAGCTTGTAATTCATCAACGTCTTGACGGTCTGTATGCCGTTAGCGTGTGATTGTAAAAAAGGTGAGACTCATACGCTATTCGGTGGGTTGACAACCATACTCATACCGGCCTTGCAATGCGTGCCCTGCGAGCAGTAAAACCACAATGGCTTTGTATCGTTGACCAGAATCGTATAAGTCGATAGAAGACTCGCGTTGGCTGCAGTCGGCATGTACCCAGAAAAGATCCCAGCTGGGGTGCTACCGTTCGCTGGCGAGCGCACACAAGGTTTGTCAAAGGTTGATTGAACGACTGAGTGGTTCTTTGGGTAAAAGACAAACATGACACGATCGCCAACAGCGGCATTGATTGTGTCTGGGTTGAATGTCAGATCTGTCTCGCCAACACTGACCTCAAAGAGCTGCTGTGCTTGGACAAACGCCGCAAGAAGAGCAATACCAAGAATTGAGAGAGTAGAAAGCATGTCGTAGTAATTGATGAGCAAGATTGACTTGATCAAGCTTATAAGAGCTCAAGAGGGTCGATGCGCAAAAGCTGACGCAGGACAGCGTTTGAGCTCGAGCCTCGAGATGACTCTGAGCGCTGCCAAGATGCCAGACTAATGACGATGCAGAAGTGGACTAGCCACAAGGCTACAGCGCAACAGAGCAATCAAGTGACCTGCGACAAGGCTATCAACTACTTTTTGCGCTTCATTTCAGGCTTTGCCAACTCAGCCGCACGGTCCTTGTCACCCTTGACGGACTCTTGCTTCAAAATCTTGAGTTTTGCACCGGCATTTCCAGCAAGCGATGCTAGCTTGTGTTCCATCTTCCCATTCTGCGATTGCGAATACTTGGCAACACGGGTTCTGGTCTGCACGGCGCCTTGCTTCTTTGGTGGAATGACACGCGTGCCACGTTTGACGGAGGCCTTTGCGCGGCCACCGGATGCTGATGCTGTCTTGAGCTTGCCTGCTCCTTGGACCATGGCTGCGAAGGTAGAGTTCGGGAGAAGTGGGTTGCTGCTTGTCTGCGCCTGGAAAATATCAATTCGTCGACAGACACAGCGACACAATTGAGCAGGACGATGCGCCTCGTTTGTACATAGCTTGATCATGTATTCATTAGTATTGAATCTGTAAAGACACATAAGAGCCCTGCCTCTACAAACCGAGCACGTCCCGCACATTTTTGCGCACCACCTGGACATACTGCTTATTATCATCTCGCCACATCTTAGCCGCGTCGATATTCGCCGGCGATTCATCATTAGGTTCAGCCAGCATACTCATGACACTCAGTAGTACCTTTTCAACGCTTTGTACGGGACTCCACCGCTCGCTCGCCTTCTCGTAACCAAATTGATCATCACCCGGCGCATGGAGAATGGAGATGCAGACATCACCAGACGGATAAATGTTGGGATGAAACAAGGCGCACTGAAACGTCATGGTCGGCGGAGAGAGTGGATAGTCCTTGGGGAATTTGAGGATTGCAGGAAATAAGCCACCTTCAAAGGGTGAGTCATCGGGCCCAGCAAGGAGGGCTTCCCAGAGGTAGAAATTATCTTCCGAAATGGGACCGGCTGTGATGCCGTCTGGTGGATTCGTTGTGAGGTCTTGGTACTCTTTCATGAGTCGCCGTACGGCCGTCATGGCGTCTGTGAGTGAGTGTGTGGTGTAGATGCTTTTACGCTGATGGTGTATTTGTTTGTGCGCCAAAATCAGATTGGCACTAGAGCAAAATCAAGGGGAAGCTGAGCAGGATTGGCAGCCACAGCTAAGGCTTCTACTAGCTACGAGATCTAATTGTCGCATCCGAGTGACAGTCAAGTCGGCTTGGGCGACCGCAACATACTTTGCTGCACCAGTACATGCAAGGAAACATTCATCGTCCATGGCTACCGAATGCATTGGTCTCGTACTGCACTCACAAAGTGAATCGGCTCTTGTGACATGACATGACATAACAAGAGACCGAACTGCTCACTCATAGTTTCTGGTAGGCGTGCTTGTAGGATGTTCAACGGATGACTCGAGCATGCAGCATTAGAAAGAATCTCAAGGATGACAGACCTTGCTTGCAACCATACCTTATGGTATATAATTATGCAGGAAGCGACATGCGCAGAACTGAGCCTCGGCCACGTCAAAAAAGAACCCGTCGATGTTTCTTACATCAGAAGATCTTACGGGACATGCTGAGCCTACGCATGGCAATCGTGCCGTAAGAACTATTCAGCAAGACAGCACCCTTGGGGCACGCATGAAAGAATAGAGCTTCCTGATCATCTCGGCGATTGTCCTTCATGTCTGGCGATGAATTCGAATGCAATGAACATGAATGCAAAGGGTGGTTGTGGTTGTTGCCAGTCCTCGAGCGACCACAAACGCAACGACCCCGCTGCCAACCGAAATTCCCGACCAACCCCTTCTGATAAAGCCAGCTCTGTCGCGTCCCTGCCGTCTCCTCTATCCAGCTAAACGCCAGCTCGCACGAAGTATGACAACACAAGGGAATGCCGCGAGTGCAGAAGCTGAAAAACTCATTCAGCGTAATCCACATGGTGATTTCAAAAAAGTCGAAGCAAGTCGGGATGCCTACCCGACGCGTCCTTGGCAGCAATTTCAAACACCTCAACCAGATTGGCAGCCTGGTAGTGGTGCAAACAAGCTTGCTGGTGATTGGAAGACCAAAAAAATCATCGACATTGATCCATATGAGGAGGGACGACCGGCTGCATTTAACTACAAGATGCTCATCTCTGCCATTACGCCGCGGCCCATTGGGTTCTTAAGTACGTGCAGCGCTGATGGTTCGAAACGCAATTTGTCGCCGTTCAGCTATTTTCAAATGGTCAACCATGATCCGCCCGTCTTTGCCGTTGGTTTCGCTGGTTCGATTGAGCGTGCCAAGGATTCACTTCGGAATATCCTCGAGACAAAAGAAGCCGTCATCAACACTATCTCTGATCATTTCATCGAAGCAGCCAACTTCACAAGCATCAACGCACCGTATGAGGTGAGTGAGTGGGCGTTGTCGGGTTTGACACCCCTTGCTTCCAACAAGGTGACACCACCACGCGTTCATGAGAGTATTTTTACAATTGAATGCAAGCTCGTTGAGCACAGGGAATGGAAGAATCCCGAGGGTAAGGTGACAGGCGTGACCATCTTCCTTGAAGGCGTCTTGTTTCATGCGCGGGAGGATGCTATCAATAAGGAACGCAACTTGTTGGATCCTGCAGTCTTGAGGTCGGTGAGCCGGCTGGGTGGTATCACGTATGCTACCTGTGTCGATGGGTATGAACTTCCTCGCCCAGATTTCGACAAGGAGCAGGCAGAGGGAAGACTGGAGGGGCTGATTAGAGAGAAGTAGTAGAGGGAAGACTGGAGGGGCTGATTAGAGAGAAGTAGTAGAGGGGAGGGCTCCTTGTAAAATCCATCTGATCCTCCAAGTGCGCCAATCTCGCGGCTCAAGGTCGCATTGTCATCTGCAACACTCCCTCCCACTGTCGCCGTCTCCTGAAGGACATGAAGAATATAGAGGGTGCCAATGGTGTATCCTATCCGTCCACTTCGTCACCCAGACGTCGCACACCGCAAGTCATCGCGCATCGTGGGTATAAGCGTCTCTACCCAGAAAACAGCCTCCTTGCCTTTCGCGAAGCTCTAGGTCCTCGTGGTCATTACTGTGATGGCATTGAGACAGACGTTCATGTCTCTGCGGATGGTGTGGTCGTCTTAAGCCATGATCCGAACCTAAAGCGATGTTTTGGGGAGGACGGCAAAGTGGTTGCATGGCCTTGGCATGCTCCCGGTGGCGGAAAAGCGCTTGACTCACTACGGACGGTTGCTGAACCGCATGTCGGCATGCCGCGACTCGTGGATGCTTTGGCGATGTTGGAGGAAGATGCCTTCAAGGATCGTTGGCTATTACTGGACATCAAGCTAAGCAACCACGTCGATGTCATTGGCCGCATTGCACACGTCCTGCAAGAGACACAAGGTGGCTTACAATACTGGAAAGATCGTATCGTCCTTGGTATCTGGCATGACAAGTTCCTCTCACACTGCCGACAGCATCTCGATGCATTTGCCATTACACATATTGGTTTGCATACGAGTTATGCGGTCCGCAAGTTCCTACACAACAAGGCAGTGACGAGCTTCAATATGCAGTTGTATGCACTTGCGTGTCCCGCAGGCGAACAATTTGTTAGGGATGCACATGCACTGGGAAAGCAAGTTTATGTGTGGACTGCGAATGACATTGGTTGGATCAGTTATTGCCAGCATATCTTGCACCTCGATGCATTATTGACGGATGATCCGGCATTATGCTGTTCACTCGTGGATAACCATGCTACTGCTGGAACGGTAGCGAGATTTGATACAGCTGTATTTTGGACGCGAAAACGTCGATGGACTGCGAGGTTCTGGCGGAGTGTGCTTTACCTGATCATGCTGACCCGGATTTACTGGATTTATCGCGACACATCAGGGACGAAGAAGAAGAAGCATGGTCTTTAGCAGGGGAAAAAGGGTGGATTTGTGTTTGTCTACATGAAACATGAGTGTGCTGGCACACTGGAGACTTAATTTGCGTGGAATTTGAGAAGCGCCGTCGCTGGGAAAGGACTGAAAGGGAATGTCGTGACAACAGAGCAAGCCGTGGCTACAACGCCTGTTGCGGTACCAGAGAGTGTTTGAGAGGAGAGGTGGCTTTGCCTTTTGCCTTTCCCAGCATCTCCAGTGCGAATTGCGATGGTGTGCGTCTCGGCTTCGGTTTGATGCGATTACTGGCTTGTTGCGGTTGAGGCCTGAGGATGGCGCGCTGTGCCACTTCACGCTCGAAGGAGGTCCGCTGTGGTGGCCAGCTAGCTTGTGGTTGGAAGGAGGATGCGGTTGGGCTTGTTGGCGTGGATGGGAGTGGGTCTTGTGCATAGATCGGTGCATCGTAGTTTGGGAGCACGCATGCGTCGTCGTCCGCGTCGTTGTTCATGAAGCTGAATGGCATGTCTGCCTGTGTAGGGTATACGGAAGAGTCAGAGGGGGAGACGGCCCTTGTATACAGTGCGGTGGTTGCTCTGTCTTCTTTGTTTCCCAACGCGAGCTCTCTCTCTCTCAACCAAATCGCAGCCTTGGTCGCCAACTCGCCGCCCGGCTGTCAATCTGCCGCAGCCCAAACTCGAGATCCGGGGAAATCATGTGACGGAGCAGCAGGGCAGGTGGACGACGGAGAGCGTATGTGGGTGTGTCTCGGCAGGGACGGAGCAGGGCATCGGCAGCGTAGACTTCCGCGCCTCTCGTCTCTGTGCTGGGAATCTGTGACTGCCCAAATGCCCGTATCGACGTGGGCAGGCAATAGCTAGTCACATAATAGAGGTCTCACTCAAGCACTCAGCAGATGGCCCATGGTACCGGCCATCCATGCCACAGAGATCGGCTTCTCTAGGGTCGCCCTCTTTTGAGCAACTGTCATGACGACATAAGACACGGCGAGACAAAGACGCACAAAGACAAGACAAAGCAACGCACACCACAAAGCCGCAGCATCGCTCTTTCGCGCATGTCAGCAGCAGCAGGCGTCAGATCAATCGACGCAGCACGCTCCTACTGTCGCCAAATTCTACAAACCTTCGATCACCCTTCCTACCTCCTCGCCGCATTCCAACCAGCTCGCAGTCGTGATGCATTTCTTGCTCTACGCGCCCTGAATGTTGACTTGGCCCTCGTCCCAGACCAAGTCACTCAGGTGGCCGTAGGAAAAATGCGATACCAGTTCTGGACAGAGACGGTGGATCGATGTTTCAAAAGTGATCCGCCAGCCCAACCTGTTGCCGTTTTGCTAGATCATGTCTTGCAATCTGGCATTCAACTCACGAAACCCTACATCCTACGCATCATTGCTGAGCGGGAACGACGAATCGAGACAATGCAGTTCCATAATTTGGGTGCGTTGGAGAGCTATGCAGAACGGACCTACTCGACGCTCCTGTATTTGGACTTGGAGTCCCTCGACATTCGCAGGCCAGAGGTTGATGAGATTGTTCAGCATATTGGTTTATCCATGGGCATCGCCTCAACGCTCCGTGGAATTCCTTACTATGCAGCCAAAAAGATGGTTCCTCTTCCAACAGACATATGTGCGAGGCACGACGTTAAGCAGCAGGATATCCTGCGTCTTCAAGGCAAGACCGGCGCTTCCCTCTTAGGCCTACAAGATGCCGTCTTTGACGTTGCCACCCGTGCGAACGACCATCTCATCTCTGCCTCGACAAAGCTCGCGGCCTTGCGTGTCAAATGGAAGGAACAAGGGAGACTTGCCATGTTGGCTGAAGTGGAAGCAGTCGCCCTGAATGCAATCCCGAGTCAGATGTTTTTACAGCGTCTTGAAAAGGTTAATTTTGACCCAACTCGGCCGTCGTTGTTGAAGCGCGAGTGGACAATGCCGTACAGACTATGGCGTGGATTCAAGTAGCCTTATCGATTCTTACTGAAAGCATAGCATAGCTCTGATATTTCCATCTAAAGTTTTGAGTTTCGTCATGAAATGCATCTTGAAAGTCGCGTATCTCAAAAACGCGTCCTTATACCTCAACACAAACACATAGTAAAGTATGTCCACAGGTCGCTCACCGCCTGCTTCTGCCGACGCAGCGCTCTCACTGCCAGACCAAAAGAAACCCAAAATCGAACAAGACCCACTCATGGGTGAATCCGCACACGAGATTCCTGCTCAAGTGGGCGGCATTGACACGTCCTTGCTACGTAAACTACCACGCGCAGCATTACTGGATGTCCTGTATCAAGCACTACCAACCAGTACGGCATTACAAGCGATTGTCTTGGAAAAATTACAGACGGCGACACTCCTTGCTGCAGATACACTCGAGGTGGAAGATACACTCGAGGAAATCGATGGCACACGCGGTGATGAATGGGAAGATGCTGAGTCTGGTGATGATAATGATATGACGGAACCTGAAGATCTCTCAGGTGAGGAGGAAGAGGAAGATGAGTCGCATCTCGATGAACGACTACGTGGATTATCACCGCTTGCAAAGCTCATTATGGAGATTATGAATTCCGCACCAGCGCCGGAAGGTGGTATGCCCTGGCGCGAGTTTGAAGGGATTTGGCCGCCCGTCATGGGCACGGTTGCTGAAGCTATCAAGGAGTGTCGTGATCGTGGTGTCTTGGTCACAGCAGACAAGGACGATGACTTTGTATTATCGAGCATGCCGATGGCAGATCAGGCTGCTGCTTGATGGCTGATGGCCGCAGGAAGGAATGATTGCATATATAAGAAAGATAGAGGCCGCCATGATGGGTGTGCCGTTGCAGTCCATCTCAATGAGAGTCGCGCAGTTGCACTTTGACCCGCAACTACACAAGCTCCCAAGTCAAAGGAAACGCTCAAACGTTGCTCATGATGGGCCAAGACGCTACCTTGACCTATGCTACTAGCTTTGTTCTCCTCATGACCTTGACGGCAGCTCTCACTTTCGTCTTTGCCTTTACACGAGCAGGAAGGCTCGTTGTCGACAATACGAGACTGCGTTTACGTAGCCTCGTTACAGGCGAAGGCCACATCAGGCTTTCTGAGGAAACCCCTGTGTAAAGTCCCCAGTAACCAGTGAAGGACTCGATGAGGAAGAGTTTTCTTTTGTTTGTCGAAACCCCCGATGTCAAGGTGGGCGTCTTGACTTTGTTTCATAAATTGCTTGGGTCGGTGCGATCTTCGCCTGTCGACTGGCGCAAGGCGCCTTTGTGTTTTCTGATGGCGACGCCTGCAGAGGTTTATGTGCAGACTGTGCAGCCAGCTGTCGCCGCAGCTACTCCACCAGCTACCAAGAAGCAACGTCAGTGGCCATTCTCAAACACGCGGAAATGGTTCATGCAGCGCAGTCTAGCGACACGTATTCAAATCGCAGGTGGCATTTTTGTCTTCGTGCTGGCAAGCATCTTGATTGCCATCTTTTCGCACCAGCTACAAAAGAATCTCGACCCTATTGCGCAAAAGTTGCAGCACATCAAAGCTGGCTGGCTGATTGTCTGCAGTCTCATTGCCCTCGTCTCAATACCCCCTCTGTTCGGGCATGAATTTCTTGCTGCCATCTCAGGATTTGTGTATGGCATCTCAAATGGCTTTCTCATGGTCATGATGTCTTCCATTGTCGGCGAATCGTTCGTCTACTTTGGCTTTCGCTACTTTTTCAAAGGCCAGCTCGACAGGTTTCGCGAGCGCCACAAGGAGAATTACGGTGTCTTTGTCGGCGTTGTTGAAGATGGAGGAGTGCTGATGCTCTTCTTGATACGGATGAGTATCATCCCGCCACACTTTAGCACGCCTTTGTTTTCAAGCTTGGAAACCATCACCTGGACGCGTTGGATGATAGCCAATGCTCTTGCCAGTCCAGTCAAGTTCTTTCCACCAGTTTATGTTGGCGTTTTGCTGAGAGACAAAACACACAACTCAATCATGGGCAATATTGCGTTCGTATTATCGACACTCATTACAGTAGGCACAATGTGGTTCATTGGCAGAGCGTATAGAGCCAAAAGGCAGGCCATGGAAGACGTAACACGTCGCGAGGAAATGGCAGAGATGGAGAACATCCCTGAGCCCACAGAACCTGCAACGTCAATCGCAACACCAATACGTCGAAAATCAGTCATCCAAGAAAGTGACGAACCCCATGCGCACTGGTCTGCACCCGAAGCATCCCCACCATTGCCACCATTGCCACCGTCACCATCGCCATCGCCACCATCAGCATCGTCACCATCACCGTCGCCACAATTACCATTGGCACCAATACCATTGCCACCATCACCAATTATTGTCACACACTAATTCACCGTCTCATCAGGTACTTGTCGTGGCGCTTCTCCTTTTTCGCATAGCTCTTGTAGATTCAATTTCCGCAGGACATCAAACTTTTCAACAACGCTGACCCCGAGAAACCCGCGAATCGCTTCAATGAGGATAATACAATCGTACGCTTTCAGGTTGACTTGATGCGGACCGAGCCGCATGACTTGGGATGCGGTCTCCGGAATGACCATATCGCGCGTGAGTTGGTCTTGATTGCGAAATGTCGGCTCGACTCGATACTGACGCTTCACGATAGTTTGCCGCTGTTCTTCATCTGTCATTGCAGATGACTCGCCAGACTCTGCATCGACCCCTGCTGCATTCGGGTCGCGACAGCTGAAAACACTAGGTAAGACACGCTCGAGACAAGTCTTGAGACCCGTAATGCTAGCATCGGCAGAAGCAGAAATGGGTGTCAATCGGCGCACAAAGCGACCTCCAAGCTTTTTGCCCGGCTGTGCGAGCTGTGCTTGACACAAGTCAGCAACCAACAAGACTGGGTTGATCTCTTTGGCTGTTTTGATGAAGACGACGCATTCGAGATTCGTCTTGAGAGGGACAAGCAAGGCTGGCTTGCCTTTTTGCGGAACTCTTGCTTCTTTGAGAGAATCAAGCTCTTGAGCAATTGATGCTTCGATATCTTCTTCTACATCAGAGACCTCAACAGGAGTCAGTTCTGGAAGAGCAGCTTGTAAAGACTTGACATAGTTGCTGTCAAGAATCATGTCTATAGCATCTTTTTCAGCAGCCTTTTCCTTGCCACGCACACAGGTGACGATGACACCGACGGCACCGGGAGTCAGTTGGTTGAACCGGTCATACTGGTACTTCTTGGAGCGGCGGCCATCTTTAGCTTCTGATTTCCGTTTCTCTCCAGCTTCAACCATTTCCTTAAGCAGTACTGACCGAGGTATAGTACGAAGTTAATTGCTCGCAGTCGTTCCATTTTTGGTTGTGGCGAGATAGCCGACAGCAAGAACGGCAACCGCGACCATCCACTACGAGTTGTGTATTCTAAGCTTGCTAATAAGTATGTTCTGCTGAGTGTTAGAAGCTATAGTCTATGCCAAACCGCTCTGCTGGGCTAGCTCGGCTCCCAATTTGAGCCAACTGCGAGGAATCGTAACATTCTGCTCTCTGCTCAAAAACTCGTTGAGCCACATCGGGTTAGTCAAGCGTGGCCTACCCCGTAGCGTCAACGGCAAATCAGATGTTGCTTTTGGATCAATGGCATCCGTCAACTCTTTGTCAGTCTGCAGCATTGCCACATTTGCATGGCCCATCGCTTTGAAATGAGTGGTTCCCGGATGAAGGGCAACGCGATCCACTTGCAGCTCCGCAAACTCCTTTCCATTATGAAGAACAAACAAACCGATCTCCCCAAGCCAGACACGAATCGTGTACGGTAGTGCAAGGTCTACCGATGCTGCTACACTTACAACACTTCCATTCTGAACCTGCTTGATTTTTGGGTTTGTCACAAATTTGGCGAGCTTCATAAAGTCTGGTGCGCGGGGCGTTGGCAGGTCTGCTCGTTGTACTTTGACGTGTGCTGCTCGGGCAAACAGCTTGACTGTCACGTCGCCCACCAGGGACACCTTTGGACGAGCGTGTGCACGAAGAGATGTCTCAATCATATTCAAGAGGGAGTCCACGTTGCCTGGGTCGTAGCGAATTCCGAATCGGATCATATCTGCACTTGCTGCAGTGGCAGGGACAGAGACTCGCATAATTTGATGCTCAAAGATACTATCCATGATTGTCAAATTGAATGGCTCGACAGAGATGAAGCTTGGACCTGGTCGCCTGTTGCGCAAGGCGACATCGAAGCCGTCATCTCCGACTGATATGATGCTCAAGTCGAGAACTTCAGGGTCTGGCTTCCTGTTCAAGTCCAGGATATCTGTTATACTGCGATGACGGAGATGCTGCTCAGCTCGGGCTAGCTGAGTGTGAATGGTATTTCGCACTATGACCGGCCAAAAGATGAGCACGGTAAGGAGACTAATGTCAGCTGTGGTACTAGTAGGTGGGTAAATACATGAAAAGGATGAAGCCGTTGAAAATGAGGAAGATAAGGGTGGGCCACTTTTGCAGCCATTCTTTGCGTGAGGGATCTGAGTGGAAGGGAATAGGGCGGTTTGCCCAGTTTGCATATGGGTCTGCAGTTCGACAGGTCTCTGCGGCGACTGCTGTACGCTTGGTTTGCGTTGGCTGAGCTGCTCCCATATTACTGAACAGTACAAGGGGCCCTCTCGAGTACAAAACTGCCTGTACAAACGACTCACGTTTCACTTGTCCAGCACTTTTTTGATACGCCTGGCAAACATATTGACTTGTGGTGATTCGTTTGAACGCTATCAACAGGAAGCTCCTATTGCTAGCGCTCTTCAGTGGAATTAGGGCCTCAAAAAGTGAATCTTCGATGCGCTCCATCTCGTAAATCTGCTCGTACACAACATCTCAAGTACAACTTGCTCTTCTAAGTGTTCAACGCTCGAAGCTTTCCTCATCTGCTGTCTGTGTCAAATTAAGGCTCATCTTGATCAATGCCAAATCTCAGGCTAGCTGGTAGAGCAGCTATCATCACTGGAGGTTCACGAGGCATTGGTCTTGCAATCGCCAAAACCTTTGCTCAGCATGGCGCCAGCTGCACTCTGATAGGACGAAAGGAAGAATCACTGCGTGAAGCTGTCAAGAATTTAGACTCAAGCGAGGGCCAAGAGCATCAAACACTTGCTTTTGATGTTAGTCACGGGTCGGCGTGGAACACTTTCGGCAAGAGTAACAACCAAGTTGACTTGCTTGTCAATGCTGCAGGTAGGGATGATCCTTCAGCATAGCAATCTGACAGTAGGCATCACGCACTACAGTCTCCTGCCACGCACGCCACAGCATGTCATGGACGAGATTGTACAGGTCAACCTGCTAGGCACCATTTATGGCTGTAAAGCTGTCAGTCGCAAGATGCTCTCCAACAAACAAGGCGGATGTATCATCAATATCTCTAGTGCACTTGCACACCGAGGTGGTGCAGGCAGTAGCGTCTACGCAGCAACTAAGGCGGGTCTTCTGGGCTTCTCACGAGCTTTGGCTGAAGAGTTGGGGCCACGCGGCATCCGTTGTAACTCAATCGCTCCTGGCTACGTCGAGACAGACATGCTTGCTGGTAAGCTCGAACTGTTGAGAAACAGGGTGCCAGCTGACCTCAGGAATGACAGATGCTCTGAAAAGCCAAGCTGCTGACAAGACTAGTATCGGCCGCATTGGCACTGCAGCTGAAGTAGCTGATGCTGCTCTTTTTCTTGCCACCAATCAGTTTGCTAATGGTATGACACTGACGTTGGATGGCGGACTTAGCTATGCCTGACTCAATTTTGTGACTGCGGCCTCCGACTGCGTCATAATGCAAGCAGCTGTCAACGCGACTTTATCTCTGTGTATACGGGCGGTGCAGCATGGACGACTCGATCATTGACAATCTCCTCGACGAATGCTCACAGCTTCGTGTCTTGATCGTCGGCGCGTCGCGTGGGAAAGCTCAGCTCATTCGTGAAGTGTTTGGCGTACATCGCATCACGCGCTATCCACACGACTTTTCGCGCGACGAGGAGATTTATTCGAAGGAGAATGACCTTTTCATTGCGCATGTGTTCGATTCGTTCGAGGGCGTGGAAGCGGTGCTCGAGAGAAGACAAAAGGGCGAGCCTGATGAGGTGATACATGCCATTTGGCACTACATTGATGTGCAAGATGCGGTTGACTTGGTGTCGGGCTCGAGTGATCTTGCGTGTCCTGCGGCGCTTCGCAATAGTGGTATACCTGTACTGACGATCTTTGGTCGATTCGACAATGTTGTAATACGATCAGAGTCGTTAGGTGCACTGAGGCGGCAAGGCAAACCACTGTCGGATGAGGACAAGGCGGACGCGGTGCACATACGGTCAATCAACGAAGCGATTCAGCTCTACCTGATGCAGTATCCCCAATCAACAATAATTACGAGCAAGTTGCCTGGCAGCAAACTAAAGCTCGTCGATGTCATGTGTGCTCAGCTCAAGTCAACACAGGCAAAGATGCTTTTCGTGTCTGCACAGCGTCTCAGCGCTAGTCTCAAACTCGATACGTCACTCTCAATTGCTATGAAGCAGTTCCTGGTTGCTACAATCAGTAGTGCGATCCCCATTCCCATTCCTTTCGCTGGATTTGCAACGACCTCAGCAGTGACTGAGAACATCAAAGCAGACATCGTCAAAGTATGGAACCTGCATGATCCAGAGATCTTGCTGACTGGCACACACAACACAACGACCTTGATGGATACGATAACGACTATACCGGTTGAGACCGCCAAAATGCTCGTCTTCATGATCCCTGGGCTTTCTCAAATCAGGGGCGTGCTCTCCCTACCAAAGCTGGCAAGGACATTGGGTGGACTGATGATTGACTTGGCGCTCATCATGGAGCGTCTTTTCTTGGCAACACAACTTGGCGCGGATATCGGCGAACTCTTGGCTACACCTGCCCGCCTCCAAGCAGCAGTACCAGCCAAGCTTGAGATGCGCAATGGAGAACGCCCATTCAGCCCCGAAGTCCTCCGAGCAAGACGTGAATTCATGTCGCCGCCCAATTCAAGACCTGGAACGCCGTCAAGAGTGGTACCGGTTACAGTGGATACTCGGCCTACACCACCGCCAAAACCACCTCGACCGGGACTTGCTGTGGCGACACCCCCTGCGAAACCCCCGAAACCGTCTCTCATGGAAAGTGCCATCACGACGCCACCTGCGAAGCCTCCAAGGCCAGGACAGGGCTCACCCATTATGAAGACGCCGGTTGCTCGCCCGTCAGTCGTTACCGCGACACCGTTGAAAGTTTTAACGAAAGACACGCTTGTTAAGCCAGCTGCATCGGCAGTAACACGAGAACTCTTGGATAGTGTCGTCAGGGGGTATGAGCCGACCAAGCAATTGGTGGCAGCAGAGCTAGAGACCTTTTTCGATTTTGAAGAAGGTGGATTGACCAAGTCGTTCAAGAAGGATACGGTACAACGCAAATTGAGAGAGATTGTTCAACGCCATCGACTGAGCGAGGCCTTTTCGTGATGTGTATGAGTATAGAGCATAGGCATAATATGGGGGAAGTGGTAGAGATTTGTATTAGTACTTTACTGATTTTGTTCCTAACAACAAGACGACATTTTTAAAAAATGCATTTATTTCGACGCGACAGCAGATACCTAGCCACAACACTAAAGAATGCCGCCGCCGATGCCCATTACGATGCGTGGGACTGGTAAGGTTGCGGCGCCTGTCGCCAAAGGAAAGCCTGTGCGGGCGCGTTATTTCCCGGGAAAGGCTCCCGGTGCAGAGGTCTCTTCTGGATCTGAAGGCGAAGAAGAGGATGCGCAGGACGGCGACGAGGCTGCAGACGAAGAAGAAGCAGAGGAAGAGGCTGCTCTTGCGGAAACTACAGCTCCACGAATACAACAATCTGCCTCTGTGCTGGAGGCAACACCTGCTGATGCTTCTGAGAGCGAGTATCAAACCGATGAAGAAGGCTCTTCTGAAGACGAGTCATCTGAGGAAGAGGAAGACGTGCCGCGTCGTGTCTTGCCCAAGCCCATCTTCCTTTCAAAGTCTCAACGTGCTGCACCGCTAGCTACCGAATCGGGCAGCCTGGATGAACAGGAACGGCGTAAAGCAGAATCACGCAAGCGGATAGAGGAGCAGATTCGTCTTGAAGCAATACGGCAGGAGGAAGAAGCGTTTGCACGGGATGAGGGTCAGGCAGAGGTGGATGATACGGATGACCTGGATCCTGAAGCAGAGCAGCAGGCCTGGCGACTGCGTGAGTTGCAACGGATAGCGCGAGAGCGACAGGCCATTGAAGCGCGTGAAGCCGAGCGCGAAGCGGTGGAACGCCGTCTTGCAATGCCAGAAGATGAGCGTCTCAAAGAAGATATGGAGCGTGTCGAATCCGATAAGGCAGAACGAGCTGCTGCGCGTGGACAGATGGGCTTTATGCAAAAGTACTATCACAAAGGGGCATTTTACCAGGAAGCGCTTGGAGATCGTGACTTCTCTGCTCCAGTAGAAGCTGAGCGTGTGGACAAGATGGCTATGCCCAAGATGATGCAGGTGCGGAACCTGGACGACGTGGGCAAGCGTGGCAGGACGAAATACACGCACTTGGGGGACCAGGACACAAGTGCTGGCGACCGTGCTTGGCAAGCAAGTGGAAACAAGCGGCTGCTGAGCCAGATGGGCGGCATGAAGGACGAGCTCGACCAGCGGAAACGCAAGGCCACTTGATGCTGCCCCATGCTCCACCAAATATGACTGCTTTCAGTGTGTCTGCCAAAAAGACTCACACACAAATTGCTTCGGCTGCTTTTGGACGCGACGCATCATGCGCACAGCATAAAGAGCCGTCTCCTTCTCTGCTTATCTCTGCATACAGCACCGGCAACATGTCATTTCTCCGTCGGCGCCCGGCAGGCGATTCACTCTTGCCAAGTTCCACCGATTCAACACAGGCGCTCAAGGATATGGAGGACAAGGAAGCATGGCGGGCAAAGCCGCGCGTAGAGAAGCTCAGACTGGCGCGTATCGAGCAGCGGCGGCGTAAACAACAGAAGCAGCGCAGTCCGTTGTCACCTGGATTTTGGACTTGGCAACGTACATTGCTCATGTTGGCGGGCCTCATGCTGGTGACGGTGCTACTCTTTTTGCTATCGCAACACAAGCAGCAGCGCATCAAAGGGTTCAGAGAGCATGGCGGGTCTTGGGCTGCGCGGATGGGTGAGCTGCTGGAAGATGCAGTCGGGGGATAGACTCTTTGTGACTGTTGCAAGTGCATCTACATCGCTTTCTGCTTACACGACCATTTGCAAGTGTTCCTCACTCAATTTCATTCATCTTCGTATAGCGTATTTGCATTAGCATTCATCAACATGTCGCGACATATGCTGCGTTCTCCTTGGCTCAGCAAACCAAGGGCTTGCTGCAGACTGGCCATCGAGTCACCGACAACGAGGATACGGCATGCGTCTACCATGGCGCCTCGACGTATTGATCCGCGCCTCAATCAACGGCATACAAATGGCCTGCTCTACGGCTTGGCAGTTCTGATTGGCACGCTTGGCATGTCGTATGCTGCAGTACCCATGTATAAAGCCTATTGTCGCACAACTGGATTTGGTGGGACACCTGTCACAGATGCGGAACGATTCACGCCAGATCGCATGACAGCGTTGAGTGAACAGCAGGCGAAACGGATACGTGTCACATTTACATCGCAGGTTTCAGACAGTCTGCAGTGGAAGTTTACACCGCAACAACGGCAGGTCACAGTATTGCCTGGAGAAACGGCACTGGCATTTTACACGGCTACGAATCTGTCGGACGAGGATATCATTGGCATTGCAACGTACAATGTAACGCCTGATATTGCTGCACCGTATTTCAGCAAGGTGCAATGTTTTTGCTTTGACGAGCAGAAACTCAATGCGAAGGAGACCTTGGACATGCCTGTCTTTTTCTTCATTGATCCTGATGTTGTGGATGATCCACGTATGAAGGAGGTGGACCTCATTACATTGTCTTATACTTTCTTCAGGGCGCGGTATGATGCGAACGGGAATGTCGTGATGCCAGCGACGCACTAGGATATGAATTTTATAGGCCACACACACTTGCATAGCAAACTACCACTCCATCGCTCACGTTTCTTCTGCTCACTTCGTTTGAAGTTCAAGTTCAAGTTCAAATTCTAGCTCAGGTTCAAGCTCAACCTCAAGCTACGCCGTTGCCTTGCTACACACTGGATGGGCGACCGCAATCCAGAAGCCACAGTCTATGTTGGCAACCTCGATGAAAAAGTATCAGATGAACTTCTCTTTGAGCTCATGCTTCAAGCCGGTCCACTCGTCAATGTCTATATCCCAAAAGACCGCGTAATGGGCAGTCATGGTGGGTTTGGGTTTTGTGAGTTTCTCACTGCGGGTGATGCAGAGTATGCCGTGAAAATCATGCATGGCATCAAGCTCTTTGGGAAACCGATTCGTGTCAACAAAGCCAGTGCTGATAAGAAGCAAGAAGGTATTGCAACGAGTATTGGCGCTGAGCTATTTATCGGTAACCTCGACCCGCTGGTGGATGCAAGAACGCTGCTAGATACGTTTTCAGCATTCGGTCAACTTCTGCAACCACCGACTGTGACGCAACAAGCAGAGACTGGGAAACGCTATGGATTTGTCATGTTTGCAACATTTGACGCTGCGGACGCAGCTATTGCCGGAATGCATAATCAATTTCTGATGAATCAATGCGTGACGGTGCAGTATGCGTATAAAGAGAATGGTACGGCAGGTGGTCAACGGCATGGCGACAAGGCTGAACGATTACTGGCAGAGCAGGCAAAGAAGAACAATATCCAGTTGGTGCCCGTAGAGCAGCCATTGGCGTTACCTGCTGGCTTCACAACGGCTGCCATGGGTGGATTCGTCCCTCCGCCACCGTCCATGTGATAGAGGTTCCCCGTTCAATGAAGCTTCTCATTGTTGGCTACAACGTCTAGTAAATATATGGAATGATACGCCAAGGCACCTTGTCTTTATATGCCTGCCAGTCCTTGCCGTACTTACGACTACACTTATCTTCATCTCTGCGTTCACGATGAATCAGCAAGACAGCAAAGTAAATGACATAGAAGTACGTGAGTGGCATGCCAAAGCCAGTGGGTAGACAATACGACCACGCCATGATCCAATCACCCAAGTAATTGATGTGTCGTGCTTTTCCCCACCACCCATCACACAGTAACTTTGTGCCACGCTGTGTTTGGATGAAGTGAAGGTGTTTGACGCTCGGATGGGTTGGGTTATTCCGGAAACGGTCTTTTTGTGAGTTGGCACTGCGAAAGAGGTAAAACCCAATGGCTTGCGATGCGACCACTGCTGTGAGCACAGGCCAAGAAAGGGTGACGGGGTGCAAGGCCAAGTAGCGTGATTGCTGAGAATAGACGAAAGGGACCCAGCACAAATCACCAAAGGCTAGCATGAAGCCGAACCCATCTGTTGTGATGTCCATGGTTGAGAGGACTTTCTCTTCATTGATGACGGAATCAGTGGCATACCAGATCTGGAAGCTACAGACCAGGAGCATACCGAGACCCACGGTGCCTGTGGTATTGTACTGATGCATCAGGTTGGCAAGGTTCAGCAAGACCCAGAGAAAGAGTCCTGGTCGCAACTCGCAGAAATACTTGACATCAAATGATCCATTGAACAAGCGTGGATTCAGGTGTCGTCCGATGAAAAAATCATAGATGAAGATGCCACTATTCCCGCCATGCGCAAGGAGTGCATTCGCTTGTGTATAAGACGTCGTGTAGCTCCATAGCGCCAATCCAATCGATGCCAACAGGGATGCTGTGAGGAGTGGCAAGGTCTGCTCCCACAACGGTTCCAGGAATCTTGGATTCATCAACAACTCAGCTGCAACGACAACGAGCATGAGTCTGAGGGATGAAAAGCCATTGATTTTATAGCTCAGCTTGGTGCCTGTGACGAGGGGTTGGCCTTGAACCTGCTCGCCTGGCAAGAGGTAGTATAATGCCATTAACAGAAGGAACCAAGCAGCATACAGCCCACATGCTTGAAATGTCAAGAAGTCTTGTAGTGGTGGTAAGACAGGCAAGGTGGCTGTTGCACAGTGTGTGGGTGTACAAGCTAGAAAGAGCCAGTAAGTGAGAAGAGGTGTCCCGACCGTGACAGCAGCTGTACCAACAGGCCCAAAGAACTCGAAATGAGTTGTTTTGGGGTTGATGGCTTCCATCTGTAGCAAGAATGACTTGACTAGCTAGAGTAAGGCGAAGCAATGGAGAATGGAGACTTGTAGAGTTGTGTGAGTCGCAGTACATGGCCTGATGTAGTTGTTCAGATGGAGACACGCAAGGGAGCTCCTCTCAGCTTAATGCGCGACTTGCGACAATGCAGACGACGTGTCCAGAACAGAGCGACGCGCATCTGCAAAGATGGTCAACTTGTGGAGTCTGAAAGACCTCAAGGCGGAATCGGACGATGTGATCCCTACTGTGCGTCGTTCTCTTCCTCTCAAAAGACTGCGTTTTGCTGACATGGCTTAGTGCTTGGAAAAGCTGGGATACAAGCAAGACCACATACACTTAGACACACGGCTCTTCTTTGGCTTTACGGGTGTCCTTGCAGCTGTCATCAGTGGCCTTTATGATTACAAGTATGGGTTTGAAGCAGGCAAGCTGTATACGGCAATTGGTGTGGTTATTTACTTTCTCGCCTATGGCGCGATGTTGGGTTACCAATATTTCGTGGAGGACGGTGTTGTCTATGTTGGCAGGAAGGCAGGTAAGATGCTTTCCATCCAAACCAAGACGGAAACAGCGAAACCTGTGTACCAAGTGGTGATCAGGGTTGCCGGGCAAGCAGGCAAGTTGGAACGTCAGGAGTTGTTCACGAAGTGGTTTGATACGGATGGCAATGTCGTGAAGGAACCCTTCATCACATGGCTTGGATTAGTTGTGCAAGAGGCAGAGGGTAAGAAGAAGCAATAGTCACAAGTCATCAGGTCTTTTGAAAAATTGAATGTACGAGCCTGATAGGCATATGTGAGTACTGTATTGTTTCTTTTAGGTGCATCTGTGCAAGTGTCAACAGGAAGGAAGCTGAAGACGCAAAGAAGCAAAGTCTAGAGGCAGTGTGAGAAAGTCAATCGGTGTACCCCTTCACTGCCAAAAGAAGGGTCGTTGGGTTTGTTTTGTCGTAAGTTTGAGTGACAACAGCAGGTTACAGGACAGGCATCTTACTGCCCCTCCATCGCAGCAGCTCCCTTCGGCTGACCGTCAGTAGGCTTCAACAGATTACGCAGCCACTTGTTCTCCAACTCCAATTCCTTGACACGCGATTCAAGCGCCGTGCACTTATCCGTCATTTGCTTTGCAGTCTCCTGAAGGGCTTGCTCACGCTGCTTCTTCTTGACACGGAAACGCGCAGAGGCTTGCGTATTGCGACGCCGTTTATCCTCCTCTTCGTGCGATTTCGTCAGCTTCGAGCCACCGGGTGTGGATGGCGAATACGCATCCGCCTCAAGGCTACCGGGAGAGGTGGAGAAGTCCGTCTGAGCGAGCTTGCGCTTCTGTTCGTGGGATGCCAGGTCCATGGCGGCGGGTGGCAGGGTTTGTTGCGCGGTGGGTGTATTGAACATGTAATTGAGATCGAGGGTTTGAGCGGGAGCAAAGGCCGATTGAGTGGTCGGGGAACTACTCTTGCCGGATCGCTTGAGGTGGCCATGCGGATGAGGCTGTAGGTCGTACTGCGATGAAGGGTAGTTGGCTGCATTTGGGAAAAAGGCGGATTCTTGGTCGAGGAAGCTGCTGTTGGTGAAGAGTTCGAGTTCCTTGGAGAGGTCGGCAGCTGCGTAGGCATCATGAGAGATGTCGTCGCCGGGCTGGTTGAGGTTGAGCAGGTTCAGGTAGTGCGAGGAGGGAGGCATAGTGAGGAGATGCGCTGCTAAAAGTCTTTTTCAAGTGATTGAGAAGGGCGAGGAGGAAGAGGGAGGGTTGCTGACGAAGGACGAGGTCTGTGTTGTTGTTCTGATGCTCTCTGTCTCTCTCTCTGGCACGCTGTAGGAGTCTTCCTCTTGTGTCGTTGGTAGGTGGAAGGCTTTGAAATCGATTTCAAATTCAGCGACAACAGCAGCGACGGCAGCAGCAGCAGCAGGATCGAGCGACGGATCGGGGGCGGACTGAGGCCTAACCCTGGGTCATGATGCCATGCCACGTGGAGCGCAGTCACAGGCAGTCAACACACAATCAGGAGATCAGGGAAGCAACGAGAGATGCAGTGGGGATGCTAGAGATGCTAGGGATGCTAGAGAGGGGCGTCTAGGCGGGAGATGCAAGAGAGAGTGTCTAAGCGGGAGAGAGGATGTCAGAGTCACCGCCGTCGATAATCGAGAGACATCCGACACGGAAGAGCTTTCCGCATGCAGTGCCGAGCTCGATGTTGTTGCCGGCGTAGTGGTGAACATCGCACTTGGCCAACATGGCGTAGTACTCGAGCTCCGACTTGCGCAGAGGAGGGGTGTTGGCAGACACAATGATCAACTTGGCTGGACAGGGTTAGCATGCGCTCGAGTCAACTCTCATCTCGGTGCCTTCTTGTCCATAGTCACAGAGTACATAGACAATGAAGACGAGGTCAAGCAGACACCGAGACTCTCCATGGAAAAGAACATACCCTTTCCACTTCGCAAAGTCTTGAGCACCGACTTGTATCCCAAAAAGTACTTTCCAGACTTGATGGTCAAAGCGAGCTTTGAGTTGATTCCCTCCTTCGAGGACTTCTTGTTTGCCTTAGGTGCCATGGTGTAGATGTCTTTTCTTCACTGAACTCGTACAAGAAGGATGCTTCTCGTAGTCTCTGTTGGGGAGCAGAGAAAGAGAAGAGAAGCAAATCTTATACCAGCCAGGGTTAGGTGAAGGGCGTGGGATATTTCCTTATTTTTTGGAACAGCCGCAAAGTGAATAGATGCACTTCCCGGTTGTCCTACAGCGGGCCCTGACCTCGCAGACACCCAGCATGTCTAGCCGCATCATTGTCAAGAACCTGCCCGCCTACCTCACACAAGACGCCTTTGCCGCACACTTCCAATCCTTCTCCACACCCACAGACGCAAAACTCCAGCTCTCAAAGACCGGCAAGTCGCGTCGCTTCGGCTTTGTTGGGTATAGCGAAGCAGACCAAGCAGAACGGGCTGTTGAACACTGGCACAATACCTTCATTGGAACAACCAAAATAAGCGCTGAATGCGCACGCAGTATTGAGCAAGAGCAAGAAACCAATTATAAACGGAAACGCACGGGCGAGGATGCCCTTGCAATTGCAACGGCAGCGCGTGAACGGCTCAAGCAGAAACGGAAGGCTGAGCCTGAACAAGAGACGGACGCGCAGTTTGAGGAGTTCAAACGGTTGAATACAAAGCGCAGCAAGACTGGAACTTTCCTAAACGATGATGGTGGGTTTCTGCAACAAGCAGCCGTAGTGCCAGATGAAGCGAGGGACGAAGACGAGTATGAAGACTTGCCACAGCCTGCTGAAGAAACATTCGAGGTGATTGAAGCAGAGGACGTACCAGCAGTACAAAGCATGTCGCCACAAGTCGACAGGGTCAAGCCACCAGCGCCCACTGTGGACGCAACAGCAGATGATGCAGAATGGCTACGGAATCGCACGTCCCGCTTGCTTGACCTCGACGACGGCCAGCAAATCTCATCTGCCACAGCCCCCGTCCCAACAACGACAATACAACCGGCCAAGCCGGCACCAATACCAGCACGCAAGACTGTTTCAGTTACACCTGCAAAGACAGAGGAAGAGCTTCACGCTGATCGTGCCGCAGAAAAAGAAGCAGCAAAAGAAGCTGCCATCGAGACCATCACCGACACCGCCCGTCTCTTCCTTCGCAATCTCGCCTTCACGGTGGATGAAAGCGCTTTGCAATCGTTATTCGAGTCTTATGGCGACCTTGAAGAAGTTCACTTACCGCAAGCTGATGGGAAGCCCAAAGGCACTGCATTCGTTAAATTCAGGAATGCGCATGACGCGGTAACAGCATTCACCTCACTCGATGGCAAGCAATTCCATGGTCGCCTCCTCCATATTTTACCGGGCAAAACACAGGTACAAGTGGAACGACCCCTTGCACCCGGACAAAAGCTCAACGTTGGTGAGAAGCGTAAAGAAGAACGACGCAAAGAAGCTGCAAAGACGCGGTTCAATTGGAATGCCCTCTACCTGGATCGTAATGCCGTCTTGGAAACAACCGCCAAGAAATTTGGCGTTGCAAAGAGTGAATTGCTGGATCCATCACAGAGTAATGCAGCAGTCACGATGGCATTGGCAGAAGCATCCGCCTTGGGTAATATTCGCAAGTTCTTCATGCAGCATGGCGTTGATCTACAATCTTTCCGCACTGCCAGGCAAAAAGATGATGCAGTGCTGTTGTTCAAAAATTTACCCAGCAGTGCCAATGAAGCTGCGATACGTGGACTAGTAGAGTCTGCCGGTGGTGTTATTCGACGTTTACTGATGCCTGAAATGGGCGGACTTGCCATTGTCGAAGTGACGGACGGGAATATGGGTAAGAGTGTCTTTAGCAAATTGGCTTATCGTAAGCTCGGCGACGGCATCTTGTACCTCGAAAAGGGTCCCGTGGGCACCTTCAGCAGCCCACCTCCGGTAGAACAATCGGGTGAAGCAGAGGAAGAGGTAGAAGAAGACGCTGATGCACAAGAATCAACAGCCACTTTGTTTGTCAAGAACCTCAACTTTGAAACCCGAGCGCCAGGACTCACACGAATCTTTGAGTCCCTCAAAGGATTCCGACAAGCGACCGTCAAGACGAAGCCAGATCCGCGAGACTCAACAGCGCGGTTGTCGATGGGTTTTGGATTCGTTGAATTCGCTACCGAGGAAGATGCACGACAGGCACTGTCGGCGATGCAAGGCTTCAAGCTCGACGAGCATGCATTGGAGCTCAAATTCTCGAATGGCAAGCAAGTCGATAAACCCAAAAAGGGCAAACTCGTCGGCACAAAAGTGGTCGTCAAGAATCTGCCCTTTGAAACAACAAAGCAAGACGTGCAGCGTATCTTCTCTACCTACGGAACCCTCAAGTCACTGCGACTTCCGAAGAAGTATAACGCGCATCTTCGTGGCTTTGCCTTCTTGGAATTTGTCAGTAAGCGCGAAGCTAAGAATGCCATCGAAGCCGTGTCTGGCACGCATTTGCTCGGTCGTCGTATGATTCTCGAGTATGCCGAGGAAGAGAAGGAAGGCGATGAAGGCGTCGACCAGCTTGTTGAAAAGACTCGCAAGAAGCGCGCAGCTGTGGAAAACAATGAAGGCAGTAAGCGCAAAGTTGGTCGTATCATGCTGGACACGGAACAGGAGTTTGCGTAGTTTTTTGGAGTAGAGATTGCCTGTAGCGCCAGTAATGTCTTCTGATGGGATCGCGTTGCTCCAGTGTTGCCAAGAGTGCTGTCGCTTCTGGAGATGATCCGTGGATGCTAGCCATAAATTCAAGTGCAGGCAGGGAGTCGTGGTAAGCGACAAACTCCTTGATGCTGCTTTCACTGCGTCCTGTCAATCTGAGTATGCCGCGCATATAAGCCCATGGACTCTTATTCTCGGGTTCCTGGTCAATGACTGACTGCACGTACGCAAGTTCTGTGTCCACTGCATCGCCAGTCAGTCCATCACGCTCATGAATGAAGAATCGGTGATTCCAAGCGGAATTGTTGTAAATGTCTTGAGCAATGAGCGTCTTGGTGTAATCCAATTCACCTTCTGTACCAAATTGCTTGACCAGCCATTGCTGATATGTCCAAACATGATAGTTTTTGGCATCATCATGCAAAATGCGCGCTAGAAAGTCCTTCTCGTCCTCTGGCAGTTCACCAAGCATCCCAACAACCACTTCGCGATGATGCCATAGTTGGTAGTTCTTGGAAGACGCCTCTGCCATATCGTTGATGAATTGAAGTTCAGCCTTTAAATCGCTGCCGAGCTCACGCAACGTATCGGCGCGATATGTCCAGACAGTATAGTGGGCAGGATTCATGGAAATAATGTACTGTGTCATGGCGAGCGCGCGTTCAGAGTATTCTTTTGCACTCATCAAGGCGCGCAGGTAGGCCATCGCCTCTCTGTACGTTTCTGGGTACATGATGGGACTGATGGCATCTTCTGGATCGATATGCGGTGCTTCAATAGGCTCCACAGTCGGACCTAGCGCGAGAATCTCCTGGAGCTCCGGGTCGGTCATGGTGTAGTTATCGAGGTGGGGCCAATTTGGATGTCCTCGCCAAAATGACATTCCAGGTGGTCGACCATCTACATAAATGAGCTGAACTATGGTCTGCTCTCTGGCCAAATGACGGCTACGGTAGATCTCAGTCCTTCAAACAACTAACGACAAGGACGCCTGGAGCTATAGGCCGTATAACGCAAGCATCTGATCGACTTGACAGAGGTCTCTTCAAAACCCTTGCTTGGCGAGCATGTGAGTGATACCAAGGTACAATGCGACTGCATTAAAGTTGGGCTCTTGCTGCACGAGCGACATCAGATAGTACTCGACACGGTTCGTGAAATTGACTATTGTTAGCATGGTCGAATGCGCACCAGCAAACGTACTAATATCCAAGTGATTTGCGTCACTGATGGTTCCTTGATACTCGCCCCAACGACTTGAAGAGACCGACACAAGCCCATCGTTTGGGCCTTCCTTGTCATGAATCACCTTCCATGGCAGTCGAAAGGCGGAAAAAATGTTTGGATGGAAGTAGGAGCCATAGCTAAAGTACTTGACCTTTGGATCATCCGGATTCTTGATGTTGAACTCCTTGTTTGCATACACTGTAGTGAGTTGCTCAAATGCTCGTATGTCCATGTTTAGCTTCTCAAAGACACGATAGATACGCGGTAGTCGAACTTTGCCGCCAATCATGTCTATGCAGTAGTCTGCAAAAGGAGATCCTCTATGGGGCGTTGCAACTGTCGTCAGCGAGAGTACATTGACGTCGCCAACGCTAGAGATGAGGTGCCGACAATCAAGACCCCCCATAGAATGACCAATCAAGTTGACTGGCTGATCCTTGAACCTCTCTTTGATTTGGTCGCTCAGCATGCTGGCCCTTGCCTCGACTGTTGCAGTCCGCTTCACACGCGGTATAAAAACCGTATTGCCATTGTGCTCGAGCGCTTCCTTGATACCCTTCCAGTAATGTACAACCGCAAGCGGTGGGATGTGATAAGTGTCGTTCCTTCCGATATAGAGTGTATCAAAACCTAGCAAGCCATGGCAGAGGACGACTGGATGTTTCAAGGTCTTGTAAGTTTCTCGGATACTACCAAACTCACTCGACCAGGCTTTACCGAATTGCTGAACGCGTTGATCATCTGTCAGATCACTTGTCTTCTGGTTGGCAAGCGTGGTCTGCCGCCTGACAAGAGGCCATGTCTTTCTGTGACAGCAAGCATATGCTCTTGTTGTCATAGGCGATACCTGAAGATGACGTCGAATTTTGATTTTTGAGATGGAAGAAGCATTCGATGTAGCTTCTCAAGATAGCAGCTACACAGGACATTTCACTGAGCCGTATTTCGAGTCTATCCCGAAGCAGCGCTGTTCATACTAACGCTACATAGTCATATACAAACATAGGCTGTAGGAATGGTGACCGTTCTAAATCAGGCTTACCAGCAGTGTCAATCACGATCTCATTTTCCCCTGCATTGAGCTGCAGCGCCTGAAACGTGTACGTTGCCGGTGAAAGCAAATAAGCACCACGAGTAAAGACTCGTGACTCGTAAACAGGCCTGCCGTATACTTGCAGAGGTGAAGGAGGCGGGGGAACCGGTTGTGGCGCACCATTCACTGTCACGAAGGGTCAACCTCTGGCCACATGGGCTGTTGTCATAATGAGAAGAGTCCGTGGCATGGAAGCTTCTTTAGCAGACAAGGTAAACTGAATGGTTGTAGGATTCAGACCGGCAATTTGAGCCATAGGAAATTGGCGAACATGGCCAATACTAACAGTCCTCGGTAGCCAGGAGTCCATACGTTGATCACTTGGATGCATGCGCTCAAACTTGTCAGCATTCAAAAATCCATGAGTTCGCCCATCATGTCAGCCAATAGACCAAATAGGTGCTTGTTCTGCTGGCACTTCAATACTCACCTTGGCCAACCCGCCACGACCTAGTATGAGATCTGCTGCTTGTACCTCGCGTTGATCTTGAAAGAGTCTCACACGATACGTGCCAGCCAACATTGCATCAATTCGAAAGTTCCCCTCTTGATCGACTCCCGACCAATACTGAGCCTCTTCGTTGTTGAGCACGACGGTGTATTCTTGGACGCCATCTGAATGTCCCTTGATGGAAACATGCTCGTCCTTGTTATGCTTATGCTTGTGCTTATACTGCTTTCTTACTCGTGAGAGAGATTGTGCATCAGTCCTGGACAGAATTGAATACCAATCTCGAGAGCGCGTGCAACCTTTTGGCAAGCTTTGCATATTCTTGACGTTGCCACGGACTTCGCCGCGCTGAGCTGAACGAGTTGAGCCTGGCAGGCCCAGTTCGTGCAAAAACTTGAGATCTGGAGCAGTATCTGGACGTTGTCCAAATACGAGCGTCATGAACTTGAGACCTGACCTGTATGGCTCAGATTGGGCATGGCCACTGTAGAGATATGCGCTGAGTTGCTGGCTTTCTGTTGTACCTTGGTCTCTGATGTCTCTAAAGAAAGGACCACCCGCCATACTTTCAAAGGTCTCTTGGCTAAGAGCAAAGTAGACGCCATCCCCAGTGTCTGACTTGACGCCATAGACTTGGTTGTAGATCATGGGTACCGAGGAGTAGAACTTAGAGCGCGTGACACCATCCACTTCGAAGACATCTTTGCCCTCGACCGGCGATCCGCCAGTAACATTACAAGCTTCATTGACACCGTGTGGAAAGACTTTGGTATCCAACCTCAGCAGGAATCGTAGCTCTTCTACCGATGATCCTTCAGGATGGACGCCAATGTACACTTTGACGTCTCCAGGTCTAAAAATGAAGTAGGCATTGATCTTGCCGGCATGTTGATCTCTGCCGCTGATGGCAATGATGGTTGCATCGTTCTTTTTGTGAGAAGAGACACACCCGCCTGCAAGGCCACTCCCAAAACCAGAAGTCAATTTGTGGATGCCGTCTTGTACGCTGGAATTGGCAGCCCATTGAACCCCTTTATAGACAATAGAATAGAGACTGCCAGACCTGTCGATACTCAGCCGTAGATCGCCGTTGAAGACTTTGTAGCCACCACTTTCGTCCTGCCGAAGAATTTGACTGAAGACAGACGAAGCCAAGGCCAGGTGTAGCAGGCCTAGCATAGCGTACGATTAAAACATTCAAGACGGATCGCGGTGCCTAAAGATCGGAGAGCTGAATGTGCTTGGCACATAGTTTTCAGCAAATACCAGTCACTGCCAGCATTGCTTGATCGCAATTGACTGTCATTAATTGTAACCAGGAGTTCCAGCTTCACAGCCTGGTTGGGCGATTGTGCCCATTCGGCCCGATGCCATGCGCCAAAGTGTGCGCGGTGATCAGGGGTCAGCATTGTCAGATAGATATCAGCGAAATTTTCATTGCTGTTAGCTTTGCTCGATCAAAATGACAAGCTTCAACACCGAGTCTGCATGAACGTTGCTCGTTCGAATGTGTGTTTGTGTGTCTGTGTTGTGTCTTTTGACTTGTTTGCAAATTGTGCTCAATTTAGCTAATCCGGAGTCTGTTTTTCTTGACAAGCCTGGAAATCATTTATCATAGAGAACTTCTCTCTCAAAAGCTAGACTTTTCTGCTCGGGAGTTTTTGCCTTTGGCCAGCCTACAGGCAGCACACTGCTCGAGAAACGAAGCACTGAGTCATGTAGCAGTGCCCTTTGCATACATCGGGCTCGTCTTCATGCAATGGCAACTTGAGCCAGTGTAGACGGAAAACGTTGGCCCAGTGTCTTACAGAAGGCCTCTAGTAGCCCATTTATACTGGATATATCTAAGCGATATCTGACTTGTGGATCCAGTATTGTCTGCCGCTGCTTGCTCCTGGCCCTGTTCTGCATTGCCCCATCTGAATGCTTGCTGTCCCCCGCAACCGGAACGACACAGCAACCGAGTGAAAGGCTGCACCCGTAAGATCTGTAGAGTCAGCACCGCGCGACAACAAGATTACGCCAGAAAGAGCTCTTCGACAGGCCGGTTTTTAGGGTGCCTATATTGCTGGCTGTATGGCAAGCGTTCCGAAACCTCGTACTGCGAGCGATGCCAACCTAGACACTCCCAAGGCATCTACAGAGAAAGCCTTTCAACGAGCCTACCGCGCTTGTGTCAACTGTCGCAAACAGAAAGTTAAGTGCGATCTCGGCAGCATCGAAGCACCGAATGATCCTCCGTGCGCAAGATGTCGTCGAGAGCGAAAGGAGTGCCTTTTCCTCGAAGACCGCCGGGGCGGAACAAAGCCCTTGAAGCGCCATCGCACAAGTATCTCAGCGCGGTCTGGTTCTATGGGTTCAGACGCATCGCCCTCTTTCGATACAGGCACTGGCCATGCGGCTGAGAGCGCCATTACCGGACGAGCAGCTTCACCTTCCTCGGAAGAGCGAAGCCGGGACGCTAGCGACCCAATGAATGTCCTCTCCATTGTTGCTGGTATGGTCCAGTCTGAACGAAATGGAAACAACCAGGAGACTCTCAGTCGCTCGTCTGCCAGATTTGATAGTGCGTGGTCATCCCAGAGATTTGTTCAGGAGAGTATTATCGACGCACAACAGGCGCGCGAGTACGTTTTGTTCTTTTACAGAGAGCTATTCACCTACTTTCCCTTCGTTTCCAGGTTCGGTCATGACCCAGAGGCTCTAAGCCGCGAGCCCATGCTTTGCATGTCCATCATCACCATTGCTTCTCGGTACCATACGCTCAGCAGCTATTCAGGGCAAGTGCCACAATCTTGCATACACGAGCGATGCTTCGATGTCATGCGTGTTTATCTCGAGCAACTTATGTGGTGCAATTCGTCTATGCAACTATTCGATTGTAAGTATAAACACTGTAAGCATTTGCTAATTTTAGGCATTGAAGCGCTCCTACTGTTGGTTCAATGGATCCCAAAGGCTGTTCATTGGCTTGGACACGACAGACCTGATCATGCAGCAGAAGTCAGAGTCTCGAGCGACTATCGAACTGTCAATAGCGTTGTGAAAAGACTGGATTCGATGAGTTGGCGTATGCTTGGCATGGCTATTCGGCTCGCTTCTGAGCTTGGCCCTATGAAAGAAGATCAGAGTACAAATGCCTCACGACAAAGGCGCGTTCTCGTGGCATGCTTTCTATCAGAGCAAACACTCTCTGTCCGGCTCGGACGTTCCTCAACGCTTCTCGACATCTTGCCACGAACGCGAGACCAAGGCGCACAGTCGCCGCTAGAGAGCATTCGCTTGGAGCTTGCTCGACTCAATACGACAGCACAACAGATGCTCTTTCTTGATGAGGCGACCACCAAGCGAGTCATTGATTCACAAGATCATTTGCGCATTATTTCCTGGCTCGATCATTCGCTTCATACAATTGTGGACGACATCAGCATTCTCGGGGGTAAGAGCGCATCATTCACGACATTCTGCTAATTACAGGTCTCGACAAGACTCTACTACTCATTGACTGCTACTATTCAGAACTCTACTTCAAGTCTATTGCCTATCGCGCTCATCGTGGACGGACCGGCAATGCAGCAGGGGCAAACGGCAAGTTGGTCTTCGACTGTGTTGAAAAGGCGAAATTGCTTTTGACCTCTGCCATCCTGGACAAGAGTCCGCAGGGTCGTAGCTGGCTCAAGTTTGCACCAGTTCGATACTACCATCGACTGATCTACTCCTGCGTCATGCTTATTAAAGTTCTCCGCGATCCAGACTGGTCGATGCTGTTAGTGAATAGTGACATTTTGTCTATTCTGGAAGCTACTGTTACTTTGCTATTCAATTGTGCACCGGACGAGCTTCATTTATCGAGAAGGTACTCGATTCTTTTGGGTAGGCTATCAGTTCAGGTACAGACGTGGCTAACGGTAGACTCCCTCATTGATCAACTCCGACCTGCAGCAGCTGTGGATGCGTCCCTGAATAGAACTCTACCTCAGACCCAGCAGCTCGATACGAGTGCCATTATACCCGGGAATATGGTGCCGGGTCAGACGTCCTATCCAGCATTTGGACTGCCAGGACCATACACGGAACATGATCCTGCATTCACGCTTGACTTTTTGGACACGCTACTCAGTGGTCAGGGACAAGGTTGGGCGTAAGCAATAATGAAAGGGTATGCCTACGATGCGATACAGATAGCCTAGCATAAATTCAAGCATCCATAAAATCAGTCTGCTCTTTACTCGTCTCGAGCCACTTGACAAGCTCTGTCTTGTTGCGTGGCTCAATCTTGACCTTGAAATCTTTTGCTTCCGCCACCAAAGCAGTGGGACATGCGTTTGAATCGAGACAGTTGACGATAGCCAGGTCCTTGGGATTTGCAGGAGGTGACACACGGAAGGCCATTACGAATCGGACGTAGGCCACAAATTGTTCGCGGTTGGCAAGATGTGAACCGGCACACATGCGCGATCCTGCGCCATACGAATAATGCTCGGCACCGAAACTGTCCTTCTTGTTGTGTTCCAGGTAGCGATCAGGGTTAAATGTGTACGGGTCTTCAAAGTACTCCTCGTCATAGTCTGCAGCATAGGCATTCATGTAGAAAGAAGTGCCTGCTGGGATGGTGGCACCATTGTACTCGATATCCTTGATGCTCCTTCGCGGAAGGCATATTTGGATGACTGTGAAGAAGCGAAGGACTTCCTTAACAAAGGCCGTGACGTACGGAACGCGTTCCTCTGTGAGACATTTCTCCCAAGCATCGCCATCTGGGTAGACTGCCATGATCTCGTCGTAGAGGCGCTGCTGCACTGCCTGACCCTCAATCGTAGACAAGTAACCAATGCCTTGGATGATGTTGGCAGGGACAGTGTCGAGACCAGCAGAGACCATGGTTAGACAGATGCTCTTGACTTCAGCTTCTGTGAGCTTGGCCTCCGGGTCTTTGAGAATATTGCCAGTAATGCAGGGAATGTCGGTGCCATCTGCAATACGCTTGCGAAGGTCGCCGATGAGTTTATCTAGGTACTTGTCACGCCTTTCCCGGTACTCTGCAGGAGCTGACTGCCTGAACTGAGCAGGCACCAAGCGGTACAGAGGAATATAGTCGATCCAGTTGTTGGACGTAGAACGGAAGCGAGAGATGGCATTCTCAACGGCGATAATCTCATGGAGCAACTTGTCGTTGATGCCACCCTCACATCGGAAACCGTAGTTGAGAGACAGCGATGTGTTGAGGGCGAAGCGCTGGAAATAGAGTTTAGGGTCCACCTCTTGGCCATTGGCGCCATCTGTAAACATGTCACGGATTGCAGCGTAACTCTCCAAGTTGATGATGGGCATGTAGGACGCCACGGCAGGTCGGTTCAAGGCCGTTGCGGCCACCTTGCGTCGGAGCTTGCACGACTCGTCCCAAGGCGATGTGCCAATGGTGAAGCCCTGTGAGGAAGACACGACTGTGTGAAACGTGTAGAGCGTAGGTCTTGAGATGAGGGCACTCTGGTTTGTGATCCACAGCTCACGAACAGACTTGAAGCTGTTGGCTACAACGATGCGCTTGTTGCCCATGCGTACCTGGAACACCGGTCCGTACTTCTTGGCCCATGTTTGGCATGACAGAGCATGCTTGTCGCCTGTTTATTAGAAAGTGCGCTTCGAACTGCATGCAGACATACCGAGACCGATGAGATTGCCGAAGATGGGGATACCGGGGACTTCAGGGATGCCCTTGATACGCGGCACATCCGTCAAGTTGAAGTACTTGATGGCAACAGCAAGGACACCAATCAACAAGACCAAGGTCAAGTTGGCCGAAACAAAGGCGACAACAGGCTCGAGAAGACCCATGATAGATAGCTGAGTGTCCTGCTTGGACTGCGGTTGACGTGGTGTGTGGGGTGAGCCCTTCGCGTCTTTTAAAGTTTTTGGCGCGGCTGTAGCCTGCAACTGCTGCAAGAGACCCGCAGCTGACCACCGCTCGCCGGAGAAGATGAGCCGTGCCATGGCGAAAGGGTGCACCGACACAGGGCCCACATCCCGGTCAGCAATCGCAGTCTGAAAGATCAACCATGCTGTGAGGCTACATTCCGACTTCAGCTCCCGAGCAGGCCGCTAAGCGCCAACCTCCTCAGAGCATGTGCTAGGTATCTCGTGAAGCGTGACCGCAGGCAGGTGTATGCTTTGCTTGTGCCTAGAGTGTGAATACATATTTGTGTTACTTGCTCTTCTGAGTACGTTCTTACCTTCCACTTCTTCACAAGAATGACCACGACAGGCCACGACTGCTACTGCCGAGATCAACGGGATCCAGCTGTCTGCCCATCTCGTGCGGCTGCTTCGGCAGGACACGTGTTTGCTTCCCCAGATTCGGTTCTGATGCGTCGCGCTTCATCCGAGCCTAGCCGCTACTTTGCGAACAACTCGACCAATGGTACCGGTAGCTTGAAGTGTTTTATAGCTCAGCAGTTCCACACGTACACGCCTTGCTCGATACTTGATCTTACGAAGATGGTCGCCTCCGTGTTTACCACTGAGGAAAAGTATACCTATGCGAATGGGCTCAATTCGTACGTCGAAACAGAAGCGATTCCTGGTACACTGCCGCAAGGACAGAATGCGCCTCAAAAGGTCGCATACGGTACGCTGATCTCTCCGCTTGATTTGTGCTAAGAGAAAGGTCTATACGCAGAAAAGCTGTCAGGTACGGCCTTCACTGCACCACGACACAGCAACAAACAATCATGGTTGTATCGCATAATTCCTGCCGCTGCACACGGGCGTTTCGCTGAAGTGGATGGTGCGTTCAATGCGCACCTTGGCACTACGAAACAGACATTCAAGCAGCTCCCGAATCAGATCCGCTGGGACCCTTTTGCGCTTGATCCGGAGCACACCTTTGTTGATGGCTTGAAGCTTGTCGCTGGTGCTGGAGATCCCCAAATGAAGGCTGGTCTTGGTATCTACATCTATGCAGCTGGCAAAGATATGGGTAATGAAGGCTTCTACAATGCTGACGGTGATTTCTTAATTGTCCCACAGCTTGGCAGTCTTGATATTCAGACGGAGCTAGGCAGGATGCTTGTGAGACCTAATGAGATCTGCGTCATTCCTCGAGGCATTCGCTTCAAGGTCATTCTGCCAGAGAAACAGGCGCGGGGTTATATTCTTGAAGTTTACTCTGGTCATTTCGAGCTGCCTGATCTCGGACCCATCGGTTCAAATGGACTGGCCAATGTTCGTGACTTTCAGATACCGACGGCCGCTTTTGACCGAGACGAAGGCACTGAGTGGACTCTTTTGACCAAGTTTGATGGAAAGCTATTCTCCACCAATCAAGACCACACTCCATTTGATATTGTCGGCTGGCACGGTACGTCTTTGGCAATGGTCGAATGTTGCTAAACTCAGGCAACTACTATCCCTTCAAATACGATTTAGGCCGGTTCAACACGATTGGCTCCATCAGCTTTGATCATCCAGATCCGTCCATCTTCACAGTGGTATGACCTTATAAGCTGGTTGAACACACTAACACGCAGCTTACTTGTCAGAGCGAGACTCCTGGTACAGCGGTAGCAGACTTTGTCATTTTCCCACCCCGATGGCTCGTTCAGGAACACACCTTCCGTCCACCATGGTATCACCGCAACACCATGTCTGAATTCATGGGCTTGATTCATGGCGACTACGACGCTAAAGCTGGTGGTAAAGGCGGGTTTCAGCCAGCTGGAGCGTCCCTGCACAACATCATGAGTGCGCATGGCCCAGACGCAGTAACGCATGAAAAGGCGAGTGGCGCTGAATTGAAACCGCAAAGGATTGGTGACAACAGCATGGCATTCATGTAAGCCTTTCCTCAATCTGATCATTGTTAACGACAGGTTTGAATCCATGTACATGATGGGTGTGACGGAGTATGGCTTGCATACCTGCGAAAAAGTGCAGGAGGAATACAATGCTCATTCGTGGCAGCCCCTGAAAAGTCACTTTTCGCCACCCGAGGGCTACTAGACATCTAGTAGACTTGTCCATATGTGCTATTCTTGCGTAGCCGTTCGCCGTACCTTATGATCAGGAATGGTCCAGGAATCGATAGAATGCCGAGAGCACCAAGAAATGAAAATGCCCCTTGAATGGTCATCGCTTCGAACATGGGTCTGCTAAACATAATGAACGCCGTTGCAAGAAGTGCTCGTGACATGGCATTCGCCGCAACTGCCGAAGCAGCATAGACGGTGAAGGCATCCACACAATACAGCATAGATGCAACGAAAACTATTGGTCAGAACGGAAAAGTTGCACAAGGACTTCACTTACTTGTGATGATGCCAAACCCGCAAAAGGTGCCTGCAATAGTCGGCACAATCCAGTGAACGCTTGTGAACGGCGCCGTCCAAGCGAACATAAAGAGACCAATAGGAAGAGCAAAAGTACCAAACATGACAACTTGCATGCGTTTCTCTGGGTTGGGTCTGCCAAGCCGTTGAAACTCTTTGATGTACAATGGATTCAAAAGAACCACGGCCCCACAGCCCATGAAGACGCCAACAATCACTCCACAGAGCGGTAAGGTGGCGATTGTATGTGAGAAACCCCTGATGCCAGCAAACACATATGAGTAAGCCAACAAGAAACTGTACTGATCTTGTTAGTGGCTCCAAACAAACGAGTACGTACAAGTAGTGAGTAGCCAATCGCAGTATACAGCGACAGAAATAATAGAGCTGGCTCGACAAAGAGCATGTGTACTGATATGTTAATAGTTTTCAGTCGGTAGGACAGTTGCATACTGGGTCGCACAAGATACTTTGTGATAATTAGCTTGGCAGTAATTGGATCATTTTCCAGCGGTGCAACAACATCATGGCCTTCTTTACGCATGCGAATCGCGCGACGTTTAAGGAGGACCGGCACGTATGTTTCGCGCATAAAGAAGGATAGAATCCAAAGGATGCCTGCATAGATGCAAAGAAGCCAACTCGTCCATCTCCAGCCAACATTATCTGTCAAGAATGAGCCAATGATGGGACCCAGTGCAGGACTTGCAAAAACTGCTCGTTAGCCTGCTTCGTGGGTGATTGAGTTCTTACTAACTCCGACGCCTGCGGCCGTGAAATATCCCCTCTGTTTCGGCTCAAACATGTCCGATATACTTGCTGTGACGAGGACAAGGCAGACTGATCCAAAGAGACCCTCAAGGAAGCGTCCCACCAAGACGGCCGCCGCATTTGGAGCAAAGCCTACCAGGAAGTGGCATGCGACAAAGAAGCCATATGCAATCCAATAGGGAATATTGCGACCAACGACCTCGCTCATTGGGCCCCAAATAGGAGGCCCAAAGGCAAAGCCGAGTGTGAAGAGTCCCACCGATAAGATGCTCACTTCGAAGCTTAGATCATAGATGTCGGCAAAGACGATCGCGCTGCCAGAAAAGATGGAACTTGAAAAGGCAGCGCTCATTGTCATAAGTGTCACCACCGCAGCCTGGAAGCATTTGCGACGGAAGGGGAAATTCAGGGGATGGTCGGGATCATTGAGCTCCATCTTCAGAATGCGTGGGCCATCCCTTTTTTCGAGTTCCTGAGAATCTCTCTCCAGCTTCTTTGCTGGCTCAACGGTGTCGAGCTCATCTGGTTGCCGGTCTGCCATGATGCCAGACTTGCTACGTGCTGCCCGAGATCGGCCAGGGCGATGGTATGGTGTTTCAAATAATAAGTCTTCCTGAGCTTTACCTCACGAGTTAAGCTTGTTTGGCATTTGTCATCTGCTCTGGTTGCATACATGTGGGCGTTTTGCGGGGTGAATCTGACAGGCGGCACATGCCGGCGCTAAGCGCGTGAGAATATGGTGGGACGTATCGCAGCACTGAGCGTGGGATGCGCTGAGGCCGTGGTACGCACACAGGCCACTATGTCTTAGAGACAGTAAGGGGTGCTTGAGCTTGATGGAAGCTTTTCTTGACCAGCTACAAAGTAGTCTTGCTTTGAGCAATGATCACATCAAAGCTTATGCCTCAGCCCTGCAACCACATGTCACCACAGACTATGCACAAAATGATGCCATGATGCTGCCGTCTTTCATATATACGAAACCATCAGGGAACGAGAAAGGTGATTTTCTCGCCATTGAGCTCGGCGGAACGATGCTGCGATTAGCCATCGTTGAACTTTCTAATGTAGCATGCGCGTCAGAGTTGAAGCGCAGCAAGTCATGGTCTGTGCCGGATGCATTCAAGGTGACGGGATCTGGACGAAGTCTTTTCTACTGGATCGCCCAGTGTGTGGCGGAAGTGATTGGCACTGAAGGCCATCGTAAGTGGAAAGCAGGCTTCACATTCAGCTTCCCAGTTCAAGAAACAAGCATCTCCACAGGGCAAATTAAGCTCATGGGGAAAGGATTCACTTCTGCCGATGATGAATCTGAATGCATTAATGTCTGCTTGAGCGACGCATTGAAGAGTATTGGTGTCAATGTTGAGCTTTGCGCAATCCTGAATGACTCTATTGCCACTTTGCTAGCACAAGCGTACACAACACCCGAACAGATTTCACTCTCGTTGATACTCGGAACCGGTTGCAATAGTGCAGCATTTGCTAGCACGTCAATCTTCGAGGCGAAGCTCAAGAATAGAGGCGTGTTTGATGAGCACGGCGTTGTTGCTGTCAATTGCGAGCTGTCCATGTTTGGCGAAACGCAGCTCCCTTGGACCAAGTACGACCACGCCATTGATCAAGCCAGCACGAGGCCTGGCTATCAGCCATTAGAGCAATTCACAAGTGGCAGGTATCTCGGGGAACTCGTCAGACGCATCTGGCTCGACTGCCCTGGCAGAAGCTCCGTCTGCCCAAAAGGCTTTGATAAGCCATTCGGATTGCCTGGTAGAATAGTGTCTGGTCTTGAGATGGATACGACTGCCACTTTGGACTTTGCTATCGCATTACTTAACGAGTATCATGCTGTGTCTCCATCGTGGTCTCACACTGACGTATCTCTCTTGCGCTCAATCGCCGTGCTTGTATCCAACAGGTCTGCAGCGCTCGTTGCTGCAAGTCTCGTCGCACTTGGACAAGCCTTGGAACTCTTCGAAACAGAGTCAATTGTCATACCTTGCTGCGGCGCCGTTCTCGAGCGACACGCAAATTACATCGTGAGGTGTCAAGCACACTTGAACAAGTTGAGACCAGGTATCAAGCTACAGACAATACGAGATGGTGGTCTTTTGGGTGCAGCAGTCTTGGCTGCGATGCAACAGCCTCTATGGTGATAAAGCTGGTATAATCAACCCGCTACAATCTCCAAAGCCAACGTTACCAGCTTTTGTGCTTCCAATACCTCGCATGACAACCGTATCACCATCTCGGAGAAAGTCTTGCAGCCCGAGTTTGCTTTGTAGAGGCTTCTTGCCATTCTCGCTTGCCTCAAGAAGACTACCCATGGCGCTGGTTCCTTCTCCTGAAATGGTACCAGAACCTAGCAAATCTCCACAACGCATGGGACAGCCAGTACTGGTATGGTGAGCAAGCATCTGAGGAAAGTTGTAGAGCAGGTTGTCTGACGTAGCACTTCCGATTAGTTCTTCTTCTCCATCAGCTGTGAGTTAGCATTTGAAGCAATAAATACGCATAGAGTACCTTGAATCGAGACAGTCAGGTTGAAGTGCAAATCCTTTGGTTCCTTTTGCTTGAGGTACGGTAGCAAGTGGTCTTGACTGTGCTTCGAAGCCTTCATAAAAGGCTTGACAGCCTCCGGATGAAGAACCCATGGTGTAATGGTCGTGCCAAAGTTTTTGGCATTGAATGGACCGAGTGGCACATACTCCCAAGCTTGAATATCACGCGCAGACCAGTCGTTCATGAGCACATAACCGAAAATGTAGTCTTCAGCGTCATCGACATTGATGCGTTCGCCCATAGCATTGCCTCTTCCGACAAAGGCGGCAAGTTCCAATTCATAGTCCAGCTTCTTGCATGGTGCCAAGACGGGGTTTTGGCCAGGCCCAGGTAGGATTTGACCGCATGGTCGACGAATGGGCGTGCCAGACACAACAACACTCGAAGCACGGCCATGATAACCGACAGGCAAGTGCCGGTAATTTGGTTGCAGAGCATTCTCTTTGCCACGGAAGAGGATGCCTACGTTGGTTGCATGGTTCACGCCGGCGTAAAAGTCAGTATAGTCACCGATCGTCATCGGCAAGCACATTTTGACGCTTTCGGCGGAATACAACACCTCGTCAGACAAAGGCCCATGCCCGTCCATTGCGTCGCGCATAATTTGAATGAGAGCTCTTCTCAAATTTGCCGTCTTGTGGTTTCCGAGTGCTGCAAGTGCATTTAAAGTCGGCTGCAGAAGATTGTTTTCATCGAAATCCTTCTCTAGTATCTCGCTCTTACGCAGTGTCGCTGAAAGCTTGTGCACATCGACCACCCAGTCGCCAATGCGCGTCGCTATGTGGTGCTCTCCAGATGCATGCTCAAATACACCCAGAGGAACATTTGCCAGTGAGAACGGGTTCCCTTCAGGCACAGTAATTTTGACCATGCCCTTAAGCCGAGAAGGCAAGTACAGAGATGCAGAAGCTGGCTACGAGGCAGATCATATTGTCCTCGGGTCCGGCAGACGTCGCGCGGTTGTTGAAGGCCGGCGGAGAGGTGGGGCCGGGGCGACTCAGATGGGCATCCACTCCCTTACAAAGTATTAGTACCTGTGGGATAAGGACATAGCTTCCTGGGAAACACCTGTCCTTTCTGCCTCGTTTGTAGAGCTCGTTGAGAGGCACAGGTAAACGCTACCTGCAAAACACAGGGTAGAGTACCTTCATCGTGTGCAATGGAGACGAGCATTGTACCATCTTGCACGCGATAGAGAACGACAACGCTGAGTGAAAATGGATGTAAGATTGTGTGCAAGAAGCAAAATTTGCCGCCATCTGCGCATGCTATAGCACTGACACAGCGGCCAGGGGCTTGGCTGTTTGTCGTCTAGCTACCACTCGATGGGGCTGAAGCATCGAGAAGCAGAGGAGCCCGTGACATACAAACTGACCAGCACACCAGATTGCGCACTGCACTCAGCATTGGAACTGGCGTCTTGGCCGCTTGAGCCTGAACGCCGTCCTGATACAAGGTCTGGTCTTGGCGTGCGGGCTGTGTGCAGTCGCCTTCACTTTGGACGGAAATTCGGCTCGACTCAGCCTTAGAGCCTGCGCACTTCAACCATGCACTGACGTAAAATACTCTCACCGGCTCAGAATAGGCCCGGCTGCTTCAAGACTTGTAGTACCACATCTACGAAGCTGTTCCTTCCTTCTTCTCTTCATCGCGTTTGCGCGCGATCTACTGTTCAATGAGAGTCAGTCTACGAACGAGTCTTGCCGTTTGCTTACAATTTTCGCGCATTCTTGCGCATTCAACAAGGCGACAAGCGATACAAAGAGTCGACACGGTCGGCGACGTTGGTTTCTTTTCGCGACAATCACCAGCGACGTCTGATGCGCCAATAGAAATCTCATTCTATGCGTCAAGCACCGGTTCTGTCAACCTTGAGCTCTCACCGACACCTGACCTGTTTGACAACACACAAGTCATCTACCACGATGCACAGGGCGGGTTTCTACGGTCGGAACAGATCAACCCAGATGATTATTGGGTTTACAAAGGTTATGCGATGCAATCGTCATCTGAGACGATGGAGACAGTCAGGGTAGGCCATGCGCGTGTCTTGGTTCACTCGCTGCAGCCACTACTATTTGAGGGCTCCTTTCAGGTCGGCGAAGCCATGTATCATGTGCAGCTGTTGGAGGACTACAATCGTGACCGGCAGCTGGGTGACGCAAATCCAGACACCAGTGACCCAGAAAGAATGGTTGTCTGGACTGATAGCAGCTTAGAGCCTCGTCTTGCCAAACGGTCTGGGTCGAGTTGGGACGATGAGCTACCGAGCGTCTGCAACAGCGATAACCTTGATGCTGGTCTTAGTGGGTACTCGAGCTCAGTCGGTGCACTCATCAAGCGTCAACTTGTCGGCGACACGGGCCGCACATTTGTCACACAGGCACAGCTTGCTCGTACCATTGGCTCCACTGCTGGATGCCCTACTGAGAAGCTCGTCGCCTTGATAGGTGTCGCTGCAGATTGCAACTTTGTTGCTGGCTTTTCATCCACGCAAGCTGTCCGGAGCAACATCATCTCCGCAGTCAACCAAGCCTCACAAGTGTATGAGAGTGCCTTCAACATTACCCTTGGACTCGCGTCTATCGTTCTGACGGAGAGCTCGTGTCCAACAAGTCAATCGAGCAGTTCTCCTTGGAACACTGCATGCGATTCATCTACCACGATCGAAGACAGACTCAATCGCTTTTCACAGTGGCGAGGCCAGCAGTCTGATGCTTACTCTGCCTGGCTCCTTCTGTCTACCTGCAATACAGCATCGGAGATTGGCGTCGCTTGGCTTGGCACACTCTGCAATGCCAACACCACCACGCAGTCAACCTCCAGTGTCTCGAGTACGGGTGTTGTGACATCTGCTGCAGGTGGCACGTCCTATTGGAAGACCTTTGCACACGAGCTAGGTCACATTTTTGGTGCCAACCACGATTGTACTGCTTCGTGCTCTGTGGACACCTCCACCACATGCTGTCCGCTTTCTGCCGGTACCTGTTCCTCTGCAGGTGCCTTTCTCATGAACCCTTCCAGCAGTTTCAGCGCCACACAATTCTCCCCCTGTACCGTCGGACAGGTCTGCACGAACCTGCTTCGCCGAACAGTAGCTTCATCGTGTCTTTCTCGCAATCAAAATGTCAAGCTTGAAACGGCAGCAACCTGCGGTAATGGTATTGTTGAAGAAGGCGAAGACTGTGACTGTGGTGGTACAACAGAATGTACCAACAACCCTTGCTGCAACCCGTCCACCTGCAAATTCAACACGGGTGCCGTTTGTGATCCGAGCAATGCAGCGTGTTGCACCCAACAATGTCAGTTTGCAGGTAACAGTACCATTTGTCGAGCGTCTGCCGGTCCCTGTGATCCAGGTGAGTCATGCAGTGGTACTTCTGGTCAATGCCCTGAGGACGGATTCGCTCGTAATGGTCAGTCGTGTGGATCGAATGGACTTGTTTGTGCTTCAGGACAGTGCACGAGTCGCAATGCACAGTGCCAGCAGCAGTTCAATGGGTCATCTGGTGCGTGTGACGATGTTCAGTGTGCCTTGACGTGTCGTGTTCAGGGACAATGCTATATCGCCAACCAGTACTTCATCACAGGCACACCTTGTGGGAATGGTGGTGTTTGCCGTCTCGGCAACTGCGACCAAGGTTCCGTTGGCAATCAAATCACCAGTTGGTTCGAACGTAATCGGAATTGGTTCATCCCTGTAATTGCCGTTGTTGGAGGCCTCATTGTGCTTACTGCGTTGTGGTGTTTGATTTCACCCTGTCTACGAAAGAAGAGAAAGAACACCCCGCCGCCGCAGATGACTTACTCGAGTCAGCAGTATGCACCACAAGGTCAGTACCCGGCTGTACAGCCAACGCAGTACTACCCACCCGCCAACTACCCGCAGTACCCGCCAACCGTGGCGACACACTCGCGGCCATACTGAAGACGTCTCCGATATTCTCCGTGTTTCTAGCATTTTGTACGCGTAGGTCTATGAAGGAGTTTTAGCATGTATTTTTATCTCTACCCGTGGCAGCCGGACAGACAAGCTCGCCTGTTGGGAGACGGGGAGCCTGCTGTCACTGCAATTGTCTTTGGCATGCCCCGGAGATGAGATGCGAGTTCCCGGGAAGACGCTTTCAGGTGGCAGCCAAAGTGGCCGGGTGAGGCGGTTCTCCACAAAATGACACGATCGGCACGCAGGTTGCCCAGCCCACGTCTTTGCTTGCAGGGAGAGGTATATAACTCCCCAGTAGCCCTCCGCCTTCCTCCCTTCTACACAGCAACCTCTTCATCATGTCGGCTGAACAAGAACACGGCACCGTTGGCGAGGCCAACAACGTCAAGAAAATCCACCCCCATGCCCGCCTCCACGACATCAAGTATGCTTTTACATCTATAGAAAGCTCCAGATAAACTGACCTGCTAGACTGCACCCGAAACCCCACGTGAAGGACCATGCAGCTTATGCAGATCTGTACAAGGAGTCCATCGAGCAGCCCACCGAGTTCTGGGGCCGTATGGCTCGTGAGAACTTGTCATGGGACAGGGATTTCAAGACTGTGCAGAGTGGTTCATTTGAGGACGGCGATGTTGCTTGGTTCCTTGAGGGTGAGTTGAATGCTTGCTACAACTGTGTGGATAGGCATGCACACAAGAATCCCGATAGTGTAGCCCTGATTTACGAAGCGGATGAGCCTGGAGAGGGTCGTAACATAACTTACAAGCAACTCTTGCGAGATGTGTGTCAATTGGCCAACACTCTCAAAGCAATGGGTGTCAAGAAGGGTGATGTGGTGACCATCTACATGCCTATGATTCCAGAGACCATCGTTGCCTTTTTGGCCATTATTCGACTGGGAGCCGTTCACTCGGTTGTCTTTGCTGGATTCTCGTCAGAATCCCTGCGAGACCGCATTCACAATGGAAAGTCAAAGTTCGTGCTCACATCGGATGAAGGTAAGCGTGGTGGCAAGAACATCGGCACAAAGCGTATTGTGGATGATGCACTTAAGCAGTGTCCCGATGTCAAGCACTGTCTTGTCTTTAAGCGAACAGGTTCCGAGGTGCCGTGGACTGAGGGCCGTGATTATTGGTGGGATGAGGAAGTCAAGAAGTACCCCGGCTTTTGTCCCTGCACCCCAGTCAGCTCTGAGGACCCACTCTTTTTGCTGTACACGTCTGGTTCAACGGGTGCTCCAAAGGGTGTCTTGCACACGACTGCAGGATACTTGCTGGGTGCTGCAATGACGCTCAAGTACATCTTCGACGTCCACCCTGGCGACAAGATTGGTACAGCAGGTGATGTTGGTATGTCACGCCCATTCACTCAAAAGCAATACTAACAACTACAGGATGGATCACTGGACACACATATGTTGTGTACGCTCCTCTGTTGCTCGGTGTTTCGACCCTTGTATTTGAAGGTACACCCGCCTACCCAAGTTTCTCTCGTTACTGGGAAATTGTGGAGAAACACAAGATTACCCACTGGTATGTGGCACCGACTGCCATTCGTCTTCTGAAGCGAGCAGGCGATGAGCATGTCAAGGGCGATCTGTCATCCTTGCGTATGCTTGGATCGGTGGGTGAACCTATTGCACCGGAAGTCTTCCAGTGGTACTCCTCTGTGGTGGGCAAGGATCAGTGTTCAGTGGTGGACACGTACTGGCAAACAGAAACCGGGTCACACATCATTGCGCCGCTGTCTGCTGCTGTTCCTACGAAGCCTGGATCTGCTTCTTTGCCATTCTTTGGTATTGAGCCAGCACTCGTTGACCCTGAGAAGGGTACAGAAATCCAAGGAAATGATGTTGAGGGTGTCTTGGTCATCAAACGACCTTGGCCATCCATGGCACGGACGGTGTATGGCGCACATGATAGGTACATGGATACCTACTTGAAACCTTACCCCGGTTATTACTTTACGGGTGATGGCGCCGGTCGTGATCATGACGGCTATTACTGGATCCGAGGACGTGTGGATGATGTCGTCAATGTTTCTGGTCATCGTCTCTCCACTGCAGAGATTGAAGCAGCACTCATCCAATACAATGGTGTTGGTGAATCTGCAGCAGTTGGATTCCCGAATGAATTGACAGGCCAGTCGATTGCTGCGTTTGTGCAGTTGAAGTCCGGTGTGGAACCCTCAGACCAGCTCAAGAAGGATCTCATCCTGCAGGTACGCAAATCCATCGGTCCCTTTGCAGCGCCGAGCAAGATTTTCTTCACCGAACTCCCCAAAACGCGCAGTGGCAAGATTATGCGTCGCATTTTGAGAAAAGTGTGTGCGGGTGAGTCTTCAAAGGAACAGCTCGGCGATACGAGTACGTTGCAGAACCCTGAGGTTGTCGACGATATCGTCAAGGCTGTAGGTGATATGAAGTAAGTACATTAGTATAAAATAACAGACAGAATGCACAAGTTTTCAAATCAGGGGGTTTGTGTTTGAAAGGCCATTTAAATTGCTTCGTATTAGGTCGTTGCGTCGTAAATTAGGTCTATAGAATGCTGTTGGGGCTGGACACACCAGGTGCCCGTGTTGAACCGGTCTGTTGATTCATGCTTTCATGCGTTGATCATAGCAGTGCTTCCACTCGTTTAGCCAAGGAGATTGTTGATGGACATCTTTTCTCGAATGGGTTCCGAGACTGTCCGTGACATGAGTGGTGCGAGCTGCAAACGTCTTTCCTGCAACATGGGTCGTTTCCAATCTACTCGAGGGAGTCGGAAGTTTGGCGTTCGTCCAAGGGACGGCGAGCTAGACAAGTTGGAGGTGGCGCTCTGCGGTGAAGGAGATTTTGGGGGTGAATGAACAAAGAAGGGGGTGAAGTAGGATTCACCCTCCAACTTGACTGTATCTGGAGTAGGCAACTGGAAGACATCCCTGTCATGCGTAGCAGCCATGTCTGGTGTTGGCAGCTGGAAGCCATAAGGTGGTCTGCTAAAGGACAAACGACGTCGTTGCGAGGGAGACGAGAATGGATATGGTTGCGACACGGAACGCTGCATGTAGTTCGAACGTTCAGCGGACGAGGGGCTTGTCTTTTTACGCTGACGACGCTGTAGTGCCGTATTGTAGTAGTTCTTGATGGCATTGTCTGAGCGTCCTGGCAAATGTTTTGCAATATTGGCCCATTTGGGTCCCATCTGCGCATAGAGTGCCAAGAGGGTAGCTTCCTCCTCTGGTGAGAAGGGCGAGCGTTTGAGGTTTGGGTTGAGGTGGTTGTGGTAGCGTTCGCGACACTGCTTGCCAGAGCGTGTTGCAAGTCGCTGAGCAATCATGACCCACTTCTCTGGCCCGATTTCGCGCACCAGGTCTAGCAGGAGGGCGTCTTCTTCCGATGTCCAGGGACCTTTCGTCACGAGACGCGACCGGGCGATACCCGCGACGGTCTGGTGTTGTTGGTGCTGGAGGGGGCTTGATTGCGAACGACGCTGGTAGGGTGGCTCTACCGATGTTTGGTCAGGACAAGTCCTGCAAGCCTGAGGGAGGTACGGAAGCTGACGCTGCGGTGTGAATTGAGAGAGGGAGTGCATCATGCCAGCAAGTGTGAAGATTAGGTAGAAGCAACAAGGAAGCCCTTTTGTTGGTTATTGTCGGGTGAGAATTGGGAGATGAAGAGAGAATGCGGCAGAGGGTAGGTGAGTAAGAGAGAGAGAGAGTATAAGAGTAGAAGTGTGATGGCCGCAAGGATGCGATGTGGGCAGGATGTCTGGATCTGCGGGCGAGGTGGCCTTTATGGGTCTGGTCAGTATTGAAGGGGTGCTGGCCAGGGGTGTGTGTAGACTCACATGGGGCTGTATCAGGTCATGGCCTCCTTCCTACATGTGTCGGGTCGCTGCTGTTGCTCGTCGCAGCAGAGGGAGGCCAGGGGTCGCCCCGCCAGCAGGAGGATGTGTCTGATGTCTCCCGCTGCAGGTTTCGCGTTGGGCCGTTTCGCGACGTGCATCACGCTTTCACCCAGAGCCACGCATCGTTATGCTGCTGCTGCTGCTGGTGCGCAGAGTCCGCGTCCCTGTAACGCAACGCGTCCCTGCCGTTGGAATGTGCAGATGAAGCGCGAAAAGAATGAAAGCTGCAAAACGGCGCGCAGTGATTGGGCCCTGGGCAAGTTGGAATGCGCGGGACCGTGCAGCGTGCAGGAGAGTCATGGCTGCATGCATCAGTCAACGGCAAGCATCGTGAATCTATGTGCTGGCTACGGGTGCTGTTGTAGCTAAGGATATACCGCTTACAGGCACCAGCGAGAGACAACCACAGTGACCAGAACTATGCGCTTTTGACAACTAGTTCAAAGTAAAAGGCTAATTCCAACGTGCCCTGGAAATAGTCGCTCCGCGGCGCCAACAACATGCAGCGAACTTATAGCAGTCATGGCTATAGCGAGACTCATCGACAGTCACATCAGTCTGTCCCTAGTATCCAAGTATCCGTCTTGACCACCGAAACAACACACCCATTCTAGAATGTCAGTAAGAGCCGAGCAAGTTTAGGAAGGAGGTATACCTTGACTGTGATGCGATTCGGATCAGGCATACAGACCACTTCCTCCACCCGTGAGTGTTTTGTATAGACCACCAAGTCGGCTATCCGACCGATATACATCTCCAACGACGGGTTCGGGTCTCTGGCGTCAATAGAAGCCTTTGCCTCAGTCGACACGTAGCTGTACAGCTGCGCAAGCTGACCTTCAGTAGATGACTGGTAGATGGACGACAAATTCATGGCAAGTGGGTCACAACTCCCATGCGGTTGGAAGCCATTATAGCAGTTGTTGATGCTGCACGCACACTTGAATCCCATCTTTGACAATTGAGGTAGCATCATTGTTCCACGAGGCGGATTAAGTGGCGTATGACGGCCCATCATGAAGAGATCTGATGCTGGCAAGCCAACGAAGAAGACTTTGAAAGGACATGCCTCGACCTTTTCCAAGACTCTTTGAAGGTCGGCTCGACTGAACTGCGTCAGACCTGTACAGTGACCGAATGAAACACACCTGCCACCTGTAAAATTCCCTGCCAAATAATCAAGGGCATCCAAGATCATACATTTCTCATCAAGAGCGTAGTCCAGATGGAAGTCTAGGTCACATTGCTTCTGATTTGCACATTCCGTCACAAACCTCAAATTGGCGAGGCCATCCTCGTACGTCTCTTCAACATAGGGAGCACTGCCAATAGCGTAGGCACCAAGTTGAGGAGGCCGGTCCCTCGGCGAGGCTTCACCAAAATAGGCTTCCATTCGCTCAGTTTTCTGAGGATCGGTAATGAAAGGGTCTTGTGCAAACAAAACCAATTGGATATGGCATTGTTTCTGGTAAAGTTCCATCAGGTCAATACCCACTTCATAGCAATTGCGTTGGACGGTGGTATCCACTTCTACCATACATCGCATGGACGTGACACCAGCTGCAATCGAGCGTTCGATAAGCTGCTTGCCGCGCTTGTGCAGGTCATCTCTCGTGAATTGTTCCTTTAGCTTCGCGGTACTTGACAGAGCCTCTTGAAAGGTACCGTGCTGGAGGTCCGTCTCCTTGAGAAGAAAGCACTTGTCCAGATGAACGTGCGCATGACACAGTGATGGTAAAACGAGACCCTTTTCGCAATCAACTAAAGTTTCGCCAGGTTGAATGTGTTTCACTGCCAACTGAGCTTCTTGATAGTCTCGCTTGCATTTATGAGGCAGCAGATCCGTCTCATTCAAGCTTGCAGAGGCTTCTATGCTTTTGATCTTGCCACCTTCGCAGACAATATCAACGAGCTCTGGCTTTCCGTGACAGCGGGCATTGAGCAAGGTCAGCCTATTGACCATCATTTTCTGATTAGGTCTTGTCTGCAGCTAGATGAGGGCGAGAGAGGAAGCTAGACTCGGAGCAGACGAAACTGTCTACGCTTGCCATTGCGTGACGTCGGGGTTGGACGCGCTCCTGACCATACGACGCTCGGGACAGAACTACTCACCGCGCCAAAAGACATGTCAACTGACGAGGCATACACCTCCTTTCTGGATAAAGCAAACACTGCTCCTGAGGCGCCGCCTAAGAGGGACGTCTCAAACAACACCCATGTGCTGGCTGACCAGTACCTTTCCTCTGAATCGGACGAACCATGGCGAGCTTTCACTTCTGACAAGACGGACGAGCTTGAAGATGCCGCTGCGTTCGCAGAGCTCGTAGAAAAATCTGGAGACGCTTCTTCTGCAGAGCTAGAAGCATACGAGGACTACAGAGAAGTCATTCAGTATGTTCGCGAACGCATCTCTGGTGCTGAGCATGGAAAGCCTCAAGTGCAGGTCTTTGAGATCACAGACGGTACACGCATCTTTGTCTACATGGTGGCCTACAACAAGAAGCGCCGGTGCTATGAGGGTGCGCAGAGTCTCAAGATTGAAAGCTAATTGTGACTGTGGGAAATGCCGCTGCTTTGGGTCGCCTGACCTTAGCCGCGAGAGCCGGAAGCCGTGGACGCTGTTTCTGATGCTGGGGCCTGCCTGGAGTGACGAAGTTTGATTCAGTGGAGCGTGAAGAGGACCGCGTTGGTGGAGTGGGAGTTTGATCTTGTGGCTGGTCCGAGATTGGCTTGGACTTCATACAACGCTGTCTCGCTCTGTCAGCCACAAGTCATCGTGATCAACCCGCCCGCCCGCTCGGGTCGCTCTGTAGTCGGTAGAGTCCCTGCGTAAGAAGCGTTTATACCGTATAGCACCAGGCTCTAGCGGTCGCACCCCTCCCCTCCCTTCTACGAACCCTCGAACGAGCAACAAAGCTGGTACAGACACAGGCCATCCCCATTGACGCATCTCCCACGTCACATCACACCGTCGCCGTCGTTGGCAGGCCCCTCCCCTCCTGAGTGAAAGAAGGTCCGCTGCCAACTTCGTCTGTTGTTGCTACCTCACACCAGCTGCACCTCGCCCCGACAAACAAGCACCCGTGCACAAGGGAAAAGGAAAGGACATCCGGGAACTGCACACGTCCTCCATTCCCCTCTTGTCGCAACATTGAAGCACCTTGCCTTCTGCTACCCAGGCATCGACCGATACTGCAGGGTACGGCCGATCAAGCAAACGCTCCTTTAAAAGTCTCGCACCTCTCTTCTGCTCTTTAGTGGATTGAACAACATCTGCGACAATGAGTATGGCTCAAGCTATTCCGCTGCATCAGGTAGACTCCTTCTGTGTCGCGCCATCGTATGCTGACCTGCCTAGCACTCAACACTTAACCCATCGCAAAAATTAGCCTCTGTCAATGAGGAGTCCTGGCTCCAAGTTGGTGCGTCTTTTGACTTTGCTACAACAGAGCAAGTGCTAACAGTATCTAGGCAAGGTGGCCGAAATGATGAATGAGCTGGATCGGGCTGTCATTGCCTATGAATCCGCATTGCGGCACAACCCGTACTCTATCCCAGCGATGAACCAAATTGCTGCGATTTTGCGAGCGCGTGAACAGTTCCCGAGGGTAAGGCTATCAATTTTTGTCAAAGGTCATTGCTAATTGCTTCAGGCTGTCGAATTCTATCAGTCTATTCTGAACCTAGATCAGAACAATGGCGACGTGTGGGGAGCTCTGGGTCATTGCTACCTCATGATGGATGACTTGCAAAAAGCATACTCTGCATATCAGCAGGCCCTTTACCACCTACAGAACCCAAAAGAACCCAAGCTCTGGTATGGAATCGGTATTCTTTACGACCGTTACGGCAGCCTCGAGCATGCTGAAGAAGCCTTCAGCCAAGTCATGCGAATGGATCCTGGCTTTGAGAAAGCCAATGAAATTTACTTCAGGCTCGGCATCATCTACAAGCAGCAGCATAAATATGCCGAGTCGCTTGCTTGCTTCCGATACATCATTGCGAGCCCACCAAAGCCACTCACGGAAGTGGATGTCTGGTTCCAGATTGGCCATGTGTATGAACAACAAAAGGAGTACGGCAAGGCCAAAGAGGCGTACGAGCGTGTTTTGAGTGAAAGCCCAGATCACGCTAAAGTGCTACAGCAGCTTGGCTGGCTCTACCACCAGCAAAGCTCGACCTTTGCCAACCAGGATTTGGCCATCTCATACTTGACCAAATCTCTTGAATCGGATGGTCAGGACGCACAGAGCTGGTACTTGCTTGGTAGATGCTACATGGCTCAGCAAAAATACAACAAGGCTTATGAAGCCTATCAACAAGCTGTCTATCGAGACGGTCGCAATCCGACATTCTGGTGCTCCATCGGTGTGCTATACTACCAAATCAACCAGTACAGAGACGCATTGGATGCTTATTCTCGTGCTATCCGACTCAATCCGTACATCTCTGAGGTTTGGTACGATCTTGGTACCCTTTACGAGTCGTGCAACAATCAAGTCAGTGATGCGCTCGACGCCTACTCACGCGCTGCAGAGCTGGATCCAGGAAATCCACACATCAAGGCACGTCTTGAGTTGTTGAGAAGTGGTCAATCCGGTGGAGCTAGGCCAGGCCAAGCCGCTGCACCGTTACCACAGGATGTGAATCCGAATGCCTACCAAAACACACCACAAGGGCCACCTACACAATGGGGAGGACATCCTGCCGGTGCTCCTGGTGGGCCACAACAACCAGGTGCACCACCTGGTCATCCTGGACAAGGCCCACCACCGCCGCATCATGCACCTGCACCATTACAACAACCACCCATGCATCAGCAACAAGGCCCACCAGCGCGTAGCGCTGCGGCCACTCAACAGTATGCAACGCATCGCGAACTTTCCGTCAAGTCACCTGAACAAAGTAAACCTGCATTGCAAACAAATGGCCATGGCCGTTCGGGTTCTGCCTCCAAGGTCTCTGCTAACATGGCACAACCGCCTGCCGTCCAGCCACATCCCCCATCTGTACATCAAGCACAGCCTGTACCTGAGCAAGCCCCTCGACCGGAAGAAGCGCGCCAAGCAGTTCCTGCGCCAACAACAGCGCAAGCGTCGGATGGAAACCTAGCACCCATGTTGGGCCGTACGAGTCCTGTCCATGAAATCAAGAGTCTCGATACCGTTCGAGAGGGAAGCAAACCTGCCTCACAACGCGGTTCTCCTCGTCGCTCCAGTAAAGATGCAGCAGCGGCTACGGAAGCTCCAAAAGAAGCACAAGATGCAACGACATTGAAGAGGCCGCATTCCGTGATGGCTGATACGCAGCAGGGTGAGTCTGGACGTGATTCAAAGAAGCTAGCTGCGCAGGCGTCACCCGCTGCGAGTAAGTCGGGGACGCCTGCGCCGGAGACGGCGGCTATTCCTGCAGCTGGTGCGGAGGCCTCGAAGCCTACTGTTGCTCCATCTGCTGAGAAAGCGCTTTCGACAACGAGTGGAGCCGCAGCGGAAAACCTAGAGCAGAAGGACAATGAAGCAGATGAGGTCAAGGTGCCGACACCTGAGGATATTCCTAGCCCAAAAGCTGAAATTGACGAAACTGTTGCCGTGTCGCCTGAATCATCGGAGAAGGCTCCAGGCAAGACAGAAGCTGTCGCTTCTCCTGCTGTAGCTGCAGCTGAGAAGGGCGAGAAGGAGTCGAGCGTAGAGCCTGCACAACGAAAAGTGCAAGTCGACGAGAATTACGACGAAGAGTAGCGTCGCTTCCATGTCTTGCTACCCACTGTGAACACACGAAGCATTTTCAACACCTGCATCTCCCTACCTGTTGTTCAATTACATAGTCTGTACATCTGTAGATGGTGCGCTATCTCTGAGCTTGTGACTGTCTCCTTTGGGTCATTTCGACCTGATTGGACGACAACCGAAATGCCAAGACATTGCTCTGTTCAGGCACAGAAATCCTGCGATCGGTAGCCAAGACCTCTCCAAAAAGGCTTGGCCTGAAATGGTGCAACCGCATGACTTCCTATAAGTGAGCGGGCAGGCCGGTCGCTTGTTTAGGGCCATCTCTCTACACAGCCTGCATGGCAACACCTGCAACAACTGCCGACCATGAGTCCTTCGCCTTAGAAGAGCACATTAAGAGACCAGAACCCGTCCACTGCTGCCATTCGCAGCAGGCACGCTCTAGCTTCACCCATATCATCGAGAAGAGTGATGCGCCGCTGTTCCGTGAACGCTCCGATTCAGCAACGCTCGTCAGCGCGCATTTCCTGAATGATACCTCACAAGTCGAAACACTGATTACATGTTTACTGGTTGCGCCGGCACTTGCGATAGCGGGCCTGATTTACATGAGCGTTGTTTTACCAGTTCTGTTGCTTGCACTGCTCGTCTGTCGACAAGACCTCGATATCGGTGTCAGACCGCTAGAGATGATCTGGCGAAAAGCAGCAGAGGCTCAGCCTGCCAGACGAAGGGCTCCGCTCGGCTCATTACTTCTCTTTAGCCTAGCCAGTCCATTGGTGGCGATACTGCTTGCCGTTGCGGCAATGCTTGCGGCACTGCAAATCACCTATTCGCTGATATTGGCCGAGCAGACTGACTCAGTCTTGCTCAAGTGTGCCGCAAATTGCTGGCGGTCTTGGGCAAGGGTTTTTGTGGATGATGAATTCGGTGGGAAAGCAGAGGACCCTGTTGCCATGTGCGAGATCTAGTAACGTTGATTCTTGTTATAGTGTTGCGATAGCGTATTGGCTACTGTCTGTCCTGCCACTGTATGCGACACTCTGATTGAGCTGTAGAGAGCATCAAGTAACGATCCTTTCCTCTTCGCTATCGACATCAAGCTTAGAAAATGGTCCAGATGCGGACTGCCATCTTGCAATGAGACTGGCCACCTGCTCAAGCATGGTTTTGTAGCCGCTATTGACCTCTCGGAACATGGTAGTGTGCGCAGCTACTTCGTCGCGAGCTTCCTTGTTTTCTTGCCTAATGTATCTTGACTTGAGCAGCTGCCCTTTTGGCAAAACCACAAACGTCCGATCAGAACCTGCTCCTGAAACTGGTGGGATTGCAGTGTAAAAGCAAGCAAATTGAACACTATCAATGGAGTTGACAGCCACAGTCCTTTGAGAGAGCCCAGCTTCATCGCGCAAGATGCTGATAAACTCAAGATGATCGGTGATCCAAGTGAACCCTCGTGCAAGATGGTCTTTCGAGGCATAACCTGCACCTGCAGCAACCAGTGCGCCGGCTGCACTCGCCGCAGCAATCGACTTCCATCCCCATGAGGTCGCTGAAGCAGGACTATCCTTAATTTGTCGCTTTTCTGCCGTTTTCGAGGCGAGTAAGCCTGAACTTAACGCCGTGAGCGTTGTTGCAGTATTGTACCAAGATGTACCCTTATTGAGGAGATCCGTCGCTTGATTCGTCCACAGGGATGGAGCAATGCCAAGCATTGGGCTGTCAAGGCAGATGACGCCGACCACACGCGGGAAGAGTTGTCCAGGAAGAGGCGCTTCGTCATTCAATTGAATAGTCGCATCAGAAGCGACAAGCCCACCCATGGAATGGCCGAGCAAGACAACGTGGGTGCTTGGTGTCAACATGGGATTACGCGTGCCTAGCTCCGACTCAGCATCAATAACTTTTTCAAGGACCCATTCTCGTAGCTTCGACACGGCGAGTGCAAAGTTTCCACGTGTGTCATAGGCTGGATAGATGAGCGCACGAAACTCGGTAGCACCAGTGGTATTTCCTTGTCCAGTTGCTTCTTGAGCATTGAGCTTTTCAGCTAGTTCGTCTGGGAAGTGCCCAAATGTATCCTTCCCACCTTTGAAGCCGTGGACAAAGATCAGCAGGACGGCTTTTGTCATAGCGCATGCCAGCTCTTGCCTATCTGTCAAGCTTAAGCAATTGGTCGTGGTCAAGTTGTGTAGTTGTGCTTTCCCAACGACTTGACATCCCACTCTTTTCTTTGCGACCACACCACGCAAGAGCCAGGATGCATTCTGCAGGCCGTCAGGTTGCAGTTCGCCTCGCAAGAGCCCGTCTTGGCCAGACTCGTGTCTTTTCAGCAACAACAACTCGTCATGCCGCTTCGGATTTCGCTATGCCTGCCATGTCGCCGACCATGACCGAAGGCAATATTGCGAGCTGGAAAGTCGCTGAAGGTGCTTCCTACGCGGCTGGCGATGTCATTCTGGAGATCGAGACTGATAAAGCGACTATGGACGTTGAAGCGCAAGATGACGGTGTCCTTGCAAAGATCCTGGTGCAGGACGGAAGTAAGGCGGTGCAGGTTGGAACGTCTATCGCAGTCATGGCTGAGCCGGGAGATGATCTGGCGAGCTTGGAGATGCCAGAGCGAGCAGTTGTGTCTGAGAACAATACTGTCAAGACAGACTCGGCTGTTGAGAAGCCAAAGAAGCATGTTGAGACAAAGCAAGCGAATGCGCCTACACCGCCTGCGTCGCATTCCGCGTACGACACGCTTGTAAATAAGGATGGCTCACCACTGTTACCATCTGTTGTAGCGACTATGCGCAAGCTTGGTCTTACCGAGATCAAGGATATCAAGCCAACGGGACCTAAGGGCCGGTTGCTGAAGGGCGACGTGTTGGCTTTTGCGAAGAAGATTGACCAGGATGCCCCTGCAAAGCTACAAAAGGAAGTCGAGAAGCGCGGTAAGCTGGATCTCAGTAACATCAAAAAGGCGGCACCAGTACAAAAGCCCGAGTCGCAAGCAGCCGCTCAGGTGGCTGACATTGAGGATGACAAAATTGTTGAGCTGACGAGACCTGTTGATTTGTCTGAGCTGATTCTGCTTGCTGAGAAACTGAGTGAGGATTCGCGAGTTCACATCTCTGTTGAGCAACTTGCAGCCAAAGCTGCCCAGCGAGCACTGCAAGACATACCGGCCTTTGGTCTGGCTGAACGGTCTCAATCTGACTTGCTATTTGATGAGATTGTGGGAGCATCGGCGTACGAAAATGCTGTCTATGAGCCGGAACCTCTTGAAGGCCCAAATAAAAGGCGAGCACTTGACTTAGATGCATCCGAGTACTTGGAATCGTCTTTCATTGAGTTACCAGAACAAGCCAATATCGATGGCATTCTCTCGCTGCAAGCTGTTCGACCTAATGACCCGGTCGCCTCAACATCTTCAAATTACGATATTCTGGATTTCCTGGCCGACAAGCCAATGCCAGCTATTCCACGAGCGATACAGCCAACGAGCCGCTCAAGTCTTGTTGCCAGCTTGCAGTTCAGGGAAGGCTCAGTCAACCCACGCACAGCCTCTATCTATCTTGACCGCGTGGCTCAATACATCGAGTCACCTGTCCATCTTATGCTTTAGACTGGTCTATAGACATTTGATTCCAGCTTGCCTCAATCCGCTGCCATGGGTTCGCCACCTTCTGCTTCCACTGCCGTGGTTAACTGTGTTGTGGACTTCTTGCCTAGTCCTGAGCTCTTCTCAAAGTAGAGATTGGGATGTGAGATGCTCTCATTCAATGGCACATTCGGATTCGTCGCTTCGAATACTTTTGTGCATGCGACGTGGTAGTGCTTGGAACCCACGGACTCATGAACCTCCTTGAGCGTCTTGCTGTCGCTGATACCGATCTTTGCAAGAGAAGCATTGAGTGCGTCCTTGTTGAAGTGCTTGTAAGGACATCCATGACACTCGCCAGCACCAGGATTCGGACCTGTCAAAATCTGCTGACAGCTCATTGGCCGATAACTCTTTCGTCCACCAACGAGTCCGTACATGTGTTGGACATTGTACCGGTACTCCTTCGTAAACTTTTCATCCGTCATTTGCTTGAAGGATTGTCGCCAGAAGATGAGGGATTCCTCGACACTGAGACCAATGGCTTTCAGGAAGAGCCCATACTGCTGTCTGCCCCAGTACTTGAGATGATGCATATGCGTGAGGTTATCGTGCAAATTACGCATGCAAAGTGGGAAATGTTGCAAGAGACTCGGTACTTGTGCAGCTGTGACGGCAGTTCCATCGAAGTCCCCTGATGCCGTATACTCAGGCGCCGTGAATCCCTTAGACAAATGCGTGAGGATGGGTAAGAGTCGATCATCTTCATCGAGGCGCGGTATGGCGCGTGCTGTCATATCCAACGCTGCGGCAAGCTTTGTAGAGAACTCAGCAGCGATGAGGGAAAGTTGTTCAGAGACGGGAACATATGCTAGACCTCCTTTGACGAAGACACGGCGCATGGCAACGAGATCAGCGACTCGCGTCCAGTCTACTTTGAAGTAAGATTCATGATCAATGGATCGAGCACCGCTTGCTGCAAGGAGCTTATCGTGGAGTTGTGCAACCTCTGCTTCAGAGACAGCTTGCCAGTCAAGATCCAGACTTTTGATGAAGGCTGTCTTGGCAGGCCCATCCTCCAAGCCAAATCGATACTTGAAGAGCGCGGACTCTGTACGAATAAAACGAGCGCGCAAGTCCTCAGAACGGCAAAAGGCAAGTCGCAGGATGAAGTGTGAGTAGTGGTCCTTTCGTCGTTCTGCATCAAGTTGATCGCCTTTTGCGTGTCGCGTACTATCAGATGCGAGTGGCAGGTACTTGTCGACCAAATCTGCCATGACGGTTTTGAGCTCTGCTGGGGTTTTGTTGCGGTACATGGCGGACTCAATTTCACCCAGCACATGGAGCCTGTCAATAGCCCAAGTCTGGAAGTCTTCAACAGTAATTTCTTGAAGCGGCGGGGTTGTGTAGAAGGAGAGCCGAGTAGGATACTCTGTTTCTCTAGCAATCTCCTGAGCAAAGTTGCGCCTGCTCGCTGTAAGCTTGAGCTTTTGCCTTTTACTGCTAAACATGGCAGCCTTTAAGTATAGCAGCAACGAACAGTCAATTCAGCAAGTCCCAGTAACAGCAGCAGCAGCAGCCAATCTATAGCAGTAGACTCTTGTTCTCGTCGCGTCTCTTTCCCAAATACGAAATTCGCGTTCTTTCCCCTGGTGCACGTGATTTGGAAGCCAACGTCAGCGAGAACGCAGCAGATCGAGCCCTCAGCTACAAGACATCCATTCCATCCATCATGTTCATCGTACGAAGTGCCTAGCATGTATATCAGACAGCTGCTGACATGCGCTCTAGATTGACTGGTTCTGGGATATGCTCGCCTCGCTAGGGTAATCTCACCTACGACGTCTAAAAGTATCGTGCGCTGACGATACTAGGCTGGCCAACAAGCATGCCAAGCTCCTGTTCCTAGGTCTCGATAATGCAGGAAAGACCACTTTGCTTCACATGCTCAAGGTGTGCCAGACCAACCAGAGAAGAAGCACTATACTAACAGCAATCTATAGAATGACCGTCTTGCTACGCTGCAACCAACCCTTCACCCACACTCTGAAGAACTTGCTGTTGGTAACAACCGGTTCACAACATTCGATCTAGGTGGTCATCAGCAAGCTCGTCGTCTCTGGCGCGATTACTTCCCTGAAGTCTCAGGTGTTGTCTTTATTGTCGATTCCGCAGATTTGGAACGTCTACCTGAAGCGCAAGCTGAGTTGAATGCTTTGCTTGGTATTGAGGAATTGCAAAAGGTGCCCTTTTTGATTCTGGGAAATAAGATTGATGCGCCAGGTGCGGTGTCGGAGGACGAACTAAGGAATGCACTTGGGTTGTATCAAACGACTGGTAAGGGCAAGCAACCACTGGAGAACATCAGGGCTATTGAGGTTTTCATGTGCTCAGTTGTTATGCGACAGGGTTACGGAGAGTAAGTCGCCTTCTACAAGATCTATACATGGCTAACCAGGCAGTGGTATAAGGTGGTTGTCCAACTACTGCAATTAAAGTGGAAAGAATCTTCGTAGCTTGACAACGTTCGCCTTTTCCCTTTCCTTTCTTTGACCTATTGTTAGCAACTGATGTGAACTTACCTGCAATGTGCGCTTCTAGCGTAGATTGGTCCGTCGGCCTTGTTGCATGTGGATGGCGAACAAGAAAAGAGCGATTATGCACTGGCGAAAGATTGAAAGGTGAAGGACGAAAGTACAGGTTCAAATGTCACCGAAAGTAAATGAAAAGCGGAGGCGTATGGGATTGGCGAGACTGAAAACTGTCGGTATGGTCGAAAAAAGCTGATTATCGAAGGAAGAGGAAGTATTCCGCTGTACTTGCAAAAAGGCTGTCGACTGAATTCGGAGAGTCTAGAGGCGTCGTCTATCGTCGTTCGTACCTGTCGCGATCGTCACGCGAGCTGCGTGCATAGTCATCGCGGTATTCATCCCTAGGTCGTGAAGAATACGAGTCACGCTCCCTCGAACCACCATAAGAGCGTCGGGGTGGGTAATCGTCGTGACGACGATCATCATAGTCTCGACGACCACGGGAATCCCCACCGCGTCGATCATCGTAGCGGTCGCGCGAGTCGTAGTCCCGACCACGACCACCACCACCGCGATAATCGCCGCCGCGTCGATCGTCGTAACGGTCTCGGTACCCGCCACCACTGCGACCAGGTGGACCACGTCGTTCTTCACGTTTAGGAGGACCAAAGTACTTACCAGGTGTAGGTGTGCGTGGACGTGCTCGACGTGCCTTTTCAACGCTCATCACACGTCCCTGCTTCTCCTGACCAGACAAGCCATCCCTCGCAGCTTCGGCTTCATCTGCAGTGGCCATGGAAACGAATCCAAAACCACGCGATTCCCTGGTGTGCGGGTCTGCCATGATCTGTACCGATTCCACTTGACCAAATTGTGAAAAGATTTCACGTAGTTCAGGCTCATCGATTCGTGTAGCAATACCCGTCACAAACAAGTTCGTCCCGGGGTTCTCCGTCGTGTGACGACGCTCGCTGTGGCTATAGTGTGTGAGTTGTGATGTTACTGAAGTGAATGGACTCTTACTCTCGTCCTGCATCCCTATCTGGCATGCGTTCGTCCCGGTCATCGTCATCCCTGCGTGGAGAAGCTGAGCGTCTGTCGCGCTTGGGGCTTTGAGATCGGTCTCTGTCGCTCATGGTTGCTTGAGGGTAGTTTGACGGGAGGACTGTCGTGGCTGCCCATTGCTGTGTTGTGCTGGTGCAGGGTTAGGGAGGCGGTTCATCTGCACTGATCCCGAGCCTACACTACAAGAGCTACTGCTACTGATACTGGCTGCCATTGTGTATAGACTTCTGCTGGTATCATGACACTAGTCGAGCTGCTACAAGCACCAAAGACCGTAAAACCACAAGACAGAGCTCGCCTCAAGCAATCCTATGCTACACTCGATGCTCCTGCCCGTCAGAGACAAGCACAACGCCATATTGCAGAGCTCGAACGGGACAATGATGGTGATGTACGTATTGAGCTGCCGAAAGCTACAGCAGAGGATTTACGACGCGGCCCGAAACAACAGCGAGGCACATCACAGCAGGTCAGAAAAATACTGACCTCGCGACGTCCTTTGGCGAATCACCTTGATGAAGCGCCCGATTCCCTTGCTTGGCACCAGACTGTAGTGCGACCGACACGACATGCCGCACAACGTAAGTTTTGCTCTGTCTGTGGGTACTGGGGAAAGTACGCCTGCCTTAAGTGTGGTTTGTTTTACTGCACTCAAACATGTCAAGTCACGCACGTCGAAACGAGATGCACCAAGTAATGATGACGATGGGATCTGAGAAGCTATACCTGCTACAGCGAGCCTTCATTGTCATACGATACCAGTGCTCTGCTCATACCTTTTACAGCCTGATCAGCTGCAAACCTTACAAGGTTGCGATTCCACTCACGCCTCAAATGCCACGTCGCATCCACCGCACTCGAATTTACCTGCTCTAGCTGGTCCACTGTCAAATTCTCAGTGCACGCTATCCAGGTTTGGCAATCGTGTTGAAGGGCCGACAAGTCAAGCTCATATGGAGCATGTTCCGGTTCAGGCGAAGGCTGTGGGGAGGGCGAAGGCGCTGGCGAAGGTGTTGCTTGTCGCGGAATAGCTGTAGTCTCGAGAGAGACTTGCTCGCCATTGGGCGCTGTTGCAACGACCATGGTCGAGCCGTTTCGATCGTTGCTTTGAGGACCTGGCGAAGCTGGCTTTAGAGGTGCTTCTTCGATAGGTACTTCAGGCGAGAGCAGTGCCACTTGAGGCTCAACACCAGTCATGGCAACATCTTGAGTTTCTGCATTAGCTACCAAGGGCCGTTGCATGGAACCATCGCTGATGTTTTCCACTTCTGGCACATCCATGACAATCTCTGTTTCTGGTTCATGCAATATTGGTGCGGTCGCCGGCGCATCCATGGCAGTTTGCGAGTCTGGGTCGGGACCCACAGCCATTGGTACAATCAGGGATTCTTCAATGAATTCTGTAGGGCTCGTCGTAGCTGCTGCTTCTGTTGCTGTTGCAGCGGCGGCTGCTTGTTCCGCTTGTAGCCTTTCTAGACGAATCTTTTCTGAAGCTGCAAACTTGCGATGGCGTTCAACCTCACGCAAAGCCATTTGTTTGCATTCTTCAATGAACACAGGATCCATCATTTCTTCTGTATGAATGAGCACATGCGTGAGCATTTCCTGTGCAGCCATAGCCTTGACGCGATCGTCTTCATTCTTAGCATCTTGCACAACTTGCTCGACATCATTGATGAATTGGCGAGGTGTCATATAGAGGTTATTCCATAGCCGTTCCTCAATTATGGAGATATCCATGTTGTGAAACTTCTTACCCGTGGTTGTCTCGAGAATCATGTTATCCTCCGTGCGCACATAAATTTGATCGCCTGCGCCAGTATGCAAGCCAGAGTCGAGTGAGAGGTGGACGAGTTTACGCTCATCAATCACTGGCTTCTTGAACCGTTTATATCGCGTACGAATCAACTCCATGAGTGGTCCTAGGCGACCTTTGAGTTGGAGTTTAAGCTTCCTGTCTTTCGCTTCGACTGCTTTCCGTTCCGCTTTGGTCTGTGCTCGAGGTGCCTCGGGTGGTGCAACTTTGAGCTTTTCAAGGCGTCGTTTTCGTGGTGGCCGACCATCTGGCAAGGCGTCGGGTGATTTGACAATCAAGTCCGCCAAGAAGCCAAAGAAAGCTTCGCGCTGCAACGCGGTGGGTGTTGAAAGTAAAACGGACGCCTTGTCGCCGTTGCCAAATAACTCGCGCACGGTATGAGGTAGTTCTCCTACTGGAATATTGGACACACCCAGTAATAGCAAGGGCTCATTTGTCATGATCGAATTGAGCAGTGATCTGAGTGTCGTTTGTAATGCTCCAGAAGCTACTCTGAACCAAAGTTCAACAGCAGGCATGTACAGTACAGAAGGTTTATGTCGTTTTGCTTCCACGAAAGCTTGGATGAGGGACGCTTCAGCCGTGCTTGCAGAATCGCTAAACATGGTGGACAAATCGAGTGTTTGGACATGGAAGCCTTCGAGGTGGTGAAGGATTGCTGCTCCAAGGTGGCCTTGTCCCAGCCCTGCTGGTCCTGCGATCAACAGTCTTGGGCGATAGACGCGCATTTGGTCGAGCTGTTGTAACATGCGTTCTTTGTAAAAGCTGCTATCGTCTTGAGCGATCGAGAGATTCTCTTGTAAGGCACTCTGTTTTTGCCGACGAGGCACAATAGCATCCACTTTCTCTGTGATTTCGTCGAGCGTTGACTTGAGCAGTGGCTCGATATGTGGTGGCAGAATGGCGGCACCACTTGACGTGGACCGTGCTGAGGACGGAATAATCTTCTTGACAGCAACCATGAAGTCTCGAGCCGACACGTTGATGGTAGTTGCATCAATAATGAGTTTTTCACTGCTCTGGTAGATTTGTGGGTATCGTCGTTGAACGGCATTGAGTGCAGCTTCTGTGCATAACGCTCGTAGGTCTGCACCGCCATACCCTTTTGTCTGTGTTGCCAAATCGGCAATGAAGGCATCTTCTGGTTTCGGTCGCCATTTGCCGGTATGGATACTGAGGATCTTTTTGCGCGCATCCAGATTCGGTAGGGGAAAGTAGAATTCACGATCAAATCGACCTGGTCGTCTCAATGCTGGATCCACGGAATCAGGCCTATTCGTTGCACCAATCACAACGATCTGACCTCGTGCATCCATACCATCCATGAGTGCGAGCAAAGTCGATACAATAGATGCATGAATTTGATCTTGTTTTGCAGAGCGCACAGGTGCCAGTCCATCAATTTCATCAAAGAAGATGATGCTTGGCTGATTGGCTTTTGCCTCATCAAAAAGTAATCGTAGTTGACGTTCCGCTTCACCTACCCATTTTGATAAACAATCTGCACCTTTGCGCATGTAAAAGGTGATTTTCCGAGACCCTGAGGAACAACTCGCCGCAAGAGCTCGCGCCATGAGCGTCTTACCAGTACCTGGTGGCCCGTGAAATAGAACACCCCGTGGCGGTGTAATATGGAAGTTTGTGAAAATTTCAGGATATAGCAAGGGCAAGCTGACCATTTCCTTGAGTTGATTAACGTGTTCTTCCAACCCACCCACAGAATCAAAGGAGACTTCCTTATCAATGCCGATTGGATCGGCGTCTGCCAGATTAGAACCCTTGACGCGACCAACATTGCCTGTTCCGCTAGAAACAGCAGCACTTTGCATCATGGGTAATGGCGCAGCACCCCCGCTCGCACCATTCGCTTGACCACCTCCCTCGTCCCCGGAGGAATCTGTATCATCTTGCAGTGCGCCATGTACAGGGAACCCTAAATTCCCAAACTGTTGTGCAGCACCGGCCGTCAATCCTAATCCCAATGATCCATAATTCGGATAAAGGCTTTGAAATGTCGTTCGTGGAAGTGGTGCAGAGGCAGGACGTGGGGATTCTCGTTCCGGTTCAGGTAGGGGTGGGGGAATGGCATAGTTAATTTGTTGACGTGCGCGAAGTTGTGGACGTGCAATGGAACCTCCACCGCCGCGACCACTTCCACGACGACCTGTGAGGGCGATCTCATCTTCTTGACTATCACCCTCAGAGATGAAACTGTCCTCAGTAAGACTATCGACGGTAGAGGCCTGACCGGAGTGATAATCTGAATCATCAGAGCCTTTCTTACGCGTCGTTGTATCTTGTTCACCAGACGCATGACGACGCGACGTGCGACTATTGCGACCATTCTTCCTACGTCCATTGCGACGATACTCACGTAAAGAACGACCGGCAGATCGACTTTGCTGTTCATCTTCAAATGAAATTCTCTTTGATTTCCTGCGAAGAGCAGTATTGGAACGAATCACTTCCGGGGGTGAGTCTTGGTCTTCTTCACTTTCTTGAATACGTGATTTGGGCATGCGTGCGCTGCGACGGAGATTCTGCATATAGGTCTTTCCATTTGCAATTTCATCTGACTCGTGTCCTTGTTGGTCGAATGCTTGTTCGTCAAGTGCCTCGTCTGCGTTCATGTGCGTGGCCTCTTGTGATGCATTTTGCATGGGCGACGAATCCGATGCGTGCATGTCTTCGAGGTACGTTTGAACAGCTGGACTGTGTGATTCATCCGGTGAACCCGTATGCACTCCCGTGACCTCCACCTCTTGAATACTCTGCTGAGTAGGCCGTTTCCGAAATGCAAGTTTGACAATCTTGGAGGGTGGCACATCCGGTGATGTTTCTTCCGATGATGCTTGCAACGATGTCCGCCGCCTCGTTGCCGGACTCCTCTCCATTTCAGGTGATGAGAAGAGTTGGTCTGTGGAATCCAAGGACCCACGTAAGCCTGCACGTCGCGAGGGACGGCGCTCTTCTGGTGAATGAGAGTCTCGTTTGCGTTTCCTACTCGAATGATCGGAGCTTGCTTCTGAGTGTGCGCGTTGGAGTGATTTTCTCGAGCGTGGCCGTGAAGCCTAGACGGATATTAGCATTGTTGAAGATGAGGAAAGCAGCAGGTGACGTGCCATGGGACTAGGGATCTCATCTAGGTCTTCGTCCTCCTCCTCGTCTTTATAGGATGCATGATTGACACTGGCTGTCCTGCGCGGTCTGTAATTTGTCAGCCAGAGAACAGTAGGTGACGAGGCAATGCAGCTATGTAGCCGCCTGCAGGTAGGCAGCATAGGCGGTGCATTGTTATTGCGGGTATTACCTTGTGTCCATGGTCGCGCGTGTTGTCCCTGAGTTTGGTCGCGACTTTCTTTTGGTTTGGGGCGAGAGTGAGAGCAGATGAAGAGATCAAGGACGCTCTCTCTACTGCCACTCAGACGGCCTGCTTCTCTGCGTTTGCCGTGCGTGGGTGTGGGTTGGAGCTGGACGGCCGCGCACCAGAGCACACAGAGAGACGCGGGACTCGGGAGGGCCATACGCACAATAGAGAAATTGAGGGAGGAAGAGGCCTTAGTCGTGTTGCTGTGAAGACGCTTTCTATCTCTGCAGAAGCGCAGCACAGGCACCTCAGTACACACAAGGGCTACGGTAGTATGGAGTGTTCATGCTGCAGGGCCCTTGCATGGACGGAATAGAATCCTGGTCCATGCACCCTGGCTTCTCTTCTCTTGCCTGTGCCGCGTGAGTAGCCGGACACAGGTCAGGTCTCCTCTGCCTGTGTCGCCCTCGTCTCTGCCTGCCTCTTCCTTCTCTTCCGCGCACAAAGTCAAACTTCAATTTCTGGGCCGACTTGCACAGCGACTCCACACACGCCAGATCGACCGCTGCTCGAGACACAGCATCTCCCTCTCTGCAAAGGGCCAAGCAGCATACAGCCATGGCCTGGAAATACACGCCCCAGCTCGCAAGCCAAATCAAGCATTTCGCTTCCTTCCCACAAACAGGTACCTTTCTCCGGCTGCCCAGGCGACCGCAGCAGCTGACACAATAGGCATCTCCCTCCATCAAATGGTCCAATTCGGGTCCAACTCATCCCAAGGCACTCTCTTCAGAGCCAGCCAGTTTATCCACGAAGAACTCCCCATCAGACTCGCGCATCGCGTCAAGGAGCTCGCTGAACTCCCCGACAACCTCAATGAAATGCCGAGCATCAATAAAGTCAAGGAATGGTATGCCCAGTCCTTCGAAGACTTGACAACCATGGAACGACCTACCCTCACCCCAGAACTCAGGTCGATGCTCAAGGGCAATGGGAACGGGTCCGCCAGCTTACCCTCCACCACACGCAACCTCACAACAGAGCAATACAGCGGCAATCGCAACCAAAATAACGGAATGCGGCGGAGCGTCCCCGTACAAGCACGTTATTATGGTAAAGTCGAAGATGTCAGTTGGCCGCCTGAGATCACCTCCTTCAACGATCGCCTTGCCAAATCACTCAATGTCATCAAGCGGAGACACGATTCAGTGGTCACGACCATGGCGCAAGGTATTCTCGAGTATAAAAAGGCAAAACAACGGTCATCCATCAATAAAGACATCCAAGCCTTTCTCGACCGCTTCTACATGTCTCGTATCGGTATTCGCATGCTCATCGGTCAACATATCGCATTACTTACGGAACCACCACGCGAGGACTACGTCGGTGTCATTTGCACCAAGACATCGGTGCCTAATATCCTACAAGAAGCAATCGATAATGCACGCTTCATCTGCGAAGACTACTACGGCTTGTATGATGCTCCAAAAGTCCAGCTCATCTGTCCGAGTCATCTCAACTTTATGTACGTCCCAGGACATCTCGCTCACGTTGCCTTTGAAGTCCTCAAAAACTCGCTTCGGGCTGTCGTCGAAACGCACGGTGTAGATAAAGAAAACTTCCCACCCGTCAAGGTAATTGTTGTTGAAGGCGCAGAAGACATCACCATCAAGATCTCCGATGAGGGCGGTGGTATCCCCCGGAGTGCCATGCCACTCGTCTGGACCTACATGTATACCACTGCCGAGTCACAAGACTTGGAGCCAGACTTCAACAAGAGTGACTTCAAGGCGCCCATGGCAGGATTCGGCTATGGCCTGCCAATCTCAAGGCTGTATGCACGTTACTTTGGTGGCGACCTCAAGCTCGAGAGCTTGGACGGATATGGCGTAAGTTTGACATCTCTCCTTTGACACGTTGATTGTGACGTTGCTAACCATTCTCCTTTTTCCTTAGACGGATTGCTACATCAACCTCAACCGTCTTAGCTCAAGCGAGGAGCCACTGCCGTAAGAGCAGGCGGGATCTGGGGACCATTGCAAGACAGCAATGAGGGTCAACTAATAGCAGCAGCATTGTTTACTAGCCTCCAGCACAATTAGAGCGCAACTGAAAAGCACATCCGTACACATCTACTTCAAGAGCATCATCTGGTCACTGCACCTTCGAAGCTATACATCCCAATCATCGAACACCATCCATCATCTTGCTTCAGTGTCTGCGAAGGAACCGCCATGTCCAGCCGAGCGTTTCCTCGGGCTCGTCGACCATATGGTCTTTTGTTTTGTTGCTTGATAATAGCAGCAAGCTTGCAGATCGTCAGCAGGCATGCCATTGACACGCGATAGACCCCACTTCTCCTGACCACAGAGGCTGCATTCTTTGCGTCAACACGCAGCGGCCCCGTGTCAAAACAAAGATCCCACCTGTTCATCGGCCTCTGCGCATGATCTTGAGTGCTGTTGGGTGACGATCGCTTATTGGTTCTCTGCAAGACTTTTCGCCTCTGTCTACTGATACGCAACCATGCGACTTGCTTTTATTTGTTCACTCAGTTCAAGAGAGGCAGGACCTCGAGCGATCACATACAGCGTAATCTCAAAGCTTCTTTTAGCGTGATCAAAAGCTTCGCGGTGCACAGCACGGCACAGTGCATACAGGGAAAGGAAAAACAGGGGGTTGACATGGACTCAGGAGGAGATGAGTTTTTGATGTCCGACCTGCACCATTCTTTATGAGGGATGAAAAGAGAGACCTCGTTGGCAGTACCCCTGCTTCCTGCACGTCCCGGGCGCTCTTCAAGCGTTCGTTTCGCCCTCGGGAAAAGCCATTCAAAGATAGGTGGATATCCTCAGAGGCTCTCTTTCCTCCATCCACCATTTCAATTCTCAAAAAGGATTGAAACGTCCTTCATTGTCATCTCATTTGTCATTTTTCTCAAAACATCCTCGCCATCTATCCCCCCGGGCGCCTTGTTCGAATCCAAGCATCGGTCGACTTTCCCTTGTAGTCAGTCATTCCTTTGCCATACAAAACGCTAGCAGAGCCCAAACACAAGAGAACGGCACTAGACGTTGTGACGGTGAATGGAGTCGCATAGCTGGAACATGCATCGCTACCAGATGGAGCCATCCGAGGCTGGACTTCAGCCGTATGGGAACATGCCTTCAATCGCCACTAGCATGTCTATGGGTCCACCGCCCGTCCCACACCCTCATCCTCACCGTCATCACCATGCCAGCACGTCAAGTCATGCACATTGGCCCGTCACAGCACAGTCCTCCTCGCCAGCGTCCTACTATACCAGCGCTGCTATTGAAGCTCAATTCGGTCAGCAACAGCATGTGCACGTTCCATCTTCAACGGGATTTGCATTGCATTCTCCGAATAACATGCGGGATGTGGCACAGGTGCACGATGATTCATCTCGTGCTTTGCCTGGATATCCGCACCAGCAACAGCTCCGATACCCCCAGTCCCATGCTTTGAGCCCGACGACATCGCTTGATGTTGCAAACGATCGAGCAGGAGCCGCTTCACAACCTACGCAGCATGCTCATTCAGATGGAAGCTCTGACGCTGCTCTGTCTGGCTCCAGGGAGACGGATCCTCGATCTTCTCGCTTGGCAACGACTGCATCATCTGTACCCTTGATGCAGCAGCATTCTCAAGGAAATCATGAAGTACCCATTTTGACCTCCATCACAACTGCGCCGTTTTATGCAGCCCCTGGACAAGCACTCATCATCAATGCTCAAGGTGCGCCACAGCGTGCTAGTTTGACGGCTAGCTTTTCAGGAACGTTCTTCCTGTCGGATGCAGAGAGTGTCATTTGCTACCGTCGCAACATGTTTCAGGTGAAAGCAGCGTTGGTTGCACCTGCTCTCGATGTATGCAAGTATTATGTTCGAGACGATTCGACTGGGTATGCACATTTGATTGCCAATTATAAAGTGCAGCTTTTGCCCACCAACTATGCCGATGGGTCAAAAATTGACCTCGTGTCAAAGCCAAACCATACACTACTCACAGATGACGATCTCAGTATCTTGACAAAGGGGGAGAATTGTGGTAGCATTGGTGAGGAACGTCTTGATTATCGTCGCCTCTTGTTTCGTTATGCAACACAAAATAATGGTCGTCGTGTTGAACTGCGCCAGTACTACCAACTTCTCCTGGTTGTGTATGCGCAAACAGTTTCTGGGTTGGAAGTTCCCGTCCTTGCTGCTTTTACGCGACCCATCGCAGTCAGGGGTCGTAACCCAGCGTTTTACGAAGACAAGTATTTACCAACAGCTGCTTTACGTCGCCAGCGACGGCGCAAGCAACAATTGCTCGCTCGCCGTCATGGACTAGCTGGTTCTGATCAGCTCGGTGACGATAACGGTGATGACAGTCTGGAGACGAGCGGCGAAGAAGGGTCCTTGGCAATGACATCAGGCAGTACGTTGGCAGGTCTGTCGGGACTTCCACACGAGAGGTTGGAGACGGCGGACTTTTCGACATCCAATGGTCCACAAATGCAGCACAGTCCCTATCTTCCAACCCAACCCTTTGTGGCCATGCAGCCGCCACCACCGCCACCACCACCACAATCGCCTCGTTACGCTCTGGATGAAGCAATGCGTCTTCCTGCGTCAAAACCCTTACCGGCATTTGTTCAGTCGATGCGACAGAGTCCCGTGCAACAAACCTATGAGGAGGCACCTCCAGTGCAACAGGCTTATGAGAATGGTACTGCTCCACAGACTCAGTCTCAGCCCTCACCGCAGCAGCAGCCGGAGCGTTTTGAAACGTCGTTGACGGAGACTCATGTAACGCACTTGCCGCAGCTCTCACAGCTAGCTCAACTGGCTCAGCTGTCGCAGATCGGTCTGCCTCAACAATCACAACAGGTGCAGCAGCAGCAGCAGCAGCAGCAGCAACAACGAGAGCAACAAAATGCAACTGTGAGTGATGGTAACTTTGGTTTCAGCAACAGCAACAACACAACCACGTCCCTGCTGAACGCTCCCGTGCTGCCATCGCCTGGGTCCTTCCTGTCTATGGAAGAACAAAAGGCACCATTCTCGCCGCTGCGACTCAACATAAATTCAACTTGTACAGCTGAGCAGATTGAGCTTAGACACTGAGAGAGACACGTGCGGAGGACTTTGGAGGCAATAGCTCGCTCACATGTGACGCAGCCAAAATTCAAGTGGCGACATACATGTCTTCTCCATCATTCCCATTTTTTCATCCATTGAGAGGGCACAACTGAAATGAGCCACTCATTGTATCCTTATCGAGCATATATATATCATCATTAAGCTGCCAGAAGCGCTACTTTTACTGTGACTAATGCAGATCTTCCATGGGTGAAGCAGGGTCTGAGAGCTCTTCCTCGTCTTGCATCACTTCACTCTCACCCTGTCGATTCGTCGATGATTCACCCTTGGGCTTTGCGATCTCCAGACCAGCTTGCGTGATGGTCAAATAGACGAGGGCACGAGCATACTCTTCAGAGTGCTGCTTGCCCATCGCAAGCGTCTTTGCCATTGTCGCATCCGTTACATTCGATGCTTCAAGCACCAACAGCCCTCGGACTGCATCAATTCGAGCATTGGGCAAATCATCACTCGTGATGAGCTCTTCAAGCAGTTGCTCGAGCTCATCAGAAGTCTTGCCGAATTCGCGAGCCATGCGTGTGAGAGAAACACTCTTGAAGGCTTTGGCAAATTGAACTAAGCTGCGCTTTTTGATGCGTGAAAAGAGGTGCTGCACCACGGCAGGCTCTAAATGCATGTCCGCGAGTAAATCACCTCGCATATTCTCCAGTACTTTAAACAAGTCGGCGTAACGAGACTTGTAGAAGCAATCAAGCGCTTCTCGTGCATTGCCTTCAAGCTCTAGTACCGGCGTCATGTTGCTATTGTTCAGCAACTCGGACGACAAAGTTTTCCTGTCAAAGTAGGCCAGCGCAATCAGGACAGTTTGATTGGCAATATCATTCAACGAAATTACTTCTTCCCAGCTTTTCGCTTGCACTTGAGCCACAGAAAAGGCAGCAATGTAGGCCGTGGCAGCTTCATGATATCCCCCTTGCGCCAATCTGGACAGGCCTTTTGCAATCAGACCCTTTTGTTGGTCGGGACCTTTCTCTAGCTTACCGTCGATCTTTGAGAGATAGGTACTGGCTGTAGCCCAATGTCCAGCAATGGCCGCAAGCTCGACAATCTTGAAAGTCGTATGGGCGACTTGGTCTGGCGTTGTGCAAACGTCTCGGTTTTGGATGTAGGTCTTGATGGCTTCGTCAAACTGTCCCATTCTTGCTTGATGATTAGCGAGATCCTGCTGGCCAAGACGAATAGACTCCTTTATGAGGTTGTTTTTGTACGCCTTCAGCTCTGACTCAAGCTTGACGGTCATTGCCTGCGCTTTACGTGTGACCTCTGTGGCCCAAGTCGGATCATACGCTACACTCTCCGGTAGAAGCTTTGCAAGATTGGCGTACATCTCTCCATCCATCGTCTCCTCCTTCAACGCAGTCAATGCTCGCTGAAGCGCCTCACTACGCAACGTATCAAAAGTGTTGGCAATGTGTACAAGACGCTTGACTCTGATGTAGCCTTTGTAATTTTGTATGTACGCGCCAAGCTCCCATGTTGGCTCAGGGGCTATCTCCATATCTGCCCGCTAGCAGTCTTGGCACAGGTCTGTCGTTGTCTGACGCGTTCCGGTCGTGTCGTTGCGGACGTCACTCTAAATTCGTGAACGTCCTGACTACGCGCAACCACTTCCCAGTGCTTTACGTTGCCCTGAATCTAGTAGACAGCGCCTATGCTCTCATTTTCAGCATTCAAACTTTCTTCCAAACCTTTGTTGCTTGTGGGCGAGAAGTCCCGCTTGTCCAAGGAGTTTCTGGTCAATCTACTAAAGCTTGACGACAAGGCTGCTGCACGGTTGAGCATTGCTACCAAGGCCTTCACCGCCAACGCTACGACCGTCGTAGAGCATGAATCTGGAACTGACCAGCTAGTGAAGCTGGCCTACCTGTCAAACGAGACGTCTCGCTACATGGGCATCATTCGTGCAGATTTGATTCCAAAGTTGGTCTCCAGCAATTTGCCAGATTCCGATCAGCCTTGCCAGGTAGTCATGTGCTTGAAAAACAAGGCTGAAGTCTTTGCAGCTTCGTCTGCTGTGGCAAAAGCATTCCCGTTGTATACGAAGCGGTCTGCGGATCTCAAAAAGCTGAATGCCAAGGTAGACATTTCGTTCTTGCTTCAAGAAGGTGAGGTGACTACGGATGAGCTGGACAAGGCCGAGAAGCTGGCAAAAAATGTGCGGCTTACACAGAGCTTGGTCGATACGCCCCCGACTGACCTCAACCCAGAGGAATACGGAGCTCGCATTGCAAAGCACATCGAGGGAATGGAATACGTTACTTCTGAGTTCATTGTAGGAGAAGAGTTGAAGAAACAGGGTATGGAAGCCCTCTATTCTGTTGGCAAGGCAGCTGTGCACCCAGCTCGTATGATCGTGCTCAAGTACGATCCACCTCAAAGCGACAAGTCCAAAGCGATTGCATTTGTAGGCAAGGGTATTACCTACGATACTGGTGGTCTCACTATCAAAACAGGAGGCAATATGTGCAACATGAAGACCGACATGGGTGGATCAGCGGCATGCCTTGGTGCTTTCACATACTTGTGGTCAATCAAGTACCCACATCCAGTTTACGCAACGCTATGCATTGCTGAAAATGCGGTAGGCCCTAAATCTCTCAAAAACGATGGTATGTCTTGAAAGCTCATTACTTGTGTTGAAGCTAACGGAAAAGACATTATCCGGGCCAAATCAGGCAAGACGATAGAAATTAACAATACGGACGCCGAGGGACGTCTTGTCCTTGCTGACGGAGTTGCCTTCTCGGGAGGTCTTAAGCCGTCTGTGATGCTCAGCGTGGCAACTCTGACGGGAGCACAAATGGTCGCCGCTGGTAACCTTCATGCTGGTGTTCTCGCCCCAACACATGAGTTGGAGCGAGAGCTCATGGATGCTGGTGTTCAAAGCGGTGATTTAACAACGCCACTCGTCTATGCACCGATCCTCATAGAAGAGTTTAAGTCAGAGGTTGCAGACATGAAGAACAGCGTCGCCAACAGAATGAACGCACAGGCAAGCTGCGCTGGGCACTTCATTGAACAACATGTCCCAGAAGGTTGCATCTGGGCACACATCGACATGGCTGGACCGAGTGCATACCGGAATGGCTGTGCGACTGGTTACGGAGTGGGTCTGTTGAGTCAATTTGCTTTGAACCGCAAGTAAGCTTCAGTCAGTGGAATAGATGTGCCACAGTGGAATAGATGTGCCAGAATATCCTTTGCCCAGAGCACCATGTTTTGCACACCATCTGCGCGAATGGACATCCAGGTCTGTCTGGCATTACTGAGCATGAATATATAGGACAATTCATGAGTACAGATTGCATGTTCCACCACTTGTCTCACTTGCTTTGCCAACTAACACCTGTATTGGGATGCGGCATTCAAATGGCTCTGCATCGACCTTGACCAAGGGCCACATCTCCACTCCATGCTTACCTTGACGCTCTAGCAGCCAATTTTCCTTCTCTGAAACCATAAACTCAATCAAAAGACTGTACTCAATCTTCACTGCTGTTGTGTGGAAACTCGGAGGGGCGAGTGCAGGTATCGGCAGCTCGATAATCGCTTCTTTTGCAAAAGCAGTCGTCTCGACCTGTGAGCTGAGGACACGACGCGTAGACAAGAGAGTCTGCTCCGGTGTCTTGACTGCGAGCCATTCTGGTATCATCTCTGATAGTTCTAGAGACAGCTCGAAGCCAAAGCAATTGAGCTGTGCACCGTGGAAGTCAATCTTTCCCATGATGGTTTGACCGGCGCTAAAAAGGATGCCTGGTAGTGTGATGACGCCAACTGTGCAACCCGCGCGTGCAATGTCGAATCTGGCTGGTGCTTGCCTTATATTCCTGTAGATAGAGAGACTTTCGTGCATAGATTCAGGATTGAAATAACCTGAGCGCTCCATCGTGGGTGAAGGGATGATTGGCTGATTTGGGTGCCCAGCCTGTGGAAGAAGCGTCTCAAGGTATCTCTCAAAGTCCTGCTTCGTGAGTGTTGACTTGATCACGCGTGTAGGTGTCGCGGGCAAGCAGACGAGTGGCGACTGCGTAAAGAGATGTGGCTTTTCCCAGGCGTACGGCGGACTCATCTTTGTGAAGCTACCGTAGACTCGTAGTGGTAGCTCAACAGTCTTGAACGTGTTGTCGCTTCGTTGCGCGGTCAACTTGACGCTGTAGGAGATTTTAATGGCTTTCCCCTGGTAAACACATGGCAGTGAGCTCGGCAAAGAACACTGCAGGTAGAACGTTTCTTGTTGGCCAGGCCGCAGCTTGATTTCTACGCCAAGGATTGTCGGAGGCATAGATAGAATGGGAATGTGTCGACCTGACGTGGTCTCTCGCAATTCTGCGAGCGATGACTGGGCTGGGTCAAGCAAGATGCTTTTCAGATTGCTGAAAGACCATGCATCCGCTACTTTTGACTGTGTCCCAACAAGTCCTCCGGCAGCAGAACCGCCGGTAAAGGCTTTGCCCTTCAAGTGCTCAAAAGAGTCCGGCTTGATGAGCGCAGGGTCGAGAGTGAATTGACCAGTGATTTGCGCATGCAGCATTACGATCTCTTCATCCCGCGGTGGCGACAAGATGGATGTACTTTGCAAGCCACTACTACCCGTCTGCGACGAGCGTCTGCGTTGATTGAGCCAGCTGGGCCGCCGTCGATGACCCAGTGGTGGACTCGTATTCGGCGATTCTCCATTTTTATCCGCTACAATGCCGGGCTGTAGGCTCAGCCGTCTCTCGGCAATAGGTGATGTTGCAATGGCTTCCGACAGCGATGCATCTGTTACGAGCGATAGCTTCCGCACATGTCGAGTTGGCTTCGCAATGAGGTCGGAACCGGTGGATGCCATCCTCTTGTGCCCACGTTGGAGTGGCGGAGACCTGGAATGCATTCGCCGTGTTTCTTCTAGGCTGTCTCTTTGTTGCTCATCAAATTTGGCAAGCGATTGTAGAGCTGCTGGCAGAGAAGCATTGGTCAGGGTGATCTTCAGCTGGAGCTCTTGGCCTGCGAAGCACTGATTTTCCTTTGTCTCTGCAGCGAGTGTAATCATAGAAGGCAGTGCTTTCTCGTCTAGCTCATCAACACAGTAATAGCGTCTAGCATGTCCAGCAGATGGCTGACATGTAGTGAGAGTAGTTGATGAACATTGGCTAAGAGGCCCTGGAGCGTTGCAGCTGTCAAATTCGCTCGTTGCACATCCCAAAAGCGCAAACAATCAACACCACCACACACACGGTGCAAAGAGGATCATGGACCATCGCAGGCCGATGTTAGGGAGCTGGCTCTCCCTGCTCCTTCTCCTTGCATCAGTAAACGCTCTTTCTATTTCTCGTTCTTTTCCAGCCTCAACTTTTGATGCAAAACACAACCGGATTGTGTTTGCAGGCGGCGCTTCTTCGACGTCTAATGTCACGGCCGACGTCTTTGCCATCAACTTGGAGGCTTTCAACCGGACAGACGTGCAAGTCACATCATTGGGGCAGCTAGCTTCACCTGTGGCTGATGCGACTCTGGTCTACACTGGTGACGGCACACTACAGCTCTTTGGCGGCGCGACCAACAACTGCGCGGGCAAAGTACAGACCCAACGATTTAATGTTACTAGCGATTCGTGGAGTACAATACAAGCGACAGGTACTGCACCACCGATAGCAAGGACAGGTGCTCGTGCCGCCTATGTCAATGGCCAAGTATTGTACTTTGGTGGCCGCTCAGTCGCCGGTTGCTCATCGAGCCAGTACTACTACAATACACTGTACACCATTGACCCGAAGACAAATAATTGGACCAGCTTGCAGGATGCAAGTCCGCCCATTGCACAAGCAGACATGTCATTGACGCCGTTAAGCGATGGATCTTTTCTACTAGTTGGAGGCGAATCTGCTGGTTCAGGCGGGAAGGCCTCTTGGGTCGGCATGTCGCAGTATGCGCTTTATGGTGCCAACAGCTCCGCTTGGTCCTATCTGTCGCCTTCGGTTGGCTCCCTCTCCGTGACTGCACGCTCAGGACACTCAGCTGCATGCAACGGTTCACATACATTCATTTATGGCGGATCAGTGGGTGCTGCGGCAAGCACGCCCGCATTTGTTAGCATCAAGTTACAAGATGGTGCGTTGCAAATTTCCGAGGTGATACCAGCTGGACTGGATTTCGCCCCACCGAGCGGATTGTATGGTCATGCAGCTGTCATGACAACCAACTCCATCATGGTCATGGCCTTTGGTATGGTGGGACCTGCAAACAGTACGACCTTCAACAATCAGGTGTATCTGTATGACACTGTCGCTAATACATGGCTGAATAGCTACGACCCAACAGCCAATCCAAGCAAGAACAATACCATGGGTTTACCCATAGCAGCCGTGGCCGGCATCATCTCAGGTATCGGCATTCTCGTTATTGCAGGAGGTGTACTTGCGTTATTCTGCCTACGACGCCGTAAGCAGCGACAAGTCCAACCCCCATTTCCACGACTCGACTCATATGCGTCTGAGGCGGGCTACAGCTACCGTGGCAAAGAAATGGCATTCAGACCAGCAGATGTGCGACAAGATGCGATGCGAGCAGTCTCGTTGCCACCCTGGGCAGCGCTGCATGCATGTCGTGCTCGCTCTGCGTCACCTACAGGTGGTTCAGACAAAGATCATTCCATCAACCAAGTGTTGGATGGCTACACAGATGAGCAGGCTGAGTACAACGTACAAGATCGTATGGTTCAAATAGCGATGCCAGCGTCACCGAGATTCCTGACATTTACTGCACCCAAATTGCAACTGAGAGTGGTCAACCCGAGTATCGAATCCGGTCGCTCGTCGTTAGACTTGAGTTACCCAGAAATGGTTGAGATTGGAGAAGACGGTACTGGTCGATCTATGCCTTTGTCTATCACGGATGAAGATGATCTTGAACATTTGCGAATCACGCTGGCAACCACACCTATCATCAGCGACTCAGTTGAGGACTTCCAAAATCAATTGGCTGGGCTTGGTTTAGTGCTTCGGGAGGAAGATGTCCTGGAGCCTTCAACGGGCACCCTCCGCCGTCTCAGAACGCTCTCGAAGAAATCAAAAGTGCCATCTAGATTATCTACGCCACCGTCTCTACCAGCGTTGCCACCGTTCCGCAGGAATTCTCGAGCACCTCGTTTATCTGTGGTGTCTACAACAAGCGGCCTAGGTCTTGAATCTGTCATTGATCAAGTGATGTCCCCTGCACAAAAGATGCCGCTGACGCCCTTCACCGAGCGTTCCTCACCAGGATTGAGCTACTCGCCATACCTCGACTCACCGCGACTCTCGGATCATGAGCCATCCCCGACACACCCTAAAAGAGCACCGAGCAATGCAAGTAGTCGCCGCTCAGAGGACTTGCTACGGTACATCACCTCGCCTTCTCCTGATCTCAGCTTGAAGTCACCTGGCGAACAAGCAGACACTCCAAGCCGCATGTCATCCATGCACTCCCAGACTTACAGCTATACACCCAATAGCCCTCGTGCTGCTTCACCACCACAACAAAATCGCGGTCGCAGTCCCGCGGGACGTCCAGGAATGTCACCGGGCGGCCAGTCTGCCGTGTCAATCTTTTCGGATGATGCGTCGTTGTTGCCTAAATTCGAGCCGACTGCCGTGCCTTCGATCACACTCCAGACGTGGATGCGGCAAGGGGTCAATAGCCGGGGGACGTCGTTTCGATACCCTGCTCGGCCTGCCACTTGATGACAGCTGACTGACACCCCTTCAATACATCGTGTCTGACTCGGTCGCCTTTCCATCTGAGCAGACGATACGAGCCGCGAGCCCACTTGGCCCAATCTTGATCCCTGGGAACTTGGATCGGCCTTATTTATTCCCGTCCTGGCCCATCCGGCTGGGTTTCGTTGCCGGCGCACCAAAGATGTCGGCGCATTTCAGCGATTTCGGCGCGAGATTGGAAGAGACTTCTTGTCTTTACTGCTATTTCCTTCTATTTTCCTACTCTATACACTCCTTGTATCTCATATATAATAGCTAGCGGCATGTCTATAGCATCACTCATGTCATCTCCGCTGCTTGAGCCTCGATGTGTCTGCTCAGACTCTGCTGACCATATGGCTGCGTGCTTACCATACATACTCCGTGACATCGGCGGCGCTTTTCTCGAATCTTGGCCTCGAAGCGCAGCACCACAAAACACCACCACACCGCCTGCATAGAGCACCTGCACACGGAGCACAGCGCTCGTCCTCGAGCAAACACTACATTCACATCACTCTCGTTGTTCACGCTTTACGGTAGAAGGCAGACTCCATCGCCGCTGGAGCGCACGAGACAAGCTTGATTCTGTCGCACACGACATTGCGACGCCGCGACTCAAACGGCACACGACACCGTTGTTCCGAGGCGTATCACGTAGCTAGTGACCTACGTGCTATTCTACTCCGCTGAGATCATCAGAGATGGAGCGCAGAAGTACTACCGTGCACCACCCGCAGGCGCAGCGTGCCATGAGTGTTCTTATGGCAGGCCCTAGGCTGCTGCTACACATCTGGCGGACCCTGCTCAATAAGCATTCGCTCTTCGGCTTGCTCAGAGAAATACTCACCAACATGATCTTTATCCTAGCGTGGATCCTGACCTTCAAAAATGCGAGACGCATCAGTCCCAATATCCGGCCGCATATACATGTAAAAGTCCTCGAACGTAGAGACGCACAGATTTTCGGCTTCACACCACTAGGTCTCTTCTTGCAGTGTGTCATCGCCTTTTACGGCTTTCTTTGGGTCTTCACTTTGACGCGGCGACCGCGATTTGCGCTTCTCGGGGCCTTGCCGCCATTTTTGCTCAACTTGCTGTATCTAGCTACCCCAGACTTGTCGGCACCTCTCGACGTACTTGCCTGGCTCAGCTACGGCGTCATTCACTTTGTCTCTCCCTTTCTCTGTGCGGCTTGGCTCTGGTTCTTCGCTCCGCCAGGCATCGTCGGCGCATTCGCATGGTCGTTCGGTCTACAAAACTGCCTGGGCATCATTACACATCTCTTCTTCCCAACTGCAGCGCCGTGGTACGGAGACCAATATGGCTACCCGCTGCCTCCAGGCAACTATTCCATGCCAGGGAGTAGCGCTGGACTTGTTCGGGTGGATAAAGTCCTCGGCACCCATCTCTACGAAAATGCATTCAAGGCATCCCCGCTCGTCTTTGGTGCATTTCCCTCCCTCCACGGCGCGTTTGCCGCGTGTTGCTTCTTGTTTATCGGTAGATACTCGATCAAGGGCCGCTATGTGCTTGGCTTTTACTTGCTTTGGCAGTGGTGGTCAACCATGTATCTGCGGCATCACTGGCGAATCGATCTCCTCGGTGGGCTCGCATATGCTGGATTTGCGTTCACGCTCCTTCAAGGATTCATTGTACGAAAAGAGCATGAGTTCGAGATGGGTTTATCCGGCCAGCCTGCATGGCAACGTCTCTGGCGTGGAACGCCGCTTGAGCACTGGTTCGAAGCGAAAGACATACATCCCTTTGACAAGCTTGTCACAGAAGATGATGAAGATACACTGGTGTGCTCTGTATGACTCTTTGTTTGCCCTTCAACGACATACTCTACCATTTCTTGTTCTTGTTTTAAGCTTTCATTATAGCAATAGCATACGGTCGGTGTTCACACGTCAAAGACTCTCTCTTATTATAAGTCACATGGCCAGAGGCGCAATTCCCCTTCCTTCACTTTTTCGCCCGAGCCTTCGCCTTGGACGAGCCAGCACCACTACCGCTTGCTGCAGCCTTTCCCTTACCGGCCGGAGCCTTTTTGCCTTTCCCAGCACTCGTACTCGGTTTCTTGAGTGCTTTGATGGCCTTGTCCTTGCTGATGTCCTCCTCGTCCTCCACTTTCTCCGGCACAGCCGCTGCCTCATCGTCAGAGAGTTCCAGAGCATCCTCAATATCCGGTGCAGCCTCCTTTGACATTTTCTTAGCCTGCGCAGAAGCACCACTCGCCGCGGTTGGCAAAAAGGCAACAGGGTGTGCGGCTTTATTGTAGATGCGCGTAAAGGCACTCTTTGTCGACGTATCTATCTGGAGTTCCTCACCCGCCATACCAAGCTCAATCAGTGAATCATAGTCATCCTTGTTGAGGTAATACTCATCCATCAATTCCACGATTTCTGGAATTGCATCTTGTCCGCCTGCCGAGAGACGCTGTGGCAATCGTCGATAGAGCGTTGGTAGGTAGTCTCGACGAATCTCAAAGCGATCACCAGAGACTTTGAGACGCAGATGCGCATGTACTTCGCGCAGCAGACGGTATGCTTTGCCGGTCGTGGACATGCGACCCAACAAGGAAGTGAAACTGTATCGAGCATTGCCAACGCCAGCAATAAACGAACAAGGTCGAACGCAGGAAAAGACGGCATGCACAGGCATGAGACTCCAATGCTGTTGCGAGCCGTGGATCAGCCGATCGACCAAGTCGCTGTCTGAGATACTGCTCGCTGCTTGTTCAACAAGCTTTAGGTGCTTCATCATCTTTTGCTTTGGAGGCGCCACGGCGCGACATCGCTCCGGATTCGTGAGGAGATAATTTTCTTGCACCATGAGATACGACAATGAATGATCATTGAAATAAAGTTCGATTTTGTCGTTGAGCGTCAAAGGGCTGCGTTCGTGATAGTTGGCACCATTAAGGAACTGACCCACAATATCCCATGGTTTCAAGATTGTATTCTTTTCAGCGGCTTTGGCACTCTCACGTCCTGAGTCCATTGCATTCATGGTCAAACGGTGCATGCTCAGCAGATTAATGATTTGTCGAATATCACTGCCAGTGCCCTCGACGAGCTGATCTGCAGCTTGTGGCGTGATCTTGAGCTTTTCGCGATATGCAATACTCATAATGCGCGAACGAATCTGATCTTTTGAGGCCCGTTGGAACTTGAGGTCGAGCGTCGTAAAGGTCAATGGCTTCATCTTGACAGAGCTGCGGTCATTGCAAATGCAGATTATCGGAATGGTGGTCTTCTTGATGACCGCATTCAGGGCACCCACACCACCGCGGTCACCACTGCTCATGCCGTCGACTTCGTCCATAATCAAGACCATCTTCTTTTTGTTCTTTTGCACTTGCTCTCCGTCTGCAGCGAAATAACCGTTCAGCGACGAGTTGTCAACCACACCGGCCAAGCCAGTCTCGAGCAATTTCTTCGAACGTGTGTCGGAGGCGTTGAACTCCAAGACGTCAAATCCAGCCAGGTTAGCAACGAGATGTGCACTTGTAGTCTTGCCAACGCCCGGTGGACCAGACAACAGCACCGCCCGATACAAGCCAAGGCCATCGGGGCCACCTTTTTTGAAATTGGCAGCTTGTGCTTTATGAAAGCCAGTCAACCAGCGCTCAAGCTTATCGACACTCGCCTTGTTGCCCATCACTTCCTTCATAGTCTTGGGAGCATACTTGGTTGTCCAGAGCTGCTCAGACGGGTCAAAGATGCGTGGACCGCCGACAATGCCTTCAGCTGCTTTACCCTTCAACAAAGCTTGTGATTTACGACGTTCCTCGGCTTCACGCTTCTCGAATGCTGCAGCGTCGTCAACAGCTTTCTGGGCTTCTGCCTGCCGCTTCTCAAGCACCTTTTGTGCCGCTGCACCGGAGCCTCCGGCACCAGGCATAGTTTGAATCATACGAAGCAGACCATCCTCGTCAACTGTACGAAGCTTGAGTTCGTGAATCTTCCTGATTTTCATAGGGCCGGCTTGTTCTCCAAGCACGACAAAGCTCGTCTTCCCGGAGGGCGTGGCCGTTATCTTGCCACCGTATTGCTTGATAAGCTCCGCAGCATCCTCTCGCGAAAGAGATGAAAGAATGCCTGTAAGGACAAATGTCAAGCCTGCAAGACAATCAGCTTCTCCAATAGGGATATCTTTTGAGCCAGGGGCGATAGCATCGCGACTCTGAGCGCCGCCACCGAATTTGAAGTCAACAGGCTCGCCAGCTTCGGGAACTTCAGCACTAGGAATTGCATCCAAAATAGCTTGCGCTTCTTTGGTCCTGGCAGGTTCAAGTGACTTTTTGGCAGTAGCCTTCTTTGCCGATGCCTTAGCTGATGCAGCTTTCGGCGTTGTCGATTTCACAGGCGTGTTTGCCTTTGGTGAGGGTTTGTAATCATCCTCCTCGTCAAGGACTTCCTCGGCATGCTGAGCACTGGACTTGGCCTTCTTAGTAGGTGTGTTGCGGGCAGGTCGTGCAGGCTTGTCTTTTACCGCATCCAAGTCAATGATGGTCTCTACCTTGGCCTTCTTTACTGGCGTTGATCGTGCCGAGCTCGCTTTGCGCTTCTTTGAAGACGTGTCGTCATCACTCGATAGGATATCGACCACAGGCTGACTCGAGGCTGGTTGATTGTCGCGGGCCTGGGGTTGGGACTGAGATTGAACGCGCTTCTGAGAATCCTGATCCACTTGTGCATCAAGCATTGCAAAATCCTCCTCATCCAGTTCCATATTGTCATATTCATAATCGTCCTCCGCAAGCTTTTGAGCCTTCTTGACCACTGGTTTGCTTACCTTAAGAGGGGCCTTCTTTGTGATCTTCGCATCCGCGAAGAATGCGTCCGAATCAGTGGTTTGAACGGTCTTCTTCTTAGGGCTTTCTACCTTTGGCAGAGCAGCCACAGGTTTCAACTGCAGTTCCTCTTCCTCGTCTGACTCTGATTCGACAACGTTCTTCCTTGTTGGCTTCTTCTCTTTGCTGGCCGCAGCTGACGGCTTGCTGAAGAAGCTGCGGATGTCTCCCGGCATGCTGGGTACCAAACGAATGTGGGCCGGCTTTCGCCTTTTTTGGTAGTCGATGGTCGTTGCAATCAAGGCGAGTCGCGTCGAGATTGAAATTTACTCGTCGCGTCCACACAGCTGTCCATCACCTGCTCAGCTCAGTTTCTACCTGACAAGCTCTGATATCCAGTGACCGCATCCCGCAAGACATGTCCTGACAGCAGACCTCATTGAAAATGTTTCGACATACTCTAGAGCTGCACAGTATCGCTGGGCGCACATCGTCACCTGCTCTTTCTAAAACAAATATCCTTGCACATGCCGCTGGTACAGTCATCGTCATTCGAGATCTATCTGCTTCAACGTCTCGAGATCGCTTGTCTCAACGCTTGTTACATGTCCCTAAGCACCAGTCGCATCTCGCTGATTCATCCTTGGGTCATGCACGAGACAGCGCTTCCCCTGAGAGAAGCAATTCAATGACGCTCAATTTCGAGGAGTTCGCAGAACCAGCCAAGGGCCGCGAACGTACAAAGTCACTGGTGAGCCTGGATATAAGTCCCGACGGCCGCTACGTCGTTGCAGGCGAAGCGGGACAAGCACCGCGTATTTTACTTTGGGACTTGTCTTCTTCGAGTCAAGAGCCCATTCAAATCATCTGCGTTCATACTCACGGCGTGCAGCTGCTCAAATTTGCGCCAGACTCGAGGCGATTTGTGTCGATTGGCTACATGCACGATGGCAATATACACGTCTTCGCTACCTTCGCTACCAATAACGCTGCTACAGCATTTCAAAAGGTGGCTACAAACAGAATCACGAGTCGTCTGAATTCTGTTTCTTGGATTGGGGATCGCATCCTCACGCTTGGCACTCGACATATCAAGGTCTGGCATTGCGAAGCAGGCAAAGGCCGACGAAAGAGTCTCGAATCGGTCGACAGACCTACACCACAGCTTGAAGGCCGCAATGCTATTCTTGGTCAATTTGTGCAGGAGACCTTCGTTGATATGGTGCAGCTACAAGATGGAACATGTGCAGTTGCCTGTGGAGAGACAAGTGTATGCTTGCTGGACTTGGAAGAGCGTCAAGTCCGCCCGTTGCTCGAAGGACGAAGCAAAATCAAGTGTCTTTACACTGATACAGGAACATTGCTCGGAGCTGGCGACTTTGGCGCCCTAGAGGTTCTCAAAAGAGGTGCTTCTCTCGCCACTCAGCTGTTGCACTTCCAATCGAGTGCAGCGGTTGAGAGCATGCTGGGGACCGATCACTGTACCATTGTAGCCACAAATGATGGTAAAATGCGAGTCTACTTTCGCCAGGAGAGTCCAATCATCCTGGCTGGTAGCGCTCCCGTGATTCACTACGCCGAGCAAGATATGGGAAGTATCACGGTCGATAAGAAGGCGGTCGTGACGCACATAACAGACACTGGTCTTCTACAAACGCAGCTTGACTGTGCCTCCTCAGTCACTTCTGCGGCCGCTTTAGATCGACTGATCGTGCTTGGCCATGCAACTGGAAGTGTATCGCTTTGCAATCTCGATACAGAGCTTTCAGTCAAGCTGAGAGCCCATCAAGATGAGGTTGCAAATGTGTGCATGCTCCGTACCGGAGGTGACATCGTCTTGCTTGCCTCGGCCTCCAAAGATCAGACTGTGCAGCTGTTTCAAGCCACATCACTGACTGGGCAGTCTCCACCGACTCTAAACCTTTTGCAGACCTGTGACGACCACACGGCAGCGGTCACGCAACTTCTCTTGCTGCCAGACATGCTTGTATCTGCTGCATCCGACAGAACCATCATCCTTCGTCAGTTCGCGTTGGTTGAAGGTGAAATTGTATGGAAGTCCCGCAAGACCATCAGTCTCAAGAGTGCGGCAACTTGTTGGGCTATACACGAACCTGGAATATTACTGGTTGGGACATCGGATAAGAGTATGCTACGCGTGGATCTTGGAAGTGCAGTGAGCAAAGAGCTATACAAGATGGACGACGCGATCGCTCGGATGGCAATTTCAGGGGATCACCTATGCTGCAGCCACCTCAGCGATCGTTCAATAGCCATTCGCTCCTTGACTACTGGTGTACTCATCTCACCCCGAGGATTTGCGCACACAGAGCGCCTCACGAGTTTGATATGGTCGAAGCGTGACCCAACTATTTGTGTCAGCACCAGCACAGATGGTCTCACTATTCAGTGGCGATTCCAAGAGAAAGTTGGCGCAGAAGATGACGATGTGCCGATGCGCAAACCCATTGGAAAAGCAGAGCTCCTCAAGCTGTCGTCTCCTCGCCAGCAGGCATTGACACGACCAGCAAGACGAAAGGCCGAAACGCCGCGTCAATCTCTGTCACCCTCTAGACCGCTGTCGCCGTCCAAGCTCGGAGAAGGCCGTCATTCGCCTTCGCCATCACCTATTTCTATTTCTGCTGCCAATAAACGATTGCAGTCGCCAGCAAGACCATCGTCTCGAAGCACATTCACGACCAGCGCTTCTAGCGATTCTATAACAGCTATTGACACAGCGCAAGAGCGCTTGCTTCAACGAGCTCTCAGTGCGCTTGAAGCTTTGTCGGCAAGCCATGTGCGCAACCCCTTAGATGATGCAGCGCTCGCACAACTGCGAAGAGCGTCCAGTTGGTTTCTAAATCAGGAGAAACAGGTACTGGCTATGGACGTTGATGGGTTGATGAATGTGATGAAGCAGAGATTGGCAGACAAGACTGATTCAATGTCTAATATATGATAACATTCTCGACTAGGACATAGTTTATGAGACGACAAGCCTGTATGTATAGCAATGTTGTCCTCCAGTAGTTGGCTAATGTGGGACATCGCATAACAGCGGCAGCATCCCGCCAATTTCAATCTCTCAAAATTTATCAAAGTATTTTTGGATCGAGCTGTTATCATAACACCACATACTCAAGCTCCTGGTTATCACGTAATAACTCTGCTGAACAAGCGAGATTGTCAAAGCTTCTCTAGCTGAGGATCGGGTGTCGCTATCAATGCACCAAGCTGCATTCACGTTGATCGTCTTCATCGCTTGCTAAAGTTCTCCCATATTTCACGTCGAAGCATTCTCACTTTGCACTGTCTGTCGAATTGGCGGACCTCGTCCGTCTGGGCAAGAGTTTGTGGAAGCTTACTCTTGCTACTTCATCTATCTGCTTCTTTGTCTTCTTCTGGACTACATCTAGCAAAGACGCCCAGGTAGGACATACTGTCATGTTGCCTGCGGTACCACTGCTCATGGTCCTTGTTGCCTTCACAGAAACCCAAGACGGTGTGGAAAGGGCGCCATACTTGGACACAGTCATCTCAAATCGTCAAGCCTATGCAGATCGGCACGGCTATCAACTTTTGATTAAGGATGCTGCACAGTACGATCCCATTGCGCCAGTGAATCTGTACGCCGACGAGCATGATAGCTGGATCAAGTTATATGCTCTTCGCGAAGTACTCCAAGAGCACCCCGAAGCAGAATGGATATGGTACTTGGACCCAGAGGCCTTAATTATGGACCAGAGCTTATCGCTTGTCAATGACATCCTTAAGCCAAGTGTAATGTCCAATTTGATTTTGCGTGACGTGCCCATTGTGCCTGACAATAACATTATCAAGACTCTCAAGAATCCGGAATTGGACAGTATCGACTTTGTTCTCAGTCAAGATCAGCAAGGTCTCAATGCACATTCATTTCTGCTTCGCAGAGGAGACTATGCCAAGTATCTGTTGGAAAGCTGGTATGATCCCCTCTTTCGAGCCTACGACAAGTTTGGGAATCATGCGACTTCCGCACTCGAGCACATACTAGAATGGCACTACACAACGCTATACAAGGCGGCTCTGATTCCGAAAAGACTACTGTGTTCTTACGTTAATGCTGCTGGAGACATGGCTTACAAGGAAGGCGATTTTGTGCTGTACTTTGAAGGATGCAACGGACCTGCGAGGTCATGCGAGCATGAGATTGATCGTTGGTACAAACAGACTGCCGAGGGCAAGTCTGGCACGACTGCTGCCGTGCCAGCGACGGGGAATACGCAACATTGAAGCGATACCTCATCCTCTCCTCGAGCATGAGAGGAAGGCACAGACTCAAGGAATGATGTATACAAGCATGCATAGACATTATACAAGCCAAAGGATGTTTCTAGAGTTGCGGCATGCTTTCCGGGCCAGGCTCATTTAGCATCATCTCTGCCTCTTGCTTTGCCTGTGATCGTGTACTCAATGCCTTGAGGGCCAATGCGCGTCTTCGTTCTGCTTCTGCCCGATTCGCAACATTGGGCGTTGTTCGGTGGCCGTAATCGTTGCGCTCTTCTTGGTCGCCAAAGGGGACGCAAACGCCAACCGAAACGAGCAAGTCAAACACTTTGTCACTGATGTAATCTATTTGCCCATGTGCAAAGTCCGGAAAGAAGCCAGAGAGGCGAAAGGTTTCCGAAGCGTCGCCGTGCAGAGAGACCGAGTGTGCTGCTAGGTCAGGTGGCGCGGACTTGTAGAACCGGAGGTACACCCACGATGAGAAGAAGCCAGTCAATGCTGTGGGTATAGTCTGATAGTGTCCCAGTAGCGGCGCTAAGATGCTGGTGAACAACAAGTATATCGCAGGAATATGTCGCACACGAATCTTGATACGATCCTTGAAGAGTGTAACCGTGTGTTCTGGCACGAGCTGTTTGAACGCCACAAGAATAGCGGCTTGGAGGCCACTTGAGCCATAGATGGAGTAGTGGATGTAGGCCGTATCGCGGGTCAGTCCCGAGAGGAAGACTAGCCCAATGTACATTGAAATGCTCGTCCAAAGGCCAACAATAAGGTAGAATTGTGCCAACTCTTTGGACGACCACGCCCTTTCGAGGTACCGACCGCCAAGAAGCAAGACAGCGAAGCTAATGACCATTGTCACAAGATTGCTAGAAACCACCTGGTTTGTAATGAGCGTCCATGGCAAGTAAAATGATGAGGCCGGGACAAGGGTCACGTACTTGACGATCCCAGCATCTGTCCGCGCTTCGTCGTCACCTGTGCTAGCCCAATGCCGATACCGCAGCAGCCAGGAGAAGAGAGAAAGGGCTAATGTCGCCGCGCAAACAGCCTTTGTGACGATAGGTATGCGCTTTAGGTCAATGATGCCCATGTACGAGCTCATCTTGCGATAGAGCCAGACGACCAAGAGGACAGAGAGTACCCCCGTGGTTACTGAGATTGCTGACAAATACCGTTGCAAGCTGAACTTGTGGTCGTACCAGCAGGGTCCTGGCACTGCCGCCGTCGAATGTGCTTGCAGTTGCGTGTTGTCGCGTTCAGTTGCAATCTTCTTGACAAATTGAGTTCCGCGTCGCGACGATTCTGGAGGAGCAGCAAACCGCAAAGCAACAGAGCATGCTCATCATAGTCGCCTGGAAGGCGTAGAACTATCCACAGGCGATATGTATGGTCGGGAGTAGAAGGCCTCAATGCAGGCCGAAGATGATATTCGCAAGCTAGATTATCGGAGAGATTATAGACTGGCCTTTTCGTTACGGCATGACATGATCAAGGTAATTCATATAAACGCTACATAGCAGTCTCAGCAGATGATGTCTTGATGCATACGGCCTGCAGCTACTGGCTGCTCTCGGGTGCAGCTGTCAGGGTGATTTCGAGGTTTGCGCGCCCGAAATGCAAAGCAAGGGCGCACAGACACAAGAAGGCCCCCCGTCAACAGAACACAACCACACGTACAGTGCTGCTCTGCATTGCACGCCGTGTACTGGCTACTTCTCTGACGCTCAATTGAACAAGCTTTGCTCCTCACACAGCTGCCTAATCTATATCTACTCCGACTCTCTTGTTGACGAGCGGGAACAACTCCGCTTCCACTTGTAATTAGCTCAACCGACAAAAAACAGCCGCACAGATGATCAACTCGGACCAGGTAAACTATATAGTCTGGCGGTATCTATGCGAATCAGGTAAGCTCCTCGCACGGAACACGTTCTGCAGCATCGACTAACAAACTTCGCACAAGGCTTTGATCATGCTGCCTTCTCACTTAAGAACGAGATGCGCAACGCAGATGATCTGGACCGACAATGGGCAACGCGTGTACCAACAGGCCATCTTATCAATAGTCTACAACGCGCTCTCATGTTCGAAGAATGTCTTGCACAGCTCGACGAGGTATGTCTCTCTTTTCTCATATGCTGCTCGCCAGATGTGAAGCGCAGTCACAGTAGCTTCATGAGCCACATGTGCTGTGCCACACTCGTCCTTCAGATGGCATATCATTTTCATGAGACAGCATGCTAATCTATTGCAGAATGGCGTTGAAAAGGAACCATCCGAGGTCATCCCATCAAGTCTCATTCCAGGTGTAAAGGGAACGTCTATGACAGCAGTGGCGATAGCTGGAGCGGCAAATGGAACAGTAAAGCGGAAAATCAACACTGCAGCTGCATCAGTAGAGGCTGACAAACGCCGGAGAACACCGCCCGCATCACCCAACGGCACGAGCACAGCTGTTGCTAACGCTTCAAATGGCACCAAAGATGTTGCCATGACAGATGTCGTGAAAGCCCCGGCGCAACCAAAATACCCCGTCAAACAACTCACCGACAGCGATACAATCCCGCTTGAGGGCCATGTTGATATCATGGATCACTGTCTCTGGCATCCTACCGAGCGTCAAAAACTACTCACTGGATCTGCGGACGGCACAGTGCGGATGTGGCAATTGCCATCGAAACAAGGCGATGCGGCAACGAGCACGACTTTTTCCTGCTTGCCATCGCGCACTACCGACAAGTCTGTTACTGCGATTGCTTGGAATGTACGAAACGACCCTTGTCCGAAGATTAAGCTAAGAATAGAATGCAGGAACATTGATTGCCGCTGGCTCGTTCGACGGTGCGCTACGTCTATGGCAAGCACAAAGCAATATGCCCGTTGCGTCACCTGCGAGGTTTCACACAGGTCCCATTTTTGCCGTGAAATTCAACAAAAAGGGCGATGCACTTCTAACTGCTTCTGGGGATGGATTGATTGCTTCCTGGAATACAGCAGCAATGGCACAACCTATGCAGCGGTGGGAGCTCAAATCGCCTGTGCTCGATGTTGAGTGGATTGCTGATGCACTCTTCATCAGCGGTAGCAAAGACGGTCGCCTTTTCCTTTGGCAACTCGGTCGTGAGACGTCTATCCGACAATTTGATGGACATCAGCAAGACATCAATGTCCTCAAATGGAATGCCGTCATCAACCTTGGAGCGACTTGTTCAGATGATACGACCGTTCGTGTCTGGCGCGCAGATCAAGCCGGGGCTACCCAGATCTTGCAGAAGCACCGGTCGCAAGTGCAGTCCATTGAATGGGCCCCCAACGCTTCTGGCGATAAACGCCTGCTTGCGAGTTGTTCACGCGACGGGCTAGCGTGTATCTGGGATGTTGTGCGTGGTGACCTGCTGCATGTCTTGCACCATGACCGGTCTCTCTTCACACTCTCCTTTTCACCTGCAAGAAACCTACTCGCCTGTGCAGGACAGGCTGGTGAGGTGTCCTTATGGGATGCTGATACAGGCAAGATGTTGGCAACGTATAAGACACAAGGGATGTTGCATAGTGTCACTTTTTCCAATGAAGGCGGAAGATTGGCGTTGGGCAGACAACGGCCGACGGGAGCCATTCTCATGTTACCGGCAATGTAGCATCTGCACAATATAGGTGGTGTGCCATGTGTATTTAAGGTAGCTTCAAAGTGCGCCGATATCAGATATTCAAACCGTGCTTGCTGCCATGAGTGACTTTGCAGATGCGCTTGATTCAAGGATCTCAGCAAGGCGTTTAAGGGGCACCTGAGTCGAACTTGTGTCAGTCTGAGCAATCGACAAAGGCGCAAATTTGACAGCCATACGCGTTGCAACGACTTCTTGTTCTTCTAGTGCACGAACACTTCGCTTGAGTCGCGCAGTGGACAACTCAAGCGCATCCAACAGACGTTGGGCAGCTTGAGCGTAGAGTGCAGCCCGTGTGCTGCCAGCGGGTGGCGCTACAGATGGATTCAGAGCTGCGAGTGCTTCAGCTGCAGACTGAGGTACTGTGGCTAGGAGTGCATCAATGGCAGATAGCTCTGCTAGACGGTCTGCCGTCGGGATCTTGACGGCAATCTCCGCGTCATCGTCCATAGAGTCATCGTCGTCCTCTGAGGCTGATGCCGCTTCCGAATGAATGTTTGAAGCTATTTTATCGTCGCCATCGACTTGCATCTTCTCAGTATCCCGGGCTTCTGCAGACTCGCGCTCCCCATCTTGAGCAATTGGTTCGTCGCCCTCTGTCTCGCTTGCTGCCATCAGCTCAAAGCCATTCCTGTTGGCCGAGTCCGGAGGCAGCAGGTTATTCTCCGCTGGCGAGCTATCAATCTCGATGGGCTCCATGCCTGCCGACAGGGATGGCCGCGTGCTAGAGACTGCCAGAAGTAGGTAGGTAGCTGTTGGGTATATGCTTGATGCGTGTGAAGAATGGACGCTGCTTCTTTTTTTTGGCGACAGGAAAGAAGAGGGACAAGCACTGGAGCTAGTGCCGGTGTACTTCCTCTCTATTGTCTGGATACCATGGCCCGATCGAAGCCACCCAAGCAGTCTTTCGCAAAGGATACACGGACAACAACAGCATCAGAGGGCTCGCTCTCGGCATTCCACCCAACACTACCCTTCTTTGCTCATGCCCGACTCTCCCTCGACGCCTGGCATATTCGCGTGCTAGATCCATCCACGACACAGGCGAGAAGTGAATACGTCCTCGATAAAGGTATTGCATGCCGCTGTCTCGCTTGGGGCAATGTAGAAAAATCACAGCAATCGCAAGAGAAGTCCAAGAAGAAGCAAAAAATAGACGCAGTCGCAGGCGCTGCTGATGCCATGCTGGCTGCTGGATTGACTGATGGTTCTATTCAACTCTTGAGCCCGTCGCGCGAAGGCCCTCTGCAAATATTGAAGGGTGGACATACGGGTGCTGTGACGGGAATTGCTTTTGCCGGCGATAAAGTATGGACTGTCGGTGAAGATGGCAAGGCGATCGAATGGAATACTGCGACTGGCAAGCAACTGACAACCTTGACGATCGACTCGAGTAATGCGCTTCGGTCAGTGGCAGTTCGGCAAGCAAATGGTAGCGATGGGGCTTCCCTTCTCGCTGCGAGCTATACAATCCATCAAATGACCTTACCGGATGGTGACATGGCCCATACATACACGAATCACACATCACCGGTTCATACGCTCCTTTTCGCGACGCAGACACAATTTATTAGCGCTGCTGAAGACGATCGTTACATGAATCTCTTCACACTCGGCAACACAACGCAAGACAAGTCGTTCGTTGCAGAAGCAGATGTTAGGCACATCACAGCCAATGGAGCAACACTCTGTGCTGTTACATCTGAAGGAGCCGTTGAGGTATTCGACCTAGAAAAGGCCAGTACAAATGGCACCAGCAACAGTAGTAAACGGCGGAAATCTATGGTTGCGAATGCATCTGCGAAAATCACAGTTTCGAGACCAGACTTAAACAACACGGTCTCTGTGCTTGACTTGAGTATACGTCCAGATGGGGCATTGATGCTAGTCTGGCTTGAAGGAGCCCGTATTGTGTTTGAGACGGTCAGTGTTCGTGATGCGGAGGGCCAATTGGCCGCGTCTGTGAATCTTGTACGTGCGCCACAGCCTATCTTGGGCGCTCAAACCGCGAATGGTCACGCTGAGCAGGCTGCGCGACCCTACCAAGATGGTCAAGCTCGTATTGCCGCAGGCCATGATGAAGGTGACTTTGATATGGCGGATGCAGCAGATGAGGATGGTGATGCGGACGTTGCAGATGATGATTCTGAAGACGATGCAGAACCGACGTTGCAAGAACGACTGCATGCCCTTGAAGTCACTGTTAATACACCAGCGAAACAAAAATCAAGCAGCAAGCAAGTCCTACAAGTTCCTTCGGCAGGGTCTTTGACGACCGTTCTAACGCAGGCACTGAAGTCGAGTGATACGGCATTGCTTGAATCATGTTTGCATCAATCAGACTCCAAAATCATTCTCGCGACAGTGCGTCGGCTGGATCCTGTACTATCCGTGGCTTTGCTCGAACAGCTTGCAAGCCGTTTAGCGAGACGTCCAGGACGAGCTGGTGAGCTCGGCGTATGGGTCCGCTGGACGGTTGTCGTACATGGCGGTTATCTCTCTTCATTGCCAAACTTGGTTAAGACTCTATCGTCACTCCACGCAACACTCAGCAATCGTGCAGCGACACTGCCAAGACTCTTGGCTCTTCAAGGAAGACTTGATATGGTGCATGCACAAATCGAGCTTAGGCGGGAAGGTGGCGTTAAACAGACTATGCAAGAGGAGGCGTCGGATGTTGAGTACAACGAGGGTGAAAGTGACTTTTCAGATGAAGAGGAAGTTGAGCTCGAGGACGCGAGTGAACTTGGTGGCCTGGATTCTAGCGACGAAGGTTCTGCTGAGGAGGACTCGGAAGAGGATGACGAGGCCGGCGACTTCTCAGAGGATTCAGAAAATGGTGATGCCTTCGCACAAGTGGATGCGGATATGGAGGCACACGCTGCTATGGATGATGTGGAAAGCGAAGATATGGAGCAAAGTGATGACGAAGCAGAAGCTTAATCAGATGTGTAGACTATATGCCACCAAATCTTCTTATGTCTGAGAAGCAACTCTGTCTCAGAGCACCGTCGCTTTGTTTGGCTTGAATTTGCCAACGACCATGTCAAAGACCATGACATCTTCGAGCTTCGAAGCCTGTGCTGCTGCTGCGAATCCTTACTTGTCAGCTGTGATAGTTACTTTCAAGCGCATCGCGTACCGAGGTGAATCGGATCTTCTTTGATGTAATAGTCTCGGTCCTCAAGGCTAGCAAATCGTACTACAAAGCCATGAGTGAATCCTTTAGCTTTCCCTTCGATGGACACATCTGCACCAGCTTCAATGCTCTTGATGTACGTCTTGCCCTTTTTATTCTTACATGCATCAGCCAAGCCGACGAAGTCTGCGCATGTCTTGCTAATGAGATGCGGCTGAGCGTCAATCATGAACTTGAAGAAGACGCAGTGTAAGACATGAGGCCCGAGGCCGACTGCTGCAGCAATAGCGTCCATGACGAGATAGTGCTTGTAGTAGCGATGTGTAGGGTGTGGGAAGCGACCATCAATCCATGGACATTCGCCCATCTCGTCATCGTCAGCCTCTGCGACACGCAGCGAGGTCCTACACTCAACAACGCCTCAACGTCTCAGGCTTCTCAAGTGACCCGCGGGCTCGAACGGCCAAGAGACGCTTGCAGAGGTCTTGAAAACAGAGATGTCCACAACAAGGAGTCCAGTTGCAACGACGAACGGCATCACGTCCAATGGCGCACCTCCTAAAAAGCGTGTCGCCATTGTCGGCTCTGGTGTCGCAGGTCTCGCTGCTGCATGGGCCCTCAATGAGTATTCTCCACATGAAGCGACTGTTTTTGAATCAGGCGATTATGTCGGTGGCCATACCCATACAGTGACATTCAAAAAGGGCCAACAAGAAACACCTGTGGATTCTGGGTTCATTGTTGCGAATACCGCAACGTACCCAAACTTCCTTGCTTTTTTGAAGCATCAAGGTATCCAAATCAATGAGACCGAAATGTCCTTTAGCGTATCGCGCGATGCTGGCGCATTTGAGTGGTCGGGGGCAGGTGGATTGGGTGCTTTGTTTGCACAATCTTCGAATATTCTCAATGCAGACTTGTATCGTATGGTGTATGACATTCTACGCTTCAACCAGTACTCTACGGATATCCTTGATGCGAGGAAAGGATTGAATGATCAAACATTGACCATTGGCGAGTGGTTGACCAAGTATGGCTACTCGGAGAGCTTCAAGCACAACTATCTGATTGTAAGCCTATCTCGTGTCACGAAGTACGACTAACAATGAAGCCTATGACAGCGGCAATCTGGTCGACATCGCCAGACAAGGTCTCCCTCGACTTTCCAGCATTGACGCTGATTCGCTTCATGTATAACCACCATCTCTTGCAGCTTGTCGACAGGCCGTCATGGCTGACTGTCAAAGGTGGCGCGGTTGAGTACGTCAAGAGTATCACTGATAAAATGCCCCTCGGCTCCGTGAGAATCAACACACCCGTTCGAGAGGTCTATCGAGCAAACGGCAAAGTTTACGTGAAGTTCCACGACAAGGAAGAAGTCTTTGATCACATCATCTTTGCCTGTCATGCAGATACCACCTTGCAAATTCTTGGTGATCAGGCTACACCTGAGGAGAAGCGTATATTGAGCAATTTCACCTTCAACGACAATACTGCTATATTGCATTCCGATCTACGATTAATGCCGATAAGACGCGCTGCATGGACATCTTGGAATTACATCACCAAGTCTGAAAAATGTGAAAGCGGTGAAGCGAGTAAGATGAATACAGACAGCGTGTGCTTGACTTATTGGATGAACAACTTACAGCATATTGATGAAGACGTGTTTGGACAAGTCCTTGTTACGCTCAATCCGCTATTCAGACCCAAGGAAGAGCTGATCCAGGGTGAGTATGCGTATGCACATCCAGCGTTCACGCCACAAGCAGTCAAAGCACAAAATGAACTCCCACGCATACAGAACAGTGATGCGTTATGTACAAGTTTTGCAGGTGCATGGACAAAATATGGATTTCACGAAGACGGGTTCTCCAGCGGCTTGGGATGTGCTGTGGAGCATCTCGGGGCAGAGATCCCCTTTGAGTTTGTGGATGCGACGTTTATGCGTGGCGAGCAACGGGATGTGAGCTGGGGCGACTTGGTGGCGCGTGGTATTTTCGGCGTGCTGGGTATGGCGAGACGCGCCTATCACATGGTGCTGTAGAAAGATAGAGAGTTATACTCGCGAGCTGCATAGATATCATGAGAACGGCACGTAGCAGCATGAATAAGGAGACATCGGATGGAGGAATGCATTTTGCTTGCAGACTACAATGTCTAGTGCTGAGCCTTCTTTGATGGCATCAATCGCAACTACAGGTTAGCAAAAGCCTAGCAAATGCGATTGGCGTACAGTAGGGTCTGTAAAGAGCGCTCGGCCCATGGAGAAGACGGCGGCACCGACACCAAGAGCAAGAACAGCGGCGAGTGGCACCAACTCTGCGGGAACTGCATAAATTGTCAGCAAACCAAACTTATTGACAAAACTCGCCACGGTATCTCGACACTAGCTCATATTCATGATTGAGAATGGAAGAAGAGACTGGGCCATTGTACATACCATTCCTGAGCCTTGCGAATCGCTTGGATGTGGTTTGTGCATGATGCTTGCGGGCTGCGTCTTCGCGGAGGACACGAGAAAGATGCATCGCTCGCGAGGGAGCAGAGACTCTGAGCGAACGGAGGACCTGGGCGTTCATGATGCTGCTGGAGGGATGTAGGACAGAAGAAGGAGCTGGTTCGATCTTGTCGAGTTGCGAAAGAAGCCGAAGCACGTGACGGGACCCAGATGGGCAGACATTTAGTGTAGATGCTATAGACAGGATCAGTGTAGATGGAGAGACACAGCACAGGCATCGCCATGGGAGCAGGACGGTTGGCAGAGATGGGCTTCTTGAACAGACTGTCAGCATTGGAAAACTGCAATATCCTGATCCATCCTTGGCCACTATTTGTGGTACAGTTTGTGATACAGGCAGAAGCATAGAGGGGCCAATAGCACAATGTTACCAGTTCAGCAGCAGCTCAAGCACAAGCACCAACAAAATTACTGGACGGGCCAGAATGCCGAAAGCATTGGCGTTACAGTCGTCTTTTCCAGATTCCACACGCCGCTCGTTGTGTAAATGTCCTTGCGAAGGTGCTCCCACGCTTCATCTGCAGACTTGCATTGCATCACAAGCACAGAACCCTTGAACGTCGGGACCGTATCCGGAGCCGGGTGTTCTGCGACCATAGCACCTCCCCTTTCCTGAGTTAGCTTTAATATACACTGAAAGAAGTGCTGACCATAGAAAATTCTTGGCTTTGTTTTGCGCCCTTGCATTATCGAGGTGCTCCGTCCTCACTGCCAGACGCCTAAGAGGTCATTAGTCACATTGTCGTTTCCTGCATACAAGCTGCCTCACTTTTCCTGTGCGCCTTCGTGGTCTGGCATGATGCAGAGGAAGTCCTTGAGACCCGACATGGCAGCTGGCACTCTGGTTGACAAGGTGCGTGCCTGGTGTCTGAGCATCTCTCCACACAGCGGATTGCTGGTTGTCGCTTGCTCGTCCCACGGCGCCCAAAACTCAAAAAAGTCAGGAAGCGCGACAGATGAGATCATCATACTCAGCACACGACTGAGCTCAACTTGGGTAGCTGCCATGAGAGAAGGCCTCTGTTAAAAGGCTATAGAGACGATGAGCGATGCAGGATTCGAGGCACCCGTCCCCGTCCCAAATTCAATTCAAAACGCATCAGAGGAGCCCACAAATCGCTCAAAACCTCCCATCAGCCAGCTTCCCATCACGGGCTTCGTCGCTGGCATCTTCTCTGGAGTCACTAAGCTCGTCATCGGTCATCCATTCGACACAGTCAAAGTACGTCTCCAAGTTTCCGGCGAGCGATTCAACAACTCCGTCCTGCAATGCCTTTCGGCGACTGTCAAGAAGGAAGGCTTTCGCGGACTTTATAAAGGCGGTACGCCTCCGCTATTTGGGTGGGCTGTCATGGATGCTGTCATGCTAGGCTCCCTTACACAATACAGAAGACTGTTGCTCTCGCTACAAGGAACAGGTGAGAATATGGCAGAGGGCAAGGACGCAGGTCATCTAAGCATACCGCAACACTGTCTTGCAGGGCTCGGTGCAGGCTTGACCGTTTCTTTTGTTGCAACACCCATTGAACATGTGAAAGCTAGACTTCAAGTACAGTATGACGCTGCGACGCGTGCGTTTCGTGGACCGATAGAGTGTTCCATGCATTTGGTACGGACACGCAATCTCTACAATGGTCTCGTGGCAACCATGGCGCAACGTTCTTGGTTCTCCGTCTTTTGGGGCTCTTATGCCGTTGCGCAACAACAACTTGATAGAGCCAAGTATACGGCCAATTGGTCGAATGGCGCAAAATCATTCTGGGCAGGCGGGATGGCAGCAAGTATTTATTGGGTCTTTGCCTTCCCTGCAGATGTCATTAAACAACGCATCATGACAGATGACCTCACCCGTCCACGCTATGCAGGCTGGCGCGACTGCGCGCGACAAGTCTGGCGAGAAGCCGGATTACGTGGTCTTTATCGTGGCTTCCTACCAGCTGCACTACGATCTTTCCCTACGAATGCGAGTGCCGTCTTTGTATTTGATACGACTATGCGATTCATGACAGAGCGAGGCTTTTGAGCCTATTATTAGCATTCAATTTTTTTGGTGTCTACACCCCCCACTCATTGTTCAATACGCTTGCTTATATATATGATATGTACTGATAGATCTTCTATGCAGATGAAAAAAGTGATGTGTTTCGAAAAATCATGACCTCAAACTTGCTTTAGCATTGCAAGAGCAACAGACCAAGAGGAGGTGGGTTGTAGTCCTCAAAGAACGTCAATGCCTGTCCACTTTCAGCAACAAGTTCATACGAGACACTCTTGCCAACGGGACACGCAAATGTAGTCAAGGTCGTGTTGGTGCCAGGGATCAAGGTGCCTGTAACGGCAGACACACGCGCAGGCTTCGATTGGAAACTGGCGTTCGCATCAGCGACCGTAGCGAGTGTATACAACGTCACAGGGACGTTGGGTCCACCAGGACCACTCACGGTCCAATCCGTTGTACCTTGCAGACTCTTGATGTATTCCTTTGTTGGGAATTTGAATTCAATCGTACACGTACCGGCTTTCTGGTAATCGAATGTAAAGATAGTCGTACTACCATTACCAATACTGGCAAAGTACTGAGGTCCATAGACACGAGCTGGGTTCGTCGTTGAGACGGGTGTGATGATGCGTGGGTAGGACTTGCTACCAAGGAAATCTTGATGAGCGGTTGCAGGGCATGCAGCAGGACCGGTAGGTGCAATGACAGCAGGAGCAACAGGCGCAGCTGTCGTTGGTGGAGCGGCAACAGCAACGATAGGAGCAGCAACAACGGCCGGTGTGCTGACCTTGGGTGCAGCAGGTGTAGCGACATTGTTGGCGACCGGTGCAGGTGCCACGGGAGCAGGAGCAGATGCAACCACGACCGGTACAGCTTTAATAGAGGCTGCGACAACAGGTGCAACAACAGGTGAAGGACCAGCGGCGACAACAACAGCGACAGATGGTGCAGAAGAGCGTACAGGCTGACCGGCAACAACAACGAGCCCCGTAGGTGCTACTTGTGCTGCTGATGAGCGTGCGCTTTGTGTAACACCGAGAGTTGTGGCAGGGCAGTCGCAACGCGTGACGTAGGTCGTGACATAGACAACTGGTGTGCTTTGCGCGTTGACCAGACCAGCAAGGCCTGCAAGGAGCAGAGAGGTACTCTGTCTCATGGTGTGAGTGGTTGTAAAGAGCCGGAGAGAGTGGCTTGGGCTCTGGTGGCTAGAGCTAGTAAAGAGAGTGTGCCGGGGAAAGAGTGGATGCTAAGACAAAAGACAGCAGCCGGCAACGTCCAGTCTTATACAAAGTGGATCCAGTGAGCACATCACGAGCGAGGGGCTCAGTCACAGGAAGGGCATGAGAGGAGAGCAGCACAGAGTGATTGAGCAGCAGCGAGGAGGGCGATCGCGTCTTTTAGCCGATCAAAGAAAGCCCGCTTGTGCTAGAGGTGTTCGTCATGACAGCCTAGACACAGTGATCCAGCTGGACAGCTGCACCTGACGCTCGTCTGTGGCAGTCTGTCTGGTAGCCAGTGGTTGTGGGTGTCGAGGAGTGCATGGTAGCTCCTTGCTGCAGCCAACTCCTCGCTCGCACCTCTTTAGCCGAACGACCAGAAATTCAAATTTGACCCCTGGCTGGGGACATCCTCAGAGCTCAGAGGTCAAAGTCCAGATTCCACGTTGAACACAGCAAGTAGGTCATGATCATTGCTAAAAACATCTTAAAATCATCATCCACATGCCAAATACCTACGCTGCAAGAACCTTTCCATAACGCTACCTCACGCAATTGTGAATCCAACGTTTCCCTCGTGTATTGCGAGGCGTATCTTCTCCTGTGTCTCTGCGAGTGACCCATACTGCGGCAGGATGATCTGGCTGAAGCAAGTATGTGCAACCGGCAGCATTTGAGAGGATCGATAACGGTCCACGGAAATGCGAAATTTGAGATCCACCGTGCCTGTTGCTGGAATACGATCAGACCCAGTGATGAACGAAAGTAGCGCCCGTTGCTGCACCGGCTCAAGAGATTCAAAGCACTGCCAGAACCAAATGATAATAGGCTCAGACAGTGGGTCTTTGCTTGCAAGTGGGAACCCCTCATAGTTGCATACTGCCTTGAGGTCATCCAAATTCAACGCATCAGGCGAACCGCGCACTAATAACTCAATCTCTTCAGCCCGAAGCAGAGACAGTGCATTACCGCCAGCCACTTGATGAAAGCCGCGTGAGAGATGAAACATTTGCCGTTGACAACACTCTTCCAGGATATATCGACAATAGCGAGAGACAAATTCTCGTTTATTACTTTGCTTGACGAGCACATCTTCGCCATGTGGGCACAACGGGATTGTCTTGAGTACTTTACTCGCGCCAACTTGTCGCTCAATCACAAAAGCACGGCAGAATGTTTCCTCTAGATCGTCTCCCTTGTAGTCAAGCAGTTGCTGAAGGCCATGCCCCAGTTGTGGATGTAGTACTTTAAGATCAGCCAGTGCGCAATTTTGTCCAACCAGTTTCTTGAAGAGCACGGGAGGCAATTGCACGTCAAGAATAGTCGAGTTGTAGATTGCCAAGCCCAAGACGACACCCAGCAAGAAAAACTCCGAAGATTGCCCAGCGGACTCGGGATTAAACCAGCAAAAGTTGGATTGCTCGTCACGGATGAACAAGCCAAAGGATGTATCAAAAAGTTGCCGACAGAGTAGCAGGAAGAATTCTTTGCGTAAGCCACCAGCGTCGACGCCTTCTTCGCCCTGGAACTTGACCACCAACTTCTTCTTCAGGTCGCCTTCGTGTGCAGGAATCTCTCTGAGGGAGTCTTCCATGAGATGCTCACGTCGAATGTTAAGCTCAAAGATAGCAGATGCATCCTTGCCAGAGTCGAGGCTGGCAAAGTACGCCTCTCTGACTTTGAGACGCTGCTGGCGATACGCATCCACCGCCAAAATTCGCTGCTTCTGCTTCAACGTAATCCAAAATGGGTACTGACAAAATGCGAATCTTTCTTGTCGATTTTTCCACGCGCTGTAATCATTGTCAAAGTCGATATAATCAGTCAAAGGATTGTAGAAGCGCGAGACTGGTAGCTGTGCCCGAATAGCATTTGCACTGAAAAACAAGGCCATGACGCGGCTCGTTGCTTTGACTTGCCAATCACGCTCATACTGTGGCGCTGAAGAAGATTTAGAGCGCCGTTGTAACTTGCCAAGGCGATGTGACATGAATCGATTGATCAAATCAACACGCTGAGCAAAGACATCTGCAGGGAGTCGGCCAAGCCAATTGACAAGAGACTGATGACATTCATTGGAGAGGTTTGAAATGAGACCGAGTAATTTGCTGACCAGATGATTTCCCGACATTCCTTCTTGTTCGGCCTTTCGCACGCTGAGTGCTGGGTTCTCAAGCAAGATCATGATGAATCTAGCATCTTGTGGGTGCTTGATGCGTCTGCCCGGCCGATTGAGGAGCATCTCTGTCGTTTTGATGGTATACGAGAGCAACATAGGCTCTTCCATCAAAAGCTTGTACATTCGACGAACTTGCACCAAATCAACGCCACTCTCTGTCAAGTTTGTCGGCCCTCGTGGGAACGACAAGTTCAAAGACCGCGCTGAGCTAAATACTACTGATATGCGTCTGATGAGCACATCGAGATCCGGTGTCGCTGCTTCTGCAGCCTCCTGCTTTGCTTTTGCCTCCTTGAGCAACGTCTCAACCTCGCGCAATGTCAAGGGCCTCGCTGAACCTTCCTGCTCGGGAGTCTTGAAATCATTCACAGTCGAACAGATGGTACACCGGAAGCAAGTTAAGCCCGTTTCATAGCGAAACTTGAGACCAGACCCACAACAGATACAGGTTGCAGAGAGCTGCTTGACAATCGCAGCATTCGCATCGAGCGGCGCTGCAAAACTCGATCGCCGACGTTCGCCTGTGTCTTTAGCTACTGGCGTCGCATGTTTCTCCTTAACTGCGCTTTTGGGCCGCCTAAAGAATGCCACTTTGACCTCGTGTGTGTAATAGGCGCGTCGAGTCGCGCGAAATGATTGTTCGATGATCAGTACCACAAATCGCGGGGTCCAACGTGTCAAATCTTGTTGACGGTCGACGGGTCTTCACTGATAGCAGTCCTGGGTGTATGAGCGCACCCTGCTTGCTCTTGGGGGTTTCGTAGGGAAAAGGGGATTTTTGGGCAGCTTTCTTTGCTCAGCATTGCCGCCAAGGGAAGAAAGGAGGAGCTCCCTCAACCGCAACTTTTTTTTGAAGCAAGACGCACAGGAACGAGAGCTGGCTTCTGGCGACAGAGGCAGATACCTATGGAGCGCATCGCACAGATCCGTCTGCAGTCGAGTGGCAAGGCACATAATCAGGCGCAAGTGGGCGTTGTGCTCGCCGCTATCGAAGATACAATCAAGGCGAGCGACTCACCCCTCGCCCCGACGTCGTACTTTGCGACCCTTCTGGCACTGTTACAAACCTGTGTATCGGGCAATAGCATCACGAACAATGAGACTGCCTATGCGGCGATATATCTGCTGGATGCTGTGGTTCCGGAAACATCAGCGTCACTTCTTTGCAATCAATTCACCCAAGTGTTGAATTTGCTTGTACCGCTGCTCAACGCGGAAGATGCTGCAACAGTCCGTTCCGCAATCGGCGTACTACAAGGCCTGCTATCAGCTCAAAGTATTGAATCGTGGCGTTCAGCGCCAACAGGACAAGCGCTCAAATCTCTACTCATGCTAGCCCTGGACTCAAGGCCCAAGATTCGCAAAAGAGCCATTGAAGCTGTATCTTCTACTCTCAAAGCGGCACCAGTGTCTTTGGCGAAAGACGCCATCGCGACAGACATTGTTGCTGAAGAGCTGCTCAAGTCGGCCTCAAGCCAAGTTGCGCAAAATGATCAAGCAGCACTGCTGCACACTCTACAGCTCATCAAATCTGTTGCCTCAGCTGTCAGCTGGCCTGTCAAATATGTCGACCAGCTTTGTGACATTCTACTTAAGGGAGTTTCTGAACTTGGTGAGGGCTTCGTTACCGTCACTGCATTTGAGGTCTTTGAGCGTGTCTTTGAACAAGGCTCACAGGACGTGGATCTTGTACGGCTGCAGTCGCTCCTGCAAACAATCGTCGGCATGAAACCAAATGACAAGGACGCGAATGTCTTGCCACCGTGGCTGAATGTCATTGCACGGGGCTACGAGCTCTACAGCAAAACCGACACAGACAGCGCTGCATCCGAAGTCGGCACCATCTTTAAATCCATCTTTCCTTTTCTGCAGTCAGAATTGGCACCAGTGCGCAAGACTTGCTCTGACTGCTTGCAATCTTTGATTGTGACCTGCCTCAAGGAACGCAAGTCGACGCCTGCTGTGCAAGCGATTGTCACGACGACGCTACGTGGTCTTAACAGTGGTGCTCGGTATCGCGCAGCTCGTTCAGAGATGTTTGATATTGTTCGTTGTTTGTTTGATAAACTTAAGTCTAAAGCGAATCCCGTCCTGATGGAGTCACTGACCGTTTTGGCCGAATCGCGCAAGTATGTCCACGATAAGACTCAGGTTGATGCAGTCTTTGGTGCAGCAATCCGGGGTGTTGGTCCGGCACCCTTCTTCAAAATGCTGCCGCTCGACTTGACCTCTGGCTCAGGTCGCGCTTGGTTGTTGCCTATCCTGCGCGATCATGTTCAGAACACTGAGCTTGGCTTTTTCGTTAAGGAGCTCGTGCCATTGTCCGAGACGTTCTTTCCAAAGACACTTGGCGAAGATGTGGATGCGAAAATCTTCCAGACCGTCATTGATCAAATCTGGTCGTCTTTACCAGGTTTCTGCGATTTGCCCCTCGATTTGCCGACGGCCTTGACGCCAGAGATTGCCGAGCTTCTGGCTACTGTCCTCTACAAGCAGCCGGACTTACGAGTCATTGTTTGCAATGCCTTGCAGAATCTGTGCTTAAAGCCACAACAGCTGCTGGACTCTGAATTGTCTGATGATGTGCTTACCTCAAGATTCCAATATACAAGAGAAAATGCATCGGGTGATCTCAAGCACATGAAACAATTCGCTGGCAATTTCCTTTCGGTTCTCTTCAACGTCTACTCACAAACGCTGCCCAATTACCGTGGCAATATTCTCTCGACCATCAAGGCCTTCTTTACCGTTGCTGAGAGCAAGGACATTTCATCAGCCTTTGCTAAAGTCATACAAACACTCGACGAATCAATGGACGCGCCTGCAACAGGTGCCAATGCCGGTGTGAGTGAGGGCATGCCGCCCGTCAAGCACACTGCAATGGATCTCATCATTGCCTTTGTCCCTCACTTGGATACAAAGTCAGCAGATCTGCTCTGGGAAATCTTTGTTGCTCAAGTCAGCAACGCACAAGACGCGGTCATGCAAAAAAAGGCCTACAAAATCTTCAATGCACTCGCTGATGCCGGCCTAGCACTAAAGAAGCGTGCTGATCAGGTCCAGACCATTTTGCTAGCCAACAAGGGCGTTGCGACATCCGTACGACGCGATCGCTTACATGCGCTCATCAATATGGTCAACTTGATTCCTCGCGAAGACCTTCATTTCATTCCTGCTATCCTCTCTGAAGCTGTGCTTTGTACGAAAGAGCAAAATGAGCGAGCACGACTTATGGCGTTTGACTTGCTTGTTCTTATGGGCGAGCGCATGAAGGCTGGTGGTAAAGTGAGGAACTCACTTGTTGATGGTATGGCAGATGCAGAAGATGCTGAAGCATCTATTCAAGAATACTTTGTCATGGTGCAAGCTGGTCTTGCCTCACCAACGCCCCACATGGTCTCTGCAACTGTCACAGCACTGGCACGACTGCTCTTTGAGTTTCAGGATGATTTGTCACCTACGTTCATCGTTGAGATGCTGGATGCTATGGAGCCCATCTTGGAAAGTAAGAACCGCGAGATAGCTCGGGCAGCTCTGGGATTCTATAAAGTCGTGGTCATCAGTTTGCCTACCGACTTGGTTGTGTCACGTTTGCAGTCACTTGTCGCGCATCTTGTGGGTTGGTCGCATGAACACTCTCGAGACTTCAAGTCCAAAGTCAAGCATCTCTTAGAACGCATGGTACGTCGTTACGGCTTTGAACTGATGGAAAGGCATATCCCGGATGCAGACAAAAAATTGCTTGCCAATATTAGGAAGCAGCAAGAACGCAAGAAGCGCGCAAAGCGCGAGGAAGGTGAGAATGCCGATGCAGCACGCAAGGTGGCTGGTGGCAATGCATTTGACGATGCCATGCAAGAGTCAGATGAATCCGAGGAAGAAGTGGCTGAGGAGGAAGAAGTCACAGTCAAGCAGCGTAGCAAGCGCAGACCAGACGGCCGTGGTGAGGCATATATCCAGCACACGGATGAGCCAATGGACTTGCTCGATAGATCCGCTCTGTCGCAGGTGTCCTCCACGCGACCCAACTCGGCAACTGCCAGACCTAAGGCGTTGCCTAGCGCGCGCAGCAAGTTCAAGCAAGATTTGGATGGCAAGTACATTTTCAACGAAAAAGGTGAGCCGAAAGCTGAAGCTGTTGTTGAAGGTAGCAGCGGCATGGGCGCCCTTGTTGAATCCCGTCAAGGGATGAAGAAGAACAGCAAAGGCCGTGTTCGATTCAGCAACAAGCGTCAGCGAGACGATGACGAGGACGATGATGGTGGCGATCTTGCTGGAGACGCAGAAAAGAAACTGCGTTTCAGCGAAGGTGCAGCACGGAAAGGTGACAAGGGAAGAGCACCAGTCTCGTCCACAAAGAAACTCTTTACGAAGGGAGCAGGCGGCAAATCGCTCCAAGCTGGTGGCCGCAAAACGAGAAAGTAGCATTTTCATTATAGCATTATCAGCAAAGCGTTTTTCTACCTGATTGCCAGTAGATTCTGTCGAGCTCGTTTCACAAGGATGCTTTCATTATTTCGGCGAGCCATTTCCTCTTCGAATGCGGCATCATTGCTCAGAAGCAGGTCCAACGGCCACTTTGGTCGAGGTATAATGGACTGCAAAGATGTTGCTTGACCGGCTTGCATCATCTCAAACCCAGCCCAGGCAATCATCGTAGCATTGTCGCTGCAAAGATCGAGGGGTGGAGCAATCAGCTGCAAGGATTCTGCTCCTTCTTCCTCAGCCAACCGAGCAAGTGTTTTATGCAAGATCTCACGCAAGTACTGGTTCCTAGCCACGCCGCCACTCATAACTAATGCAGTCGGCCATAATGCCTGTCTCTGGTGGGTTAGGGATGCTGCGACTTTGGCTGCCAGATGATCAAACGTCAGACGCATTGCTTCGCCGCCCAAAGCCTTTCTCTGTTCCTCCGTCCAACTTCCCTTGGAGAGCAACTTTGTAATGCTATAGCCCAGTCCCGAAAAGCTGAATGCCATGTGTTCGTAGCGCTTGCCGCCCTTGTTGACCTTTGCATGTAGTGGACGTGACAATTGCCAAGCCGATGTTTGTTGTTCAGGGAGCCTGATGGGAATGTATTCGCCTCTATTCTCTGAAGCAACGTCATCGCGACACCATCGTTCAAGTGCTGCTCCTGGCATAGATCCTTCCCATGGGATTTTGAGCGCTTTGGCAACCTTGTCCAGCATGTCACCTGCAGCGATATCTAACGTGCTTGCCAGTATTTGATGATCCGCAATGCTCAGCGAGCGCAGAAGTAGCGTATGGCCACCGCTGACTAACAACGAGATGTAAGGAAATGTAGGAGTTGGGCCGTCGTATAGCAATCTCGGAGTCAATGCATGTGCTTGCATGTGGTGCACACCAAGCAATGGAACATGCAGTTCCTGGGACAAAGCTGTCGCAGCGTCAATACCCACTTGCAAAGATGAGCGCATCCCTGGGCCTTTCGTGACGCAAATCATATCGAGCCTCCGGCCTTCTGCCTGCAGGACGGATTTTGCTCCGTCAACAAGACGCGACATGTGAGCGTCATGTGATTTTACAGCCACGATCGGATGGATACCTCCATAAGCTTCATGTTGGTCTAGTGATCGTGCTATGGCAGCATGCAATATCTTGGGCCGGCAACGATGAGACACAGGTCGAGCATCGCATTCCAAGATGCTCAAGCAGGTATCATCGCAGGAAGTTTCGATAGCAAGAATGGTCTTGAAGTTTTGAGCTACTTTCGTATGCAGGCAGCATCTCTGTGATGTTCTCAGCACACCCTTGACAAGCCTTCGCATGCAAATCTCGCGGCGAAACAACAGGGGCCCAGAATTGGTTGATTGTTGCTTTCCGTGTCGGCACTGCCGTTTTCCGGAAAGTCAAGGGGCAGACTCCACAGAAATGGCACGACCAGAGTCTACATCTTCTCTAGCTATGAGTGAGCAGCTATCTATCCTCGTGATTGGTCTTGGAGGCATTGGCTCCATCTACAGTCTCGTGTGTAAACGCGGTGAACCGAATGCAAAACTGGCGTTCGTTGCTCGCTCCAATTATCAAGCACTGCATGATAATGGTATCTCTATCAAGTCTGTCAAATATGGCAACCACCATGTCACTCCAGACGCCGTCTTTAAGACAACTGAGGATGCTGCAGGTGTCATTTACGATTATATTCTATGCACCACCAAATCTTTACCGAATGCACCCCTCCCAGCCTTACTCAAGCCTGTCGTTTCCCCAAACACAACTATTGTCATGATTCAAAACGGCCTGGGTATTGAGCAGCCAGTTGCTGAAGCATTTCCAGAAAACACTCTGCTGACATGCACGGCTTATATTGGCGTCTGGCAAACGTCTCCGGGCAATGTTGAGCATGCAATGCTGGATAGGCTTGATATTGGCATCTTTGCAGATGCCCATGCTGCTCAGTCGCGAACGGAGAAGGATACTGCGGCACTTGACAAGTTTGTGACGATTCTCAAGGCAGGAGGGACGGATGTTGCTGTGCTTGAGAATATGGTCCTTGCTCGATGGCAAAAACTTGTTTGGAACGCTTCATTCAATGTAGTGTGTACAGTCATGGGCATGGACACGTTTGAAGTGCTTGCTTGTCCATCTGCAATAAAGCTCGTCAGAACTCTCATGGAGGAAATTTGCGCTGCTGCAAAAGCGAATGGCTATGAATTGCCCGTGGGTATCATTCAGGGCAACCTTGACCATACGCACAAACTTGGACCGTACAAGCCGAGCATGCTGCTTGATTATGAGGGCGGTCGAGAGATGGAAGTAGATGTGATTCTTGGTAATCCCATTGCACAAGCTCAACAGGCAGGTGTAGCCGTGCCTACACTTCAGGTGATGAAGGAGACGCTCGAGTGTTTCAATTGGAAGACGGCAGAGAAGAAGAAGTAGATAACTCGTTATAGCTTCTTATAGAGACGGGTAAAGTAGCCAACATTCTCCATTTCAAGTGGGTATTTCAGAGCCTTGTCCAGCCTGAACCATCGTCGGTCTTCCGCCACAACCTGCTCAAATCCTGGCAAGTGGTCCCAGAATCGGTAGACCATCATTGTGCCATCTGCCACTTGGACTTCTGACAAGTCCCCAGCCGATTCAATGAGCAGTACATGCGCACCTGCTGGCAAATTCTTTGAAATTGCTTCAATCAATCTCATGGCGTCCACCCGAGATGCAGCAAAGAGCTCGTTGAAGACAAACATAAAAGTAAGCAAGGTCGTTCCACTGAGCATTGCTGCAAATGCATCTGTTGTTCCATACTGGAGGATATCTTCTTGATGATAGCGCAGCTTACATTGTCCAAGCTTTGCTTTCGGTGGTGGAAATGCATCGGCCATGGCAGTCTCCAATGTTGACAGAAACGGTGCATATGCAGCATTGTCGATGACCTCCATCTCAATGTCTCGATCGAGCACTTCAATCAAGTCTTCATCCACGTCTACATCCAATTCTGCCAGTCTCAGTCGAGGTAATAGTTGGAGTGCGCATAGTTCGGAGCCAACGCCTGCACCGACTGCTGTGATGCGAACTGGCTCACGTCGTTGTACAGCAGGTTGGAGTCGACGCTCACTAGGCCGCATGGCACGAGGTGGTGGGTACAATAGGTCTAAGACAGGTTTTGTAGAGTGGAACAAGTCTGCATAGGCAAGAGCTCGACTTGGTAAATATCTCGCTGCATAGACATCACAGAGGTCACTGTTCTGAAAGACTAGTTCGTAATTACGCTTGTAGAAGTGCTGCTTGATCTCTTGAAGCTGAGCAGTAAACGTCTCCATGTCTTCTAGCTGAGGAGCAACTAGTGTAGCGAGAGCATCGAGTAACTCTTGTGAAAGCGTGCGATGCGCCTGCTGAAGAGGTGTCAGTTCAACAGGTGCTTGCTTTTTTTCTATTTTAGGCTTGGCAGCTGTTCGACGGTATGTCTTGAGCCCTTCATGCCTTTTATGCTGAGACCCCATAATGCTCAAGTCTTTTGCCTCAGAAAGGTGTACAGCGTTGCCTTGTCGCGATGGCTCGCAAATTTAATTTTCTGGCAACGCTGTGTTCAGATCGGATGTCTGAGCATGATCATGTCGCGCGAGCAGCAGGAGACAGGGCATGTCCCTACAGCTCTTTCAAGACTCTCGATTCCTTGAGTGCTGGAACGGGAGCAGTATCATTCTGCAACAGATAAAAGCGCCTTAGCAACATAATGGCTTCCTTCCGGTACAAGCCACTTGTAATTGCGTAACCAGGTGTGCTCACACTACGCTTTGCAGGATCCGAGTGCAGGGAGAAGACGCTGCCACAACCACCAAAGCGATCATTGCCGCAACCAAAGTAGACGTGCCTGATACCTACTTGGCGCAGTGCAGCGGCACACATGACGCATGGTTCGACAGTAACATAGAGATCTGTCTCCTGAAGGATACTCGCTGGATGCTTTTCCAGAATGGCATCAATACCAACAAATTCGGCATGTCGAGTACCGTTGAGGGAGACGTTGGTCTCATTGGCGCCAGTGGCGAGAATGGTACCTGAGCTGTGAACAAAGACACAGCCGACGGGGACTTCCTTGTCAAGAAGAGCTTGTTCCCCGTGAGCGAGGGCAATGCGCATCATGACTTCATGCTGCTCCATGGTAGCTTCAACGCAGTCTGTCTAGCGAGCAGCACTGCCTGGTCTTGCTAATGCTTCCAGTCAGCCAGCCGAGCGTTGTGGTGTTGGGCAGTCACACTCGCGCAAAACAAAAATTGAGAAGTCCGCGACAAGACACAAGAGACAGGCACCGACTAGACTCCCAGAACATACACAATCATGCTCGTACCTAAGGAGAACCGCAGGAAGATCTACCAGCAACTGTTCAAGGACGGTGTCCTCGTTGCAAAGAAGGATTTCAACGCACCTGCATCCCTTGAACTCGAGGATGTCCCCAATCTTCAAGTCATCAAGGTCTGCCAATCCCTGACCTCCAAGGGCTTTGTCAAGACTCAGTTCTCGTGGCAATACTACTACTACTCTCTTACAAACGAGGGAATTGACCACCTCCGAGAATGGCTCCACCTCCCAGTGGAGATTGTCCCAGCAACACACAAGCGCGCAACACGGCCCGCTGCTCCTCGTACTATGGGTGGACCTCAGGGTGGTGCACCCAGGCAGCCACGTCGCGAAGGTGGTGCTGACGAGTACCGTCGTCGTGATGGCGGTGAGAAGAAGCAGGAGGGCGATGTCAAGCCTGTCTTCCGCGAGGGCTTCTAAAGTGTGCGACAATCAAGCAATTACCAACTGTTTTCAGTGACACACATCAAGCATAGGGTTGAGTTTACACTCTCCCCAGGTCATATATACAATGAAGAACCGACGAAAGTCGCATTTTGACTCTCTAGGATAGTCCTCCCTTTCCCTGCGTGCTTCTTCCTCGTGCTCATCTACACTGCTCCATCTTGACCAATACTGTACGGAGGCCTTTGTTGAAAGTGAATGACAACGATTAGTTTAGTATTAATATATTGACACAAGTCTCTATGAAACATCGCTGCATGCATCCTTCCCAGAAATATCATAAAAACAAGAAACAAAAAAGGGTCGCAAGCTCATGTGGCCGCTGATGACAAGATGAGCAAAAACCCAAGGATCATCGAACAAGAGGCAGTCGTAGCTGCCGCACCTGACACAGCCACACGTCCTGTCGTTGCTGGGACAGCACCTCCAGAAACAACATTTCCCGTAGCAGTAGCGCTATTCACAGCCATACTTGTCGTGACAACAGCTGTATTGACGATCGGCTGTAATGATACAAGGCCACCACGCACACGATACCCGATTCCTGCTAGAACAGCACGTAGTCCTGGCCCCATTGCTCCGTAGATTGCTGCATCATTTGCAACGCGTGCAGCATTAGCACTCCCTTGTGCAGCTTGTACGGCAGATGTGATGTAGGATTGTAGTGTAGCGCCCTTGACAACTTCAAATCGCATGAGAAAATCCGGAGTACGGTCATATAAATCCGCAGCGACATGACTGACGCTTGATCCTGCAGAAAAGGGTACAATACCCGTTTCAAGGACGAGATTAACGGTACTGTTGCTGGACGTGCGATTCGATAAGAGACCTGGGATCAGTGCGAGGGTTGTTGTATAGCGCTTGACGAAGCTCTGAGCTAGTCGACGTGCCACGTCTGCAACGGGTGATTGGGTTGTAAAATAAGTGGCCAGGTCAGTCTCATTTGCAAACAACTTGCCACTCGTCTCTGCAAAGAAGCGCGTATTCATGTTGGCCACTGTCGATGCAGTCAAGAGCGTACCATTGACCTGTACGAAACGGTCAAAGGCGTACTCTGAGAACCCAGCAAATTCAAGTCCTTGCTTTCCATTGCTCTCTGTAACAAAGATACGCACATTTGGCGTGACTGTACTTGGCGAGGATGGATGAAAGTAGTCCTCATACGAGCTAGTGAAGCCAAGACCATGCATCAACTCGTGCATCACGACAAACAAAAAGTCTGTTTGTGTGGATTTGATGGCGGCTGGAGCAGGTCTACCTGCAGCACGACCAGAGAAGTAAAAACTCGCTTGTGCATTGACATTGAGGTTTATGTCATACGCGCCAAGCTGAGGTTGTTGAGGGAAGTAACTCGCCATCTGCTTGACAACCGCTTGTGGGTAATAACGGACGATGCCATCATCGTCTACAAGGGGAATATTACGCGCAGGGGATGCTGCGGCGAGTGATGTAATGGTACCACCTTCGTCGCAAATGCCCAGAGTCGTACAGAATGAAGTCAAGGTTGCATTGACCAAGATGGGCGCTGAAAGTTGCAAAATATTGGAAATGAGGCTGCCAGCAAGATAGAGGGTTGCATTGGCATCAGCACAGTTGGCAGCACCGTAGCTGGCTGGACATGAAATGTCAAAAACAAACCGGTTGGTCACATCTTGATTTGCGACTGGTGCTGTTAATGCGGGTTCTTGCAGGATTGAAGAGACGGGCGAGCGAAGCCCATCTGCTATTGGTGCAAGCGATGCTTGAGAAATGAGTGATATTGTTGCACTTTCCAAAATGCTTGACCGAGCGCTGCCAGGCTTAGAGGAAGTCAAGGGCAATGCCGCAGCAGCCTTCTGGGCTTGCGGTTGCGTTTGCAAGGGTGAGCAATCGACTTGAATGGAGATCCTGGGGTTGTGAGGATACGGATACTCGAGACACGTCAGGGAGAGTGCTGAACATAGATGTTGTAGCACGCTGAGAAAGAGAAGCTGTGTGTGAAGGTTGGCTCGCATAATGAATGAACAAAGGTGACGCGGGTCGAGTGAAAGAGAAGGTGGCCGAGGGATGTCGGGGTATTATTACTGATAGAACAAAAGAGAGAGATATCAAAGCCGCATGGGGCTGCTTAGCACTCGTCCATGGGCGTGCCTCTGGGTGCCTGTCTGTGTGTCGTTGCTGTTGTGGATGTCTCGCTCTCGTTGCGCCGGAATGCGACAGGAGACGAGATGGGACGGCAGGGAAGGGACTTGTGCAGGCAGATCAGTGCGCAGCATTGGCGTACAGCAGCCCTTCATGGACAGGCAGATGAGGAAGACGCAGCAGCATATATGGTGTTCGATCACAAATCATGCGTAAGCTATTCGAGCGCATCCACACTGTGGAAGGTTTCGCATACGGCATCTATCTCTCTTTACAAGACCAGACCAGTAAGCCAGTCAGCGACCTTCATGGTCGTGGTCGAGTTTGGAAAGACTGGATGCTAGTCGGACGCCCTCGACTGTTCACGTCCCATCAGATGATACACTTCGCTGAAGATGGATAATCTGATGGTCGCAGCCTGGACCGCTAGGTGCTTCTTCAATGTCAGCAGCTATAAGTTGAGGCAGGGACAATGTTGCAGAGCATAGAAGAGCCGGCAAAACATGAAGCACAGTAGCAAACGTAGCAAGGAGCAGGAGCAAGTGGTGGTCGTGGTCGTCGCTGTCTCCCCGCGATTTTCTGCCAAACTCCACGAGCGCGGACGACCAACCAGCCAGCCTGCCAGCAAGACACAGAGCCGCATCGGGCCACGACACAGTCCAGGGCCCTTGACGTGCTGTGTACAGCATAAACTGTTGAGTTCACACGCGCTTCAGTCATCGCAAAGCTTCTCTTCGATCGCCCTAGACAATCGCTCATACTGGACACAGCAAGCGTCCACCACGATCCTTCATCATGGACCTCCTCAAGGCCAAGCAAATCAAGACTATCATGCAGCAGCACGACTCTGCAAATGCATTCTCCGCATCCAGTAGTGATGACGAGGAAGATGATGACCAAGTCGCTCTGAACCGTCGTCGCAAGCAAGAATCTGGTCGTCGCGAATCAACGGCCTCCGAGGAGCGCTGGGCCAATGCCGTTGCCGTTAATCTGAGTCCAAGTATCTGGGGTACAGGGAGCGCGAGTAATCCGCACCTTCTGCATGCCGACCGCGGTCGAGCAAGTCGATCGGCTTCCTTTTCAGTTGGCCAGGAGGTACAATCACCCATGGGTATGATGCAAGCTGAACAGACGCTCGCTGCATACGATGCGACACGTCTGCTCAGGGAGCAGTTTCAGCAAATGAAGTTCAAGAATCGCAGCAAGTCGAGTTATGCAGCAGCTTGGCATGTGCCAGATCTCGATGCAGACGAAGGAAGTGAAGATGCGATTTATGAAGATACGGAGTCCATGACCGAGAATGCAGCCGCGATGCGAATGCGACATCCTTCTGCAGCGGGTGGTGCGAGCGACCCGCCTGGATTGCGCTACACAACTCCGACTAACCCACGACTGGATGATTTGCGCGGTGATCGTCGGCGAGCATCCTTCAACAGTGCTGTATCGTTCGGCAGTCCTGAAAGTGAGACGGGTGGAGCGCGTCTAGGCATGTTTGCAGGTAGTCGCTACAATGAGGCTCAGCAGACTGCACGGCGCGAGAGCTTTACAACGCCTCAGAGCGCAGGATCCGGGGAAGGCTACAACCAGCAAAATACTGGTCACTACGGCAACATGATGGCTGACGTCGACCGTTATTTTTCATCGGATGATCATAGGATGCGCACTCGATCACAAGTCATGCAAGGCCCCAGCAGTCCGTTGCAGCAAGCACCACAACAAACATACCAGCAGCAAGTTGCACAGCAAGGCCAACAACAACAGCAATCATTACCTGGTCCCTTGTTCCTGGTTGAATTCAAAGCTTGTCGCACAGATGTGTACTATGTTCCCGAAGGATCTGGTATGGATGTGCATGTGGGTGATCTTGTCCTGGTTGAAGCAGACCGTGGACGCGACCTTGGTAAAGTGACGCGTGAGTCGGTCACCCTAGCTCAAGTCCGTCAACTCAAACAACAACAAGCGCGAGAACAAGCATTGGCACTTGGTGCACAGCCGGAAGAAGCTGAGAAGGCACACCAACAAGCAGCGGTATTGGCGTCGGGCGGTGGTCTTGCCATGTTGCAACCGAAACTCATTTATCGACTCGCACATGCTGCCGAGGTGGCGCAATTGCTGGTCAAGTCGCAGGATGAGCAGCAAGCCATGCTTGTTTGTCAAGCTAAAGTCCGCCAACGAAAGCTACCCATGGAAGTCCTGGATGGTGAGTATCAATGGGATCGCCGGAAGTTGACATTTTTCTACATCGCCTCGCAGCGCATCGACTTTCGGGATCTGGTACGTGATTTGTTCAAAATTTACAAGACACGCATTTGGATGTGTGCAGTGAATCCAGGTACTATGGGGCAACACACCGCAGGGACGTCAATACCTGCACAAGTCAGGGCTGAATCACCTGCTGCCGGTGCCCGCAGTGATGGTGGAGCGATGTATGGATATGCACCTAGACCAAATCAACAGCATCCACAACATCTCTTTCAGCAACAATACGGTGGATACATGCCTATGACTGAGCCAGCTGGGTACATGATGCAGGATCAACAGTACGGGTATGGCGCACCTATTGGTCAGCCTGCTCATATGCAGTTTGGCGAGCATGCAGCAACGATGTACAGGCAAGGTGGCATGACACGCTCTACCGCACCCCAAGGACATTACTAATGATCGCATCATGTACAGGCATTTTCAAATTCGAACATACACCCTCTTGCACTCTATCAGGCATCCGCTAGAGTACATGGATCATGACAGCGTCCTATACAATTAACAAAGAGCGTAAACAATTGTGCTAGACTTTGTATCATACAAGGAAAAGAAAACATCAGATACATGTAGTAGACTTGCAGGTTCTTTCTTGATCTGGGCTATGCTAAGTTGTGTGTAACAAAAGGTATCTCCGCTCATAGACACGACTCAAAGGGAATGCCATTTTCATTAATCCTCGTCCTCCGACGAATCCTCCAAGTCGCTACCAGAATCTGATGCTTCTGCATACCTCGACTCCTCCGGCAACGCACCGCCTTCACCATTGAATCGCTGCAATTGCTGCTCCAATTGCTCAATCTGTCGCTGCTGCTCCGACTCGCTCAACACGGCCCGACTCTTCTTGTGCTTCTTAGAAGGAGCAGGATGATGACTACTCGTGGGATCTCTCGCCGCTGCAACCGTCGTTGACTTTTGTCGCTTTCGTAAGAAAGAAGGTTGAATGTCCTCCATGATCCAATTCCACAAAAGACGAATGGTTTGCGGGTGTACCTTGTCGACGTCCAACTCCACCTCCTCATCTTCGGGGTCGAAATTGCTCTCTGTGCGCTTCAAGATTTGGATCACCACAGGCATTTGGTGTTCGGTCATGTAACCCATTTTTGTAGACAAGGCCGTTTTCTGCTCAAAAGTTGGAATCATGGGTGACTCATCCACATCATCATAGGCAGACTGACGTCCACGCTTCTTATTCGCTTGTTGCGCGGCATAAGATTTGCGCTTGTTGGAGTGTTGCTCATAATCATCATCGTCGTCATCATGATAGACAATAGATTGGGAACGTTCCTTCTTCTTCGTCTTGCCTTGCTTGAGTCCAGCAATTTGATTCTTCATTGCTTCCAGTTGCTTCGTCAACATCTGGACTGTCTGCATCTTGCCGTCATCTGAATCGTCTGATTCAGACTCACCATTCTGCGCTCGAGGAACCGGCTTCTCTGCCCATTTCTGATTGAACACCGCTTCCAACTTCTTACCCATCGCATGGACCGGTGTGCCCGGCGGATTGAACTTGTAACAATTGCGGAAGATGAGGCGCACATCAAACTCGAAATCTTCGGCAGACTCGTACTCGCCTTGCTTCAGCTTTGAGTCAATCGTTCCCAGATCCATTGGATGCTTGACGACTTTTGTGTACTCCGGAATATTCAATGCAATCGGATCCACAGGAACATAAAAGGGGAAAGCGTATGGTTCATGTTGCTTTCTCTGCAATTCACGTAGTACTTGACCACAGAATTTGAGTTGTTGCGCGTGCTTACCACGACGCACAGGGATATTTTGGTAGGGTAGTGATTTTGGTGGTGGTGCGTGAATCTCACGTTTGGGACGACCATCTTGGCCAGTAGTTGATTCGCGTCGGATAGTAGGTGGTTGGGCCGTTGCAACAGCAACGGCAGGTGATGCGGCTTTCGCTTTACCATTCGTCGCTACTGGCGCTGTCGCCTTTTTTGATTTCTTGTTGTTGGCTGGTGCTGAAAAATCGGGTGCAGGCATACTTCTGATTTGTCGCTCAAACTGTTCCTTGACACGCAAGGCCATTTTATTGATGGGTGACTCGAGTCCATTGTACCGCTCACAATTGCTAAACACCAGAAAGACGGCTTCCATGAACGCATCAATCGTCTCATACTCATTCTTTTGTAGTCGCTTTTCAATGGTGCCAAGATCTTGTGGGTTTTTGATGATGTTTGGGTAATCTGGAATCTTGAGCTTAACCGGGTCAACAGGGCCATTGAACGGTCCAGCATCCTTATTCTTCTTGAGCTGACGAATCACAACAAGACAGTATTTCTGTCGATTGGGTGTCATTGTGCGCTGTGGATCAACAGTTTGCGGGGTAGCAGTAACAGGCTTGCTTTCAGACACTTCATCCATCTTGACATCCTCCGTTGCTGCCGGCGCAGGTGTAGCATCAGCAGGCACAGAATTCTCCTGCACAGGTTCTGCCGCCGTTTCGACCGCCGCTTCAATCGTCTCCATCAACGCAACACCTGGTTCCTCCCGTTTTGGCGAGGCTGCTTTGGATGATTGCGGCGGAGTCGGCCCACCCGATTCAATGGGCGCGATATTCGTCGTGATGGGCGCCGGTTGTTGTGAGTGGACGTCATTCGGCGCAGAAGCTGTTGAAGGAGATGTAATCGCGGCGGTGTTTTCTTGAGGTGGTGAGATGGGCGCGTGCAAGGGTGCAGGGACTTCATCAAAAAGCGGGTCAAGTTCTGTATCCGCTATTGTTGTCGTCGCTGGATGTGATTCTGGCGACGGCAATGCGCGTACTGCGGAAGTGGGTTGCTCTACACTGGCTGCATGCTGCACGGCCGCTTCTTGCTGTCCTGACGAAGCAGGCGGTGGTGCAGGCGCTGCATAGTTGTCGCTCTGTAAGCCCTCTACGGCAATGGCTGCATCCATGATCGGTTCATGCGCAACAGCAAATCCCGTCATGGCTGATTCCTTGATTTGAAGGCCAGCAGGCGCATTGTCTTGCGCTGCGACAGGCGGTGTGACGGGCGCTTGTGTCTGTATGGGAGCTGCGGCCTGATGCGGTTGGTGTGGCTGCGCTTCTGCCATGCCCCGCTAGTCTGAGATTTGACTTTTTTATTTTTTTATTTTTCGTGGAGCAGGCGATGAGTTACAGCAGAGGAGAGCGCGCAGCAAGTAAGAGAGCGTGTAGACGTGTGTGTATTCAAGCGCAGCGCAGTGTCAGGGTATAGGTTCCCTTGAGCAGAGAAGTAGTTGTGACTGTCTGGTGCAATTTAGCAGTCCCAGGTAGCGCAAATAAGCACAACTCGTCACGGGCGGGCGTGGAGTGCTGCTCGCTGTGGTCAAATTCGGGGAGAGGATGGTTGGTGGCGATGCACGGCTATTTGTATCTCAGGGCGAAAAATTGGGAGCGAGGGAAAAGAGGGGACAGGCAACAACAACAGCAGCGCCTCTCCTTTTGCTCGTGTGTCAGGGGCAGTGGTGGTGATCGTGAGGGTCGCAGGCTAACCGGAGGCAAGCATCGTCTGTCCACGAGTCGATGACTGCATCAACTACAAACGAGGGAGAGAGAGCGCATCTTGATCTGAGCTCTGACGTGCAATATGACTCTGCCGTGCTTACCGCCCAGCCACAACGGTTGACTCTAGCGGATACAGACCCACACACACAAGGGCCTCAGCCTTTGCACATCTTGCAGTAGCATAGCATCGAAGCCACTCCACCGATGGACAGATCTTGTTTGACGGCGGAGAGAATCATGAATCTTGATGACACAGCAGACATGTCCGTGAGAAACACGTGTAACTATAGGAACTATTATTAGCTCAGCCCGCAGTCACAACTACCTTTTCATGACGAGATCTCGTCCACTCTTGCCGCAAAATCGCTAAGTAAGAAGCAGGCTGTCAGGCTGGACCAAGTGTGGCGGCTTTACTCAGCCAATCATCCAGCTTAAGTCCGTTCACTCAACTCACTGTAGACCAGATGGAATAACTAGCAACACGCTCATGGACAGTCAATTTGATTTGAGTCCTGTGTCAAGAGAGGAGAAAATATTCAAATGCCTAGCGCTACCTTCCGAAACAACCTCGTGTACATAATTTCCAAACCAACATTGTATTCAATGACTTTTATTCAATCTTCATAGAGACGTTCAACGCTCAATTTCTGTGTTCAGGCAAAGGAGTCGATTGTCGTCGTCGTTCCTCCACTCTGCCATCCATCGCCTGCTTTGCCGCACTGCTCCTGCGAATCTGCTTCACCACTGTGATCCGTCGAGTCGGTGTTGCAGGTGCCGATTGAACAACCGATCCCACCACACCCAGCGCGGCCGCCTGATGCTGCATTGGTCGTACACCTTGCGGCACAGCAGGTAACGGCATCCGTGCATACCGTGCCGTATCTCTTGAGCCCTGCAAGACAGGTGACAAGACACTACTTCCACCAGTCCATGTCCTCACCCGTCGCACACCCGTCGTCGCTGGCTCAAAGGTCGACGCAGCCAGCGTGCGCGGACTCTGCTGTCCCCATTCTTGAGCAGACGATCGGCTTGGGCGTGGTGAAGACGTCACAGTCGATGCAACTTGGACTGATGAAGCCGCTTGCACGGCCCGTGCAAGTCTTGACTCGTTATGCGATATCATTGCCTGCTGCAATACCTGCATCATAGCATGATGCTCGTTGCATGCAGGCCCATTGCCAGCAGCAGTCGAAGGTGTTGCAGTGGTTACTGTTCTCGGTACAGCAGCAAAAGACTCACTCGACAGATTTGGACTCGCTGCCCAGACCCGGTCAAACACAAAGCGTGGTTCACTTGGATTACTGCTTGATGCACTCGGTAAACTGTGATATCGCGATTCCGGATCGCGTTCGACTTGTCGCAGCGCCTGCGCGGTCGTTGTGCTGATGGTCGAGGAAAGTCGTAAATCTTCAACAGTGGAGAGACTTTCTCGGGACCGTGTAGAAAAGGCGAGTGACGGCGTCGTACTCATCGATAACCTCGGCATAACGGATACTTCTGTCCCCTGTTTCCCGCCATAATGCGTGGTTTGCTGGTCGGCTGGGGCCGAGATGAAAAGAGAGTCTGGTGGTTCTACTCTGCGACGGTTGAAGAGGCGCGTGAGCCTATTCTTCCGCTTTGTAACCGGTGCGGCGTTCTGAGATGTGTGTAGATCGAGCATACTGCTCTTTCTGTTATAGGTTAATGAAATGTTGTCGTTGACACTTTGCCCTTTGTTGCTTGGTTGCTTGGTCGCTTGGTTGCTTTGGTGTCGCACTTGACTAACTTCGTCGATGTGTATGTGTGGCGGTCGCTAGGATGAGGCCCTGCCTGTTGTATTATAGCAAAAGAAGAAGGCGGTTCTGATGTGTCTTTTGGATTGTTTAACGGATGGGCCAGATGTCTCAAGCTTGTGCCATGGTCAGGATGCAAGGATCGTCGACGGTTTATAAGAGGTTACGTGTGTGTGTGTGTGGGAGCTTGCTTCTGTGCCGTCTGTGACAGCGAGCTGCCGCCCTTTTCTACGAGAATCCCGTCGACCCCGGGCGGTGCTTAGTTGCTTCTGTGCGGATCTTTCTTCGGTTGGCGAGTGTGTCAGGCGAGAAGACGGGGAGGACGTTTCACAACGATCCCTCTCTCGCGTCCGCCGGCCTAGGTGGGTCAATACTGTGTGTGCACCCCTTCTAAGTCAATAGCTTAATGGGAGGGCCCTTCCGGAACAGGTAGAGAGGCAGTGAAAGCACGCACACATGCACACCTGCTTCCCTCGGTCAAGCGCATTTCTTCCAGCCTCTTACGACACACACACAAATTTCAGAGTTTGAAATTTCATGGCACCCAGAACGTCACAGTTTCATAGGTCTTGCATGGCTGGTCGAAATGCTCGATCTATCCCTAGCACCCATTTTGGCACGATGGCGTATTCCCGTTTGCGACAACACACTGCTACGGACAATACCCACATCGCTTGGCGATGAGTTTGATATGCCTGGTCTAGCAATGAGCATCACAACTATGTTGTCCATATCGAGTGAAGCCGCAAAAACGGGATGGCAGTTATAGCCTAGCACAGAAGACTCCTTGATCTTCAAAGCATGGGCTTCTGCACGCGTGCTCCTTTCGGCTACGACGTCGTGCGAGGGAGGGGCATTTTTGGCCTAAATGGTCAATAGGCTGGGTGCAAATCAGCTTGGTACAGACCCATGCACTTGATCCAATGCGGCGGACGGCAAATCACAGGAGATCTTCATTTGTGCTGTGCTGAAAAATTATGGCCTGCGTCACCTGAGACAAACACCTCATCTCGTCCTTGCGAGATGACATGGCCTGAGACATTTCGACACACCTGGGCGAGCTATGTTGCCTAGTTGCCAGGCCAAGTGACGGCCGTCAATACTGACTTGGCCTGGACGTTTGAGGGCTCTTTTATTGCCCTGTGCCGCTTGCCGATCTCTTGACTGGAACTTGCTTCAGTCTCCCGGGCGTTGCTTGCCGTTGACAAGTGACTCTCATGGTCGCTGTTTGCAGGGTGCTTGCTGTTGACAGGTGACTCTCATGTTCGCTGATTACAATCATGCATATGCGTATCTCTATCGAATACGTTACTGTCCTAATAAGCGACATGAACTCCAACATTCATTCTTTTTAGCAATCAACACCAATCGAGTCTCGACAAAGCTGAGCATTCGTAAATCGACCATATCGCAGCAAATCTACCTGAGACAAGAATCCACATCGGGATTTTCGGCTTCTGCAATCCATATCTCTCGAGTTGCTATAAAAGTGGCTCACTCAAGTCTATGTCCTGGATTTTCAGTCTTGTGTCTTAGCGAGGCGGCAAGATAGGACACTTCGTAAACCGACAAGCCGATGCTTCCTATAGAATCTTTTGAGATGTGTCACTTTTGCACCTGTCCCATGTTTTCGGATCTAGCTTCAGCTAGCAAGCCGCTTCTTGTCAACGGATGACTGTGACTCGAAGGCGAAGCCATCTGCTAAGACAATCTGGGCTCTGGCATACTCAAGAGAGACACTGAGTGGGCGTAGCAGGTATAGCTCGTATTGTTACGGCAGGATCGGCAGCCTTGAAAAGGCCCGCCCTCATGTACAAATGGTCGAGCATCAACAAGACTAAGCTAACCATCCCGTTTCCAGCATCTCCTGTCAATAACGGGAGGCGTCAGTAACGCAGCGGATAGCTCGTACCCTACATCAGGTCTTTGCGGAGATTTTCGAGCCAGAAGAGCTTGCTGGGGCCAGCCATCGACTCCAGGGCGGAGGAAATCATTGCGGGTAAGCGGAAGTGGGCTTTCTGAGACGACGAGATGGATAATCAAGCAGATCCCGAAGGATAGAGGGGATGGCAATGAGTCATGGGATCTTCGTTGGTGTCCTTTGAACACCTCGAAAGAAGCTCGTCTGCAATGCATGTTGCGGAATAGTTGATTCCAATTGGAGAAGTAGCTGCTTCACTACACCACTTCTCAACACTGAGCAATGCGCCAAGTCAGAACACGAAGATATGCTAGATTGGGAGATGCTTTTGGATTTTGCGAAGCTAAAAAATCAGATGCATGACTACCACCGGGCATGATGGTCAGGCACATAGCTTATCGCCCAGGCCGCATGACCTGGCAGGCCTGCTGGAGCAAGTCTTCCAGCGAGAGGCGTTTCCTGTAGCGCCTGCCGGATTGTCCTTGGCGAAGCATGCCTAATACACCTGCATCCTGGGTAGCACGAGCTTGAGCTTGATGTGCAAGCGCTGTCATGACGCGCTCTGCTTCTAGCTTCGCCATCTGTTCTTGTGCGTTGTGGTTTGACAAGGCAGCTTGGGTAGCCTCCAGAATGTTTGCAATCTTGTCTGCATCGTTCTGGATGCTGCGGCTTGTCCTCTCAGCAGCCGTCTAGAGTATTAGCTTATTCAGCTTTGCGTTGCACCACTTACTAATGCTTCTCTGAAAAGTTCAATACCAAGGCTTTGGCCATGTGCTGCTTGTCCACCTTCAAGCAAGGCGTCGAGCTCCTGTATTTCTGCAGTTGCTGTTGCCGTAGCTTTCTCCAAAAGTGTCTTCTTCAAGTGTACGGCTTTTTCAGCCGATGCATGCTGGAGGTGTTGCTGCAGTCGTTCTTGTTGCTGTTGAAGAGATTGCTGTTCCCTGGCTGACGGTTTACCCCTGACGCGCTGAGCAAACTGCTTGAAGAGCCTTGATGTCAGGTATTTTTATTTGAAAGAGTCAAAGAAGCTCAAACATACTGTGCGTCCAAGTTAGACTCGTCGCGCTCGTCGCCAGACACGCCCTCGACATTGGAAGGCGTTCGTTTAGCACCTCTAGAGGCACTTCCAGGTGCCCCCTTCTTTTTGGCTTCAGGGTGGGTCAGCAATTGCTCAAGCAAGCATGCAAAGGCTGCCACCAAGTCTTACACTGAGTCGGAGGCTGCGCTTGTCTCGAGCGCCTCGAGCTGGTTGCTGCTGGAGGCATGCTGTACGCTAGAGAAGCAAGTACTCACCGACAGACTAGCAAGTGCAGCGTTCTCAAGCTTTTTCGACCCCAAGCGCACTGAGAGGATATCTTACGCTGAAGCTGTGAAAGCTGTAGATCAAGCACTTACTGACTGCTACAGAAGCTCAAGCCACGGTCGGTCGTGGTTGATGGCAGTCGATTTTGAGCGCTCTAAACTAAACTCCTCACCGCAACAAACGATTTTACCGACTCCCACGGCAGCGTGCATCTGCAACAACACCACATGGTCGACGATGATGTCAGAGCTAAGCGGTGTACTTGCTTAGCCTTCCGACTAAGCCGCTTTGAAACCCCTTCGCTGACCGTGCTTAGTGCCACGCTCCTATTATGTGAAAAGTAGTCGCTGGCATTGAGCTATTTGTTGCGCTACTTAAGTTGATGATGTTGTACGAAGACGCAAATCATGTTTCTTATGCATTCAAAGCAAGCTGAACTGATACTTGTCTAAAGCTAGCAGGTCGCTCCTGTCATTTTATGAAAGACCTCAAGGGATGAGCTGCTGAGACTTCGGTTCGTTGCCCAGCTTTCAAAAGTGTGCGTACACACTCGACAAATCCATCTCATTTCACAGTCACAGAAGTCGCAGCACTGTTTGCACTTGCTGCATAGGGCTCTTTTGAGCGATGGTGCATGTGTGGCCAAGTTGGGAGATTGCTGTGTAATCTCAAAGTAAGACATCATGAGGGCATGTCTCACACCCGCCCACTCCTGGCCATGACTGAGGATCAGTCACAGATACTGTACCGATTGTACAACGTACAGTCTTGACTCTTGATCGATATGATCACATTTGCTGAAGCTCGCGATCACTGCGCGGAATACGATTCGCCGATCCCAGACAGACAAGCGTGCACGCACTACATCATAGCTGCATATCATCAGCAAGCTTGCAAGACATTGGGACGATCAGGACCTAAGCATAGCCTTGCAGCCATCAGTGTGGTCAGTATCTTGCCTATCTGGCTCTCGCTGAAGTCGGCTACACCTGCTCATCGGCTTATGGCGTTGCGGGATACCTCGTGGACGGAACAACCATCTGATTACACTCCCAACAGTAGTAGTCACTGCTCGCACCCGACGTCTGCGCAGAGAAGCTTAAGCCGCACTCGTGTCTCTCATAGTAACACAAGAGGGCGAGACAATGAACCATGACACCTGCTTCCCTGCCTTTCGTCATAGGCTATATGTCTATCATGACCAGTGGAAGCGCTCTGTGTAAGATCGCCAGACCAAGGTCAGCAAGTCTGCACACGGCTCATGTCAAGGCCTTGATCTTCGGGATGGTCATGGCAGCATGGGACTTGTCGTGATGGCAGACCTTATCAAAAGGTACCACACTCAACCTCACGTAGTAGTAAGGGAAGTTCATATCGCAATGGTGAGATATCGCTTATGCGGGGAAGACTTGGCGGCCATGGGTGCTTCTCGTGTATGCCAAGCATCGAGAGTTCATGGTGTTTCAAGCTCTACTGATAGTCAGCGAGAGGGTCAGAGAGAGAAGCCAAGCTGATAATCCGATTTGAGACATCCATGTATGGGCCAGCCAAATTTCGGCCGCCTCCCCACTCCCCCGGGCAACTGAGCTTGCCCAGGCCTTGCGATCTCGCACTGTTCGCACAATGGCAGCAGCTGACCTGCGCGGACCCTAGCCGCACTCGATCTAGCCTCACCTGCCAAAGGTGAAGATCAGTGACTTGCCTACAAGCGGCAGACGGCTCTCGCTGAATCTCTGCGGCTTGTGCGCAGACTCACAAACAGTGTCAATCACACTAAGCCTCCCTTGAAAATCCCATGTGTACCTGCCATCGCATACTCATCCTTGACTCTGCGAAGGTCTCAGACAGCATATTCCGAAGTTTGCGAGAAGTCTCGTCTCCGGATCTACGGGTGCGTGGCCATGACTAGTATTGCCAAGCTAGGAAGCGACAGGTTTTAACGGCTCTAGTTCTGACGGCTGCCCATGAGCTAGCATCGTCAAGCTGTCTCGCCGTATACAGGCTTATCCCTCTGATCTCTGCCAGTAACTAGACCCGGCTATTTACTATGCACGGCTGCCTGCATGGCGCTGTTGGTTTTACCGGTGCGGGTGTGACACTTTTAACTCGCAAAGTAAGGGAATCGTGCACAAGGCGCAAGCGTTAACCGACGAGCTCGCATGCAGACAAGCTCAGGATCACTCCACACACTGCTCTTATAAGACCCCTCGATGTCCGGCCTCTGGGGACAGGCATCAACGCACTTCGTCACAATACAGCAGCAAGCATCACAGCAATGAAGCTTTCCATCTCATCAATGACGTCTCGCTCCAGCAGGAGTCTTTCCCTGCCACAAGCCATCACAAAGATGCTCCGCAGACGATCCACCAGTACCATCACCATCTACTTGGATGAATCACCCAGCTCAACCATCTCTCGCGATGAGAACGTGGTCTCGCCTATGATGTCTACCAGTCAACGACTCAATCCCTACCCCGTCTTCTGAGCTTGACGCTACGGCTCGCTCAATGCGAAGAATGATAATAACACTATCCTTTTCTTCTTATGTTGCACGGCAGCGCCTGCAACTGAATTTCTACTTCGGCCTCGCTCACCACATGCGACCGGCCTGCCCTTTGATGCATGTCCTGGAGACAATGCAAGATCACGAACGTTTACGACCCCCACTTAGCCATAGTAGGCGCTTTAAAGCTTCTACAGAACAGTACATATAAACATGAATACGAGTCATTTACGACATGATTGATTTCCAAACCTGGGTTGCACATTCAGACGCCGTAAATTGGCATGCCATTGAGTTCTGAAAAATACCATAGATCAGTGGCCGCTTGGTCGGTAAAGTTGAACGCGCCAGTGCTAGCATTTGTAGGCCAGGCAGTCATCATATTGAAGGGAACAAAGTCAGATCCGACGCCTTGCTGCTGATCAGACGCACCAAGCTGTGGCTGAAGGACAGTTGCCGGTTGTGCAGTGCCATCGTACAGTCCTTGCTGCTGCATTATGAGCTGCGCACTTTCCGACATGGGCGGCGACAGGTAAGAGCCGGGTTGTTTCTCTGATAGTGGACCGGGTGCGAAACCAGACCGATCCGAGCTTTGAATCGGTGCCGGTGTTGGTACATTGCGCTCAACACCACACATCTGAAGCTGCATCAAGGGATCACGCTGATTCGGATCCTTGTGCAAACCAAGAATGTCAAAGAGAGAATCTGTAGCATTGACCTCTGCTGCTGTATTGTACCAATGCACAATCTGCTTCGTCTTGCCAATCAAAAGTGCAGTGATGTGTGATCGCGGTGCAGACCCATCCGGCACAAATAATCCACGTTCTACCAGTTCTGCATAGTGTTTAACTTGACCGTCATTGATGCCAAGATGGCGCTGCACCTTCGCCAGGGCGACGAGCGCCGAATGAGGCTTGAAAGCAAAGAACGCTGGATAGGCAGCAAGATTGGAAATGCGATCGATGGTGTCAATAACATTCTCGAGAGCGTTGCAAATATGTTGCATCGACAAGAGCAGTTGCGTACGATCTGAACCAGCCTCTTGCGGATTACGGACGCCAAAAATGTAGCCTTCATGCAACGTCAATGTCAGCATGCAGGTGCAAATTTGCAACATGGGATGAGTCGCATCGACGAGCTCCGCCTGGAACTCAACAATGCGCTGCTGAAAGGAACGGACAATGGCCGGCGTCAAACAGTTGATACACTCAAAGATTTCCCGACCGATACGTGGGACAACTGTAAGCTTTGCACAAATGCGGTCGTGCTTATTGCTCGCCTCGAGCCGCGCCTTGCACGTTGAATGCCAGCTATTCCATGGGACACGCTCTGGTTGCCTTTTCGATGCCATCATCATACAGCTGAGAGTCATGAACACGCCCATGAATGTGCGCTCGTATTCCAGATCGTCCCAAGCATCTTCGCGGACTCGCGTCGTCGGTGTATGCATGCCCAAGTCGAGCGTCAATTCGTATGCTATTAAAGCGAATGTCATGCTCACGTGCGGGGCCCCAGCAGTGAAGCTGAAACGCTCATTGGCAAGCAGCATGGCTTGCAAGAGGTCAAATTTCCGGGAACCTTGGATGTAATATTCATTCAGAATTGTGCGCTTGCACTGCGAGACGAGCTCCAGGTAGAGCTCTTTGGAGTCCTCTTGTGCCCCGACGGCAACAACACACATAGCGACCAATGGACGACAGCGGCGAACATCAGCAAAGCTCATCTTTTCCGGGATTGCAAGCGGCCCATAGGAAGCAATCTGACCATACCGTGCGCGATCGAAGAATTCCTGAGCTTGGCTTTGGGTGATCAAACCGTTGTTGATGAAGTCACCCGCACCTGAAGTAGTATTAGACCCAATTACCGATTTGCCGCTAAAAGTCGCTCCAAGTCCGTTCTCGGGCTGCGCAGGAGGTTGCGATGCAACTGAGCCCTCATACCCTGGGAAACTCGGCAAACCAGAACCAGGCCCAGGACTAGTATTTAGCCCACCTGCCCGTGGTATCGGTAGATGAATAGGCACTTCGGCTCGAGCATTGCTCGTCGTGGTGTACATCGGTGAAGCAGAGCTCCGAAATGGTTGATTGAAGGGCAAAATAGCTGGATGCATCGACGAAGCGCTACCCACAGAGGCCCGCTCTCTTTGTAGTTGATTGATGGTTTCCTGCAAGTTTCTGATAGTTTCCTCATAGTGCGCTGCTTTTACGTCCATCTTGCGCTTAGGCTTGCGCTGACTGACAGCTTCGACGCATTCTTGCTTTGAGGATGAACAGCGCAAACATGAAGTTTCTTCGTCAGTATATCGACACTTGACTTTGAGCCTTCTGCATCGTCCACATGCAACACGGCCTGGTCTTGCGCCCTTATCCTTGCGGCCGCGATCGGTCTTTGGCGAGTGATTTTCGGGACTCGAGTGATCTTCGTCGACGCTCATATTTGACTCATGATCTTGCTCGTTCACTGCTGTATGCTCTGGAGAAAGCATCTGTTGAACAGCTATGATGATGCTGAACCTGTGTGAAGCTTAAGGTTGCGATTGCGTCGGTGAAAGACGAGGCCGACGAGCGGTCTCGGCGTAGTTCCAGTCTACGTATGTCAGCACGTTTGAAGTTTCTGTTCACCGACCTTAATTCTCGCTCAGCCTAAAGCTCGCTTACGCTTCTATGTAGAAATCCTCCTCGATGACCAGACCTTGCTTCTCGTCATTGTGCACCGAAAGCACTCGTACGTCGTGCTTTCTCCAAAGTTCAGTCACAGCTCGTTCTGCTTCTTCGCCATCCACAATGGCAAATACTGCATCAAATCCGCCAGCACCAGGCACACCGTCGCAGACCACTCCTTGAATTTGCAGCGTAGCATCCAGCAGAGATGTTTGCGCGTCTGGCTCAACATCTACATTGGCAGCATTGCCCATTTGCTTCATCAATCCTCGAACACTTCTGCATATTTCCTGAATGGCGTCTTGTTCATTTGCCGTATATGTCTTGTCGCCTGCCAGACTTTCCATGAGCAACTCATTTGCAATGGCGAGAGATGGCCAAAGCGCCAATGCAGACTCTGAAGCCAAAATCTTCTTGACCATACCGGGAGTACTGCTCCCCTGAGCAACATCACCCATCATCAGCCGCAATCCTGGGCGTAACTTGACTTTCTCCAACGTCATGGGCCAGCGTTCATCGGCGAGATCTATCAAGCTGGCCACATCAGACACTGCGTCCTGCTGAAGCAACGTGGCTGGAAATCTTGTATAGACGCAACTGCCAAAGCAAGCACTTGCAACGTCAAAGCCACTGCCTACTTTACCCTGTGCAGCACAATGTGCAATCTGGGCTAGATTATGGATGGTCCAGCGAGTTCTATCATCCAGTGTTTTTGTCTGAGCAGTTGGGTTAGTTAGAAGAATATACAGCGCTCCCACAAGTGCAGTCATGAGTGCAGCAGACGAGCCAAGCCCGGTCTTGGGCGTTTGTGAAATGGATGTATCAAAATCTTGGAAGCGTTTCGGATTCTCAACTTGTTGCGAGTAGTACTCGTTGTCTGCATTGATTTCAATATCAAAATGTGTGAATGGCGTTCTTTGGGAGCTAGCATGGCTGTACGAAAGGACAGCACTGAGTGCTTCACGCACGAATGCATTATCACCATCGCTCTTTTCTGAGTAGGTCAAGACATTCTTGAGCGCATCGTACTTGTAGATCCAGATAGCCTTCTCAAATTGAGGAGACGTGACGACAATCGTTCTGTCATCCAACTCACTTGCTTTAGCATCATGTGTTGCTGTCACAGTCACGTAGATGCGAGCAGATAGAGAGAGTACAAGCCCTTGATGTACAGGGTCAAGGACGAGGTAGCCACCTGCGAGTAGAACCTTTCCAGGAGCACTGCAGGTCACATTAGTCGGCATAGCAGCTAGACTTGGAGCAGTGTTGACAGGTTCTCATTGACGGCCGATGCACCGTTGTGGACATATGGACAGCAGCAAAATATTCTTGAGATGGGCACAAAGTCGTAATCTGCGCTCTACTATGATGCCGATGAAAGATATGAAAGGTCTTGAACAGACGTCTACAGCTCCACTTGTCGAGATGCAAGCCGTGTAGAGCGTCTCTCAAGGCGCTCGCCACTACCACCGCTACTCGCTGAACCATTCGAGTCGTGCGACGCACGCCGACGTCGTGGTGAGCGACGCGGACTCTGCGCTCGCTCTGTTGCAGTTTCGCTTGTAAAAGCAGGTCGAAGCCGTTCATCTGGCAGCACTGCCGCTTCAGAATTTGTCGTCGTGCGCGTCGGGGTGAGAGGCCGTTCTGCTGCTGTTTCTGATTGCGGTGCTTGCGTAGGCGTAGCAGCTGGAACAGATACAGAGGCAAGTCGAGTCAGCATCAGTAGACCTTCCGTCACACGCGCTTGGACTTGCGAAAGGACACGAATGCGTTCTTCGACCGTTCGACGTGTACTGCCTTCCATTGCTGTAATCTGCTCATCCGTCAAGGTCGGAATAGTTGCCGTGGCTGCAAGACCTTCGGCAAGACCAAGGCCTGCGCCAAAGAGCGGAATGATCGGAGGTGCTCGCGTCCCATCTGGCATCCTGAACTCAGACGCAGCCGAAGTCGTCGATGAACCTTGACTCGTCGCGGTAGAAGCATGTGCGCGCCGCTCAGCAGCAGCCGCCTGTACAGGATTCGCATCTGTTGTGACAGGTAGTAACGCCCAGCCCGGCGGTAATTGGAATCCAGCAGGCAAAGGTACTGCATTGCCACCAAATCCACGAGGATATTGAACAGCGGGTCCTGGTGCAGGTGCTGCAGTCTGTGTATTGGGAACAACTGGAAGGTTGCCAAGACCAGGTGGGGCAGCAATAGGTGCGGCGCCTGCTGGACGTGGTGGGCCCGGTAAATGTGGGTTTGCACGATTTTGGCCAGCTGCTGCAGCACCTGCTGGTGCGGCAGTTGTCGCAGCCGGTTCTTCGAGTACAGGGCGACGGCAGAGTGGACAACTTTGCTGGCGTTCTAGCCAACTTCTCAAACACCTGAAGTGCAAGATATGGTTGCACGGTAGCTTTTTGGGTTTGTCGAGCGGGGAACGTGCTGGCTCTCCTTCTTCCGACGGTTGAGAAGCATGCAGCATATCGTCACGGCAAACGATACAGGTGGGGTCACCAAGAGCTTCAAGTTCTGCTGGCGTGGCATCTGGGTAGCGTGTGTCCATGTCGCGGGTCGCTTGTCTGAAGCGAAGAAAGTTGCGACACTTTGTGGTGAATGACCGCAAAGTGACATACAGATCGCGGACGATGTGTAGTGGAAGTCCATAGAAGGTAAAGACCGTTGCAAAAAAGGCAATGTATGTGACCAATTTGAAAAAATCGGCAAGCAGGTCGAGATAGAAGACATAGGTCTGCTTGTTGTCCCACTGCTCATGCATGCGACTTTCAATGAGGTTGAGCATGTATTTGCCCGCGACGGAGAGGATAATGGAGCCGAGGATGGTGAACTCGAATGCAAATAAAATCATAGCATTAGGCCCGTACCTGAAAATATCATCGAGTGCTGACTTGGCCATGAAAAAGTCAACAGCCAAGAGTGAGCCGATGATTGTGCACATGCGAACATGGAACTTCCTAGAGACGCCCTCTGTGGTCTGCTCCATGAAGTCCACCCGATCGTGGGCGAGCCAGTGGAATATCTTGACAAAAATGAGGGTAGTGAAATAGAGCAGGAAGCGACTATCGAATTCTTCCCTAAAGATGGTCATGGCGAGGCACGACTCAGTGACGGCGTACCAAGATCGCTCATACAGATGCTCCACTTCAATTGCACGCAGCCTGCCAAAGCAGAGATGCTGCAGTAGCTTGCCAAACATGAGCGTTGTCACGAAGAACATGTTTGCAAGAACAATGGAGCATGCTGAGGACTGGGAGAGGTAGACACAGGCTGCATAGAAGTTTGGGCGCTCTTGGAAGGCATGTACAACAACTGAGACGGCGAGGGTGGTGCTCAGGACGCCATAGGGCACCCAGCGACTCATGACCATGCCTCTCCGTCTTCCCCGTATGCTAGCCCAGTGCAGGGCGTGTCAATGACAGTAGTGCTTCAGGTGCACGCTGTGCTGCTGCCTTGCTTTCTGGTGACGTTGCGGGTTTCTGGCTGTGCTGCACGTGGCCTGTGCTGCCGGCTCCACGCTGTCTGTCTCCACTGCCGCCTGCTGCTGTCAGATCTCAACCTCGAGCTGGATCGTCGCCCTCGTCCACGGCAAGGCAGCGTAAGCAAGCGCCCTGCAACTGGCAGCAAAGCCCGGGCAGAAAGCTTAAGGACACGTCGTCTGGTTCTATCCACCCAGCCCATCCGCGTTGTCATTGCAGCCCACACGACCACCAGACATGGCAGCCACCAAGCGCACGGCCATCGATGAGAAGGCCATGTAATGAAATTCAAGTCTCGAAAGTACAAGCTAACAGGCCTCAGCGTCAGGACGGTCTTCATTGCTCTGCTCCTCGACATCCTTGCATTCACCATGATCCTCCCGCTCTTCCCCGAGATGATCAACTTCTACCGCTCTCGCGAGGTAGACGGCTCAGGCCCTTCGACCCTCGGTTTTGTGCTCCAACAGCTCAACACCCTTAAACGCCAGGTCAGCCAGTATGCCGTTGTCTCGCCTCGATTTGACACTATTCTCCTCGGTGGCATGGTCGGCTCTCTCTTCTCCTTCCTGCAGTTCATCGCGTCGCCCATCATTGGTAAGATGTCGGACAGCAAAGGCAGGCGCTACACGCTGCTTGCAACTATGTGGGGAAATATTCTCTCTACCTTCATCTGGGTCTTTGCATCCAGCTTTTCAACCTTCTTGCTTGCGCGTGTTGTCGGTGGATTGAGTGAGGGCAACGTTCAGCTCTCCATCGCCATCATGTCTGACGTGACAAGCGACGCGAACCGCTCAAAAGCGCTCGCGTTGGTGGGTATCGCCTTTTCTGTTGGATTTACTGTCGGCCCTGCTATCGGTGCCTTCATGACGCGCTACAACGCAAGCGGTATCTCTGTCGGTGGCGGTGTGTTCAACCCGTTCTCTGTTGCGGCGGGCTTGTGTCTGCTCTTGCTAGTCGTTGAGACTATTTTCCTCTACGCCTACCTACCAGAGACGAACGTTGTCAAGCACAAGAAGGAAACACCAGGCGCTACAACCGAACTCAAGAACCTCGCCGTCTCCGCCGACCCTCAGGTGACTGCCCGTCGGCTGAAAAATGCCTCCATTGCACACTTCGCGCACTTGTTCCTCTTCTCCGGCATGGAATTCTCCCTCACGTTCCTCACGTTTGAGCTCTTTAGCTACTCGGCAGCACAGAATGGTCGTCTCCTCGGGTTCATTGGCATTTTTGCAAGTCTAATTCAAGGCGGCTACATTCGACGCAAAAAGTCACTTGAACCACTCAACGACCTCTCCCTTGCCAATCAAGGTGTCACGACGTGTCTCCTTTCCTTCATCCTCTTGGCAGCCGTCACGACAAAGCGTCCAGCCTTGCTCTGGGCAGGCGGTGCCTGTCTTGCTTTCACCTCTGCAACTGTTGTCAACTGCCTTACTGCCTACTGCTCCAAGATCTGCGACCCTGCCACCCGAGGCTCTCAAATGGGACAATTTAGGTCTTGGGGTCAATTAGGCCGTAGCATGGGACCTATCCTGATTTGTGGCATGTATTGGTTTTTGGGCAAGACAACAACGTATAGTGTCATGGCGGTGTTGTATGCGGTCTTCTTTGCTTACTTTGGTGGAGTCGTCAAAGGGTATGAGAGAACACTGTCCGTTGCTGGTAAATCTGGAGCCAAGAAGATTCAGTAGTTGTACTGCTCGAGACTGTAAAACAGAAACCTCATAAAAGTCATAGTCTAAAGCATCATTCAATACAGCTTTGACTCATGACTTGCCGACATGTGTTTGAACTGCTTGTGACCATTGATCTAGGTCTCCTACGAGTGCTTCCAGCTCAGTGACGCGACTGCATACTTCATCGATTGATGCAATGTACGTTTCAATTTTATCCCGCTCTGCTCGGATCACTTTGGCGTCACCGCCGAGAAGGCCCTCAGCAGCATCATTCAATGCATGTAGCGCATGTGACTTCTCTTGGTTCTGTGCAGTCAATGCATCAAGCTGTGTTTGAACCTCGGTCGAAATGGAAGAGCTGGTGTCGAGAACGTGCTCTTCTGCATAGAGCGAGAGAGCTTGCCGAATGACCTGATGAGTAGCCTTTCGTGAGCTGGCCATGGCAACGAAGGGTAGATAAACAAAAAGGAGCAAGAGAGTGTGCACGTAACTATGTAGTGAAATAGTGAAAGTTATGGTTTTATGCTCGAGATTTGTTATTCGCCTGAGGCCCGAGCCTGATGTAGACTTCAGATGCCACCATATTCGACACAGCATGATAGACACGGTCGCAATACAAGCCCAGCGGTGTCACGATCAAACATGGTTGGGGTAAATACCCCTTCGAACCTCCTGTTTGAAAGATGATGCCTGCAACGTCGTGCAGCCTTGTCCAAGAAAGAAATGACATGAGCGGGCCATCTTCTCAGCTGCTGCAAACGTTCATCCAGTATCACGGAGTGAGAAAGGTCTCTAACTGAGGGACGTTGTCAATCATTCTCCAGCAGGTAACGGTCCAACAGGTGCCGAGGGCAAATCACCATGCCGCCGCACGTCGCTCTCCAACCCCGTCATAGCATCATCCTCTTCCTGGCCCTGCTGTTGTCGCTGGATGAATGCTTCTTGCTGCCAAATCGGCTTATCACTCCCTAGACCCTGAACAAGACTATCTGAGCGCATGGCACTCGCTGGCGTCACCCGCAAAATCTGGCCATAAACTTCCGCTTGATCCATGTTATCCGACGCAGCAGCCGCATCGACAGCTTCTTCAAATTCAATATGTGCAACGCGGCTATTTGGCTTGTTGCCATGTGCCAGCTCTAATCGCTGAGCGCGCACGAGTGCGTCTTCAGCACTCGTGGTTTTTGTGTCGCTTGAGTCTTCCGTGTATTCGACTTCGACAATTTCGCCAAAGGGCAGGAACATGGCATGTAAGACATCCTTTGTAACGGACGGATGTACGTTGTCTATCCGCACAGTCGTCTGAGTCCGCGGCGCCGTCATGTGCTTGCCGTCGCTCAAGCTAGTGTGGCAGCAGCAAGGTGACCTGAAGCAGTCATCAGATGGTACGGCATGAGACTGGGGCCGAAGCTTGCATATTAATTGACTGTCAATCCAAGAGCAATAAGAAAAGAAGATGATTACTACTCAGGTGTTGTAGGCACGACGAGCACGCTTGCTTGAACGAGTCGGCGTCTCCGGCATTCCTGCAGCGGCATTGTCCGCCTCATTCAGTGACGCAGCCTCAGCTTGCTCGGGCTCAAGAGCCTCTTCAACTTTCCGCTTCTGTCCACTCGCTACAACTTCAGAATCGCTCGCCACGACCCGCTTCGCTAGTCTTGCTGCTCTAGGCGATGTTTCGAACGCAACTGGAACTGCTTCGACAGCCGCAGCCTCAGGCAATGCCGATGGACTTGACACGTTCGTCAAGCCCGAGGAAGCCGGGCCCTCTGCGCTCATTGCAGACTGTTTTTGTCGTACTTCCAGTGCTGCAACGGCTTCAGCGACTGCTGCTGCAACCTTGGGATCCGAATGACGACCATGCGCTGATGTCAAGCGTCGTCCCGATCGACTCGTCGCATCAGGTGCAGGTGCGTTGAACAACGCTGCTGAGGATGCCACGGTGGAAGTGGCAATAGGAAGCTTCTTGCGATGACTCGTTGCTGCCACGGCCAAAGGCGCAGGCGTCAATGCCAGCGTCACCTCATAATTTGGATCATAAAAGGGTGAATTGGGGTTCTTGATACAACGCGAATGATGACCATCACAGCGTGTCTTTTTCGTTTTACACGGAGCACAAGCTCGACTTCCCGTCAAAGGTCGTGCCAGTGGCGTAGCGGGCCTACTGCGTGATTTCGGTGCTGAACGTGGACGATCTGGTGATGGTTGAGCCGGATCATCCTTCAGATTGATGGAGAGAGTTCGTTTGCGAGGTTTTGCTTGCTCTGCAGTTGCTGGACGTATTGTCTTGAGTCTTTCCTGTAAGTCTGCTGCATGTGATATGAGGCGCGCTGGTAGGGCGGTTGACACAACCGGTGCTGATGCCCATTCTTCTCGTTGTTGTTGGACAATGCTAAAGACGGCCGGCAATTCTGGCAACTGCAGCGCAGGTCTGGTTACCGCTTCAGATGACTGTGCGTCGGAAGTTAGCAGAAGGGCTTGCAGTTCACCTTTCCTCTTATTGTATTCTTCGTCCGTATAGCCATCCTTGATTTTCTCAACAAAGTCATCCTCCACTTCAGACAAAGGTGATGCTTCTCTGTTAGCCCAATTCCAAGGACGTTCCTCATAAATTTGAAGGCCGTGCGGCTGATACTCCTCGTCAAACACCGTTGCAGTTAGACTCTCTGGGTTGATTTGTAGCAAACGCTCAGTCTGCCTCGCCTTATCGAGAATAGCATGACTTCCTTCTTGCAGTCGCAAGAAAGTTTTGTACTCCTTTGTAGCAGTAGGAAAGGCATCGAGTAAGCCACTCATCATGGAATTGAAATCCGTCTCAAACATAGCCACAGACAAGTAATGCGTCTCCTCTACTTTGCGGCACAACTTGGGCCAAGTGATGGCGAAGGGAATACGTTCTTCAACGAGTGGCACAGTCCTTGCTAGAGTCGACTGTGCATCAGCTTCCTCCAGCGCTTCGAGCACGCGATGCAGAATTTGTTGCAAGGGCAGATAAAGCATTTCAATCAAACCATCGCGCATCTCGCAGATTTCACGCTTCAAATTCTCGCGTTCAGCCAAATCATCCAGGACAGGCCTGTGGAATTGCTCGAATTCTTGCAAGAGGCGATTGGCAAAGCCAAGCTTATTCTGCTTCTCTTCAGCATTCAGCTTTGTTGTTGTGTGATCTTCAGACTGGATTTGCAAACGCTTCAGCAAAGATGCACCGCGTCTAGAACGACGCTTGAGTGACCAGTACTTGCACATCTCAGCGATATAATCAGCCTTATTTTTGATGCGAAATTTTTGCATATATTGCAGAATCTCATTGAAGACGATAGCAGGAATAACAGCAGCTTGCTTTGATCGCTTTAGAGAAATTGTAAACTTACCACCGCCGCGAGGAATGACACCGGCACCGATAAGTGGTGTATGTTCATCCTGGCCTTGATTCAGAAAATATTGCTGAGCAGCATGCAAGGATGCTGATACATCCACCTCTGCACGATACCATTCAGGTAGGTGTTTGTCGCAAAACGTCTTGCCAAGGCCTGCTGGGTTTTGTGGATTGTGTTGAAGAAATAATTTTGCGCGGCGGGCACAAGTGACGTGGAAGGAAGCATAGCAGGCTTTGTGGCTACATTGAATGCATGCGCCCACCTTGAGCTTGCAGATGTAGCAATTGAGCTTCCAGCGTGAACTTGGTATATTGTTGACGCCCTCAATGGGTTCCATGAAGACAGGGTTGCCTACAGCAACTTCGGGAATCCAATTCGTGCAAAGGAGATGAGCCCAGTGTAAATCTGAAGTTTGCTTGAATGCCCCTTGCTTTGCAGGACAGAAGAGGCAGCTAACAGGATCAATGGGAGAGGCGAAGCATTTGCGGCACAACCATTGACCTTCTGGGATATAAGGAACGCCGTAGCACTCTTGATGCACGGCGAGATTGCAGCCATCGCAAAAGACAATGGCATTGGTGTTTTCACATTCACCATCATCGCAGATAGAGCATTTTGCATCCTCCGAGGCAGGGTCATCTTGACGCTTCTTCTCTGGCTTGGGAATACGCCGTTCAAGTGCCGCCCACTCCTTTTCAATCTTGGTTAGGGTGATTTCAAATATCTCTCGTGAGATGGCATCGCCTTCACGTAAACGACGGCGGACATTGTAAGCTTCAAGCCAAAAGTCGTCTTGCTCGTCCATATCATATTCAACGCGATCGCTCAACTCCGTCTCCGGCAGGTCGAGTGTTCGCACATATGCCTCACTTGAACGCTCGACAGGCTTATTTGCCTGATAACCAAATGCGATAGCATTACTCGTCAGCTTGATTCTGTTGTTGTGCAAGGATATCTCTAATTTGCGAAATGAAGGTTTGTTGAGCACGCCAATAGCAAATCCATCTTCTTTGCGCAACCGCTCAAATTTCTCTTCCACAGTTACTTCGCTGCGTAGGAACCGGTCGGAGGGAGCTGTGTGAATACTGCCTCGTTGACTGCGCACACTCAGGGCGGTGGGTGTAGCGATTGGCAAATCATCCATGAGTGCTGGATCAATTGCAATGGAATCTGACTGAGGCACGCTTGATTGACTGGTTGTTTGAAAACGACCATTCGTCAGGGCTGTTGCGTGTCCATCGATACCGACTGGCGTGAGCTGATCTGCGACTGCAGCGGCAGCGAGATCTGGCGCAAGCTGGCCGAACGCCAGGAAATCGTCGCGCCTTGAATCTGCAGTATCGGCTGAAGCGACAGAGCCACTTGTCGGTGGCGACTGTGTGCCATTCGCTTGATTGAAGCCATCAGCGACCTCGTGTCGCACTTCGCGAATTGAATTTTGTCGCGAGTGTAGCGGGTAGGGTGGCAGTTGGGAAGGCTGTCTCGAGTGATGACGAATAGCCTGTGATGCTTGCCTGACAAGTGTCAAGGCGACAGATGTCTGGAGCGTTGGGTGGTACTCGAGGTAGCTGCGCTCTTCTCGTGGGATATGTGAGCGGTCGCCATCTTCTTTCAGAGACTGCCTGCTTCGTCTTGCAGCGGGTCTAGCCGCGACAGACTGCGCCATGCCCTGGTCTCTCCCCAGTCTCGCACTCCGTCCCACAGCTCGCGACACTTGCTTGGTCCTTGTTGTGCATGTTTCCTGCTCGTCGCGCTGGATCGAACGCGACCGGTGCACGTGCCTAAGGTCTGTGGCAAAGTACAAATCGAACTTGGACTTGCTTAATCTCGGACGTTCTTTGTGCACTCTATTATCTGCCCAAGTGGCCCAGCTTAGTCTCTCTTAGATTATCTCTATCTATGGGCGGCTATGACATAGTCAGTGGCATCCTCGGCTGGACGTATTTCGTCGCATGGTCGATCAGCTTCTATCCCCAAGTCCTCCTCAATTTCCAGCGCAAATCAGTCACAGGTGTCTCCTTGGATTACCTCTGGCTCAATGTCTCTGGCTTTGTTTGCTACTCGATCTTTTGCGTCATGTTCCTCACGTCAGACAGCATTAAGGATGCATATCAACAGCGCAATCCAGGCTCGAGCGGTGCGCTTGTTCGCGTTAACGATGCAGTCTTTGCACTGCATGCTCTTGTCGTTTCGTCCATTACGCTCAGTCAAGCCTACCTCTGGGGCTATAAGAAGGATCGCGATCAGCAGACAAGTACCATCTGTCGCGGATTCTTGGCGGGTGTGATCGTTTCTGCCATTTCACTTGTTTCTATCGCTCAAATGACAGACAAGCTCGAGTGGATCGATGTCCTTTATGAACTCTCGTACTGCAAGCTGCTAGTCACCGTGTACAAGTACATGCCGCAACTTTACCTCAATTACGAGCGAAAGAGCACTCGTGGCTTTTCCATTGTCAATGTACTGCTCGACTTTACTGGCGGTGCCCTGTCATCCCTGCGTATGTTGGCTTCTGCTCCTCTTGTATTGGCTAACAAGCAGAACTCGTCCTTGATTCGGCCGTATCTGGAGACTGGTCTGCTATCACGGGCGATATCGCTAAATTTGGCCTTGGCCTGCTATCCATGTTCTTTGATACATTGTTGATACTGCAACACTATTGCGTTTATGGCGAAAATCCATTTGCCAATGAAGACGAAGATGCCCCATTGCTTCCAGACCCTCGCTAGAATCTCATCATTGCTTCCAGACCCTCGCTAGAATCTCATCATTGCTATCAGACCCTCGCTAGAATCTCATCATTGCTATCAGACCCTCGCTAGAATTCCATCACAAGCCCATCTGGCGAATCACCGAGACGGGCATGCAGAAGCGCGGGTCAATAGCCTCTAGATCATCATAGCCTAATAGACTCAGTCCCGTCAACCCAAAACAAGTATGATTGATATCTGGTACATCACCAGGCCGATCACTCATACCACCAATCTGCTCATCTTGCGTGGATAAAATGAAGGCGCGTAATTTCTGCTTGTCAATCCAATCAACGCGACCTAGCATGGCGAGGGCAGAGAGGACCCACCAGGAGTAACACACATCTTCCAATTTCTCTGGACGACCATTGAGACCACCGTTTTTGAGCTGTCTCAGGGATAGCCACCAAGCCGTCCGGTTCTTATCAATACTTTCAAGCTTGTCAAGCAATGATAAAGTCCCAAGACTGGTGAAGGCGTGTGAGGCATGAGACTCCGCACCAGGCACCATTCCAAACCCACCATCAAAGTTGCGGCACTGAAGGACATATGTAGCGAGTGCTTCTCTATTGATTTTATCCAGTTTGCCAAGGAGGGCGAGACATTGTGTAGCTGCGTAGTTGATGCGCATGTCAATTTCGCCCCATACATCACCTTGTATCGCACCGGATGGGAGCTGTAGATTTGAGATGTAGTCGCTTGTGTGCTCAGCATTGACTAAATGAAGCGCACCTTGCATGGCTAATATCTGAACAGCATGCAGTGTGCAGACAACATGAGAATCATGATCAGGAGCTGACCCGAAGCCACCATCTGGCTGGCGACATGCCAAAATCTCCTTGATGATTTCATCTCTAGGAAGTAGATTTGGCCTTCCAAGCAGATGAGCAGCAATCAAGGCCCAGTAGATGCCATTGATGCGGATATATTGTGTAATGAGTGCTTCTAGACAGTTTGGATCGAGCCGATAGAGGCGGCGGATGAAGCTAATATGCTTCTTGCGTAGAATCGAGCCATTCGACATATCAAGCTGCTTTATGGGCTTTGTAATTGTAGGCAAGCGTCACGCAAATTAGTACAAATGGTTGGTTGGACAGTCAGGCCGTAGAACAATTGTCCGTCGCAGCCCACGACAGCCTTGCGGCAAACAAATTGCTCGAGCTCTTGCAGACCGACGCTCTCTTTGCTGTTCACTAGAAACAAAGGGCGTCCTTCCGGCTAGGCTGGACCGCAGATATAGCTGGATATGAGTCTCAAATACTTTGAGAAAGTACTGCCATCCTCGTATCATTATCTCTCGGCATCAGTCTTTTCAATCTACAATCAGCCCGTCCTCGCCAGTGCTATCTTTACGCAGACTATTAAGACCAAAATCGGGCCGAGTGATAGACTACTACTCGCTCGACAATTTAGGGAAAGCTTCCTGCGCAGTGGCATCTTTGGCGGCATGTCCAAAGCCATCAACGTGAGTACTTATTACATGCAAGCCACGATACCAGACTAAAAGTTCGCCAGTCATTACAAGAGCTGCACAAGGTCATGCCATCGGAGCTTAAAGAATCTGTGAAGCCAATGCACGATGCTTCACAGCAAATTGCAGGTCTACACGCAAGAGGCAGTGACTTTCTCGCCCAAGTCTACGATAGTGAGCGTGGTGCCAACATCCAGACGGCGCTGCAGACAATTTCACCGAGACTAGAACATTATGCGGTTGATCTAGTGTACGGTGGCATCTACTCTGACACGAGCGCGTTGACGCTCGAGGCGGTATCTGTCTTTGAGACTGAGATGCTGACTGACTGACTGATAGGCTTGTGTCTGCATGTTCACGTATAACTTGGCGGTTGATACGCCCAAGCAAGCGGTAGGACACATAGGGTCTTCCTTGCGTCACGGAGCGGCAAAGAGCGATTTATTAGAGATAGGAAAGATGGTGCGTCTTATCGCAGAGATGTACGACGTCAAGCTGAACCACTGGACCGAGGTATGCATGCTCTAGCTGCATGTTAGATTGCTGACCCTAGGTCATGGACGCTGTTGAGTCTGGGAGGACACTTTCTGCAACACCCTACGACATCACCTAGTCACATACCACACAATCATGGTCCAAACTACTTTGGCAGACGCGTTCCTACGCATAGCTAACGACGATAATCTATCGAGTGATGAGACCAACCTACAAACGACATCGAGCGACAAGCGACCAGACGTCGAGAGGAAGACTGCTCAGCTGCGCGACACTTGCATGAAGCTGCTCAAGACGCTCCAAGCTAAGCTCTCCTTCCAAGTCATGGCGACACAACTCGAGACACTCCCTGCACAGCTCGAACGTCATATCGCTTTGCAATTGAAGCTCAAGAAGTACTTGTTGTCTGAAGACTTTGACAGTATCGGCACAGAACTCTGGAACCTTGCGCACCGTGTCTCCAAGCGCGCCGCAAGCCACGACCAAGCTACTCTGTGTCACTGTATGATTGTATAACCGTCACTTGCCGCTGACGATAGTACGCTATGCCGCACTGCTCATGATTGAACTCGGTCGTTCCTCTGCTAGAGATCTCGGTGGCACAACTAGATTACTAGGCGTTTGTCTCAAAGCTGCGGCGCACTGCCAAACCTCTAGCGTACCTGCGCTCGCACAAAAGATCGTTGCGAAAGCTTCTATGTTGCAGACTACATTGATGAGTCCTGCCTTGCGCAGAGTGGAGGGATACAACGCGATCAAAACAGCTGAGCTGTCTGTGGATTTGTTTGTCATGCGGTACAAGCTGGTAACAACCATTGCAGCACCCATGTGTAAAGCTGACAAACAAGGAAAGAGCACAGAAGAACTTTGATGTCGCAGAATTTGCGTTGCGCCAAGCGATCGACGCACTAGAGTTGGCACCGCTTGATTCAACAAAGTCATTGAGCGTAGCAGAGACCTCCTTTGATCTGGGAACCGAATACTTACGAAGCAATGAACTCGACAAGGCCATTGAGTGGCTCTCAGAAACTCACAAATTGATAGCATCGCAGGAAGAAGAGATATGTGCTGATCTACAAGTCTGTACTATGGAAAACCTGACGCGTGCTCTTCTTCGACGCAAGAAGGATGATGACCTGCAGCGTGTACAGATCTTGCTCGATCAGGCGCATGAGCAGTATCCAATTGCGACCTGGCTTTATTGCTTGAAGCTGGAGTTTCTTGCCGTTCGCCACGAAACGATTGAAGCATTTACTGAAACATTGAATAGCATGATTCGCGTGGTTCAATTAAATGCAAAGGTCTTTAACGCTATCATGCACAAGATTCACGATCTGCATAAAAAAGACATGAGTGCAGCTATGCAAGCACTCGATTATCTCATGCCCAAAATTGTCGACACTGGTGAGGTTGAGTGGTTGGAACGCGCTCTCGTAACTCGCATCTGGATCGCTACACAAGTGCCTGACGACAAGCATTCTGCTGTTCTTGTGATCTTGCAGGAAATGCTCGATTGCGTGGAACAACAGTTGACGAGACCTCTGAGCTCAAAAGCAGAGCATGCATGCCTAACAGTGAGTCGAGCTTTTATCGAAAGCAATGCTGACGATAGTTTCTATGGAAGACATGCGAGAGCTCTTTTGAGCGCAAGCTATACGCTGCAGCCATGGCGTGGTGCGCACTTGGTCAAGCGAGAATCTTCAAGACAGTTAGTGATGTGACAAAGTCTCGCTTCTTGCGCAAGACTGCAAGTTGTTACCTCGAGCAAGGGGATTATACTAATGCGCTTGCAGCTTTGCAACGACTACTAGCATGTGCGTTTGCCACGTCACTGACGCGCTACCTTCTGTTCCGTGTGCAACTTCACATGAACGACCCTCAGGCGCTCGTTGAGAACCTAGAGAAACTTTTACAATGCCACAACTTTGACGTCGCCATCTTGTTTCATTGCGCTAAAGCTGCTGAGCAGGTTGGCAACCAACGGGTGCTCTTGTTCATCTTCGAGAAAATTCGTGACCTTGGCAAGCAATCTGAACTGGTCAGAAAGCCGGCGCTACTGCGCAGCATTGTTCGATTGTTGACCGTTCGCCTTGAAGCAGAATCGCAGGAGCCTGCCGATGTGCTCAAATTACTCGATCAATTCCAAGTTGTTGCTTCCATGGTCAAAACTCCAGAGGCTTGTATCACAAACAACTTCAACACAAAAGAGCTGGGATGGTTTTCGCTTGCCGCTCACAATCTTGCAGTCGAAAAAACATCAAGAACTGGAGCTTTGAGCACTTGTCGCAGCTTTTGGCAGCCTGTCAAACGGTTTGGACTGTAAAGTGTGCTATTGTGCTGATTCTAGATTCTTGAGGCTTACACGCCGTCACCGGATCCACACGTCAATCAAGATATTGCTGCGCGTCTTGCACTGTGCTCCTACTTATCTGTCTGTGCTTGCTACTTCGCCTCAAGGGCTGAGCAGGATGAAGTCAAAAAGGTAATCATGCTACTATTCACGCTGACTAACATCAGATGGCCTTGTCGCAAAACATGTGCAAGCAGTCCGCTGTGTTTCGTCACGCGCTTGTCCGATGGCAAGCAGCAGACACGAAGGCTCATCTGCCAGATGATTTGTGCACCAAGATGGCTACAATCTTAGTACTTGATTTTGAATTTCGAATCTATGTTCAAGATTGGCATGAGCTATCCTCTTTAATCGAGCTTGCGAATAAGTATGGCATTGCACAACAAACACTTCCAGCGATGGCTGATTTGACCCTATCAAGTCGTATGCCGACTGAGACCATGCTGAAAGTTCTTGAGGGTGTATCACAAGCTACCTTGAATTCTCCTGCGATGGAGATCAAGAGAGTGGCTAAGTGGTATAGAGTGCTCTTCACCATTGTTCTGAAGCATGATCAGAGCATTGGCCTGCAGTATGCAAGCAAATTGCTGAAGGTGATACGATCTCATGCATCAACGTATCCATCTGACGAAATACATTGGCTCGCAGGCAAAGCTTTCAATCACGCAGTAGATCTTCATGTCGCAGGCCAGCCGGACGCCTGCCATACTTGGTGCGACGTTGCGTTAAGCTTTGGCAGTTTCACGGATGATGAAACTCTCAAGGAAACGATGCAGCAAAACTTCCAGCAATTGCTCAATACAGGTGGCGATACATAGATTTACAATGCGAGATAGGGAGAAGAGCTATTCTACTTGCGCTGTCTTAATCTTGACATGATTGTAGGCGTAGCGTCCTCTGGCCTGGCAGTTTGTGCCTCGGCTTTGGAAATGACGTCGAGCAGGTTGCGAGTCTCCTTCTTGTTAATGTCGTCTCTGCGTTCGAGGATGCCTTCGATGAGCCAAGCCGGGACGTCCCAGCATCTAGACTTGAGCATCGCGTAATCTTCCTGAACCGTTTCGGAATCCGTCTGAATAAAGGCAATGACCAATTCAAGTACATCAAATTGAACTTGCAAATTCTGCAGATCGATATGCTCAACAAAGAGATTGAAAGCCATGCCAATCTCTTGTGTCATTTGCTCGAGGACCTTTGGTATTTTGAGGGTGGATTTGTAGTTGAAGGCAAGCGCTTCCATGTAAGAAATGAGGAATGCATCGAGGAGCTCATCCAAGAAAAGCTCCATAAGATGCTCATTAAGATGATCCTTGCAATCGGCAATGTACTCTCGGTAGGTGGACACAATCAAGCTCATCTGCGATCCACCATACCACTCCTTTGTGAAGAACTTGGCAAAAGTGCTGGTCACATCTTGCGCAATGACACGGTTCAGCGCCTGTAAGCAGGCTTTTGCGACATCCAAGAAACCATCTGTCGCGGTAGACAGTCCTTCAGCAATATTTGTGGCATACTTGGTCGAGACGAGCGGCGCGATGCGAGCGCTGATAGCTTCGCAGTAATCTGCCGATCGAATCTGGTCATTGGCAAGTGCAATGATATAGTCTGGGAGACCGGGCGGCACTTCGTCCGCTTCCTTCCCTGCAGCTACCTTGTTGGCTGCGTCTTGTGCGAGCTTCGTTTCTTGCTGTAGCACGCGGATCCAATTTAACTGGGTATCCTTCATGATACGTACACACTCAGACACGACTGAGGCAAGGACTCTACCCTGGCCGGAGTCTGCCGCGACATCAATCTGTTGTGATACCATTTGGAACATGATGACAGCGCCTTGCATTCCGTAAATCCCATCTGGCGTCATTTCTGGCTGTTCTGTTCTTTCCGTAAAGCTCTTGACTTCAGTCTGCTTCAGGTTGAGCATCCATTCTTCCATCTTGCTGACAATAATTTTGAGGTAGTCCTCGACTAGATCGTTCTCTTTGCCGTCGAGCAAACGGGGCTCAAGCGTCTTGACATCAATTCGAAAGTCCGACTTCATCATAGCTCCGTATAGCTTGACCCACTCGAGGAGTTTGAGTAGCGTACTGCCGTCGGGTTCCATGGCAAGCACTTTGTTGAGGACGTTGTATGTCTCTTGATGATAGTAGCCCAGAAAGACTTTGAAGATGTCCCATTCTTTGGGGGTCCGCACCGTGACTTCCTGCTGCACCAGAGCAAGATCCTGAAAGATCCATTCAAGATTTTCAAGCAATTCTGATGGATCTGGGAATGTGCTTGCGCATCCTTCAAAATCGAGTTTGATGGCAGTATGTATACTTTCGAGAAACTTTTGCTTGTAATTGCGCGGAGCTCGCGCATCACCAGCGATAACACGGTTCTTGTTGGCCCCTACCTTTCGAGAAGACTGCGCATCTTGCAATATTTTCGAGCGAACATCGCTTACATCTTCCACGTACACAATTTTGGCGATGCGAACGACTAACGAAGGATCACCCTGGCGGAGGGTGTCGAGAAGAATAGCAGAAAGTGCAAACAAATGCTCTTCGAATTGTCGTGAAAAGTCTTCGAGGGGTTTGAAGTAGCGCCTGAGAGTATCTTGCACATCTTTCTTCGCTGAAGAAGACTGGCGCACGGCAGTATCGCGAAAATCTAGAAGCTTTGACAATTGAAAGTGCATGGTAAGCAAATTTGAGCTCGAGGCATCTTGACGATCTTCGTCCAACTGCTGGCGAAGTTCATCGAGTGTCTTGCCCAGGCTCTCTAAACTCTCAACCATTTCGATCGTTTGCACAAAGTTGATGTGACACTTTGAGATTGCGTTGATGACCTCAAAGTTTTTGACTAGCGCCTGAGATCCTTGACAGATCTTGTCTACACGGTCCATCTCTTGCTTGACGCCAGTCATCTCTGCTTGACCTTGGTTGATGGCCGACAAGCCAGACTGAATCACTTCAAGCTGCGCTTGAACTGCTACATTCAGCTGCGCATCCATAGTAGCCTTTTCGCGCTTAAACCTTTCTATGAGCGCATCCACTTTATCCAGATCCTGCTGTCAGCTGAAGCTCGGGATAGCGGCGGTGAAGAGCATACATCAGGCTGTTTCAGCAATTCTGATATACGAGCGATGGTATTGTCTGCCTGAATGCTGCCATTCCTGGCAGCAGCTGCCATATCGAAGCTGACGTGTACGCGTCTCTTTGCGGGAGCTGATCAAGCTAGTAGCAGTGATGTCAAGCAAGTTTCTGAGGACACTCAAGGTAAGCAAAGCATGTGTTTCCAAGTGGTTCTGTCGCGCATGGTTGTGCTTTGTGATGCGTTTCAAATTTAGCCGAGCCGTCATACCACAGCCTTTTTTTCGACATTGTCCTCGAGTTCATCGATTTATTGCAGGCTTCTTACCATTCGTTGTTCAATGCTGGGCTGATGCCAAGCTCTCGCAGGACAAGAGAACAGCTGGCTCAGGCCTCGCCTTTTATGCCGTACTGAGTTGTCAACATCAAATTGTATAACAGTCAAGGAGATCTGCAATAATGCTCCGATCAAGGGTCACTATGCGTACTGTAGCTGTTTCGAAGCCTTATACTAGTCTTAAGTGCATTTCATACGACTGCTGCCAGTCTACGCAAACAGGGCATAGGCTATTGGCATCGCAGTCATTGCTGTCTGCGTCCCGGAAGATTGGCCCAGCGCAAATCTTCCGCTCCCGTGATCCGCAGATGAAGTGAACCCACAGTCAGTTCCCAATGATCCCACATCCTTCGCATGGAGATCGCCCAGTGCCCGCGCCACTGGCGGCTTTGTAATGTCTCTGCTATCGAAGCGTGATCTTTTACGAATATATAGTGGGCGCATTCTAGGCGGATGCGAATGAAGTCGCGGTTCTCGCTTCAGCCACTTCCACGACAGGGTCAGCTTCGTCCTGGTCACAAGTTTAGCGTAGTCATAGCTGCCGCTATGGACGAGACGAGCCGACGACTTACGTATGGCTGGATGCGTGTAGCTGCGTCGATGACCTGCTGAGCTGCAATACTCCTGAAACACCTTCCAATAAGCCGGATCCCAACTGTGTTGCTCAGATGAGCCTTTCACTTGTCTAACGCCTGCGTTGCCATAGGGCGACTGCTCTGGTGCTCTCATGCACCTTCCCTGCTCCAGACCATGCCTACCACGGCTGGGTCTACGCTTTGTTCTGGCAGAGTTCGACTTTGCTGCCCAAGCTCGAGCCCGCCTTCACCCCATGAAAGCGGATGCCCACCCACGACCTCTAACATGTGCCTTCTGTCACTCTCATACGGCCCCCAGCCTTTACTCCAGGTTCCGTCAAGCAGGTCCTTGACTTTGTACAAATCAAGAGAACTCTTGGCACAGCGGCTGCCGCATCTTTTGCGACAACAGTACAAGAAGCGACAAGGTGCTTGAAGAGCATCATCTGAACTCGCATTCGAGGCACCTACAACAATCTTCAATAGCAGGATCTCATCACCGTTGCAAGGATGGTCGAGGAGAACTTGGATGGCGCTGGCAAGTATAAGGAGATTCCCGGTACTTATACCAGCGACTTCTTTATGGGTCGCTCGAAGTTGGACCTCAAGAATCCTCTCAACACTGCCAATCTCTTCGGAAAGCTCTACGGCGAGATTTTCCGGTATGAATCCTGAAGAAAGGGCTCGTGCTAACTGTAGTATCCGTCTGCTAGGTCGACGCAAGACGTTTGTTGGCTCACAGCGCATGGTGAATGCCATCCTGTCAAGACCAGATTGCGAAAAGGCTGTTCATGAATTCCTGGAGATGCTACGCCCGGCAGTCGGCACCGGCCTCTTCACAGCGCGAATTGACGAACCTGAATGGGGCATGGCTCATCGTATCCTAGTGCCAGCGTTTGGTGTCATGTCTGTCAGAGGCATGTGGGATGATATGTCCGAGATCGCTTCAACAATGCTGACACGCTGGCATTCTCATCAAGGCGAGGTAATTAACTTGCCTGATCAATTGACAAGACTCACCTTGGACACCATTTCGCTTTGTTCTTTCGGCTACCGCTTCAACAGTTTCTACAAGGAGGAGATGCATCCCTTCATCGACGATATGCTCACATTCCTGGGCTTGTCTGGTGAGCGGACGATGCAGCCAGTTAGTCGACCATTCAAAGTCGCCAGTAATTGGCGTCGCCTGGCGGCAGGCGACCGTATGAAGGCTTTCGCTCTGCAGATCCTCGAAGACCGTCGAGCCAGTACTGAAAAGCACAATGACCTAGCAACTCGTATGCTTGACTTTCCAGACCCTGAGACTGGCAAGACGCTGCCTGATGACAACATCGTGGAACAGCTCATCACATTCTTGATCGCTGGACATGAAACGACCTCCGGTCTGCTATCGTTCTGCCTCTATTACATGGTCAAGAACCCTCACACCATGCGCAAAGCTCAGGCTGAGGTGGACGCAATTGGGGATATCACGCTTGATTCTTTACAAAAGATGCCATACATCGATGCTTGTCTCAAAGAAGCACTCAGGCTGCAGCCAACAGCACCGATGATTGGTGTTTGTTGCAAAGGGGAGGTACCATTGCCAGACGGCTACACCATGGAAGCTGGAGAGGAAGTCATGATCAATCTGCACGCTCTACACAACGATCCTAAAGTATGGGAGTCGCCCAGCGAGTTTATGCCTGAGCGAATGATGGATGGCAAGTTTGAGGCGTTGCCACCAAATTCATGGAAGCCATTTGGGCACGGCATGCGCGCTTGCATTGGCCGCGCCTTTGCTATCCAAGAGGCGATGCTTGCCGTCGCCAGTATTATCCAAAACTTTGACATTGAATTAGCTGATCCGCATTATGAACTCAAGGTCAAGTTTACCCTTACCATCAAGCCAGATGATTTGCTGGTCAAACTGAAGCGTCGTCAGTCAGGACCTCCCATCTTGCCGGTGGATTCGAGGCACAAGGCGACCAAGATGAATGCTTCGACTGATAAACCCATTGTTGCTGCTGAGGTGGATGGCTCCCCGCCAATGCTGGTTCTCTTTGGTTCAAACTCTGGGTCTTGTGAAGCGCTAGCCAAGGAAGTCTGCTCAGACGCCAACCGATGGGGCTTTGAGGTCACCTTGGATACACTTGACAGCTGCAGGAAGCTGCCAACCGATCGACCCGTCGTCATTGTGACACCATCGTATGAAGGCAAGCCGGCCGATAATGCACGTCAGTTTGCTGCGTACCTCGATTCGAAACCCGACTTGCAAGGTGTGCAGTATACCATCTTTGGCGCTGGCCACCATGATTGGGTACAGACCTACCAAAAGGTACCACGCACGTTCGACGAGCAACTGACAGCGCTTGGTGGTAAGGCGATTGTTCCTCGAGCTGAAGGCGATGTGGCAGGTGATTTTATTGGCGATTTTGAGACTTGGAAAGCCGATATCGCTGTGCAGCTACAAAAGACGATGAGTGGTAACAGTAAGGGCACAAATGACCGGCCATCCATGTCTCGAGCCGTGTCTCGTGGAGTCTCCCGAGCACCGTCAATGACGGATCTCAAGCAATTTTCCTATGAGCCAGTGTCGTCTGGAACACTCAATTCTGTCGTCAGTGCTGGGTTGGGTGTTGGTACCATCGTCTCGAACGAAGAGCTTGTCAAGGCAAGTGAGCTTGGCCCCTCCAAACGTCACTTGACCATTACGCTTCCAGAGGACCAACACTATCGTGTCGGCGACTACCTCAGCATCTTGCCAGTCAATCCTGAAGCCAATGTCAAGCGTGTCCTCACACATTTCGGTATGAATGAGGCGACCAAAGTTCTTGTTCGTGCTCGTGGCAGCGAGAACTCTGCAACATCCCTGCCTGTCCGTGCATTCGACATCTTACAAACCTCTGTTGAGCTTGCCTCGCCTTTGTCGAAGCGCATGCTCACCAACCTGGCAGAGCTGTGCGAGGATACAGCTGACAAGGACTTCATCAAGTCACTGGACGGTGATGCCTATCAAGAGCAAGTGCTAGACCGTCGCATGTCTACCATTGACTTGCTTGAGCACTGTAAGAGTTGCAAGCTGTCTTTCGATGACTATGTCAAGTCGCTGCAGTCTCTACATCAACGACAGTACTCTATCTCGAGCTCGTCTCTCGTTAATGCAGAGCAAGCGACACTCACAATCGACATTCTGTCTGGGCCGGCCATGTCTGGTACTGGCGATTTCATGGGTGTAACAAGCAACTTCCTGGCTGGTCTCAAGGCAGGCGACAAGATTGCATGCAGCGTTCGTGCCTCAGCCAATTTTGGTTTACCAGAACGAGTCGAGACGCCTGTGGTGATGTTTGCCGCCGGTACGGGTATTGCGCCATTCCGTGGATTCATCCAAGAGCGAGCATTTCAAGCGATTGCTGGCCGCAATGTGGGTAAGACTTTGCTGTTCTATGGCTGTCGCACTGAGCAAGACTTTCTGCATAAAGATGAGTTGCAAGACTTGTGCGCGAAGACTGAGGGTGTTGTGGAAGTGCGACACTGCTTCTCACGCGCCCCGGACAAGACGCAAGGTTGCAAATACGTCCAAGACTTGATACTGAAGCAGCGAGCTGAAGTATTGGAGCTCTTCCAGCAGGGTGCTCGATTCTACACATGTGGCAGTGCTAGCAAGTTGGCTCATGGTGTTAGAACAGCATTCGAGACGATTGTCAAGGAAGCAGCGATTGACAGTGCTGAGCAGAAGCTGGCCAAGGAGGTCTTGGCAGCATCTGGAACAAATAGATATGCCGTGGATATCTTTGGTTAGGCCTATAGGCGTGCTAGCTCATTCAATTTGCAAGTACATGAATTGCTACATCAATTTACATACAGCGGCATGCCATTGAACTATCGTAGTATATGTAACTGTCGAGACATACAGCACTACCGTCGTAGCCATTTACGCGAGGCTTGCCTATGATTGCTAATACAACGCTGTGTAAAGAATCACATTCATAGGCCACAGGGTCTGCGTCAATCCAAAGAACCTAAATAGTAAAATTGGTGTTGTCAATGCAGAGAAGCTGCTAAACATGCCGTCAACAAGGGCGCCGACGACTGGAGGGCATGTCGAACTGTTCACCTTGACGACAAATCGGCCGAAGAAATAGCATGGCACGATAGCAATAGTGACCCTCAATTAGCGCTGCATCTCGTGCACATTGCTTGCTGGTGATGAGTCTTGGTTATTTTGCGCATGCCAAGCTGGGTACGTCTAGCGGTTCAGTGAAGGACGCGGACGAGTGCTCCCACTCTGCCGCCCACTGTCAGTTGATCTGTCTGGGGCCCAGACTCGCACTGCGCAGGCGGATCCGCAGAATTCGCTCGCTCGCACAGGCGGCCCCCCTCTCGCCTGGCCTGTGCGACTGTGGGGCCGCTAGAGGGCCGACTCCCATTGTTATCAAGCGACTGCTCCCATCTGTCGTGCTGGCGGCTCTTACTCATCTCCTGTTCAGCTGTTGCAAGGCCTCTTCGCACTTCACCTCGCACCTGAAGACCTGACTCTGTCCTGACATCGTCAAAGAATCGCTAAGTCGCAGCTCCAATCAATATCAGCTTGTATGGTCGCGCCTGCAGAGAAGAAGCCAAAGACCAATGGCGCCGTGCGCAAGCCTATTCCTGGCGCGCACATCAGCGATGTCCTCCTGGGTCGCTTTCGTGTCAGCGTTGACAATCCATTGGTCACAACGAGCAATTTGCGAAAGCTCTACGGAGAGCTATACATGTATGTTTACAACAAAACCATGCAAGTGCTAACATCAGGGTCAAAATCGTTGGTCTGCAAAAGACGTTTGCTGCGTCGCAGCGTATGGCCAATGCAATCTTGTCTCGACCAGACTGTGTCAAGGCTACACATGAATTTCTCCAAGTGCTGAGAGACGGCCAGCCACAATCTGGACTCTTCACGGCATACAACGACGAAGAGGATTGGGGCATTGCGCACCGTGTACTCATGCCAGTCTTCGGTCCCATGGCAGTACGGGGTATGTGGGATCCTATGGTGGAAATCGCTGCAGTCATGGTCTCGCGCTTCAATGCTCACCAGAATGAGATCATTGACTTGCCAGATCAATTGACACGACTTACATTGGATACGATTGCGCTTTGTTCTTTTGACTACCGCTTCAATTCATTCTTTAAGGAGGACATGCATCCCTTCATTGGCGACATGCTCACCTTTCTCAAGCTATCTGCTGAACGGTCTCTGTTGCCTCTAACAGCAAAATTCAAGGTGGCCAAGAATTGGCAGCGTCTCGCAGCTGCAGAGCGTATGCAGCAATTCGGTTTGAGACTCCTCAATGAACGGAGAGCCAGTGGCGAACGGTATGATGACTTGGCCTCGCGTATGCTGGATGTGGCTGATCCTGAGACTGGCAAGAAGTTGAGCGACGATTCAATTGTTGCTCAGTTGGTGACCTTTCTCGTTGCTGGACACGAAACGACTTCGGGTCTTTTGTCATTCTGCTTGTACTACATGATGAAGAACCCCGAAACGATGCGCAAGGCACAAGCCGAGGTCGATGCTCTTGGTCACATCACACTAGATTCTCTTGCCAAGATGCCATACATCGACGCCTGCTTGAAGGAGGCACTCAGATTGCAACCGACTGCTCCGATGATTGGTGTCTGTTGCAAAGAAGATGTGGAGCTGCCCGACGGCTATATGCTGCCAGCTGGCGACACCATGATGATCGACCTACACGGCGTCCACAACGACCCTGCAGTCTACGAAAACCCAAGCGAGTTCCGACCTGAACGCATGCTCAACGGCGGTTTCGAAGCATTACCTCCCAATTCTTGGAAACCATTTGGACATGGTATGCGCGCATGTATTGGTCGAGCTTTCGCACTGCAAGAGGCCATGTTGGCCGTGGCGACGATTGTGCAAAATTTTGATCTCGAGCTGGCAGATCCAAACTACAAGTTTAGGGTCAAGTTCACACTGACCATCAAACCGGATGAGCTCAAGATCAAGCTGAAGCGTCGACAACCTGGACCTCCGATCATGCCTCTGTGCGTCGGTCAAGAAGCACCTAAGCGCCGTGGAACTGCCAAGGCGAATGATGCACCCTCAACAGGGGCCAAGCCTATGCTGGTGCTCTTCGGCTCCAATTCTGGTGCGTGTGAGGCTCTTTCTAAAGATGTCGCCGCTAGTGCAGCAAGCTGGGGATACTCTGCACAACGAGATACGCTCGACAGTTGTCGGGAGCTGCCTACTGATCGGCCCGTGTTGATTCTCACACCTTCATATGAAGGCAAGCCAGCAGACAATGCAAGACAATTCGCAGCCTACCTCGCATCTGGGCCCAATCTCAAGGGTGTACAGTATGCCATCTTTGGCGCGGGACACTCGGATTGGGCACAAACCTATCAAAAGATTCCTCGCACCTTTGACGAGCAAATGAGCAGTGGCGGTGCAGAATCGCTCGTACCTCGTGCAGAAGGTAATGTCGCTGGCGACTTTGTTGGCGACTTTGACTCTTGGAAGGCAGATTTGGCTGAGAAGCTTTCTGATGGCGACGTTACAGCGAGCGAATCAGTCGACTCGCAGCGTTTCAAATATGAGCCGATCTCTTCCAAGACTGCCAATTCGATCGTTGGCGCTGGTCTAGGCCTTGGTGAGGTCATCTCGAATGTCGAGCTCGTCAAGGCGTCAGAGCTGGGCCCATCGAAGCGACACATCACCATTGAGCTGCCAGACCAGCAAGAGTACAACGTCGGCGACTATCTGAACATTCTACCCATCAACCCAGATGCGAGTGTGTTGCGCGTTCTGAAACATTTCGGGATGGATGAAAGTTCCAAGGTCAAGGTGGATGTCGGCGAAGGTGCGACTTCCAAAGTTCTTGCTGTACGTGCATACGATATTCTGCAATCCTCAGTGGAGCTTGCAACGCCAGTTTCAAAGCGTATGCTATCTCGCTTAGAGGAGAGCTGCGAGGATAAGCAAGACAAGGCGTTCGTCAAGTCGCTCGGTGGTGATGCATACCAAAGCAAGGTCATCAATACACGCATGTCTGCCATTGACTTGCTCGAACACTGCAAGTCATGCCAAGTGTCCTTCGACGAATACATCAAGTCCTTGCAGTCTATGCATCAACGACAATATTCCATCTCGAGCTCGCCCATCCCAGAACCGCGGCATGCGACGTTGACGATTGATGTCCTCTCTGGGCCTGCGTTGAGCGGGACGGGTAATTTCCTCGGCATTACCAGCAATTTCCTCTCTACCCTCAAGGCCGGCGATGAGATTTCGTGCAGTGTGAGAAGTTCTTCAAACTTTAGTCTGCCAGAGCGTGTGGAGACGCCTATTGTCTTGTTTGCTGCCGGTACCGGTATCGCACCCTTCAGAGGCTTCCTTCAAGAAAGAACACTTCAAGTCTTGGCTGGCCGACAGGTTGGTAAGACCATTTTGTTCTATGGTTGCCGCACAGAGGAAGACTTTTTGCACAAGAAGGAGCTTGAGAGTTTCGCCAGGGAGAGTGGTGGTGTGATTGACGTGCGTCACTGCTACTCTCGCAAACCGACAGAGACGGGAGGCTGCAAGTATGTTCAGGATTTACTCTTGAAGCAACGTGGTGAAGTCTTGTCGCTCTTCAAGCAGGGAGCACGACTCTACACATGTGGCAGTGCGAGTAAGCTTGCGCACTCGCTGAAGAAGGCGTTTGGCCAGATTGTCGAGGAGGCCAAGGAGGGTGAAGAGCGCGAGGCTGCTCAAGAACTGGTTGATGCAATGGGCACAACCAGATATGCGGTGGACATTTTTGGTTAAGATCTCTAATGTCTTATATCTCATGTGTACATACGTAGACGCTGTTAATGTAGCTTGTCCACAACACTGATATTGCCCTGGCTAAGCAACTTCATCATCTCAAATTCAAGATGTCCGAAAAGCGTAACGCTTATCTACTTCTTCTCTGGCAGAGAGCCAACAGGAAGACGGCCTTCAATGTTGGGGTACATGTCGTTGGACTGGTTGTCGACGCTATTGAGATGTGCCTGCTTGTGAACACCGATCTGGTTGAGCATGTCTTCATCCCTGTCGAGCTGCCTGAAGTGGAAGTAGAAGGCCACACCTCCGACAAAACTCAGTGCGCCCATAACGGCGTAACTTCAGGTTAGTCAAATCCAGACGGATGAGGGAGAAACTTACTTGATGACCAAGTTAGGGTCAGAACTCAGCGACACGAAAGCCTGTCCCAATGCCGTGGAAATGGCAGAAGTGAACAAGAACATCGACGTGACGATCGAACGCATAGACCTAGGAGCCTTGCTGAATGCATACTCCAGTCCAGTAATCTAGTAAGGGGGTTAGCATACTTACTCATTTTATAGCAGAATTGCATACAGATGCGAAAATCTCGGAAAAGGCAATCAGCACATAACTTCCAGTCTGAACCCAAACGCTGATGGGCGATACGCAACGAATAGTCTTTGCAGCATCGAAATAAGGGTTGCCCGCGTAGTCGCCGCAGTTGGAAGTCTTGTAGATGTAGTGTTGCACGACAGCCGCCCAGATCATGGCACCTGTACCAGTGAAGAAACCGAGGTAAATCTTCTTGATGGGCGATAGAGGGAAGCCTATGCGGGCGAGCCAGGGGTAGAGGAACTGATCACAGATTGGAATGAAAATGATGAGTGCGAATGGATCCAAGTTCTGGAGCACATCGTTGGGAACACCGTTCAATGTCATCGTAGCGGCCTGGGAAGTCAGGTTACCGATGATCTGGTTGTAACTGGCTGTTAGTTGGGACCACAGAGAAAAGAGACGTACGTGAGCCACCAGAGTGGGTAGTACATGAAGACCTTGCATGCGGCAATACCGCGCTTCAATTCATCCACAAAGACGTCGTCCCATGTCAACCAGCTAGGCTTGACCTTGCCTTCGCGTTCATACGTTGAAGGCTTTGCGGCAGCCCAAAAATCGGCTCGTTGATGATCCTTGTAGGTACGAACGGGATTCAGGTGCCAGCGGCCCTTGGAGGCTGCGCTGATGGCACGCCAGGCGACAGGAAGGACGGATCCAGTAGGCTTTTGCACCACAAGATGCTTTCGGGCGAAAATCAAGACAGCCGGGCAAGCAATGAAGACAAATGTAGGCAGGGCAAAAGCAAGCCAGAAGCCAACATACTTTTCCACGTACACCATACCCAGTTGTCCGATGAGAGCGCCAACGTTGATCATCAAGTAGAACCACATGTCTGAGATTAGCAGCTGAGGCAAGAAATTTGGAAGGACAAACAAATGCGAGAGTAGGTAGCAACAGGGTCAACAATGACGCGCTCACCTGTTTTGAGAGTCTTGACGTGCACCTTCTCGCGGTACTGCTCAGCGATGAGAGGGGAACAGTTGGATTTGAAACCACCAGTACCAACACCCATAACAATAACAGCCAAGCAGAAAACACCAAGTGAAGTGTTTGGTTTCTCAATAACGCTTGGTGCAGCAGATGCAGCCAAGATTGCGTGGCCGACCAGTGCGATTGCAATGGAGTACATAATGGTTTTGTATCGGCCAAGGTAGCCATCAGCAACAACTGCACCAGCAATGGGCATGAAATATGCCCAGAAACTGTTGAACAGGTTGAGTGCCGTGGCGGTCTGCTGACCCAGACCAAGGGCTCCACTTTGGCCATCAGTGCCACCTGCACCAGTCCTGGAGCCCATCGGCAAAGGCTGCTGCAAGAAATTACTGATCATGTTAGCGAATCAAAGAGAACTTCATCCGCATACGTGAAAATGGCCGTGACACCGTAATAGCTGAATCGCTCGCACAACTCAACAAAGCCGACGGAGTATGCCTGCCAGGGGATATGACCTGCGACTTTGCGCAAAGTCTGCAGCTCCTCATCGGTTGGGTGGTCTGGGTGACGGTAGTTGTCGTCATCCTCCGCCTCGTAGGCAACGACTCGGTCTGAATCGTTGGTGGTCGAAAAGCCCAAGTGCTTCTTCTCTTCAGCCGTGTCGGTTTCTTGGTAAGGCACGATTTGCTCGTGTCCAGCAGCGTAGTCGACCTGGTCTGCCATATGTGCCGCCATGAGGGATAGTTCTACCTCTTGGTCTTCTGTAGAATGCTGTATGTATCTGCGAGAAGAGCGACTACTGCTTCCGCCTTGGTTGTGGAGAAGGAAAGACAGGTTGGGCGGGTCGACAAGCAGTTATACAGCGCCGGACGAGCGCCGTCACGAGCTGGTAGATAGCGAGACACTTTCGGCGCCTGAATCGGCTTGCAGATCACGCGACGAGTTGCCCAGTAGAGCGCACGAAGCAGGCACAATTAGGCTAGTTCCGATAGCGCGCGCAGGACTGCGTAGAAGCGGTCGTCGTCTCTCTTCGCCGTTGCGCCGCTTACCATGGACACGGAAGATCTGCTCGATGGCAGCTCGGCACAACCGACCGAGAGGCCTGGCCAATGAGAAATTTAGATAGCAACTTGCCCCTGCAGCCCTGAAATGATGGCGCAGCATGTGACTGCTCTATGCACGAGAGCACAGAGCATTTGAGGTATGCACAAGTCTTGGCAGAGACAGGCGACCGTAGCGAAGGCGTATGATTGAGGCTTATCTACACGAGCGCCCCGGATTTTGCATGCTGCTGCCAGTATCCTAGAACGACCCCTGATCATCTCGCCGTCACACCCGGCATGATTCGTGACATACGGCAAATCAGTGCCAGTGTAACGATGCTATCAAGATTGAAGTGCCTGTGTTACATACTGCAATGCTTCGTGTGCTATCGATTGCGAACGATGCTGCAAGACAGTCATTGGAATTGGAAACGTCCCTTGATGACAAAAAAGACAACTATACAATTTTAGTGCTACGTCTGCCTCTAGCCGGACTCTCGACCAACAACGACAGCCTTTCCAGGGTGCTCAACAGCAGTCAGCAGATTATTCCCCCAAACTAATAACTTCCTGAGAGCGCTGGCATGTTCCACAATCCGCCGCACCACCAGATCATCAACAGCTCTAATCCAGCTGACGTCCAACACCTCACAAACAGGCAGTGCCTGTGATCCAGCAAGCATCAAACAGCCAGTCTCAGTGACTGTATCCCATGAGTTCAGCACAAGTTTCTGCAACGTCGCTCCAGAATGTTGCAGAATAGCAGCAACCGCTTCATCTCCCAACGCAACGCATCGCTCAAGTGCAAGCTCGCGCAACCCCGTATTACTTTGCCAACTTGAAAACAGCGCAACACAACCATCGTTGGTGAAGAGATCACATTCATTAAGTCGTAAAAATTTCAAGTGTTTGCAGTGTTTCCCAATACTCGCAAGGGTCGCATCCGTGAGCGACGTCAAGCCTGATAAGTCCAACAACTCAAGATTTGGATTTCTGGCAAGAACCAACTCAATCGCTTCATCAGTGACTTCAAGACCTGCATGACTAAGATTGAGATGCGTGATTTCTGAAAGACCAGCAAGGAGCGTGACAGCTTCGGATCCGAGATGCGTGAGACGCCTGAGTGTCAAGACGCGCATGCCGGGACAATGATTGACGAGCTGTTGCATAGTCTCGTGGTCAAAGCGTGAGGTATCACTCGTTTCGAATTCGACTAGGTTTGGCGAATCGTGGAAAACGCTCTGCCAGCAACCTGTTGTGATGAGGAAAGCACCAAAGAGGGAAAGCGCTGTGAGACTTCTCAAACGAGAGATGAGAGACATGAGTACAGCATCCGTTATTTGCCCACAGAGATGCAAACGCAAAGTCTCGAGATGCGGACAGAATTGTGCAATTTGGCCCATCGTGTCTTTGTGGAGATTGGCACAGTCGTACAGAGACAACGACGTCAAGCTAGCATCCAAAAACAAGGGCAGCGTCTGTGCAGATAGCTGGCGATTCTTGCAAATAATTTGACAAATCTTATCGAGGTTGAAGTGACCTATATCACCGAGCGCTTCAACCTGGTCAATATGCTTTGCAATCGTACGAATCAACAAGTCTTGTAGTTTCGGAACAAGGAATCGTTCGCCGTCCAATGTCGCTTTAGCACGCTTCTTGCGAGCAACAGGGGCAGCTCTGGGTTTAACGGGTGTAGTAAGTGCCTTACCACAGGGCATGCATAGTAATCCCGAACCAGAGGTCGCTTCCTTATTGTACGGCGTGACCGTGAACCGCGTGTTGCACTCTGCACAAAATTCAATCTGTCCTGCACTAGGTCGTGGCAGTGGTTCATAGTCGCCATCACTTTCATCATCACTGATTTTGTTTTTCTTGCGCTTCTTTGACGATTTCTTGGTTGCAACTGCTGGGAGTGGTGTAGATGCTTCGGCAGTAGTTTCTAGCTCTGTCGGTTCTTCAAGTGATTCAGTGATTCCCTCTGCAAGACCAGGAACAGGCACAGCAGGAGGAGGTCGAACCCGTCCTTGGTTCTCAATGCGAATACCTCGTGAACGGAGAAACTCTGTCAGTGCAGACTATGGTTAGTGAAATAAGAAATGAGCAAGTCACATACATTGGGTCCTCTAACATTACTCCTTCCGTTATTCCTCGACATTGTGCTTGCTAGTCTACCACTGCTGCAGCTTCTTGCTTCGGTCGTCGTCGCGTCTTTGTCTTTTCTCGCCACAAAATTCGCGTGAGAGGGCGGAGAAAGACAGATGGGTGGCGAGCGCAGCAGATGGTCGCTTCCCTAGTAGGTAGATAGGGAGTGAGTCAAGAGAGAACCAAGAGTGAGCAGGCGTGACCAGAGAGAGAAAGAGACAAGATGCCCCCCAAGAAGGCAGCTAGAAAAGTAGTCGTCAGGGTGAGGCGTACTACGCACACTCAAAAGCAAGAGCAGCAGGATACCGAGGACGAGGAAGAACGTATCGCAGCCAACCAGCTCAAACGCGAACACCCCTCAGACGACGAGCTAGACCTTTTCTCCTCTCCCTCAAAGACCACACCAGAGATCCAAGCGACACCTGCGAGGAAGCGGGCCAAGACTGCATTGAGCACGCCTGTTCTCTCGGTCACCATGGTGAGCCCTGCAGAGACGCGAGAGACATCACAGTCACCAGAAACACCTGCCAGTAGTGTTGGCTCGCCCCTCATGTCCAGTGCTACGCGTGCAAAGCGTGCCACCCGAGCAAAGGTTCAGTATATCGGCGACAGTGCAGGAGACGAATCAGAGGGTGATGATGCTGCTTACAAAGAAGAGGACGAAGAGAGCGTTCTATCAGAGCTCGAGTCTGTCCATTCAGAGACCCAGGACGTCGCATCACCTGAAGCTGAAGTGACTGCAGCGCCTGTTCGACGACGGCAGCGAAATCCACGCAATTCACAAGGTCTCTCCCAATATGAAAAGACTGCCAAGAAGCTCATTGTGCATCACCCAGAGCTAGAAAATGTCTGGGATGACTTGAGTGAGCGTAGAGTGCCAGAGCCACGGAAAGCAGCACAACCAGACATCCTGACATTGCAACTACTGCCTTTCCAGCTAGAAGGTCTCAACTGGTTGCGTCTTCAAGAAGCTTCTGATTTCAAGGGTGGCATTCTAGCAGATGAAATGGGTAAGCGCTATCTCCTCTCTTTTGTATACTAATGCCAGGTATGGGCAAGACTATTCAGACCGTGGCACTTCTTGCTACAGACACTACGCGCGTAGCAGGTGAAGCAGGTACATTGGTGGTTGCACCCGCAGTCGCCATCATCCAGTGGAAGAATGAGATCGAAAAGTACACCAACAATGCCCTCTCTGTTCACATCTACCACGGCAGCGCACGCAGTACCGATAAGACGAAGCTGATGTCCTACGACGTGGTACTTACGACCTATAATCTGCTCGAGTCTGCCTATCGCAAGCAGCAATTTGGGTTCAAGCGAAAGGCAGGACTTGTCAAGGAGCAGAGTTTCTTGCACGCAGTTGAGTGGCATCGTGTTGTACTGGATGAAGCACACTGCATCAAGGATCGTGCCTGTAACACTGCAAAGGCTATTTTCGCCCTTGAAACAGAGCGACGTCTCTGTCTCTCTGGAACACCCCTACAAAATCGTGTTGGTGAGCTATTTTCCTTGCTGCGCTTTTTGAAGGCAGATCCGTTTTCCTACTACTACTGCAAAAACTGTCCCTGCAAGAGTCTCTCGTGGAAGTTTAAAGACAATCGCCAATGTGACGATTGCGGTCATTCGCCTATGGTGCACACTAATTGGTTCAATCACGAGCTTCTCAAACCCATTCAACGTTTCGGCGCACAGGGTGAAGGTCGTGTAGCTTTCTCCAAAATCCACCAGCTACTCGGGAAGCTCATGCTGCGTCGAACAAAAGTCGAGCGTGCCGACGATATGGGTCTGCCACCGCGCGTCGAGATGATTCGTCGTGACATGTTTAATCCCGAAGAACTCGATTTGTATGAATCATTGTATACGGGTGCGAAACGTCAGTTTAGCGGGTATGTTGCTCAGGGAGTCTTGCTCAATTCCTACGCCAATGTCTTCCAGCTGATTACTCGACTCCGACAAATGGCAGATCACCCAGACTTGGTATTGCGTCGATTGGATCTGCAAGCTGAAAACAACTTGGTGTGTCGACTTTGCGATGATGTTGCAGAAGATTGTATTGCTGCCAAGTGTAAGCATCAGTTTTGTCGATCATGCGTCACAGAGTATATTGATACGTGTATGGCTGTGCCTGAATGTCCAGTATGCAATACGGCGCTGTCAATTGACTTGTCGGCACCAGCCATGGATCCACCTACGGAGGAACGTCTACAAAAGAGCAACATTTTAAACCGCATCGACATGACGAAATGGAAGTCTTCCACCAAGATTGAGGCGCTCGTTGAGGAATTATACAAGTTGCGTTCCACCAATTCCTCCACCAAGTCCATTGTCTTTTCTCAGTTCACGTCATTCTTGGAGTTGATTGCCTTTCGTTTAAGAAAGGCAGGTTTCAATACGTGTAAATTGGACGGTAGCATGACACCCGAACAGCGCAACAACACCATCATCAAGTTCTCCAATGACATTCAGTTTCCTGTCTTTCTTGTTTCATTGAAAGCAGGTGGTGTGGCACTCAATTTGACGGAAGCGTCGACTGTGTTTTTGGTAGATTCTTGGTGGAGTCCCAGTGCTGAGTGGCAGGCAGCCGATCGTATTCATCGATTGGGTCAGTATCGACCTGTTGCGATCAAACGCATTGTCATTGCCAACAGTATCGAAGAAAGGATTGTTGAGTTGCAAGCAAAGAAGGTGAACATGATAAAATCAACGCTGGATCATGATGCAACCAGTCTTGATCGTCTCAATCAAGAGGACATGGAGTTTTTGTTTACATAGATTTCAGTTTTTGTTTAAATAGGTTTTAGGCTATGACGAACTACGTTTGTCTTTGCTGCTTCGCCGTGCCTTTTGCTATCTGTTACTAAGGAGTCGCAATCTTGCCATCTGAAGTGAACCAGGGGCAATTTGTCATGGCAATGTTACATTCAAATGACTCGGAAAAACATCGACACTCGAGACAAGCCTTACGAACAAAGGCTTAGCGTATGCACCCGGAGTGTCATGATATCAACAAGACTAAGCTTTGTAAAGTGTGTCCAAGAAGCCCTCCGCCAAGCTCGAGACAATACTCTTGTCTGGTAATGAGCCAGCACCATAGAGCATTGCCATCGTTCCAGCATCACCGCCACCACCTTCTGCAACCACCTCTGCTACAGCTGTCTTCAGATCTGCAATCAGCGTATCAACCATGGTATTGGTTGACAAGCGCGTACACGCAATATGCAGCGCTGGTGGTAATTGCAAACCATTCAAATGCCAACCTGCCTTCGACATCTTATCACCGACTGAATAGATATTAATGACATCGGAAGTGAAACTCACCACCGATACCGCTGGTCTTCCCAAAATTTTGAGTTCAGGAATTTCACTCTCAATACGAGATTGGATTTTTGCGCGAGCACCGACAATCTCGCGACAACTTTGCAGGTAACCATCATCGCCCATGGAGACCATGGCTGTCCAGCAGGCAGCAATGAGTGCACCGGGTCGAGAGCCTGCAATGGTAGGTGAGGCATAGACGCCACCTGGCCAATTAGGTTGGATGAAGTATTGGTGTTTCCTCATACTGCGACTCTTGTACATGATGGCAGAGGTTCCTTTGCTAGACATGAAGTATTTGTGGAAATCTGCACTGATGGAGGTGACACCGGGCAATCTGAAATCGAACAAGGGTGCATAGAAACCCGCACGCTCGAGGAAAGGCACCAAGACGGAACCGAGACAGGCATCAACATGCAGTGGCACCTTGTACTTGACCGCCAGTGCGGAGAGACCCGTAATGTCATCAATGATGCCGTGTGGGAAATTGGGTGCAGAACCAGCAATCAAGATCGTGTTGCTGTTGATGTACCGCTCCACTTTTCTCAGGTCGACCTGGTAGGTGACAGGGTCGACGTCAATGTGATGAATCTGAATGCCAAAGTACTCAGCGGCTTTGTCAAACGCAGCATGAATTGTTACAGGCACAACCATCTCTGGCTTCTTGATGCCTTTCTTCATACGACCATATTCACGCGCTGCTTTACAGGCCATCAGGATGCTTTCCGTACCGCCAGAGGTTGTGGTGCCACCTGCTCCCTCGGGCGCATGGAACAAGTTGAGGGCCATTTGTACAACCTCAGCCTCCATCTTGCGTACACCAGGGAAGATGTCTGGATGCAGCGGATTCGCCAATGAGAACAAGGCATATGCTTCCGTCAGCAGCTCACTCAATTCCTTGCCTCCGTGGTAAATGGCACCGGAGACTTTGCCACCTTCCCAATCGACCTCATCGCCCATCTTGTGCAGCTTTTGTAGTTCAGCACGTACGTCTTCCTTGGAGAGACCTTTTGTCGGTAGAGTTTGATAGCGAACCGTTCCGGCAGGTGGCAGCATCTTTTCATCTAGTTGCGCCAGTGCATCCGAGACTTGCTTTTGAACTTTTTGCTTGATGCCGGGTAGCTTGATGAATGTTGAAAACAAGACACGCCGAATGTAGGTGTACGTGCGCAAGGCAGTGCCACGCAGGCCATACATACGCAGCCGCGTTGCTAGCATGAGAGTAATCCGTAGAACAGTGTAGAGTGTGAAGATGTTGCGCAGGGTTTGGACATGGAATGAGACGGATCTGTAATTCCGCCTGACTGCAGTGAGCATCTTAGCCATGGTTCGGGATGTGTTGCTTGTGAATGCGCAAGTTCCTGGCGTCTACTTATGTACGACCAGGATGTGTGTGGTGTTACTTGGCAGATGGAGGGCAGCAGCAAATTAACTCGAGGGCGAAGTGCGGCGCAACATGCTCGACTTACTCCCACAAAGAGCCACCCAGTAGACAGTAGACAGGAGCAATGGACAGCAGATAGCATGGCTCAGCTAGAGCAGTCTAGAGATACGAAGATGCAGCCTCCAACGCTCCACTTATAACACCCATCGCTGCCAAGACTTTCTCCTCCTCGAATCGCCTACCCACCAACTGCAATCCCACAGGCAAACCTCGACTTTCGTTCAAGTCATGCGAATCCCACACCTCCTTCTCCACACCTGCCTGGGGAACGTACCCAGTAGGCTCAGCGTCCTGCGGTTGTACTTGCGTCACTGGGAAAACGCAGCCTGGATAATCGACTAGATTCCAAACACTCGTATAGGTCCAATACTTGCTGGTCCCTAATTTGGGAGCAGGTCCAGGCCCAACCGGGCACAACAAGACGTCAATCTTTGTGCCGTGTTTTTCTTCCTGCGCGAGCCAGTGACGCGCATAGGCCGTACGGTATTTATTGCGACGAAGGAGGATCTCATTAGACTCATCGTGTGAATGTTCCTTGACGCCTGGGTGCGTGAAGAGCCATTTCGTCAAGGGCAGCATCTCCTCGCCACCTTCCTTGAAGAGTGCAAACTCATCGAGTGCGCCATTCGTGTAATACAACTGCGAAACGATCTCCCACGACTCTGCATGATTGTATGGCTCGAAATCCACCGTCTTGATGCCAATCCCACGCATAGCATCTGTGACTTTATCCATGGCGCGTTGAATCGGTGGAAGGGGTTTTACAACACCATCTGACCAAATGATTCCCACAGTCAGTGTCTCCTTTGTCAATTCTGGCATACGCCAGGGGATTGGTACAAGGGAGGGTTCTTTCCGCCAAGGTTCAGCATCCACCAACACTCGCATGAACATAATCAGATCTTCCAATGAATGACACAACGGCCCGTTCGTCGCTAGAATCGTTTCCCGACCCCGATGCAGGCCTTTCGTACCGCCGGGGATCCGATTGCACGATGGTTTGAATCCCCACAGTCCCGTAAGACTGGCAGGATTTCGAATGCTACCACCAATATCACCACCGACACCTAGAGGACTGCCGCGTAAGGCGAGTAAAGCCGATTCACCACCGGACGAGCCGCCGGGTGTGTGGTTGCGGTTATAAGGATTCGTTGTGTGGCCGTAGATGTTGCTATTTGTTTCGAGATGCATCACAGCTTGTGGTTGTGTTGTTCTGCAGAAAGGCACACAGCCCAGCGAGACGAGTGTCTCGTAGATGAGTGAGTCGGCAGGTTCAATGTTGTCGAGCCAGGCGACGTATGAGGAATGCACAATTTTGTCCTTGATGATGATGTGCTCTTTGAAGGAGACAGGCAGGCCGTGTAGAGGCCCAGAGAGCTTTCCAGTCATCTTGTACTCGTGGTCCAGCTTCTTGGCACGTAGCAATGCTTCATCCGCCATGATTTCCGTACAGCAATTGACGAGCTGCGTGGCGATCGAGGCACGCTTGATGAACGCAAGGGTGACCTCCTCAGATGTCAAATCACCGCGTGCAATGAGGCGTAACAACGCACTTGCATCGTAGTTCTCGGTAATTTTGAGTTCCTTATCGGTCAATAAGCCGCTGCCTTTGGGAACTTCGAGGACATTCTGCACACTCTCAGCAGGAGGAGCAGAGAGTCTTGCATAGTCTGGGATAGATTTGTCCCTGCGTTCAAGGGTTTCTTTGATCTTGGCAGCATGATCCACCATCTTGTTGAGAGTTGCGTGAGTAGTGCAGGTCGATCGCGAGGTCAAGGTCGTCATTGCCTGTCCCTGGCCTTGTCTAGTGCGGAGGCGCCGGGTCTGCCGCATTGTCTCACGCTGCCCATCTGCAGCTGCTGTGCTACGGGTTGGCTAATACAAGGAGTGTCTGAGTCAAAGCACAGACTGCAGAGCGATGACCGGCCTTCGCCTTTTCTCGAGGAACCTTCTGTCGTATTCTCAAGCTTCTCCCTCCTTGCCTCTCTTGCCTGATTGTGCTGCTAGAAATTGGGTGAGCTGGCTGGTATGAGGCCGCATCTGGGCGCCTGCCAGAATTCATCTTTTTGGTTGCGCAAGGATGACTGGCACGACGATGGCAGCTCCATGCATGTCTTCCTCGCTCAGGCTGCCGCAGCAAGATGTCTGTGAGTCATGAAGGAAGCCAGATATGAGCCTGTATGAGCACTCGTATAGCGCTAGAGGTCATGTCAGGGGGCAATCAAAGACACCTTCGGTAGGGTGAAAGAGACGCGCTGAGACCTGCCACAGAACAAACAAGCTGAAACAAAGCAAACCTGGGAAAAGCCCGGAAGCAGCGAACACGGCTCAGGCTCAGTCCTCAATAGCTACAAGTACCCTGGCAGCTGCCTTGACTCTACTCTCTCTAATCTTCACCTCATCACACTCGTTTATTCTCTACGGTCTCTAACCTTCTTTTGTACAATAATGCGCTCATTGCTTGCATTCGCATGTCTTGCCATCACGGCCTCGGCGCACATGCAACTCAAGCAGCCTCTTCCCATCAACTCAAAGTTTGACACGAGCAATACAAACCCGGATTACTCCATGACTGCACCGCTGAATGGTGACGGCAGCAACTTCCCCTGTAAAGGCTACCTCAACAGCCCTGGCAAACACATCACAGCACAGTACTCGGCAGGCGGCCAATACAGTATCGCCTTGGAGGGAACAGCCACGCATGAAGGTGGATCTTGCCAGTTGTCCCTCTCCTACGACAACGGCGCCACTTTCAAAGTTATTCACAGTATTATCGGTGGCTGCCCACTTCAAGCTGGGTACAACTTTACGATGCCTGCTGGCCTACCGGCTGGAAATAATGTCGTCTTTTCATGGACTTGGTTCAATAAAGTTGGCAACCGAGAGATGTATCAGAATTGTGCACTTGTTAATATTCAAGGATCCGGTACATCACAATTCGTTGCCGCACTGCCAGCTATGCAGGTTGCAAATGTGGGCAAGGGCTGTGCGACGACAGAGGGAACAGAAGTCGTTTTTCCAAACCCGGGACAGAGTGTCCAATTTGGTGGTTCGTATAGCAATGGTCAAATCAGCGGCTTGTCCGGTGCAGGTTTAACAGGTGCTTGTGGCACTTCCAGCGGCAGCAATACACCGGCTGTGCCAGCACCCGTCCTGACACCCTCTCAATCACCTCTTCCCAACACAGCTACAACGACGGCCCCGGCAGCAACAACCACTACAAAAGCTGCCACAGCCGTACCAACGGGCGCGTGCACAGGCAATGCCATCCAATGCTTAACAGCCTATACGTGGGCACAATGTGCAAATGGCGCGTACGTCAATATGGGTGCCGTTGCTCCGGGAACGGTCTGTCTTAGAGGTCAAATGGTTCTTGCATCACCGGATAATGTCGCTGCTGCAGGACAAGCGCCTTCATCTACACTTGGCACGACGCGCTCGAGCGTGACAACAACGACGCGTAGTCTAGTTCGTCCGGCACCTGTGGCAACGGCTGCTCAAACAGGTTGTCGAGTGGTGAAGCGTGCGTATCGCCCGGAGTGTGAAGCATTTGCAATGCGTTGTGAGCAAGGTAGCTTGATGATGTGTGATGCGGGCTCTTGGCAGGCGCAAGGACTGCCGTGTTTGGCTGAACGTAAGCGGGAGGTGGCAGCAGGATGTACGGGGACGGGCATTGTTTGTGTGGATGAGGGAGCAGCATTCACGATGTGCGGTGGCGGACTGAGGATTGCTGTGCCTGAGGGGACACGCTGCATGATGAGCGGAATCGGTGGAGGTCTCGTTGCTATGGATCTGCTATAGGAGCGCTGTGTACACTGCTGTAGACCGTGTATACTGTATCTTTGTTGACACGGCCGACACGCTCCATCTGGTTGCACAATTCTGCCCGGTCCAGCTACGTCATCCGGCCCTCTCCAAAGTGTCGTCAGTCGAACCGTGGCCCACAGTATAAAGAAGCTCCCCCCAATCCCCCTCCCCTATACAGACCCCCCCAAGCAGCCCAACTCACATAAAAAATGGTCTCATCCAACTACACATCTCTCTCGTCCTCCCCAAACGTCAGCATGCCTGTCTCTTACTTCCCCTCCGTTCGCCCAGCAGCGCTTGCCGTATGTCCCTGCTTCTCTAGCTTCACATGAGAACGACCACTAACCAACCAGGTCGGCACCATCTACGAGCACGTCACATCTGCTCTTGTCTACGGACCTCTCTTTGGCCAGACATGGCAAAAAGTGATGAACTCAGACAAGAACTCTGAGTTCTGGCAGTCCAAGGAGGCTCAGTCCGCCGTTACCATGTACGGTACCTCGCTCGTGTCTTCCGGTATCCAGACCTACTGCATCTCGGCTCTCCTCCAGCTCACAGGCACCGTTTCCTACAAGGGCGCCGCATACCTCGGTCTCGTTGTCTTTGGCGCAACCTCCATCCCAGGCGTCATTTCTTCCACATTCACTGAGAAGCGACCATTGGAGTATGTTGCCATCAAGAGCATCACTGCTCTTCTGCAAACTTCCGGCCTCGCTGTCGTCTTGACTGCCTTCGGCCACCGTCGTGACCTCCTCTCGTAAATCAATCAAGATTCATGAGACTGCAGGTAGTCAATAATGCAATGCAAGATGCAAGATAGTTGCCCTTTTATGGGGCCTTTATAATGTAAACAAAAACCACACCCCAAGTATTTGCTTTTGCTACGACATGTCTTCGCAGTCACTGCTACTGCTGCTCAGCTCCCAGCTACGTATGACAGAGCAGGCAACGGCACTTGCACTCTATTACTTGCACAAGATACAAAAGTACCAAGCAACTGCATCCAAGCATCTCCTCGACGATGCCACCGCTGCACTTGCGTGTCTTTCGCTCGCTTCAAAAATGGCCGAGCAACCAAGACGCCTGAGTGAGATCGTTCTGCCTGCACACACGTATGCTCTTGTGTCCAGAACAAAGTGATTCAGTGGACTGACGTGCTAGTCATCTACAGCCAGACAAAGCTCCACTGACCATTCCTTCCACGGAATACGATACACTCCGTGCATCCCTCGTCAATGCTGAGCTCTTGCTACTCCGTGTCATTCAATTTGATTGTCGACAAGCAACACCGTTTGAGTTTCTGCCGCGATTGTTGAAGCGTGCAGTCTTGTTTGAGACGACCCATGCAGCAAAGCAGCGTGGTGCGGGCACTTGTCGTCCTGAAGAAACACCTCTTGGTTTACTTGCGCGCACGCTATGTCTTGAAGGGTACGTAATCCCATTCTGTACTTGGAAAGTATACAAGGTAAGCTGACACGATAGATTGCAATCACAACATGTTGCACTGTTTTTTACAGCCAAGACGATTGCTGCTGCTGCCATCTTGCGAGCACTAAATCGCATGCACATTGATCTCGTTCATGGCAGTCGCGATCCACAAGACCAGATGGCGTTTGTTGCTGATGCATGCAAACTCGATCTCATTGACGTCCGAGAATGTTTCGAGGCATTTCCTTGAAAGCGGTGCAAGGTGTGCTTCGACACTCAGACATGCGGCTCTCGCCCTTGATACGACGTATCTGGAAGACTTCCTGCTGCAATGACTCCAATCATGATGACTGTTGTCAGTGCAAGTAGGCCACCGGCAGCCTCCTCCTCCACTCGCCAGACCATCTAGACGCATCCTTGCAACTCCTTTTGCCCGTGAGTCTTGCGATTTCAAACATTAGGCAGTTGCGATGGTGCTTTTAGCTTTGGAGGTCTGCATGCGATGCATTGAGATATTCTGACACATCTGCTGTAGGAACAGAAAAGCCCCGCGACGCCGCTAAAAGGCTCAACAATCATCTTCTCTTTTGAAAAGTAGAGTCGTTTTTCGACAGCAGTTCAATCCTGGCGACTATGGTATAACTCCCCAAGTGGGCCTGCCCGAATCTTGCCAGTAAGAACAGGATACAGGCGCTTCATTCGAGGCAACCGCGACGGCACAACGCATGCAGTCATGTTGCCAGCGTGTCATCTGACACCACCCCTGAATCGGCTGTGCCATTTCTTCTCCTTTGTAGACTCCAGAATCCTGCCTAGAGTTTGACTCACCTCTCAGAACTTAGGCTCTTTGTCCATCACAATGCGCAATGACTTTAACAAGCTCATTCTGCTCCTAGTACTCATCTGCGAATTGGTCTCTGCAATGAAGAGCTCAGGCTCGAGCTCGAGGCAAGGTCAGCGAGATCACCCGTATAAGCAGGATGAACGGCCTAGCAACAAGAAAAGTGGCTCGTTCCCCCCAAACGGTCTAAAGTCTCACCTGGAGTGCCACCACGTCAAACTCCACTACCGCACGATAGTTTCGCCCGCAGAAGCTGCATTTGTGAGAAAGCAGAAATGGGAATACAAGGTTCACCATGAAACGGAAACACCAGTCGGCCCGTTTGATAATCCACGAGCGCTACCGCCGGTTGTGATGGATATGACTCTGTGCAACGAAACCTGCGCCATTAAAGTCCAACAATTCGGCCGAATGCTCAAGGATTGGCTTACTGGTATGTCGACGAAATCTATTGCTCGATATTGTTGGAATAGTGATCAATTGTCTTTGACCAACCGAGATATCTCTCTGGTCGAATGTGGACCTCAATGCGTCGGTCAGGTTCCTCCTTTGTGTCAATGCTCATTTGCTCTTGAAGTTCATTCAAAGTATAAAATGTCAACAATGGAAATCGGAAAATCAATGGATTTGCATAATACAGTACGAGGATGGAGACCATCAACGAGTCCGTTTGCCAATTGCAGCTTGGAGAAGTTCCAAGATCAGATCATCAAAGGCATTGTAAGAAAGCAAGGTTGGTCTGCCTGGTTCGCCGAAGAAATCGAGAGTTCAGTGACCTGTCGAAAAGTTCCGTCAGGGCCTCCGTCTACATTTCATGTACCCTCCAATATGTGGTGCCGTTGCAACAATTTGAAGAACAACAATCAGCGACAGGATTGCGACCATGGGAATGTCAGATGTTGGAGAAATATCGACGGAGCTTTGGAGCCAGTTTCTTCACTTCTAGTAATTTCTGCTGCTGCAATCGCAAACGATGAATTTGACATCGAGTCTTGGCACAGGGTATTGCCAGGTTTGAATCTGCCTCAGGTTTAGTGAGACCACCGGCGAGTACTTATGCTGTGTTCAAGTCGCTAGCTACCATGCTTGATGTCGTCGACCCAATGCGAGTCTCTTGATCAGCGCCAAATACCGCGAAACGCTTTCGTGTGGCTGCAGGTCAATCGGAAATCACACTGCCAGCATCTATATGGCTGCAGTGTCTGGTATTGAAAAGCACATCTTTACGGTTATTGAACTCCTTGTTCTGAATCACGCTTGAGCAGTTTTGTAGCATTGACTAGTCAACGCATCTTCGATGTCTGCGATATAGAACTCCATCCCACGCACAGCTGCTAGCAGTCTGCACCGTCGCCCAACAGTTTTGCAGATACGCACAGACCGTGGATTTGGATGAGGATACATGGCTATAGCAAAGCGCACCTTCGTTTCAGTTGCCGTGTGGGAACTGAATCTCCGGATGATGGGCCGCATCTCCAAGTGACGTCGCTTGACAGTTTCACATGTTCAACAATTCAAGACCACTACTATGGGTACAGTGGGATGCGCAGCGGCGACTCGTAAACGGCTGTTGGAGTGTCAAGTAAGGTGAAGGGCGCCATCACATCACTCCACTTCAACCTACGATAGCTGTCCTCATGCATAAACAAGACCGTCCAGCTATCTAAGAATAGTCCTCGTGCGCTGGAAACGGATCAAGTTGTATTGCATCATGGTCGGCTAGTGGAGAGTCTGGCGACCGGGGAAGACTATGCCGACGTGCCGGTCGACGTCAGGCTTGTTCATGCTGTGCTGCAGACAAGTGCGTAGTCTGTACCATTGCAGGCATCGTGTCCATGTGCATTGGGCAGACAGCTAACACGGAAATACCGCGGGAGGCCGGCGCCAGTCATGATCAAATGACTATGTGGCCTGAATTCTGAACCTTAATCTGATCAGGCAGATCAGCCAGTGAGCAGGCGTCATCGACACCGAGTAACTCGATTAGCACTGTAGCGTAGCAGGTCCGCAATGTCGGGCTCACAGACGGGGAGAGCGCCGGTTCAAGTGTTTGTGGGCGGTGCAGCTGCTGATCGCGTGCATTCGCTTGTCTGATCTGGCCTCAACCTCAAGATTCTGTGTGATGAAAAATACACAGCCCAGACGCCAAAAACACGCTTCTCTTTTTGCACTGCCGCACTCGACGCACGCATCTGTTTCCTGCGTTTCTGACTGGACAGAGGAACATGCTCAAAGACCTTTCTCAGGCGCATCTGCCCACCCGACTGTAGCAGTAAGCCATTTACCAGGGCATCAAGCATGGTCGGTGACCCAATATAGCAGCACCGCAGCAGATGAGCGTGCTGTTGCAGAGTGTGCATTGCCGCATGATCAGTCTATCAGCTGCATTGCAACCTGTAGGCTGGATGCTCGCTGAAATGAATGCGTTCGGCACTTCGGAATAAGCTTACGCTCAGGCATGGGGTGTTGCTGCCCAAACAGCCCATTGCATGCTGAATCAGGCACGACGAACGTGTCAACAAGTGGTTAACAACGCCCGAGGAATGACGCACCGAGCCTCAGCCCCAGCTCTAAAGCCTCTCATGGAGTAGATACACTGCTCCATTGTCCGGCATGCCGCGAAGCGGGATAGACTATAAAGCTACTCGATCTCGCTCGGAGAATACTCTGTTGTAACATTCGCTCACGTCAACAACAGCAGAGATGGTCTTTACTATTCTCCTCCAGGCACTCATTGCCTCCGTCGCCGCCAACCCAGTTGCAGAGCTTGAAAAGCGTCAGGTACCTGTCCTCCCAGATGGCAGCACAACGCTTGCGCAAAGGGCTACCTTCTTCTGCCCTCCAGGTATCGATGCTACCATTGCACTCAACCAACCTGGATCTGAGGCAGGTCTCAGGTTCTGCTCCAACCTCGACCGTTGGAGCCCGGCAACCCTCTACAGCAGCCAGGTCCTCGCCAATGTTGGCCCTGGTCAAATCCGCACAGCTGCTATCCGTTGTGCTGCTGCATGTGTCAACCAATGCCAGACATTCTCCGTTGCCGCTTCAACACCCGGCAATGTCACTCACTTTGGCTGCAACTTGTACAATGCAACAGTTCCCTTCCGCGGCAACACCAACGGTGGTCTCTTCTACGCTAAGCAGCCTATTGCCGGTGCCTTGTGCGCCGCTGCCCCTGTTGCACCAGCTCAGTCTGGCGTCGTGACGCGTACTACCACTGTCGTCTCGACCATCACCTCGGTTGTTGCCCCTGGCGCTACTTTCGTCAATGCAGTGACCTCGTTCATCAACGGTGCTAGCCCCACCACAGTCATCTTTGCCGCTCCAGTTGCTATCCAGAGTGTTGGACCTGCTGCAGTCATCATCAACGGCCAGCCCGGCTCAGTTGTTGTTACGACCATCACCAACAATGTGGTTGTTGTGGTGACCGTCATCATTACACCATCCGGCACCACCACCTCTGCTGCACCTTCTGCTTCTGCATCGATTTCACCCGTCAACTCGTTCCAGTGCCCTGCCAACATTGCTGCCAACTACGCCGACACCACTAACCCGTCATCGTCGTATGCACTGCGATTCTGCTCCAACACTCAGCGATGGAGCCCGGCAGACTTGTTCAACAGCACCCAGATTCCTGGTGCTACCTACGCTTCAGCCGCACAGACTTGCTCCATTCGCTGCTCTGGCGCCGGCGTGAACGCTGCCGGCCAACCTCTCTGTGTCACCTTCTCCGTGGCCCCGACAACGCCCGGTGGCACAACCTTTGGCTGCAACCTGTACAACGCTGCAAACGTCTTCACGGGCCCCACCAACGGCGGTCTCTTCTTCCAGCGTGTAGCAGCTGCTTACGTGTCGCCTGCTCAGGCAGACCAGTGTATTGGTTCTCTCCCTCAAGTCACAGGCGGCACCTCTACCACCTACAACCGCATCTTCTGCTCGCGTACTGAGCGATGGGCGCCTGCTACACTCTTTGATGCGTCCGTTCAGACTGGTTCCGGTAGTCCTGCGAGTGTGGAGGCTGTGCAGAAGTGTGCTAACCGTTGTGCGACATTTGCTCAGTGTTTGACCTTCTCAACGACCTATACCTCTGCGAACCCACCGATCGCTGATTCTGGTTTGCCCGTGCAGTTCAACTGTAACTTGTATAATGCTACGAGCCGTGTGCTTGGCAACACGCAAGGCGGTGCATTCTACCAGATTGTGACGGCTTCGAATGCAACGATGGTTGTCAAGCGTTCTTTCTAAAGAGAGACGATGTTGCACCACGTACTTAATTGTCAATGCAAAATAGTGTGTCTATAATAATACCTCATCAATATTCAGCCTCCTTTGTTGTCGTGAGATTGTAGAGTAATGTATGGCTGTGTGGTTAAAGTCTTGTGAAAGAACTGAACAGCGATGTGAACAGGATTAAATTATAAAGCGGACTATGAAACTCTTCTAATGACTACCATCATCCTCGAAACCCGTCTCCTTCTCGCGACGCGCCGGACGCGAGTGTCGGCCAACACGACCATGCTCTGACCAGGGGAATGGCAACAAAGGGACCAGCATAAACTTGAAGCTGTTTTGCTTGTCTTGGATACCAGAAAGTGCGTTGATCCATGCGAGTGCTGCAGCGAGAATACCAAAGTATCCACCTGCCTTGAGACAGTCGCCGTAGTTGTCGTCGCCCTGAGCTTCACGGAAGTAGCCAATGGCAAGCATGATGAATGCCAAGTCCAGCGTGAAGAAGAGGAGGAAGAAGGCGACCGTTGATCGGAGCGTACAAATCAACAGCAGGAACGTGAAGACTGCCCAGCAAATCAGGTAGATACCGACGGCATCTGCGAATCTGCCAGAAGTAGCGGATGTGTCGTATGCCTCTTCAATGTTGAAGAAGGGGATAAAGATGACACCGAAGGAGAGCCAGAAACCACCGTATGAGCTGAGTGCGACACCGGCAAACGTGTTGCCGCAGGCAAACTCCCACATACCAGCAAGAAGCTGCACAAGACCACCGTAAAAGAGTGCAAGACCAATCACAATATTGGGGGTTGCAAGTTGTCGTGCAGAGACGTTGACGAGAGAAAGCACCATCGTTGTCAGGGCAAATGCAGAGAGACCCAAGGGAGACGGGTTACCAAAGTCCCTGAAACGCTTGTGAGGCTCAATGGCCAGGGTACCGGCACTGGGTCCCAGGATGGTGCTGACGGTGTTGAAACGCTCGAGGTCATAGTTGTTCAAACCTCGTGTGTCCACGCTTGATCCAGTGTTGACATGGGTAGCTGGGTTGTATTGGTTTGCGGTGGTTGTGCCTGCAATAGGTGCTGCTACGGGTGCGCTGCTCATGCTTGCTGGTGTAGGGTGTCGGAGGGAAGAGAGGGCAGGAGCAGGAGCAGAGGTCTTTATTTGCTGGGGTCTCGCAAACCCGGGGTCGGACTTTTCGGAGGGGGGTCAGATGATGGGCCATGTCTGTCTGTGCTGCTGCTGCTGCTGCTGCTGCCGGCAGATGAAGTTGCTCCTCTGTACGCCGCACACAATGCGTTGAGTTCTGAGAGCAGCGCGACGTCATGGCGGACCCATTGAGGTTGAGGCAGCCACCACGTTCCCGCGCGCCGCCGGACATTTCAAATCCCGCGAAAGAGCAACAAAAGGCGAGCCGTGACGTCGACGGCAACGGTGGACAGCGACACATAGACAGCACGGAGCCTGCCTGCCATCGACTCACAGCGCTATAGCAAAGACATAGATGGTCAAGGCGAGCCTGAAGTTGTGTCCAGCGTTCCCCCGGAGGTTTCTCCCCGTGGGGTAGCGTGGTCGTATCTGCGGATCTACTTTCCACTTTGCAGATCTTGGCGTCCTCTTAGGGCGAACGATGACATATCTTTTGACTTGCGGAATCTGCGTGCAGCACCAGGGAGAGGGCAGTCGTGTATGTTGAGAGGGCAATATGAACGTCGACTGATCAGGGTTGATGCATGCTTGTTCCTTCAGCAGACCTTGCCTTCTTAACCTTATTTGACGGTCTCGGTTCATGGCAATCCTGGTGCATGTCGAGCGTTGCGTCTTGATGCCGAGCCCGACGCTTCTCCTGTGTCTCGCATCTGACGGGAATGGCGGACCAGCTACTGGCTGGGCGGCAGGTCTTTGCAACGACAGCTGCTCATGCAAGAACTCCAGCACTAACTAGGGCTACTGATGAGCATGTCAGGATCGCGTGACTAGGAGCTTAGGATCATAAGTTTAGAAGCAGCGTAACAGCTTCGGTAAATCACCAGAATCATGCGACTTTGTCATGATGGGTGAGCAGACTATTGCCGTGAGCTACGAGGACAGCAGGCACTGGCCTCTGGTGTTTTGACTGAGACGATAGACAGACAAAGAAAATGCTACAAACAAGGCATCATACGCCAACAAACTCTGGTCTGTCAAGTCATACAGGCATCACGGCAATGACAACTGCCTCGATCTCTATTTCTCCTTCTGTCAGATCCTTACTGTACCACCATCCAGTGCGGATGGTCACTCACGCTGCCTTAAGTCATAAGAGAAATAACTCGTGAGGGCGTGCTGCTTGACTGTTGAATAAAGCATCAGACAAGCAGTGGTATTCTAGTCGTGGGAGGCATTCGGCATCCTCACATTTCATGCAGCTATGTTGATATCAGTGACTAATTTGCACAGGATCCCGCAAGTCATTGCGCAGAACGAAAATAGCATGCTTCAGTCTTGCAGTACAATCAGCTCTACCAGCGATGTGCTCAGCAACCAGTAGGAGCCTCATCAGACATGCTCTTACTGTGTCGAGTCTGTCAGAGTAGGTAGAGCAGCATAGAGCAGTTGTTTGGCCTCGTAACTTGCTTCGGCTATTGTCACACTGGGGCGCAGTCTCCACTCTGCGTCACTGCGATCCAGACATACTCAGCCAAGTCTCTACTCGACCTTCAACTCGCTCCCTCCCTTCTCCTCATCCTACATCTTCAATCATGGGACTCGCAAGTAAGATCCAGTCAGCAGGCGGCGCCGCACCTCCAGCACCAGGTGGTTTCGGCGGTCAAGCACCACCTCCGCAAGCAGGTGGTCGCCCACCCTACCCAGTCGCTGGTGGTCAACCGCCTCAACAGGCACAGGGCGGATACCCACCTCAAGCCAACCAGGCGAATAGACCACAAGGTTACGCTGCAAACCAACCCTCTGCGAATCCCTTCGCTGCAGGCGGTCAGCAGCAGCAGCCGCAGCAGGGACAGTATGGTCAACAGGGGCAGCAGGGACAGTATGGTCAACCTCCTCAGCAGCAAGGTCAATATGGCCAACAGCCTCCTCACGGACAGCCTCAACAGGGTCAATATGGTCAGCCGCAGCAACAGCAGCAGCACGGACAGTATGGACAGCAACCACCACAGCAACAAGGTCAATATGGCCAGCAACAAGGTGGCTATGGCCAACAACCTCCTCAACAATCCTTTGGTGCACCAGCAGGCGCTCCCCCAGGTGGTGGCGCAGGTGGTTCCATGATTCGCGAAAACCTGCAACGCATCATTCGTGAGAACCAGCTCGAATCGTTCTACCAGGGTCCTCGCTTTGAACAAGTTGTTCAGCGAGTTGAGCGAATTGACTTCCGCAAGCTGGGCGCAGAGTGGGAGATTCCACATGAAATTGCGACGGATCTCGCTGCGCTTGCGTTGTATGATATTGTCCTCTACTGCGACGATTCCGGGTCCATGCGCGCTGAAGAGAATGGTGAGCGTATCGATGATCTCAAGCTCATCTTGGAGCGTGCAGCAGGTGTCTCAACCTTGTTTGACGATGATGGCATTTCCGTACGTTTCATGAACTCCCAGTGCGAAGGCAATGGTATTCGCAGTGCTCAGGAAGCACAGCAGTTGTTGCAGCAAGTGCGATTCAGCGGAATCACACCACTCGCTACTTCGTTGGACCGCAAGGTCTTGCAACCTCTGGTTATGGGTCCTGCACGTAACCGCCAACTGCAGAAGCCTGTGCTTGTGTTGGTGATCACGGATGGTGAGCCTGTGGGTGAGCCAAAGGACCTCATTCGTCAGGTGATTGTGGGCAGCACCAACCAGGCTGCTCAAATGGGCTTCCCTGGCGCTGTTCGATTCCAATTTTGTCAAGTGGGTAAGGACATGAAGGCTCAGCGTTTCTTGGGAGAGTTGGATTCCGACCCTGTGGTCGGTAGCAAGATTGATGCTATCAGTTACTTCGAGATGGAGCAGGAGGAGATGGCCCGCAAGGGTGTCAATTTGACGGTTGGTTTGTACCTTGTCAAATTGCTTGTTGGTGCTATCGACAAGTCGTACGATGAGCAGGATGAGGCTTGAGCTTCGTCTTTGCCTAACTTTGTATCTTGAGATATTTATGTTCTAGCTTAATGGAGTAAAGCAATACTTGGCTGACTCAGCGTCTAGTGTTGGGAGGATGACCGCGAACAAAGGTGCCGACCCAACCAGCTGCATTCTTCAAGACTAGCAATTGCCAATGTCTGAATCGCAAACTAAGGCATGCTCTTATTCAATGGAGTGCATCTTGGCTCTGCTTGCCAGGGCATGTCCGTGAAATAGGAAGCATGCTCCTGCACTCATGAGCTGTCGATCGCTAAACTTCTTCATGTGCCAAGTCAGCCTCACGCTGCCATGCTGCCTCTTCTCAGATTGATCCCAGTGAGTCCTATGCTATATCTGAGCTCAATGGTCATCCGATCAACTGCTCATGATCTCGTCCAACATGCAGCATGCGCATGTGGATGTGAACTTGCAAATGCCATTCTTTGGATTTACTGTAAATAAGCCTGTTCTCGGGATAAGCCCCCGCATGGCAACAGCAACTTGTCGCAAGGTCTACTGCCCCCCAGAGCCGCGAGCTGTCAAGGCCGTTCCCCCGTTCCCCCGTGTTCTTCTCTCTGACGCGATCTGCAAGCGATCCCATGAATTGGCCGCAGTGCGCCTTTCAATTCTCAGATGGTGCAAGATGGTGCAATTCACAGCATAGAGCCAGGACAAACACCAGGCACGATGCAGCAATGATGACACCTTCAGATGCAACGGGGGAGTCTTTTGACAGATCCGACCTCCTTGAACACAAAAATCTAGTCTGTCTTTTTGGCAATCAACATACTTGCTCAAGATGACTACAGGCCCTGCTTGCATTTTGCGAGCCATTAAAAGTCACTACCAGCTCACGCACGATTACCCGCATCCCATTGCATCTGCAGACGAAGTTCTCATCCATATTGAGGCGATTGGGCTGAATCCAATCGGTCAGTACCTTGTCGTGATGGGGAGCATAGACTAACGAAGCAGATTGGAAGTCGAATGCTTACGGTTTTGGCGTCTACTCTTTCCCCTGGATCAACGGCAGAGAAGCAGCAGGCACTGTCCTTGCCATTGGGTCGAACGCTCGCACAAATCGCATTGCTGTGGGCGACCGTGTTCTTGTGGCTTCCTCAAATTACCGGGATTGTCGTAGTTCGTCCTTTCAAGAACGATGCGTTGCCTTGCCAGAGAACGTTGCGCGTATCCCGGACTATATGTCCTTTGAAGAAGCAGCTACGTTGGGCGTTGGATTGATTGCCGGTGCCGCTGCGCTGTTCGATAACTTCAAGCTGCCTTTCACAAAATCTATTGGCACGCCCCAAGAAACATTGCTTATCTGGGGCGGAGCCTCGACTGCTGGTCTTGTGGCTTTGCAACTTGCCAAGCAAGCGGGTTTGCGTGTGCTCACCGTCTCTTCCGCCAAGAACTTCTCCTACCTCATTCAATATGGTGCCGATTTGACGCTAGACCGCCATACACCAGAGCAGGTGGTAGAAGTGGCACATCGGTATGGTGTACGTTATGCAATCGACTGCGTAGGTGCGGACACCACGGCATTTGCTGCACGCGCCGTCGCACCGCTTGGTGGGACTGTTGTTGGTCTTGTCAAGCTTCCAAGTCAAGAGACATTACCTGCTGGTGTCACGGCAGAGACGATCCTCATCAAGCGGTTCCATGAAGATCGGGTATATGGCGATACTCTGATGCGGTTTACTGAAGAGCTCCTAGAGCAAGGCAAGCTTCGTGCTCCACGCATCAGACTCGTCTCTGGTGGCTTGGCAGGCATCCCGCAAGGTCTACAACTACTTCAGGATGATCAAATTTCTGGGGAAAAGGTGGTGGTCAAGGTGTCTGAAACTCCGCGGCCTACCCAAGCAAATAGCCATGCTGGGTCAGCTCCTGGAACGACTGCAGCGGCGCGATCACGACCAGGAACACCAAAAGTAGAACATGTTCAACGACAGAGTTTGACTGTTTAGATGATACCTAGATACTCAATGCTATTCTAATGGAGCATTTTCCTTTGCATCCACAAAATCATCAACCGAGTAAGTGAATAAAGAAGATTGCTAAGAATGGTAGAGCTACAGATAAGACATCTATGTGTACCAGGTAGGCTTTGGCAACTCGCCTGTGAGCACATATCGGCCGACTTCCACCTTCTTGTACGCAATTGGGTCGTGTAGTGTATGTGTGCGCAGATTCCTCCAGAACCTGTCCAATCCGACCGAGTTGGCTGTAGCGCGTGCTCCAGTCAGTTCAAAGACCTTGTTGGTCAAGTATAAACCATGGTCAACAATCGAGAGCTTTGCTGTTGCAACGTCCACTGCAACCTGAGCACGCTGCTCAGCGGTGACAGACTCTCGTGGTGCATGGGCAAGGGCAGCAATCTGTTCACCAGTGTTATCAATGAGTGCTTCAGCTGCTCGCAGAGTCGCATACAGTTGACCATAATTTTCCTGCAAGTACCATTCATCCACTGCCTTTTCGTGACCCAAACCACCACAGTCCTTGGGCCACGCTCGGGTCTTGGTAGCGGAGTACTTGCGAGCAAATTCGAGCGCTCCTTGAGCAATGCCCAGATATTTGTTGGTGAAATTGAGTTGAATGATTGGCAAGGTAAGTGAGTGGTAGGGAATTGCCTCATATTTCTTGGTGGAAGCGTTCCAACCAGCAGCACTTTTCCAGGGGGTGCGGACATTGTCAATGACAACACCACCAGATTCAGTGAGACGCTGACCCAGGTTGTCCCAGTCACCCTTGAACTGAATGCCAGGCTGGCGTGTGGGCACAAAGGCAAAGATGTGATCTTCGGTGCCTTCCAAGACACCTTCCAAAACAGTAATATCTGAGATGCGACCGCCCGTGCTGAAGCTCTTCACGCCAGAGAAGCTAATCTCTGAACCGAGGTCCTTGATCTTGAGATCCGAATCACGCGGATTCACAGCACCGCCAAAGAAGGATTTGTTGCGGACTTCATTTTCGATGAACTCAAAGTACTCTGCATCGTTGAAGAGGACACGAGCATGCCAGAACCAGACGAGATGGTAGCCAAGGAGCTGTCCAATCGAGCCATCTGCTTTGGAAACTTCGCGAATGAGCTTGTATGCTATATCCCATGTTCCTTCTGCACCACCAAACTGTTTAGGCCCAAGGAAGGTAACGAGGCCGGATTCCTTAAGGAGCTGCACCTCACGCTCGGGAATCGCTTGAGCCTGTTCACGCTCAACGGCGTCAATAGCAAGGATATCGCCTACTTGCTTGGCGCGTTCAATCCATTGGAATGGTGAAGTAGGCTGTTGCCCCTTTTGCCATTGGCTGATTGCTTCTTGCGTAGCTTGCTGTGCAGAGACCTTGTTACCGTTTGAGGCACTGACTCCAGGCATGATGAGATGAACGTTTGAAGAAGGGAGGAGCTACACTGACTGTGCTTTAATCAGTACTGCTCAAGCAAGCGCGTCATGTCAACGAGCAATGGTGTCAACAGCCCCTGTCAACGTGATTGCGGATCGAGCGCAAGGTCAGAAGCGCCCGCATCAATCACACGAACGGCAGCATGTAGCATTATTTGCTGCCCGCGTAACATGGAGACACGCCCGGGGAATGGCGTGCGTACAAACAGCGATATTGGATGATCTGCGAGGGTTATCGCGATATTCCTGCGCGGATGTCGTCTTTCCACGTTCAGATGACACCACTTGCCAGGAACAAGAAGATCTCTAGCGCAAGCAAGGCGTCATCTTCGTTTCTATCTCCAGGGTGTCTCTTATATATGATGCACGCCCACATAGACTGCCCAGATTGAGCTAGATTCCAAACACAACTATGCCCAGTGTCGCTTCGCAAAAGAAGCAGCTCATTCTCAATGCCTTCGACATGGCCTGCATCGGCCACCAGAGTCCTGGCCAATGGCGCAAGCCAGGCGACAAGTCCCCCAATTACAAGGATCTTGAGTATTGGACAGAACTCGCGCAGCTGCTCGAGCGAGGCAAGATCCATGGCATCTTTCTTGCTGATGTCTTAGGCTCCTACGATATTTACCAAGGTTCGGCCTCGCGACGGTATTGAACAGTGCTAACATCAGGCAACATCAATCCAGCAATTCAATCGGCAGCTCAATTTCCAGTGAATGATCCAGCGTACTCTATTCCAGCTATGGCGGTTGTAACCAAACATCTTGGGTTTGCAATCACTTCATCCACAACTTACGCACAGCCTTTCGATCTGGCACGCCGTTTCTCCACGCTAGACCATTTGACAAAGGGTCGTATCGCTTGGAATGTCGTAACATCGTACCTCGATTCGGCTGCTCGCAACCTAGGCTTGGGAGATAAGCAGATTGCCCACGACAAGCGTTACGAGATGGCTGACGAGTACATGACAGTCGTGTACAAATTGTGGGAGCAGTCGTGGGACGAAGATGCTGTCGTCAAGGATGCCGAGCACGACATATTCACTGATCCTTCCAAGGTGCACCGCATCAACCACGAGGGCCAGTACTTCAAGGTACCAGGCCCGCATCTTTGTGAGCCTTCGCCACAACGCACGCCTGTCATCTACCAAGCTGGTACCTCAGGACCTGGCAAAAACTTTGCGGCGAAACATGCAGAGGCCATTTTTGTTTCTGGCAACACGCCTGAAGATCTCCGACCGTCTGTGGATGATGTACGCGCTCTGGCTGCAAAGCAGGGTCGAGACCCTAAGTCGATCAAGGTCATTACGCTGATAGGGACCATCATTGGAGATACCGAAGAAGAAGCACAAGCAAAGTATGCCGACTTTCAGAAGTATGCCAGCGAGACAGGAGCTTTGGCGTTGTTTGGTGGATGGACTGGAGTGGACTTGTCGAAATACCCTATTGATGAAGAACTCAAATTATCTGCCTCAGGATCGAACGCCATCCAGTCAGCTCTTGAGAGATGGTCGAAGGCTGCCCCTGGCGTAGAGAAATGGACACCTCGAACGGTAGGCAAGCATATTGCTATCGGAGGTCTTGGTCCGGTTGCTGTTGGTACAGCATCCTCTGTGGCTGACCAGCTTGAACGCTGGGTTGAAATTGCTGACGTCGACGGCTTCAATTTGTCTTATGTGGCAGCACCGGGGACTTTTGAAGATGTGGTGAACAAGCTAGTTCCAGAATTGCAACGACGCGGCATCTTCCACACAGAGTATGAAGGCAACACCATGCGTGAAGGCATCAACCAGAAAGCAGGAAATGGCAGATTGAATGCGGATCATCCAGCGCACCGCATCATCTCGGATAGGATTCCAGATCCTGTTTCAGAATAGCATTTATAGAATGTAGTAAGCAACGGAAGCAGAATAGAGTTCGAGGCTCGTCGTTGGAATTGGCTGGTTTGCTCCATCTGAAAGCCATGCACGTCCCCCGCAAACGCTAAGGGCTATGTGATGAGACCAACGTGCACCACCTCACATCTTTGCGGATACTCCACGATGGGAGGCGCTGCCAAAGAGGAGCATACAAGCTTTTCGCATCTATATGCGCGATATGGTGGTCGCATTCGAGGTCCAGAAATTCGGCACATCGACACAGACCGTCTCGACCAGTTTCGCTCTACTGGCGAGTTCAGGGACGTGAATTTGATATCTATGATGGAACATGGTCGCGTTGACGAACCTAAGTTCATATCACTTGAAGTGTATTCTCCGGCAAATCTGGAGCGCCCGCTCTTCAAGGAGGCTATCAAGAATCAATTCTGTCCAGCCAAGAAGGGGCAGTCTTTCGGTCCATCGTGGAGCACGCACTGGTTTCGCATCACAATTCATCAGGTGCCAGAAGACTGGAAGAAACTTGAAAGAATTCAGCTGGAATTTGATTTGCCGGAAGCGATGGTCTATAATGAGGATGGAGAGCCCTTACAAGGCCTGACTGGCGGCAGTGAAGCTCGAAGAGTGGATTTCATCCTTCCCGATGCAGCAAAATCGAAGAAAACAATCTTCTACATTGAAGCAGCCATGAACGGGCTCTCTGGTCTAGGACAAGGTAGTTCAATCCAACCTCCAGACCAGAATCGCTACTTTACGCTTGACTCGGCAGATTTAGTGGCTCCCAACATGATGGCCGTATGAAGCAATTGAAAATCCTCAAAACTAATTCCAGGTACGTTTGTTCTATGATTTCTGGATTCTCAAAGACATGGCCAGGGAATTACCCCAGAATGGCTTTGAATCGCATGAAGCGCTCGCAGCAGCAACTAGAATCATGAATACCTTCCAGCGTGGCGACCAAGCAAGCTTAGTTGCTTGCAGGAAGATTGCAGACAAGATTTTAGGGCCTCTACGCGATTCGCAAGATGTCTACAAAGCTGATGATAGTGTCTATGTTACAGCTATCGGCAATTGTCACATCGATACGTAAGTCTTGACAAGTCATCTGGCGCATCTAACGCAAAGTGCATGGCTCTGGCCCTTTGCAGAAACGCGTCGTAAAATTGGACGGTCTTGGGCATCTCAGATTGACTTGATGGAGCGCTACCCAGAGCATGTCTTTGCCTGTTCACAGGCACAGCAATTCAAATGGATGCAACAAGACTACCCGAAATTAGCCAGCAAGATTGCACGTAAAATACAGGATGGTCAGTTTGAGCCCATTGGTGGTTCATGGGTCGAGATGGACAGCAACTTGCCGTCCGGCGAGTCGCTTGTCCGACAGTTTCTTTTCGGTCAACGCTTGTATGAAAAGCAGTGTGGCAAGCGCTGCAAAGTTGCATGGTTGCCGGACAGCTTTGGTTACTCGAGTCAGTTTCCGCAGCTTGCTCGTCTCGCCGGCATGGATTACTTCTTCACACAGAAGCTCTCTTGGTAAGACGGGACTCATCATTCGAAGACTAACTCTAGGAACAATATCAACACCTTCCCTAATACCACCATGAACTGGCAAGCGCTTGATGGCACTCAGATTCTAACGCACATGACACCCAACGAAACTTACACATCTAATGCCGATCTTGGTGACGTTATCCGATCACAGAGTCAGCACAAGTCTTTGTCTGAAGCTAAGGATTCTCTGTTAGTCTTTGGATTTGGTGATGGTGGAGGTGGTCCTCACAAGGACATGTTTGAAAAGCTACGACGATGTCGTGGTGCTGCCGACACTAATGCGCCTTCGCTGCCCAAAATCAAGTTCAACACAGCGGAAGGCTTTTTCAGTGATCTTAAACGCAATTGCAATGGTGGCAACGACCTTCGAACTTGGGTGGGCGAATTGTACTTCGAATTCCATCGCGGCACGTACACATCACAGGCATTGACCAAGAAGAACAATCGCAATGCAGAGCGAATGCTCCATGAGCTAGAATGGTTCGGCAGTATCGCAGCCTTGTGCGCGAAGAGTTACACTTACCCGCGAAGAGAGATCGAGGTCTTATGGGAGGATGTCTTGCTCTGCCAATTTCACGATGTGCTACCTGGCAGCTGTATCGAGATGGTCTACAACGATGTTCACAAAATGCACGCAAATGTGCTTCAGCAAGGAGACAAGTTGATTGATAAGGCTTTGTCAGCTCTGGGAGTGAGTAGCTCTGCACCGTCCACTTCGAATACTCGCGAGATTGTCATCAACAGTCTGCCATGGGAGCGATCAGCAATCCTCAATGTCAGGGGGAATATGGAATTGGTTCGATCTAGCTCCGCCTTGGAAAGGATAAATATCAACGAGGATCGCCCAGGAGATGTGCGTTTGCATGTTTCTCAGGCTCACACGTATCTGCTTGAAAACTCCGACGTTCACTTGCACATCGAAAATGGCGCGATCCATTCTTTCCGCGATAAGAAGACCGGCCGAACGCTGGGCGAGTGGGCGAAACCTCTGAACCAATTTCTCCTGTTTGAAGATCAGCCTCTCAATTGGCAAGCATGGGACGTTGAGATTTATCACCTCGATAAGCAGCCGCGTCTTCTTGTACCCTATGCGTCTAAAATCCTGCTCAACAGTCCAAAAAGAACAACAATTGAGTTCAAATACAAAATTTCGGAAGTTTCCAGCATGGTGAACACGATTTCGCTCGATTCAAGTGCAGTCAGCAAACCAAAGCATTGCCAAGTGAATTTCGCATGCGAAGTTGACTGGCATGAAAATAAGTCTTTCCTGAAAGTGGACTTCCCTACAAATTTACATGCGAATGAGGCAAGATACGAGACTCAATTCGGTGTCAACACTCGGCCAACACACCGCAATACGTCCTGGGATGCGGCAAAGTTTGAGGTGTGCTGCCACAAGTTTGCCGATCTATCAGAGGCACGATATGGCCTTGCCATCCTTAATGATTCCAAGTATGGATTTGCCACACTTGGCTCGACAATGACATTGTCCCTCTTGCGCGCACCCAAAGCGCCTGATGCCACAGCAGACATGGGTTTGCACCAGTTCCGGTATGCAATGCTGACTCATTCAACGAGTTTCGAAGCCAGCGATGTAACTCGCATTGCTGCCGAATTCAACAATCCATTGAGACTGGCAGCTACTGATAAAAATCAACTCTTGGTGCAACAAATCACAATTGCGCCAATACCAGGGACTACGGAGGACCATTCTGACCACATTATTCTCGAGACGGTAAAGCTCGGCGAAGACAATGATCGTGCCGTAATCCTGCGCATCTACGAGGCGATTGGTGCTCGTGGCAATGTCCGAATCTCAGTGCCTAAAATATTTGGTCGAGTGCGCCGTATCTGTTGTGTGAATCTGCTCGAGGATGAAAGCAAGGAGGCCTCCGAGTTATTGACAAAGTTCCTTGAAGTTGAGCTTCGTCCGTTCGAGGTGCTTAGTGTAAAGCTGGAGTTTTAACGTAGCCTAGGAGGAAGTCTTGTAGCAGAGGCAGCCGAAAGATTTCATTACGTAGCTAGCTGCAGGCTCGTTTTGCTACGTTGGAAGCGCAACATTCGAGCTAGCATATCCACCTGATGCTCCATGACTGGCACCACCAGTCGTGCCCGTCATCAACGCACTCCATTCCTGATCAAGTGCATCCAGCTCTGACCAAGAATCACCCTGCATAAACGCCAAAAGAGAACCCTCATGAATCGACATCAGACCTGCATGTGGATCCATTAGCAAATCATTCACATTTCCATTCGCATGTTGAGCTGCGGATCCTGCAACATTGCTGTCAAACGCGAGGAAAGGCGCATAATCATGCATGCCCAGACCTGGCGACGGGTGTCTTAAAAGACCGTGCGTGTCGCGTGGTAGAAGCGATGGATCGTGCATAGCAGGAGAAGCGCCCTTACTGCCACCATAGACATGCCCCTCATCATGCAGTAGATCAGCAGCTTGCTGATGTGGTTGATGCAATGAACTGTCTCGTGCTTCGCTGCCTGTACTGATTGCCGCTGTCCCTCGCATGTTAGAGTACTCATCACGCGACCGCTGCTGGGGTAAGTCCATCGGCACTTGATGCAAGTTGCCAAAGTCAAGCACTTTTGAGCGATACTCGGCGAAATAATCCGTTGTTGTGTGCGCTGTGCGGCCTTCCCTTGCAAATTTGTGGTGAATCTCAAACAGCTTGGTGAGCGTGTCGGTCCAATTGACGACCATGCGCCATTTGTGCTTGACGCTGTCAAGGTGATGGTAGCCCAGTTCATATAGAGTCCTTGCACGTGGCGAGATGGCAGGATCCACCCACGGAAAGGCATCCAAGTAAGCAAGTATATTCGCTGCACTGAAGACGCTGAACAGCAAGAAAGGTGTCGTTAGGGCATTGCCAGTTTCGAGTAGTTGTCTGTTGAGTTCAATGATTTGTTCAGCTGCCGAGAAGCATGTATGTGCGCTTCTCTTCCAGAAACCTTCAGGCTCGACCCAGCCGCGCTCAGCAGCTTCGCGTGGTCCTTTAGGATCTTGCTTCGTTGGTGCAAAAGTCAGGTATGATCTGTGTGTAAACAAAAGACCATTGTAGTAGACGATGTGCATCAAAGCCCAGGACGTATGTCTTTGAGATAGCTGTACAAGTGTCGTATGCTCATTGTAGCGCAAAGATTTTGGAAGTCGTGCATGCCATTTGCCAATCATCTGATCCACTTGAAAGAACTCTGACGCTGGGTCCCATGGAGCGAGTTCATCTTGGAGCCAGCGCCGTGCACAACTCCATTGCGCCATACGCGACCAGATATCGACCAGCTCGATAAGCATAGCCATAGTTCCAGTGCACTCAGGCAGGATTTCCACAGATTGCAAGTCCTCGTTGAGATGACGCTCTGCTTCAGGTGTGCCATAAGTAAAGTTCAGGTTATCTGCTGGCAACGGAATACTAATGTCGCTATTGCTGATGGTCAGCGGGCGACCTCTGCCATTCGACAAAAATCGATCCATGAGGTAGGCCGACCAAAATGTGCGCCTCCGAGACTCAGTAACGATCCATTCAGTCGAGTTGAGCTTGTTGCGTGGCGGATAGGATCCTTCACTGCCAAGATCAAGGACTTGCGCCATTCTGATTGCGACACCAACATAAATGAATGCTGCAGCACCCTGAGAAGCTCCCCATAGATGTAGTCCTACCATCAAGAGCGCCTGTATGCGTGTCACGGACGGCTTATCGATCTCTGGCACAAGCAGCGCTAAGGTCTTTTTGCAAAAGTATTCACACGCAGCTGCTTCGTTTTCAAAATCCTTAACAATGGTGTTGCAGAAGCGTGCGGATAATGTCAGTACTCCAAGCATCAAGACGGGCTCGACATCATTGTTTCGCAAGCTGCGCAAAAATGTAGGCTTGTGGAAAAAGGAGAAGATGTCATTGTTGAAGTGCTGCATGTAGAGTTCAACAGCTTCCTCCAAGATTTCTTGACAAGGTAACCCTGTATGACCAACTTCATAGCGCGACCTCTTGAAACTAGCACTGGACCCTTCCGCCATTGGCGCCGTCGATTTTCGCTTGACGGGCGCAGGCGACTGGCCTGGAGAAATGGCATCGTAGTCGTCATGAATCATTTCTGGGATTATGCATTCTCGCTTCGTCTTTTCGCAGTGCCGACAAGGCGGTACACCTCGATGGTGGCATTTGATTTTTGACCTGCGGCAATTTGTACAGGCGATCGGCGTTCGCATGGGCCTGGCGACAGACGTTCGACGTGCGAGAGCGGGTGCTGCTGCAGGCGCCTGTGTCGCGGTAACATTTGGTTGCGGCAATGGCTCGATACCTGGTTGAGACGTCTCCATGGTTTCGCTATGCGCCAGGGAGACTGCTGAGAAGAAATGAAGTGGGACTGTTGCGAGAAAATAAGCCTTGTGTCAAATAGAAGGCGTATAACAACGACAGAAGCCTTGAGCTGGTTGGGAGTACCTAGGTATCGTCTGTAGTGATTAGTGTAGTGTATTGCTTGCTCTGACATTTGGCGTGGGAGAAAGGAAAACCCGAGAGCAGCGACAACTGACATTGGAACCACACACTTGCGCTACTCTTTGATTCGGGAGAAAGCGCAATCTGTACCAGAACGGTACACTGCTCTCGCTTCTCAAAGAGACCGTCCAATTCATACTGCCATATGGCTCATGTATAAGCAAAGCGCTCAAGCTTGTGTGTTCTTATGCTCCCACTCCATGAAACTATTACTTCTTGTACTACCCATGCTGTTCATTCTACAGCGTCTTCGACTATGCTTACTTTTCTTTCGAAGTCTCTTTGTGTGTGATGTGACAAAAGCCAGCCATGTTTGATGGCCGTTTGAGGTTTGATCCTCATCTCAGCCCTTGGTAACACTCTATGATGACTAGCGAACAGCCGGAGGCCTACCAGCTTGTTATCTCAGACAAAGCCCTAGAAAGGCTTGCTAAACAGCACGAGTAAGGACTTTCCCTACCAAATAGTTGTGAAACGCCATCGAGATGGCGCTACTCTTTGCACCATGAAACCCTGACAACCACAGATTTGAATTAAATCATCATGGATCCACTGCTCGGTCGTAGGCAGACCCATGATTCATTCAGTCCTACGGTTTCTAGTTCCAGCCTTGGTACTCGCTTGCGTATGCACTCTACTGTTGTTTCCAGCTTATAAGGGCAGCGATGAAAATCTGCTGAGCGATTTGAGTCTGCTCAAGGAAAGGGTGGAGACAATCCCAGCTGGCTGGAGTTACCACGCACCGGCACCATTAGACCACCAGATTGAGTTGCGTATTGGCCTCAGAAAGCCAGATACCCACGACAAGCTCGAAGCGCAACTGCTCCAGACAAGCGATCCGAAACATGCCCAGTACAGGCAGCACCTATCGAAAGAAGAAGTTGACGAGCACTCTCGGCCGTCGCAACAAGCAGTTTCTTCAGTCAATCGCTGGCTTGATCAACATGGATTGAGATCATACAACTTGAGGCCGGGCCACAAAGGCATCGTCAAACTGCGGCTTCCTGTGCGTCAAGCAGAAAGCCTACTCGGCGTCAAATTCGGCATTTTCATCAACTCTGCTGGCAGACAAATCATTCGTACTACTGAGTACTCGCTGCCTTCGTTTGTTCACAGTCATGTTGCATTCATCCAACCGACAACACATTTTGGAACGCCAAAGTCACTTTCCCGTCGACGTGGCTCTGAACCAATCTCCTTCGTGCGTTGGCCATGAGGGCGATGGCCTTGTTGACCTGCACTGCGACAAAGTTATCACTCCGCGCTGTCTCCTCGACATGTACAACATTACTGGTCAAGTGAAAGAAATTTCCAACAAGTCGCGCTTCGCTGTCGTGGGTTTCCTTGACGAATCTGCGAACAAGCACGATGCGGATCTCTTTATGAACAGGTTCGTGCCTGAGATGCGTTCAGAGACTGCGTTGCATGCCAACGACTCTTTCCATGTGACAACTTTGCATCATGGCAGCGATGATCAGTCTGCAGAGAGTGGCACAGGCGAAGCGAATTTGGATGTCCAGTATGCTTTGTCCCTGGCGCAGAAGATTCCAGTGGACTTCATCTCCGTCGGAGGCCGAAGAAAACTGGCTCCAGATGAGACCGCGCCGCCGATAGCAGACGAAGACGAGCCTTGGCTTGAGCTCATCGCTCATCTCGAGTCTTTACCAAACGACAGGCTACCTCAAACCATGTCCATCTCGTATGGCGACTACGAGAAGGATATTCCACGACCATACATGACAGCTGTGTGCGATGGGTTTATGCGTCTCGCAGTACGCGGTATGAGTATTCTCATCTCTTCTGGTGACGATGGAGTCGGTGATCCAAAGACATGTGGCAATGACACAATGTCACACTTTGTGCCTGAGTTTCCAGCGAGTTGCCCATTTGTCACGACTGTGGGAGCCACGACCAAGCTGGATGAGGTGGCAGCAGCCTTCTCAGGAGGAGGCTTCTCCAACCAATTCGAGCGGCCACTCTACCAAGATGAAGCAGTTCAATCTTACCTCTTCAAACTGTCAGGGAAGCATGCCACATCCTTCAATCGCTCAGGGCGGGCATTCCCGGATGTAGCGGCACAGGGAGTCAATTACATGATTTACTTGAAGGGCAAACACGCCATGACGAGTGGAACGTCTGCCTCTGCACCGACATTTGCTGCAGTAATCGCACTCCTCAATAACAATCTTATGGTCAATGGACGGCCTCCGCTTGGTTTTCTCAATCCATTCTTGTACGGTGCAGGACGGACTGGTTTACGCGATATCACAGCTGGGCGCAATCCTGGGTGTGGCACAGATGGATTCGGTAGTGTGACCGGTTGGGATCCTGTCACTGGTCTTGGAACGCCCGACTATGGCGCACTCTTGCAGCTGAGCATGGAAGATTAAGTAGCACGTTAATTTATAAGACTAGTTTCATGGCCAATGCATAGGGCCTTCTCGAATCTGACGTTGAAACTTTGTTACGAAGTGCATGTTTGCAGTTTCTATGATCGCCGTATATCATTGCAATGTCTTTTCACTGTCTATCACAATCTTCCTCTTCCTTGGCATTACAATCCAACAATTTCATTCTTTGTGGTTGGCGTGCCATCCATATTGAGGTCTAGCTTGCAACAAGCCAATGCATTGATAACATTCGCAACTGCTTTTCCGTCCCAGGATGATGTCCCCCACCCCCTTACTCTCGAAGACCAGCCTTGCGAGTCGAAGGCGCAATCTCACGACAACTCTTGCCTTTGGATGCTATTCGTCAGGGAGCGGAGCTTCGATGATTAGAGAATAGTGAAGCGGAGTCATGAAAGGGACGAACGAGAATTGAGATCATGGATGAGCAGGAAACGCTGGGAACTTCTTGAGTGTTCAAAACAATCATAGAGCCCGAAGATAGGCACAGAGTACATGTAGGACAGATGGCACCTCTCGTAGCTGCAAGTCGCGAAAACTATAAATTTGATCCGCGCAGAGACCAAGACAATGCCAAAACCTCAAACCGAATCTACATGACTTGCACCTAAGACACCTTCTACTAGGAATACTAGAAACCTGAATTCCAAAGGGTGTTCATCGTCCCGCAACCATGAAGATCGACCTGCAAGCAAGTGCGCATTAATGCTTGCCTGAATTGTGTCGAGGCGTTGATGGTTCCAGGAGTTAGATATTTCAGGAGCTCATGGCTGATGCGACCATTAGGGGTCTTGACACGCTGGCAGGTTGAGAAGCTAAATAGGGCAGCGTCGCTGCCATGGGTGCATTACTCAGAGGACAAACGAACCAAGAATCTCTGCATCGACACCTTCAGCACGAGATGAAAACGGCCTGGTGGCACGCCTGCTTCTTAGGGCTTGTCGCAATCTGTTCTGTCAATGCCACAGGCTGTAACGGCGATGCAAGGTGACTTAGACTCTCAAGAGACTCCTAATTGCTAACAGAAGCCTTTGTGCAAAGTCTTTTGCGAATGTGACCTTCGTTGGTGCGCACAACTCTTATGCTGTTGGCTCTAGCTTGTCTGACAACCAACACAACGACGTGACGACTCAGTTGAAGGACGGTGTCAGGCTCTTGCAAGGTCAAGGCCATAATGGAACAAATGAGGGAGGTTCGCTCATTCAGCTATGCCATACATCGTGTTTTTTGGAAGATGGCGGGAGTCTTGAATCATATCTTGATAAAGTCAAAAGCTTTGTGGAAGAGAATCCCACCGAAGTCATCACGATCTTATGGGTCAATTATGATGACCTGCCCGCAGCCGATTGGGCAAAAGCCTACGAGTCCAGCGGACTGAAGCAATACAGTTATGCGCCGTCGACGGAATCTGTCCAGAACTGGCCAACCTTGCAGGAACTCATCGACAAGAAGACAACAGTTGTCAACTTCATCACCTCAGGACAAAACTTTAACGACTATCCCTACCTTCTGTATCAATGGAGCAACGTCTGGGAAACCCCGTACGACAACACCGATTACAATGCGTTCACCTGTAATGTGGACCGTGGATCTAGTGCGTCTGGTCTATACATGGCCAACCACTTTGTCTACAAAAGATTTGGTTCTCCCCACCATTCGATCGAATTTCCCGATAAGGAGAAACTGGTTCACACCAACTCACTTGAAAACGTCAAGAACCATGGCGAGATGTGTGCAGCTCTATGGGGTCGCTACCCAAACTTCATTCTTGTGGACTTTTACGAGTCTGCTGATGATGGCGCATTAAGAGCTGCTGCACTACTCAATAATGTGCAGTATCAAGGGTTAGCGCATCCGGTAATGGCATTGTCACAAGCTGAACCATCTGAAACGCCGTAAAAGGGACATCAGACAATCGACTGCCGCGAGACTGCCGACAACCACAACATACACTTTGCTTTCACCTGGTACAGGCCAAGGTCACAACTGTTTTTCCTTTATTTCCAGCTCTCGTATCTTAGCGCATATTTTCGCACTGATGTTACTATCCAAGCTTGCCAATCTGGTTCACTTGCGAGCCACGACTGTCTATGACAGGATAGACGTTTCACAGATAGTCGTGTGCTAATCAGTTCCTGAGCCAACAACTCCTCTTCTTACTTTTCTGCCAGAGAAGCTGCAACTTGAGGCATGCTCGGCTTCCATCGCAAGCCTTCTGAGTCGTAGTATGAACCATGATTGACCAGGTGGAATGTTGATTGAGTTGTTGATTGTTTCAGGAGCTCCTGGCTAAGCGCTAGTCAGGGGTCTTGACACGCTGGCAGATTGAGAAGACGAACAGGGCAGTGCGTCGCCAGTAGTCTGACAAAGGACGACTCACTAGTCACTGCATCGACACTTTCGACACGACATGAGAGGAACAAGGATGCGTGCCTGTTATCTGCTGTTTCTCGCACTCTCTCCTGTCGCTGCCGCAGGCTGTAACGGCGATGCAAGGTGACTTAGACTCTCAAGCGACTCAATTGCTAACAAAAGCCTTTGTGCAAAGTCTTTTGCGAATGTTACCTTCATTGGCGCGCACAACTCTTATGCTGTTGGCTCTAGCTTGTCTGACAACCAACACTACGATGTGACGACTCAGTTGAAGGACGGTGTCAGGCTCTTGCAAGGTCAAGGCCATAATGGAACAAACGAAGGAGGTTCGCTCATTCAGCTTTGCCATACATCGTGTGCTTTGCAGGATGGTGGGACACTCGAATCATATCTTGGCAAAGTCAGAAGCTTCGTTGAGGAGAATCCCACTGAGGTAATCACGATCTTGTGGGTCAATGCAGACAATATGCCTGCTGCCAATTGGGCAAAAGCATACGAGTCTAGCGGATTGAAGCAACACAGTTATGCACCGCCAACGGAATCTGTCCAGAGCTGGCCGACCTTGCAGGAACTCATCGACAAGAAGACAACAGTTGTCAACTTCATCACCTCAGAACCAGACTTTGCCAATTATCCCTATCTTCTGCATCAATGGAGCAACGTTTGGGAAACCCCTTATGAGAACACCAACTACAATGCGTTCACCTGTAATGTGGACCGTGGGTCAAGTGCGTCTGGTCTATACATGGCCAACCACTTTGTCTACAAACAACGTACAATCTTGGGCCTGACGATTGAATCACCCGATACTGACAACTTGGTCAACACCAACTCGCTCGAAAACGTCAAGAATCATGGCGAAATGTGTGCCTCTCAATGGGGTCGTTACCCCAACTTCCTCCTTGTGGATTACTATGACGCTGCTGGTGGTGGCGCATTGCGAGCTGCTGCACTGCTCAATAATGTGCAATACCAAGCGCAAGGGCTCGGTAGTGGCAAAACAATGGCCAGCAAAACAATCTTCAAAGGTCGAAACGGGACTCGCAATATTGGTCTTGTCGCAGGTGGCAGCGCACTGCTACTTGTACTTTTGTGCATTGCCGTTTACTGCTGCTGTCGTCGCAGGTGAAGCCAACCTTTATGACATGTGGGCAACTGGCGAGGTTTCCAAGATGCTGGGCGCTTACGGCCATAGGATTTGACAAGAAGCCCAAAGCGAAAGGCAAAGACGGTCGTAAGACGGTTATGCCAAGAAGTATGGTGCTTGGAATAGTGATCAGGTGGTTGTCATGTACGTTGCTATAGTGCTATGCAGCTGCAAATGAAGCACAAATGGACAAGGTTCTCCTTTGGCACTGGAGCTGGCTCAAGGCTAGCACCACGGGGACGAATGCTTCACCGTCTGCAAGGTGTTGCCATCTCTAGACAGTAGCATTTGAAGCCTTGATTTATGAGAGGTTATGAATGAGCAGACAGTAACTAACTCTCAGAGCGGCGGGATGGATCATATAGCTCGAAGATAGACATAAGGTACATGTAGACACAGGTGGCAGCTTTCGTTGCTCCAAGTCGCGAAAACTCTAAATTTAATCCCCGCGGAAATCAACAAAGAGCCAAAGCCTCAGACCGCATCTCCGTGACCTGCACCCAAGACACCTCCTGTTAGAAGCCTGAACTCCTGGAGATACTTGATCATAAGGTTTGCATCACAATCTCCTTGGCAGGTAAGCGTGCGCATTAGTGATTGTCCCTGCGTCGACACTTTCGACTCGGCATGAGGGCGCCCTGGAGGCGCGCCTGCTTCTTGCCACTGCTCGCTCTCTCTCCTGTCGTCGCTGCGGCAGGCTGTAACGGCGATGCAACGTGAGTTAAACTTTCAAGAAACTCAATTGCTAATGAAAGTCTTTGCGCAAAGTCCTATGCGAATGTGACCTTCGTTGGCGCGCACAACTCTTATGCTGTTGGCTCTAGCTTATCAGACAACCAAAACTACGACGTGACGACTCAGTTGAAGGACGGTGTCAGGCTCTTGCAAGGTCAAGGCCATAATGGAACAAACAAGGGAGGTTCGCTCATCCAGCTATGCCATACATCGTGTGCTTTGGCGGATGGTGGGACTCTCGAATCATATCTTGGCAAAGTCAGAAGCTTTGTCGAGGAGAACCCAACTGAGGTGATCACGATCTTGTGGGTCAATGCGGACAATATGCCTGCTGCCAACTGGGCAAAAGCCTACGAGTCTAGCGGGCTGAAGCAATACAGTTACGTGCCATCGACGGAATCTGTCAAGGGCTGGCCGACCTTGCAACAGCTCATCGACAAGAAGACAACAGTTGTCAACTTCATCACTGCAGAACAAGACTTTGCCAACTATCCCTACCTGCTGCATGAATGGAGCAACGTCTGGGAAACTCCATATGAGAATTTCGATTACAAAGCGTTCACATGTGAGCTCGACCGTGGATCCAGCGCATCTGGTTTATACATGGCCAATCACTTTGTCTACAAAGAACGTACGATCTTGGGCCTTACGATTGACTCACCCGATACTGCCAATCTGGCCAACACCAACTCACTCGACAGCGTCAACGACCATGGAGAGATGTGTGCAGCTAAATGGGGTCGCTACCCAAATTTTTTCCTTGTGGATTACTACGAGTCTGCTAGTGGTGGTGCAATGCGAGCTGCTGCACTGCTCAATAATGTGCAGTATCAAGCGGTAGCGCTCGGCAATGGCAAGACAATTGGCGCAATCAAATCGTTCTTCAAAGGACCAGACGGCATACGCAATATTGGGCTCGTCGCAGGCGGCGGCGCCCTACTGCTAATACTTTTGTGGATTGCCTGTTGTTGCTGTTGTCGTCGAAGAACGCGACGGGCAGGTCGGCAAGAGGATGCGCATGTGCCTTGGCAGACGCAAAGTAGTAGTTCAAAGCCAGACTTTGAAGCGAGCAAGCCCGAAGAAAAAGGCGCTTCGAAGCAGAATGCATATGAATTACTTGAGAAGGACTCACCTACAAGGAAGCCGGTTCCTCTTGGTGCAGCTGCCCTCCTTGGGCCCAAACCGTTCTCTGGGCCGCCATTGCGGTCTGCAGTACCAGGTTATCAAGCTCTACCACTCAACCAGTCTCCAGTAGCACAACGGCCTTTGCCGAGTCCTCCACGTCGGGCCGTGCAACCTTATGGAAGTTACAATGACGGATCTCCACATGCGTATGCTCATGGCCAACAAAGTCAACCTCGTCGACTGAGTCCGGAACGACAGCGTGCGGGGATTCCTACTGACATGGGTGGACCGACACCATTTAATGCACGACCTACGCCTGGCGCGTTCCAGCAACGCCCACGACCACCGCCCCAACATCAACAACCACAACAACATCATCAACAGCGCGATCCATATGGGCAGCCACGAGGGTATGGCAATGCTCCCGGGTACGGTCAACCGCCGCGTATGCAACGGCCGCCGCAGATGCAACCATATTCAAATACAGCGCCTCCGGGATTCAACACTAGCAATGCATATTCTAGTACAGGTCAAGCGCCTGGCGGAAATTATGATCAATATGGCTATCGCTGATGCTTTTTCAAGAGTACACTCATATTGAATTTCTATCGTATCAGACATTCTAATGTTTATTGCTGTTGACTGTACGCCCATTAGCAGGTGGTCTAGGAGGTAACCCGAGAGCTTAGGCAAGAGTATGAGTCAAGGCGAAAGTGCCGTTTGAGGAAGAAACACGTAAGCAAGAGATTCATCTCAGAAGGGCATAACCATTTGGAAAAGAAGGGTGCACTAGGGCCATCATGATCATGGATGGGAACGAGGGATCACTTTACTTCCCGTACGCAGTCCATTGATTGAGAGTGCCGAAAAAAGCCCGATGCTGGCACCAGATGCGCAAGGAGGTCAGGCATCATGATGCGTTATTCTCAGGGGTTCATCAGCGCAAGGCTTGAGTTGTCCTATAACCACAGAGCCAGTGAAGGCAACTTCCCATCTATCTCTTTGTAGAGTGAAGAAGTTACGTCGTGCTGAGGAATATGATTGGATGTCACAGCTGCATTTAGAGGAAGCTCCAGCAGGCGTCGCGCCCTTACATAGACCTTGGCGGCTATCTCGTTTAGATCGATGGCGAGGTCGAAAGGAAGCTCGCAGGCAGCATGCTACCTGAAATGTACTCTGTACATCAGATACATTAGTCTCTATCCCTTACGCCTATCACATAGATACAGCTGCTTGAGTATCGATAGGAGAGGGAATGAAATGTAATAAATTCTAGAGCCTTACAAAAGGCATGATTTATTTCAGTAACAATAGAACATTTCCACAGTGAATTCTCCCTTCTACATCGATGCACCTCTTCCTAATTTAGAACTTAAAGACCTGGTCTTTGCTGTAGCCGAGCTCAGCCAACAGACCGCCAAGCTCGCCTTGGTCCTTAGGAGACTTTTTGTTGGCACAAACAGCTGCATAGAATCCAGGTGGCCCACAAACAAAGGCTTTGAAGTCCTTGACGCCAGGTCCGGGAAGTACAGTCTTCAAGAGCTCCTTGCTAATACGACCCGGCTGTCCCGGCCAGTCGTTAGGTGCCTTTTCAAGTGTGTAAAAGGCCTTAAATCTGTCTGGGTGGAGTTGCTCGAGCTCCTCAAACTCGTGCTTAAGGAGGATATCCTCGACTGTGATGTTGCAGGAAACGAGCACAATCTTTGTCTTGTCCTCTGGGTTCTTCATAATTGCACGAATAAGCTGGTACATGGGTGTGATACCAGTGCCGGCCGCAATAAGGCCAACTGTAGAGTGCTTGTTGGGTTGGTAGTTATACTTCTCAATAGGGCCTTTGAACAAGATGCGCTGGTCAGTCTCAAGATCGCAGAGGTGTGTCGACATGGGTCCGTTGGGGTACTTTTTGACCATCAGCTCAACATAGCCCTTGGCATCTTCATCCGAGATGGGCGTGTAGGGTCGAATCGTTGGCTTCTCATCGTTAGGTCCCTGGTACTTTGTCAACAACGCAGATGCGACATTGAGACCAATAACATGGTCTTCCGTTGGCAAGGCAAATTTGAGGGTCTTGGTGTTGTGGTTGACCTGCTTCGACTCAATCAAGGGAAGCGAAACCCACTCATTGGGATCACTCAGTGCCTTAGGTGAGACTGCGGCCTTCTTTGAGAACCACTCTGCAGAAAGAGAGTTGTAGGCACCGGCATAGTAGGCAAGTCCGGATGCACCTGCAATGAGCGACGCACCGAGCACAAACTGGTTGGTGCTTGACTTGGCAGTCCGTGCCGAGCTTGAGAAGCTGCGTGCTTGCTGAGAGAAGGCTGTCTTGAACATGGGCCTGTAGATGTCGTTTGATGCGTCCAGAGCTCGAGCATGACGCCATGCAATTCAGTCTGCGAGATGGAGAGGAGCTCCGCCCAGATCTGGACTGCACGATTGCATTTGAGGGTTGGCTGCTGGACATTTTTCAAGAAAGGTTCACACGCGACAGAGACACGGCCAAGAACAAGACATAGATGAGCTTGTCATTGGCATCGGACGATGCAGTCACTGCGCTAGTGGCTGCTGCACTGGGTATTGAGCCGACAGAGTCCATTCAAGGACATATGAGCCTCTTGACACTCGATGACGGGGCCGCGGTGCAGGGTTCAAACACAATCACAACGACGCTCGCCCAGAGTAGTCAGAATCAAGCGAGAATAGGAACCACGCCGCTCGACCAGGCTGAGGTACAACAATGGCTCTCATTTACCGCCGCAGCTGGGCTTGCGGATGACGAATGTCTGCAGGAATTGAACACATTTTTGGCCAACAAGGTGTACTTGGTGTCTCACGATTGGACTATTGCGGATCTTGCCGCCGTCGTACGTCTGCAAGCTGTGGTCAAGCAGATGGATGCCAAAAAGAGGAGCACATACTGCCATGTCACACGCTATTTTGATCATATGCAGCACCTCGATGTGGTGTCGTCCTTCAGCGGCTTTCAGCAGGTAGAGGTGGAGACTGCTTTTGACAAAAGCGTCACGGTTGCCATTAAGAAAGGTGCAACAAAGGAAGCTGTGCCAAAAGAGGCATCGGCTGCTGATCCAGCAACCACAGTCGCAGATGCAAAGCAGGCGAAAAAAGACAAAAAGGCCGCCAAACCAGCTGCAGCCAAGGCCGAGATTGTCATTTCACCGTCACTTGTCTCATTCAAAGTTGGACTCATTGAGAAAGCTGAGCTACACCCAGACGCAGAGTCACTGTATGTCTCCACCGTCAATCTTGGTGAAAGTGAGCCAAGAACAGTTGTGTCTGGCCTCGTCAAGTATATTCCCCTTGACCAGATGCAGAAGCGACTTGTCGTCTGTGTTTGTAATCTCAAACCAGCTGCAATGCGTGGTGTCAAGTCTTCGGCCATGGTTCTCGCTGCATCTCCTGCAGCTGTTGAAGGACAGGAGAAGGACCGTGTGGAGCTCGTTCAGCCACCTGCAGGATCGAAGCCAGGTGATGTACTGCAATTTGCAGGCTTTGAAGGTGAGCCAGAGGCGCAACTGAATCCAAAGAAGAAGATTTTCGAGGCCGTGCAGGTTGGTTTTACTACGGACGATGCGCTTCGCGTACTATACAAGGACCCTCAGAGCTCAAAGTCAGGCTTCCTCGTTAACAAGGGAGGCGAGCAATGCAAAGTCGAGTCGCTGGTTAATGCTTCTATTCGCTAGAGTAGGCTGTTTCCGTGCTAGAGTAGACTATGAAACACTGATGGACTTCGGCTCAAGCGCTTTGGATACCGTAGTTTTCATCCACAATGCCTCGTGCAAAATCACTGAACTTGAGCTTGCGATTGCCAAGTGTATCCTCCAAATTGGGCTGCATGAAGACAGCGAGTGTCTGTCGTGAGATGCCAGGCACGCCTGAACCAACAACAAAGTGCGGTACGGCCTTGAGTGAGCGATTCGTAGTAAGTTCCAGTGCTTGACCAGTCTGGAAGGCGAGTGCATCGCGTGGAATATTGACCTTGATGACCTCGCCTGCACGATTCCGAATGTAAAGTCCGGACTCTGGGTCCGGACTGCTGGGTAGTTCCTGAATCTCATCCGGAGACGTCGCCGCTGCAGGCTGTGTTGCTTCATCAATAAACATGGCAGAAGTCAGACCAGTCAGACAACCATGATCAAGATGCTCACCACACCACGGTTGCGGGTCTTCCTTTAATTCCTTGGCATGCTGTTCAGAAATGGCAAAGTAATGAAGAAGTCTCGCCTTGCATGTCCGAGATCTCGTCACCATGTTGCCCAAGTAGCTCGCTTTATAGCCCGCATCTTCCGGTAAAGCACTTTGTGCATAAGCGTCGCATGCATGTGCCACATCGCCGCCAACACTGACCACGAACCTGCTCAGGGAAGTAATTGCATCCTGAAAGCCATCAAGCTCAGGCCAAATATTCGGTGTCTCATATTCTGGAAAGTCTGGTTGTGTACTGTTACTTGTATACTCGTGTGTCGGATTGACATAGAATGAGCCTTTGAGCTGATCAAGCTTGCCCTTGAAGTTCTCCTTCCCGCGAGACCAACCAACCAGGTATTTACTCTCTGCAGACTCGAGTTTAGTCAATTTGTCTGGCGATTGCTTGCCAAGAATAGCTGAATAGGCTAGCGCACGATGCCGCATCCGCGGGAAGTTTTCAGGCAGATCCTTGACAATGACGATGCCAAGGCAGTGTGGCTCTGGACCAAAAGCTTCACGTAATTTGGGAAATAATGTAGAGAGCTGCTCTGGTGATGCACCATGAATGTCATTGTAGCTGATCGAAACCGCTGAGCCCTTTTTGTAGGCTGGCCCAGTGGCCGAAGCGTGAGTGGCAAGGGATCTTGCTTGAGTAGAGGACACCATGGTCTTTGATAGTAGCCTACGTTGCATATCAGAGCAGCTTGAGCGAGGATATCGTGCGGTACAGCCCCTTTTGAGTTGTGGACAAGTCGTCGCACGAGGCCGAATTCCGGGGCAAATCCGAAGTGTCTTGTCGGGACGAGCCTACATGTCGATGATCTCTGCTCCGGCTCAGCTGTGCAAACGAGCGACCTCCAACAAGACTTAGAACAAAAGTCTCTTTGCAGACGACTAAAATGTATGTAATGTCTAACCCATTTCGCGAAAATACAGCTTTATCTTTAAAGGGCAACTACGCAGCTGGTTCATTTGCTTTGATTTTGGTAAGTGAAACGGACAGTTGAAAAGTCGCAAGACGAGTGCCTAACAGAATGTGCCTTTTCTTGCCAATACCAAAGGAATTGATCCTTTGATTTTGGCAAGTGAAACGAACAGCTGAAAAGTCGCAAGACGAGTGCTTAACAGAATGTGCCTTTCTTTGCCAATATCAAAGGAAATGCCACAACTCTTAACCGTGAGATATTGCGCGTACACACCAGATTTGCAGGCCACTCAAGATGCCCATCCAACAAAAGGTTTACTCAACCTGAAGTGTCGTACATGCTCCGATATGCGAGGCAGAAGAGAATCAATTGACGGCTCACGAGTAGTCGCAATGGTTGCTCTGCTGTCTTGTTCAATTGCAACATGTACAAAACTTCAACAACAAGCTCGCTGGGTGATGATTCTTTAGAACCGCTACTCTGAAGGCTTAGCGCCTGATGCGGAATGTTCCTGTTCTGACAGCTTCTACCAATCGTCGCTCCTCGGGTCGAAACTAGGCTGGCGACCGTTGAAGTCTGTAGACTTGGCCTTCACCGCAGAAGCTCAAGCAGCGTTGACTCGTCGGTCTAGCTGTCGACTAGTCGATAACCATTGGCTTGATAATGATAGACAAGGGACAGCAATGATGGCATACAAAAATCTGATTTAATGAAATCGAGGGCCCGTGAGACGGCCTATCTGAGAACAACCTCTTTTGTGCTGAGCTGTCCCCATCTTTTCTTTAAGCGAAGTTGAGAATTGAATTGGACATGGATTGAACAGGAAGGTTGGCCACGGTGCTGTTGCTTGACAACATGACGATCACTTTTCGTGCTTTACCTCATTCGGACCATGTTCTTTAAGGACGCTGGCGAAACATACGAATCTGACAAGCATTGCAATAGCAGCCTGTGGTCTCTTCTCCTGATTTGTCTATGTCCTCCGAACGACTCTCTCCGCAGCATTTTGAAATGCTCATTAAAAGCCTGCTTGGAGACCTTCAAGGCGCCAGCCGTGCCCTTTAATCGTCCAGCTACAACTTTTGCGCCAGGAACAGCCTTCGAAAAACCCACGCAGAATCCAACTGCCATCGCCTGCAAAGTCCATTTCAGGGGCAACCAGGGTCAATGATAATTTCCTTCTTCTTTGTGCAAACTTCCTACTGGCTAAAGCATGAATCGCCCCTGATACAAACAGCATGCTCATCTTGCAGAACAGCCATAGTTTCACTGGGTCTACTGGCAGCTTGTCGTACGGAGTTTCGCGCGCAAGGCATTTATCTATGCTTGCAGCCAGATTCTGTGACTTTTGTCGCTCTCACACACACCCTCATTACTTACACTCTCTACCCTTCAGTCTGCAAAGCTGTCACCATGCGCGGCTTCAGATCTACAACTCGATTATTCTTGGCTACGCTTGCACTAAGCAGTAGCCTTGATGCCAGCTTGATCTTAGTGCAATCTAAGGATGGCGTACTTGTCATCCATGCACAGATCAAGATGCCAACAGCGCCACCAACCATACTTGTTGAGACTCCAACTTCGCCTTCGCTGGCACCTGTACCTACACCTCCGTCAGTGCCGGCATTGAACGACCCTGTCGGTCCAACAATCCTTCCTGTCGTGCCAGTGGTCAATTCCCCAGTGTCTCAACCCTCTGGTCAGGCTCCACTGGCGCCTGCTCCTGTCGTCGTGCCAAAACCAGAATTACAGTTTCCAAGTCCTCCGCAACAGCCAGTTCCCATTGTACAACCGCAGCCACCAGCATCCATTGAACAACCGCAGCAGCCAGAGCCTAAGGTTTCTACACTGCCGTCACCCACGCCTCCGTCAACGAGTCAACCTCAGCCTGGGTCTACCACTCCAAACAATGGACAGACAATTCGCCAGGACCTCATTCCTCTTGGCAAAAGAATGACTGCGCACGCAACAGAGTATGGTGGCAACACGAATGGTGCCTGTGGTATGAACTACAAACCTCCTGCAGGCTGGGGCGGTGTCGCTGTGAGCTCTGATGTGTTTGGTGATGCTTGTGCCTGTGGACAATGCTTCGAGGTCACGTATGGAGCCAAGACAAATCAATGTTATGGGTGTGGATGAGTGCCCTGAATGTCTCTTGAAGAATGGGGATGTTCACATGGATTTGTTTTTGGACAGTTGGCTTGCCCTAGCTCAGGGCAAGGGTTCTCCGCTCTCTTTGGGCATCTTGAGAGATATTCAGTGGAAGGCTATACCGTGCGGTTTCACTGAAAGCCTCAAGCTGCATTGGAAGGATGGCAGTAATGCTGAATGGGCCGCCATTTCTGTACGCGGGCACAATGTTCCTGTTGTCGCTATGGCTGTCAAGCGCGTTGATGTGCCTGATAGTCCTTGGATTGACCTTAAACTAGACAAAGACATGGCTTCTTACGTCAGTCCGAGCGGTAACCTGGAAGGCTCGCACTTTGCCGTCAAACTGGTCGCAAACAATGGTCAAACACTTGTTCTGGACAAGGCAGAGAGACTCAATTCTGATCAAGATTTTGGAGTCAACTTTTGATATCTGAATGAATGCAGAGCGCCGGCGCTCTTGCTATTGACTTTGGTACATTCTATACACGCGCTCTAGCAGCTGCTCAACCCGTTCTTATTAGTGTTCCCTTTCATTGATCTCCGTTTTCAAGACCTGGTCCTCAATCGGCTTCAGCGAGTCTGAGCTCACTTCAAGTTGACGTCGCGGAGACGCCGATGTGCGGACATCTTTCAACCCTTGAGTCACAGGTGCTTGTGGAGTTGTACTATGCCGTCGTTTTGATCCCAAATACTCCTCTGGCTCCACACATGCTTCAATCTGTTCCCTGTCTTGCAGCGATAGTGTCCGACTGAGCCATTTGTATTGTGAATTGTCATCCTTTTCGCCATGCACACGCTCCATAATAGCATGCATTGCTCGTAGAATGCTTGCATGGCATGGGTTGCGCGCACCTGTCTTGTCTGTTGTCAAGTAGAGTAGTTCCTTGGAGGGGTCGCGATAAAAGGCAGCGACTTCAGACGGTTTCGGCAGACCTACCAGAGGCGTTGCAAGGGGTGAGCCAGATGCGAGCGCAAGTGGTAATGTCCCGCGTTGACGCGCACTAGCCGAGTTGCACAATGTATGCCAGCGCGCGGCGAGGCTAGCGTGTGCATGATGTTCGCAATCAGCATAGCCGCGTGCATTGGCACAGGCAGGCATGTGCTCGTACTTGAGCAACAAGAGAATATTGGGAGCACTGGTACGCTCAATGAGTTGGGCGTAATTTCTCCAGCGGATCTCGAGCCATGCTTGGAGCGCATAGGGCATGGTGCGCCATTGCTCAAACGTACTGTACCATGGTACGTCATCCAGGATTGTCTGGCATGCGGTATGAAGCACAAGGCGGAGTAGAGGCATGTCTTGCATGAACTCTTGGCAAGCACTGACTGCGAGGAGTGGCTCAAAAATAGACGCCCGTGTCAAGAGATATTCGATACATTCATCGGCAATGCTCTCAATTTTGTACCGTACCGCCAAGCGCAGAGCATCTCGAACATTCTCTGAGTGAATGGCGCTGGTGAATTGCGGATAGAAGAGCGCAAACATCAAGTTGAGCCTGTCCTCAGAGTCGTTGAGCGTCAGTTTGCGTACGATGGCACCTCGTGTGCTGGTTATACTGGAGCTGTGCTTGTGCGGTGATCGAACACGACCATTGTTGCACTGCGGTATGACGACAGGTAACCGGCGCTCGCTGATGACTGGGCTGCAGTAGCATCTCGGACTTGCCTTGATGAGGTCGCGCAGAATGGGTGATTGCGCAGAAAGCAATGCGCTGTGAACTTTGTACAAGACCTTGTTGTTTGAAACAACGTGAACATCAGCATCGTCAAAGGCAAAGACCGCAGAGAGTCGCTCTGACAGGCCCGCTGTGAAGGAACGCATGGATTCTTTGTCGCGAAGGAGAGTAGAAGGTATACAATCCTGGACACGACCCAAGCTAGGTTATAGATCAAGTTGCAAAGTGCATTGATCGCAAGGCAACTTAATGGTTGGCAAGACATCCCGATGGCAGGCCTGTCTGGCCCACCTTGTTGACAGGCGGCTTATGGCCAGAGCCAAGGTGGACCAAGCGGCGCAAGAATCCGTACAATGTAGATTACGGAGGAGCGCACTTCAGTCGCCGAGGATCGAGATTCAGCGATACGGCATCTAGGTTCTCCCAGCTAGGCAGTCTTTGCACGGTAGCAACATTAGGCGAACAACGCGGTTGTAGCACCATCGAGCTGTGCGTCTTTGGGCCGTGGTCGAGGCTGGATCCTTTTCGAATTTCAAGTGCCGCGCAGTCTGGATCGGGGGCCTGGCCCAATTGTCTTAAACCACACCCATCAAATTGCTCAGCTCGGACTGCAGCGGCTGCTCTGGTCTCTTGGTAAAGTCCAAGAGGCTAGTCAACGCAGCCCGGTACGCCGTTAATCTTGTACCAGGCATATAGACGTGTGACAGCTTCAGTTCACTTCCGGTCTACGCAATGAGACCATTAGAGATTGCTGTAGGCTGGCTTACGAAAGCAAAATGAGCCCGGTCTCAGTACTTCATGTCACTTCCTACCTACATCGTCAGCTTGCTAGATAGTTGAGGTGGTCTGGCTGGAACAATTTTCTGAAACGCCTAGTTCGGCGTGGACTCCATGACCATGCAAAACATGTTGCGCTCCGACTTATAAGAATTCGACTCGGAAACGCAACTGGCCTGTCTCGTGCCGAGATAGACATTGTAGTTGCTACGGCACTAGCTGGACGTTGCTGGCGACGCATGCCTCTTTGCTTGTGTGACGCCGGATGAATGTGAAGAGACGCCTCGGACAATTGCAACACCGCTCGGCTAATCCTCGCGCAGTGGAACCCCGCAAAAGCACCCACGGCCATCTATCTCTCGATTAATACCGATAGCTAGATCACTCAGTAACACATGGCCTTCGAGGAGATCAAACTGCAAAAGCGAAAGCAAAAAGCAGATGCCATTGCAAAAGTCAAAGCTGCTCTCCCTCCAGCAAGGGACAAGGATGTCAGTATCGAGGCGACGATTGTTGCAAGTGCTGCAACAGACATTATCGACAAGATCAAGTCTGGCAAATGGACGTGTGTGCAAGTGACGCGTGCCTTTACGCGCCAGGCTCTCCAGGAAGATGCTAGACTCAATTTCATGACTGAGTGTCTGTTGTCTGAGGCATTGGATCGTGCTGCTGAATTGGACGCTCTTTTCAAAAAGACTGGCAAAGTCGTTGGTCCTCTTCATGGCTTGCCATGTTCTTTTAAAGACCAGTTCAATATGGTCGGCTTTGATTCGACGACGGGCATCTCGATGTTTGCCAACAAAGCAGCAACCGAAGATGCCGTCACTGTTCAGCTCATCAAAGCAGCTGGCGGTATCGTCCTCTTCAAGACTAATGTGCCACAAACCATGATGACGCCTGAATGTACAAACCCCCTCTGGGGCATCACTGGCAATCCTAGCAATCCACTTTATACGCCTGGTGGGTCTTCTGGTGGTGAAGGTGCCAGCATCATGTCGAATAGTTCAGCCATTGGCTTTGGCACGGATATCGGCGGTTCCCTACGTTTCCCTATGGCCTTTTGCGGTGGCTACAGTTTGCGACCTACTGAACACCGTATGCCGAAATTAGGCGTGTTTGATATGTTTCTTGAGCATGAAGCTCCCACGATCGCTGCGGTGTGTGGACCCATGGCAAAAACGCTGGGTGACTTGACCTTTATGTACAAATTCATCTTGGAGCAAGAACCTTGGCGACTTGATCAATCCGTCAATCGAATGCCTTGGCGAACACTTGAGTCTCAGAAATCGTACACGTTCGGTTACTACAGCTCCGACACGTACAGTATGGCCTCGCCGGCGAATGTCCGTGCTGTTGAAGAGACAGTCGCTGCGTTACGCGCGCAGGGACATACGTGTACAGAGATTGTGCCGCCTGGTATGGCAGAAGCGACACGGCTCTTTGTCGAGTTGACTTCAGTGGATGGCGAACGAGGCATGAAGAAGGTTCTCGGTTCTGATCCACGCGAGGCGAATGTTGCCCTTTCCTTGACGGTGCCTGGCCTCCCCTTGCTTGTGCGAAAGTTACTTGCCATGGTCGTCAAGTACTGGTACAAAGACGCACAGTACCCTGCCTTGTTTGAGGCACTGGGTGCGCACAGCACAGAGCAAGTCTACCAGCTCACTAAGGAGCGTGCGCATTACAAGCAGCGTTGGCTCGATGAAGTCTGGTATAGCCCTACTGGCGACAATGCAACTCGCAGCAAAGCGGAAAGACAGCAAACCTTGGATGGCTTGATTTGCCCCGTCTTTCCGGTTCCGGCCTTCAAACACACCCTCTCCAAGGATATCTTGCCCGTGGCCGTCTCTTGCTTCTTGTTCAATTTACTGGACTATAGCGCCGGTGTGGTACCTGTCACGACGGTGGATGCCAAGGTGGACGATCACACAAATGCACAACATGCAGCCAAATACACGGGTTCATGGCGAGGCGTGTTCCACGAGCTCTTGTACAAGGGCTTCCTTGGCAACGAAGCAGTCTACAATGCAAAAGAGATGCATGGCTTCAATGTCCCCGTCCAAGTCGTGGGTCAGCAATTCGAGGAGGAAAAGACGCTTGCCATGATGAAAGTGGTCGATGATGCGGTCAAGGCTGCGCGCAAGTAGATGTATTCATTAAGTCATAATCGTTAATCATGTACCTCTCGAATGCGCTGACTCGCTCCCTGCAGGCGCCGTGTAACGATATCCCCAACAAGCCGCCACAAACTCACTGCAATCTTGGCACACCCTGCAAATAGCACTAGAATGAGTGCAAGTTCACCAAGGCCGATACTCGCACGGCCATTTTCACCGCGACGTCGGCGGGGATTGAAGAGGCGCATGGTGAAGAGTCCACCGGATCCCATGAAGCCCAACACGCCAATCACCCCGAGTGAGACGAGACCTTGTACAAAGTGCCAGATATCAACGACAAAGATGTCGGAGAATTTGCGTGGTACAATAGGGACGAGCGCAGAAGCCGCATTGAGCAGATCCGTACCAGCATCAAAGGGTGTGTAGAACCAACCAGATAGCCAGGACGTTGAATGGTATAGCATGGAGCCCGGTGGATAAATCCATAAACCAAACTTGACCACGAATCCGCCAATAAACATGGCAAAGAGGAAAGCAAGCGCCGTAAACAAAAAGACTGTTGAGGGCGCCGAGAGCCAATTTGCAACATCTGTGCGATAAAAGGAGTACTTGTACAGGCACTGATCGCACTGATAGAAGGAGCGCCTGTTTTGTGAAGCCACGCGCCATTGATTCAGACAAGTCTCGTGAATCCATTTCGCGGAACCTTTGCACTTGCACGGTGAGATGAGCCGCTCATCGGGTGTCTGTGGGCTGAAACAGATGCGACAGAGCCGTTCTTCTTCTGCCGGCGCTTCTGTACTTGGAGGGGCAGCAGCAGCCTCTGGTGTTTGCCGTGAGGACGGACGCAAGTCTTCTCTTTGAGGCTTGAACGTTGGATACGCGGTTGACGGCGCATCTTCCTCTAGATTCTCCCACTGCGGCAAATGCACTGCATCGCCTTCGTCATCCGTGTCCTGCAAGGTGGTGTACTTGCTCAGCACCTCATCGGCCTCGTCCTTCACAACACCGGACTTGAAGTTGAAGGTTTGACTGGGCCGTGCACTCGTCTCTGCTCCACTTTCTTCGGCGTCTTCCTGCACCGCTGCCGACTTGTACCTGCGTGCCCTGAGCTGCCTGACGTCCTCTGTGTCCATTCGCCGCTGTTGCAGGCCTGTGCCATGGTGTGCCAGCCAGTGCTCGCTGTGTCCCTCCCCCGTGTCACGTGCTGCTGCGTTCGGGAGGAGGAGGAAAGGAAAGAAGCAGCAGCAGCAGCGAGCGAGAGAGAGACAACGAACAAGACCAGCAGACCACGCAGCGAGCCATGTACAGCCTCCGACGCACAGCAGCAACGGCAAGCCCACTTCTCAGGCATGCAGTCCGTACCTATGCCGCACAGGCCAATGCACAACCTCCCATCCAGCTCTTTGGCGTGGATGGCACCTATGCTACGGCCCTCTACACGGCCGCTGCAAAGCAAGGCTCCCTCGACTCCGTGACGGCTGCTCTCCAGAAACTCGCGACGACGTTGCAGGCAGACAAGATGGTGGGCACGCTGATTGCCAACCCTACACTCTCGCAGGAGGACAAGAAGGTGATTGTTGAGGTGTTGGCGAAGTCGGCAGGTGGTGATAAGGCAGTGAGTAACTTGCTCAGTGTTATGGCAGACAACAACCGGCTTGGCATGTTGCCTCAGGTGGCAGAAGCCTATGAGCAGTTGATTTCTGCTGGAAAGGGTGAGGTCGAAGTGACCATCACCTCGGCTGCTCAACTCGACAGCAAGGTCATCAAGCAGCTCGAAGCCTCGATCGGTAAGTCCAAATTTGCTGGACAGGGCAAGAAGCTCAAGGTCCAAAACAAGGTCAAGCCAGAGATCCTCGGTGGCTTGGTCGTTGAGATTGGAGACCGCACCATTGACTTGTCTGTGCAAAACAAGATCACAAAACTCAACAAGATGTTGACGGACGCTATCTAGAGTGCATGTAGTGGTGTATTGTCTCTCAAAATGCAATGTGTCTACAGACGTCTATTTACCCAAGACCGGTGGTGCCTTGAGGTTCTTGTAATTACCCCAATTGACATCCAAATCAAGAATAATCTTGAGAGCATTGCGTGAACGCAAGTACGGCAACGGCGCTTGGCTCTGTGCAGCACCGCCCGTCACTGCACCCGTACCATCGCCCATCGCTAGTGCTTCTGTCGGATGCAACGGGAAAGAACGTTGCAAAAACTCATATGCTGCAAGCGTCGCACCAAATTGTGGAGAGGACCGGAGAATACGCGCTGGGCCTCCCTTGAATAGTGCCTTGGGACCTTCTTCCCGGAGGATTGTGGAAAAGGCGTGCGTGATGCCACGGTAATTAGTATCACCTTTGCGTGCCTCTACTTGTAGACGCGTCTTGATGACGTCGGCAGGCGTGGTCAGGTACGCGGCAGGCATACCGGCAATCGCACCAGCCGTGAGCAACTGCAGGATTCCGAGTGACTTCGTTGGAGATTCACCAAAGTAGTCCTTCTTGAGATGTGCATAGGTAGGGAAGTAGATGGCGCTGAAGGGAATATCACGCATCAAACAAGCGGATGCACCTTTGTATAGCCCAAGCAAACCAAGAGACTTGACAATCCACAATGCAGAACGACGCGGTACACCCGCCACATTCTTCGCAAGCTCGCCTTGCACTTGCAGCCGAATCTTGACAATCTCAAGTGGGTTGGTGAAGATGACTTGACATCCACCTGCCATACCACCAGCGAGAATCTCCCAAGGCAGTGTGATGGAACCATCATCTTTCCGCGCACGTCCACGAATGAGATCATTCACCGTCAACTTGATGGCCTTTTCCGGCGCAACACCAATCAGCTGTGGTCCAAGACCGCTGTACAATCCCTTGAAACCCTCATTACGAATGACCTTTCTGAAGCAATCGAGCGAGTTCTTGTACATGAGTTGACCCACCACGGCGGAACGTTGATTTTGCATGCGTGTCTTGACAAGATCGATGGGATACACGACAGAAGCACCAAAACCACCAGCAACGGCACCCAGTGCAAAATGATACATGCCATCCACCAAATCACCCAGGAATGCAGAGGGTGCAGCAGCAGCCTCAGCCAGCTTCTCACCGAGTGGTTTAGAGCCAAAGTCACTGTAGCGGTCTTGCCAAGAAGGATCAAAGACGCGATTGAAGTCTTCAAGGCCAAGCCGACCGCTTGGATTGTCCAAGCCGGCAAAATGAAAAAGAATCTCGACTTCCATGGGTGTGAAGAGGGCGTAACGCGTCATACGAGATGCCTGAATGAGGAAGTCTGTCTTTGTGATATTGCCATCGGGTGATTTGCCTACAGCCACGCGAACAATATTATCCACCATGTCTGCTTCGCGAATCAAGTTTGAAAAGGCACGCACCGTTGAGTAGGAGATCTTCGAAGATTCACCGAGGTTGCAAAGTGTCTGCAAATTCTCGAGCAAGTGATCCGAGAGTTTATGAGCGGCCGTACGTTGAATAATCGTGGCAAACTCATCTGGCTCGATGTATCCATTGTTGTCGCGATCAAAGTATTGAAAGGCCTGACGAACGCGTTCACCTTGCAAGCCACGCAACATCTGTGCAAATTGTGTATAGGTCATGGTGTGCCGGTTGCCAGGTTGACCGACGTACAAGTTGCTCCATTTAGACTCCCAGTTGAATGGGATCGATTCGGGTCCCTGATTTTCCTTCAGGATACGTGTAAATGTGTCGTACTCCACTTTCCCCGTACCCTCGACGTCAAACAACCGAAAGGCAATCTCATACTCTGCATCTGGCTTTGCCAACAAGTTTGTAAAGACCGTCCACTCGCCCATGGTGAGTTTACCACGCCGTTGTCTATCTGCTGCTGAAAAGAGAATACCATACTGTTCCCGCTTAATCTTGTGGAAGTCTTCATCTGGATTGGAGAGGGTTATGGCATCAATGAAACCATCCGGTGTCATCCATCGCTCACCCTTTGCATCCGCCGGCTGAGCAAAACGATCAAATGTCCGTCGTGACTCGGCTGTGATGGACGGCGGCTGATCCGTACCGACTAGAGTGTCCTTGACGGATGCAGCAATCCCGGAGGCTGCTGCTGCCATGCTTTCTTGAGTGGATGAGAGGGTGCTGCCTGTGCTTGTGTGCAGTCTTTTGACTTTTGCACGCGGGGAGGAAACCAAATTCGGCTCTTTTCTCGTCCTTGCAAAGCATGAGATCACCATTGGCTTGCACTTGCTATATATCTGGGCCTGAACGCGCTCATCCTGCTTCAAGTAGCTGTCTGGCTTAGGTTATTTGGAGGCTGAGAGATGCACCCTGGTCGAGGTCCGCACTGAGGCAGCCTTCACGAGGCGCAAACTCCTAGCATGACGTGCTCGCGCTCACATGCCATCTCCGTACTGGGCTCAAGCAGCTTGTGTACAGCCGGGATGGCTAGACATGCAATGATCCAGGGATTCCTGCTAGAAGTGCCGAAGAAACGCTAGTAAAGTCTCTGCCTATGCCTGTACTATGGTACTGCCAAGGACATCTTGATCTCGTTCGTCAACGAACCAGAGGCCAAGCATCTTGGTTAGGCCAAATGACCTAACCATGAGCCACTTGGACTGGCTTCGGTAGTGCCTAAGCTTGCTTGCTGTTCAGTCAAGCCCAAGGCCCTCGAATTATTGTCAAGCGAGCTATTACAGGACTAGAAGATGCTTTCTGCTACCGGCTCAAACAAGAACCTTCAATCTAGTTGCAAGAAACGATCAAAGCATATTGGTTGAGACCGGTTTGGTAGTCGTCTCATACGCCATTCACTTTCACCATCGCTTTGGCTCGTCCTTGGCTCTTAACCAATCATAACAAGCCTGAGCGTCCTGAGCGTTGTTCTACTTTTGTTTGGAAGCACAGTCCTACTCGCTTGTCAGCATTATCGACAAGCCACCATACTACTGTTTGCAAACATGTAACCATTGCTGTCGAAGCAGCGATTCTCTGCTGATGCTTGATAAAAGTGGTATGACTGCAGAGGCAAGGTTGGAATTGCTCGGCATGCTAATCAAGTCATGGCATTTTCAGCGTGTTCCAGTTACAGCGTCTGAAACGTAGCTTGTTTTCACCTTCAGAATTTGCAAAATACACTTAAGGTTGAACGACGAAAGACATACTATGACCCTCTCCCTCTTCAGCTTCAGGAAATCGGAACGCTCGAGGTACGGCTATGACACATTTGAGGCCAGTAGCCGACATGCCAAACACTCACATTGTGTCTTGTGTAGGGTCAGCTGCTGCAGCTGGCATAAGGGGACCATCCAGAACATCAGCTACATCTGGCAGTAAGAGCTTCCAAGTGGATGGGTCCAGAGAGTCATTCGCAATCTCACTAGAAGGAACGGGCAGGTTAGCAAACACTTCCTCGTACCCCATCTCAGTCTGTTTCCAGCATCGCATCTCGGAATGGTCGCAAGCCTCTTTCGAATACTTGTTCGCACGATTTGTGCAGTAACACCACTTCTTCCTATCAGCCTTCCATATTTGCCGGTTCTCTTGATTGTAGCAAATCGATGGCTGCTGTATAATTTGGTTGTAATCGAGCAATGCCTTCCAACCAGGCGAATTTCTCCTGGCAACCTGGTTCGCAATATTGTCCTGGAAGTCTTTAATACCACATTTGTTCCAATCCATCAGTTGTCGTCGTTTGGTACCCTTTTTGCCTCTTTCAATTGCCTCATTATGAAGCTCTGCTTCAGACTTGATGTACTTCGAATGAACCTCAAGAGCCAACATGCAATCACAACGAAGAGGAGTTCTCAATTCGCATGGTCCACCACAATCGAGTAAAATAGCGTTGCGGTCAGTTAGCGAAAATTGAAACGTGTTCCAGCAAGCTTTAGCCTCGCGACGACAATATTCATGAATATCCTTAAGATCACGTCCAAAATCTTCTACTTTCTCTGAGCAGGTTGTTTTGCACTTAGTCATCTGCAGTGCATGCGAAGCTGCAATGGTCTGGTATTGGAGGGAGTCGGTGACAAGTTTCTCAAACCCCGGCCCATCTGGCTTTTTCTTTTCATTGCCAGCTGGTTCCAGCGTATCTTGTGCGGGACGCTTGTGACCGCTTGTTGAGGGTGCTGTGGCATCAGAGCCTGAAGTTCTCACTGCGGAAGCCCGTACATTTTCAAAAGTCAAGTAAAAGGTGAGCAGCTGCAGAATGACATGGATGTTGCGCATGGCAGTTGTTCAAAAGACCGACGATGAAAGACTCTTGACTTACGACACTTGTGAAGACCATCGTAAAGACAATTTCAGGGGAATCAACCTGCCACGTTTTGCACTTGACTTCTCGAATCGTTTCAGGGGACGATTTTGAGAAATTTCACTTGCCGCACACAAAATTGGGAACATCACTGCATACGACAATAGTCGCACGTGCCATGCAGAAACTTGCCATACTGCAGACATCGTTGCTTCTTTCGGAAGGATTGCTAATCTTATAATTCTGGCGGATTCAGACGAGCTCATATCTCTCAGCTGGAACAAGTGTGCCAGCAGCCGCAGAGGCAGTGTGACGTTGGCCAAGCAGAGGAATAGTGCGTGAAGAAAATATAGCGGTTGAAAATCAGAAGATTTTTGTTGAGGATGTACAACTTCCTGCTTCCAGCACAAGCAGGGACCTTCAATCCAAATGCAATACAAGATCAAAGCATATTGATTGAGCACGGGTGGTAGACTAGTCTCAGGCGCCATTTCAGCATCGCTTTGGTTTGTCTTTGGCTCTTGACCAATCGTAACAAGCTTGCAGCGTCTGAATTACCTTCCCACTTTTGTTTAAAAGCACATCTCTACTTGCTTGTCAGCATTATAGATAAGCTCATGCTGCCCGGTTTTGAATCTTGTGACCATTGCTGTCGATGCAGCAATCTCTACTGACGGTATTATGGTAACATGCAAGGAATGGATGGAAAAATGGTAACATGCAAGGAATGGATGGAAAAATACAGAGCGTCCGCGTCGGAAACAGGGTTTCAAAGAAGGAGAAGAGGTGGACGTCTCTTTTATACCTTGCCAGTATGAGCTAAGAACTGACGAGAAAGGAGTGGGACATGGCAAAGACCCTGAAGAGTTAGGACCTTCTGAGGTGAGGCGGCTTGAGAGCAGCCCTTGCGACGCGTGTGAGCGAGACTTGTCGGATGCGAGAGCAGTGCGTCGGAACGTGGAGTAGCGCTGGGAGCTAGTGTGCCATCGTAATGGAGAAGAGGTGCGAGCGCTGGGAGCCCGGAAGAGGTAGCTGAGGCTAGCTGGTTGAAGATGAGGTGCTGAAGACAGACACGTGATTGACAGGTACGTGAGCAGAGAGATCAGTCCGTGACGCTTACATAGACGATTGCAGATAAAGAGAGTGTAACGTAGGCAAGCACGACTAGCGTTACTTTTGTGGACATAAAGACAGTGAAAAAGCGTAGCCAAGCGTAAACCAAAAGTACGAGCGGAGACTAGGTGTTATATTGGCGAAGATATGTAACGATGGCTAAGGGAGGGTTAATGGTGAGTATGTGATGGTCAAGGGGAGAACAGCGGGCATGAGTTCAGATGGAACAAGAGGTACGATGCTGGTTCATTACACTGCTTGGGCTGGGACGAAATTGCTCGGCGTGATTAACAAGTAAAGACACTTTCACCGCGCACAAGCCATGGCATTTTTTACGTACGTTGGCCTCGTCTTCAGATTTGGGAAACGTACTTAAGGTCAAATAACGAAAGAAATACTATAGTCTTTTCATTCTTCAGCTTGAGACAATCGACGGGCTCGAAGTACGGTCAAGGTACAGTTGGAGCCACTTACATTGTGTCTTGTGTAGGTCCAGCTGCTGCAGCTGGCATAAAGGGGCCATCCAGAACATCAGCTACATCTGGCAGTAAGAGCTTCCAAGTGGATGGGTCCAGAGAGTCATTCGCAATCTCACTAGAAGGAATGGGCAGGGTAGCAAACACTTCTTCGTACCCCATCTCAGTCTGTTTCCAGCATCGCATTTCGGAGTGGTCGCAAGACACTTTGGAAAGCTTCTTGACCTGATTAGTGCAATAACACCACTTTTTCCTGTCGGCCTTCTTTATTAGCAGATTCTGATCATGCTTGTAGCAAATCGATGGCTGCCGTATAATTTGGTTGTATTCGGGCAATGCCTTCCAACCAGGCGAATTTCTCCTGGCAACATGGGTCAAGATATTCAACTGAAAGTCTTCAAGACCACACTTATACCAACTGCTGGTCTTTCGCACTTTATCGCTTTTGCCTATTTGTCGCACTTTATCGCGTTCGCCCCTCTTGATTGCCTCATTCTGAAGCTCTGCTTCCGATTTGATGTACTTCGAGTGAACCTCAAGGGCAAACGTGCAATCACAAACGAGAGGAGTTCTCAACTCGCATGCCCCACCACAATCGACTAAGATAGCGTTGCGGTCAGTCAGCGCAAATTGGAACGTGTTCCAGCAAGCTTGAGCTTTGACACGATTTTTGTCAAAAATGTCCTTAAGATCACCTCCAAAGTATTCAACTTTGGCCGAGCAGGTTGTTTTGCACTTGATCATCTGCAGTGCATGCGAAGCTGCAATGGTTTGATATTGCAGAGAGTCGGTGACATCGACACTCGTGTCTGGCACAGAGAGTCGATAGACCAGTTTGACGTGATGACATTCCTTCTGAATGCCTGAAGGCATTTCAAAGCCCGGTCCATCTGGATTTTCCTTTTCATTGCCAGCTGGTTCCAGTGTATCCTGGGCAGGACGCTTGTGACCGCTTGTTGAAGGTACTGTGGCATCAGAGCCTGAAGTTCTCACTGCGACAGCCCGTACATTTTCAAAAGTGAAGTAAAAGGTGAGCAGCTGCAGAATGACATGGATGTTGCGCATGGCAGTTGTTCAGAAGACCGACGATGAAATACTCTTGACTTACGACACTTGTGAAGATCATCGTAAAGACAATTTCAGGGGAATCAACCTGCCACGTTTTGCACTTGACATCTCGAACCTTTCCAGGGGACGAATTTTGAGAAATTTCACTTGCCGCACATAAAATTGGGAACATCACTGCATACGACAACAGTCGCACGTGCCATGCAGAAGCCTACCATACTGCAGACATCGTTGCTTCTTTCGGAAGGATTGCTAATCTTGTAGTTCTGGTGAATTCAGACGAGCTCATATCTCTTATCCTTGGAGCAAGAGGGCAGATAAGACCTAAAAGCAGCACAGGTCTGCCAAACGAGGAAATAGATTGTTCAGCTAATGTAGCTATTGAAATGGGAGATATTCCATTAGGATCCTATGTCGCTTGTCCATCGCAGAAGTGAGTTTAGTTATTACAATTCTGTGCCGCAGATAATCAATTTACTATAAATAGGTATTGCGAAAGCTGAAAAGTGTTTTTGAATGGCTGAAGGCTGATGCTGCAAAGCTGCAATTGTGCGAAAAGGCTACTTCGGATTAACTCCGTGGAGTATGAAGCAACCTGTAAAGTGGTATCTCCGAAAATAAAAGATACTAAAGATAGGAGATGAAAATGGCTGCAAATACTTTCACTGCGAGCTTGTAATGTCACAACTTTGGAGCTTGGCCTGACAAATCATTCAAACCGTCCGTCACTTGCGACTGCAGATGCAAGTCTTGATCAGGATGCGAATACTCAGCTCGGTGTCTTCTGTATGGTGTGTTTTTACCATCTTGTATGTGGTTCTATCAATCAACCAAAACGTCGCCGCTACAGCTGTTCACACGGGCGGTTCCTCTAGGTCTCATGCCGCTCCTGATACCAAGCGTCCTAGAATTGCAGTTCCCAATGATGCATCAGCTGCGGGAAGGCCTGAAGACCCCGTGCCAAGTACAGCGATCCAGCATGAGCCTTCTCGAGGTCCCAAAAAGCAATATCCAGAGTGCCGAAATGTGTCAATTGGTTATCACCGTCTTATTGGCAGCGAAGATGGACGTTATCGTTGGACATATGCAAGGGAACCTGGTGCTCCCAAAGTGTTGCCTCAAGCTAGCGAGGAATCTTGCAAAGATGACTGCGAGAGTCAGATCAATTCCTTTGTCAGTAAGTTAAGTGCAGCACTGCGAAAAAAGACAACATATCCTGTGTGTTGGGCAAGTTGGGAGTTCAGCGTTGTGCAAAGAACATCAAAAATGGTGAGTTGCGGAGGTCAAGTCTGCGACAAGTTACCTTCATTTTGTATGTGCACTTTCAATTTGATGATTCCCAAACAATTTAACGCGACGAAACAGGAAATGCGGTTCGATCGTTATACCGAACCTGATGGTTCACCGAGTTCGGTGTGCAGATTGACGCAGTTTCCGACAACGTTATCGCATGATCTGCAGCATTCAGGCGAGGACCGCAAGAAGTTCTTGACCGAGCAGAGGAACATTCGTGAAGTAGAGAAGCGTAGCTGGCCACTCTTTGAATGGCGATCGGTGCCAGGACAAGCTACTGTACTGGAAGGTCCTTTTGCTTGCCCAGTCGAGTCACGCGTCACAGAAGCAGGGCAGAGATCTGGGAGAAGGGGAGCAGTACGGCAGAGCAGGTCTATCAAAGAGATTTGTTTCTGTCCCAATGTTCATTCCAATGGACTTGTGCCTCCGACACAATGCAGTCATACAGAACTGACATGCAAAAAAATCAGCTTGACCCAGGCCAGACAGGACATGGAAAGGGGCCTAGGTGATTTGCTGCAAACTTATATGAAAGCTTTTCCCCAGTTGAAGGATTACATGGAGAACTTAGCAGGCACCGCAATAGCAACAGACCAAGTAGCGCGACAAGACTGGGAAAGGATGATTCCGGCAATTGATTTGGATCGTCAAGCAAATCTGGGGTTCAACCTCAACGAACCTGCGGCTGAAGATCACGATGAATTTTGACGTGCAGGATCTGACTACACATTTCTTCGCCTCGTGTTTCAGTCCCAAACAAGTCTCTGCGAATTCCATTATCGAGCGATGGGGATATCTTCTGCGATCGCGATGCAGTTCTAAATGCCGTATTTCTCCAAACATATCATAAACAATGCAGCCGACGATTCAGCCAACATCATTAGACAATGCGTTCAAACGTCACATAATCATCAAGTCAACTCTTGTGCGCTCTACCTAGACACTCGAGTTCGAGGAATGTCTAGCATCATACCATCATAAGCAGCGATGACTTTGCCTTTGTAATCGTTGACGGCCTTGATACCATGGTGTTGCGTTGCACTATTTGAGGTAGCTGGGAGGCCTTTCTGTTGAGGAACGTCAGCAAAGAGCGCTCCGAGGGACTCTTGTGTTGCCGATGATGCTTGCCGCGCAATCTGCTCAAAAAGCTGCATACAATGCCTTGCGCGTTGTCCTTTCCCACCATAACGACTTGAAAAGTGTGTCAACACCAGCATCTTTGCATGGCACATGGATGCAAAAGCGCCTGCTACTTCAGGTGTACTGTGTCCACGACTTGCTGCGCGGTCTCGCACAGACGCAAGAGTATCGCTGGGTTTGCCATATGGCGGTGGTAGGTACGCATTGGTTGATTCGTGCAACACAAGGGAAACGACGCTCCTTTCAAGGTGCGGGAGACAAGCGGAGGCGTCATTGGTATCGCCAAGAAGAACCACTGTGCGGCCACACTCTGTAGGCAAGGGGCCTACTGTTCTGCCTGTGGGTAAAGCGACAGGTTGACCAGCTCTGAGTGCTGTCAATGCTGCACGGCGTTCTGCATTGGCATTGCCAAATGCGGTCATGAGAGTATTAGATGTCTGCTGTGTAATCTCCACAAAGTCTGCTTCGCGAAAGATGAAGCCAAGTGTGGGAACGGTATGTTGAATGGCAACTGCATCGACGGTGATGCGATGATCGCTGGATATGCTGGACCAGATGGGAGCTGCTGATGAGCCTGTATCCGGTCTTTTGACACAAGACTCTTCTTCCCGAGGGAACGATGGGCCCTCGAATGCTTGCTCCTCGTCAAATAGTAGCTCGATCACTCGAAACGGCGACGCAAGCGCAGTGTAGGTCAGGCGAAAGTTGGTCCTAATAAACTCTTTTGTACCCAGAGGCCCGTAAATCTCAAGGGGCTGCCTTCCAGTGCCTTCTCTTAGCTTCCCGGCAGCAACGTCTTCAGCCCTACCGCCATGACCACCGAGCAGATCGGCAAGGAGTGCAGGCAGACCGATACAGTGGTCGGCATGTAGATGTGTAAGAAAGATCTTCCGGATAGATGATGGCTTGTAGTCTGTGTTGAGGAGGGAAAAGCCCGTATTGCTTCCACAGTCAATAAGGTAGCTTGTATGTGCATCGAAAGCGAGCAGATGAGCACTTTGTGTGCGCGAGGTAGTTTGCTGTGCACAGGATGTTCCAAGCGTGACGAGCCGCATGCTTACTCTATCAGAAAAGCAGACGACGAGCAGGAAGAGTGCTGGACTACAATGATAAACAAGATGTAGAGCAAGCCAAAGATCATGAGGTCACCTCTTGCTGGTGATGGTCGATGCTATAAGCTCAGATGGGTAGAAGATTCTGGGCAAAACCCGAGCTCAAGCTTAGACAAGGCCGGGCTCGTGAGTCCCAAGGACCCTTGTCTACGGCGGCGGGTCTTTGAGTGCAACAGAGAAGCCTAGCAGCGATAAACTGACAATCAATCATACAAGGTGGCAGTATGGACAGAGCTGGCAAGTGGTTCTGTCTGCAGCTGGCAAGTGGTTCTGTCTGCAGCTGGCATGACGGCATCACAGATTCGGCATGACCTTCCTAGACAGCTGCGATGCTTGTGCTAGGCAAGCCGATCTTGCGGCCGTGCTCTTCTACGAAGTGCTCTATATGTATGTATCTGACGAAGTAAACCGTCACGCCGGGATGGCATGTGTGTCACGCGGCTTGCGGATGCGAGTCCAAATCTTGGCTGGAGGCAGAACACGGGGACGGCAAGCTTGTTTGCTGCCTCTCATGGCATGCGAGAGGAAGCATAAGATGATGGCGTGAATCCCATACAAGGTAGCACTGTTCCTTACCTCCCCGTCGCCGCGGCCCGCTCGAGAGACGACATACATAGGACTCGTTCTTCCGTAGTGCCTTTTCGCTGTGACTTGCCCGGCGGCGAAAAGGAAATTTGGGAAAGACACAACAACCCCAGCATCACTCAACACGATCCCCCTCCTCCTCCTCTGCCGTTCTCTAGCATCGGGACACAGTCTATCAAGGCGCAGGGTGTAGTCAGAGAGTAGGCGCACTTACCTGTCCACTTTGTTGCCAGCGACATCTTCAAAGCGCAAATCCTTTGCCCACAAGCAGAAAGAGGCGCCGCTTCTCTCCCCTTCTCCCCTCTCCTTCCTCTCTACAGCCATGGCCATTCAGCAATAACATCGGCTTGTCTGCTACAGACAACAGGCGAGCCTTTTAAGCGAATCGCTCCCTCACAACATTCAAGCAAAGCCTCCCATTATACGCAGCGATGCAGCAAGAGCAAAGCGACAACGGCAAGTTTCTTGGTCAGCATCTGCCGCTCGACTACTGGTCCACTCTCAACGCCCCCTCGCCACTCGCCGTCCAAACACAATTTTCGGCGTTGCAAACCAACCTGCAGACCATTCAGCAGCAGCAAGAAGCTGGTCTTCCTGCTCTGCGCACTTATTTTAACAATGAGCTCTTACCACTCGGTGGATCGGCTCATGGCGACGGCAATATGCTGCATGCACCACTTAGTAGACCTTACTCGAAGATTGCTTCACCTACAGGCACACGCACCTGTTCTTCATTGCTCTCGGAACTCCTCAAGCCAGCAGCAACGCCACCGATGCATGAAGGTGAAGTATCGCCGCCATCGACGATCGGGACGCATGGCGAGCTGGTCTCCGATCATGGTAGCTTGTCTACACACTCGACACCTCCTCTGCAAGCGTCACCGCCCCCAGTCAAGCGCAAGACGTGTATTTCCTTTGCATGTGCGCCTATACCTGACAAACACGCCACCGCGACAACAACAGGCTCGACTAGCCATGCAGGGAGTGCTGTAGGGTCTGCGAATCGATCGCGTGCCTGCTCAACCGCTACAGACAAGTCTGCAGGCGAGGAAGCCGTTGTTCTCCCAAAACGTACGATCACTTTTGCGTGTGGTGCTCAACGGACCTCACCGGAGAAAGCTGCTCAGCCTGTTGTTCCCGTGCGTGCTGCGTCACCCTTACCTCTTGATACGTCTTGTGAAGCAACACCGGTTCCGAAACGCACAATCTCTTTTGCTGCAGCTGCACCAAATACCACAACACTCCCGCCTGCAACAACCAACACCCGACCTACTCTTGCACGTACGGCGCCGTCAGATGCAAGTGGGCATAGCAGCGATGTTCCTACCATCACGACCAGCACGCACAGTTCTCGTCGTCCCTCCATGGAATCTGTCTTGACGGGGCTTTCTGATTCTCGCAGACCTAGTTTGACGAGTATGGGAGGTGCTTCACCTGTTTTACAGCCACGTCAAGCCCCTACATGTAAAAGTACCTTGGATGCTATGCTGCAAAAGGAGAAAATCGCCAAGGTTATTGAACCGGTATTAGAGGAGGACGAAGATGAAGAAGACACAGATGATATGGATCCATCCTCGCCTTTTGAGCTGGACTCGGAGGATGATGGTTATGTTGAGGATGTCGAATCTGACGAAGACCCAGATGAGGATGAAGATGACTTGGATGACGGCGACGAGGATGATTTGTTCCCAACAAAGCGCAACAGTGCCTCTGCCACACCGCGTCAAGCACCGCGTTTCGCTCAACTTGATTTAGGTGGTACTGCAACGGAGGATGTGGATGCACCACTCAAGACACCCGTCTATCGACCAGCTTGCCCAAGTGAATCCGATCTACCCGATATGACGGATTTCGCGCCAGGTACCCTGGACGAAGATCAACCGGCATGCGTTGCATTTGACTGCGCTGTACGTGATCGTGCATTGGCACGACGGATTGCTACACCACAAGACATTGATCCGACATTCCCAGATTCAGGGAGTGGCAGTGACAGTGAAGCGGCAGTGGATCGTGTGGATGTTCAAGAAGCTGCGAAATTGAAAGCTGCACGTCGCGGGTTAGGTCGGTCGCCTGTTCCTGCGGCGACGAGTACGGTTGTTGATGTTGGAGAAGGAACGGGTGCGATGCCTGTTCGATTGAATTCACCTCCGCCTGCACGAAAGAGTGCTTGGGCATTACGAGCACGCAGTCTCCCTGCTCGTCGACCACTTGTTAGAAAGCAAACGACGGTGACTGGTGGCAAAGAAGGCATGTTTGCACCAAAACCGCAACGTGCCGTGACGATCAAGCAATCGAATGAACAACGCGCTCAACGACGCAGGGATAAACGAGAGCTCAGACACCAATTACAAGGCGGACCGAAACCCACAAAAACGGCCACGGCAACTGCTACGATAACGACTGCTGCAGGTGGTATGGAGAGTGAGGTGAGTGATCCTGTTGTTCGGGTAGACGTCTCCGGGCATGAGAAGATGAAGGCGATTGGATGCAAGACGAGAAAACAAGCTGAGAATCCATGCTTGATCAGACCCGTTATGTCTATTTAGCACACAAGTTATGGCGGCAACCAAGTTATGTTTGTATCATACTGCAAGGCACATATTAAAGTAAGAATCATTCGTGAAGAAAGTCTTTGAAAGGATGCTTCCACTGAGAGAGAAACCGTGAGTGTGTCTGTGAGGCTAAAAGTTGATAAACGTCTGTGTATTGTCACCGCGGCGCACACCCGTCAACGTGAGGACCTTCCCAGTCAAACCCGTCAATCGCATATCAAACAACGTGCCAGGTAAGTCGCCTGCAGAATTGACATAGTGCGCCATGGCTGCGCTGAGTGTCAAGGTCATCCAAACACCGCCAGGGGTGTCTGTACGAAGTACTTCGAGCTTTGTGACAGGGACGTTGTGGTTGCGTGGTGCAACAGCTGTCCACTCTAGTCAGCACATGCGACTTATAGAAATAAATTGGATACGCACGTAGTCGTTTGACCCATCCTTCCAGTGTATAGAGATGCTTGAGAGCCCACATGAAACAGCAGTCCATGAGAGTCCTCGCAGTATACCAGCAGAAGACGGTGTATTCTTACCTGCTGCGAGTGTTGTCCATGCAGATTGCCAGAGATCCTGATGGAGTGAAGTACCAGCACCACCTGCAGAAGTCCATGTACATTCAGGACACAGATCAGTGACGAAGATGCGCTTTGTGACGGTACCATAGGTTACTGTATAGCATGATCCACAGGCGGCAGAGTTACTCCAGAGGGTACTAGAGATGGCAGTCCCGAGGAATCCTGCCGGAGGGAGGTAGTCTGCACCACAGGCGCCGTTGGAGTAGCCGGAGTAGAACGTGGCGTGTGCTGTGACTTGTGTGCCGATTGGGAGGACACCTGCAGCACGTTGTGCAGAGGAGTGCAGGTAAATGACTGAGATGCAGATGAGGGTGCTGACTGAGGGAAAGAGCGCGAGCATGGCTGACTGTTAAGGGGAGCTCTGGTGGATCTCTTTCAGCTGTTTGGAGTCTGGGAGAGTCCTCATCGCTGCGTTTGCACACACACTCTCTCTCTCTCAAGTAGCAGCAGCAGCAGTAGTACTACTAGCAGTACCAGCAGCAGCACCAGCAGTAGTAGTGCTAGTAGCACCAGCAGCATAGACTTTCCTCTCATGATCACTCTGCTTGTGCCTGCTCTGCCTCGTACTGTCTGCGCAACTCTGCCTCTCTCTCTGCCAGCTTCTCCTTCTTCAGCTGCGTCTTGCTTATCGGCTTCTCCTTCACCACATCCTCGCTACCTTCCTGAAACTTGCGCCTAAGTGCCTTCAGCTCCCTTGCCTTCCGTTCAAGCTCGATCTGCTCTTCTTCTGTCGGAGGCCGCTGAACATTGGGTCTGCCGACCATGGCGCGTGTCAGCTGTTCTTCCCTTTGCACGGTTAGCCTCTCTAATGTTGTGTCTCAGGTGCTGCTCACCTCTTTGGCATCTTGTCTTCCTCTGCTGGTGTATGTTGTAGAAGCACCGTAGCAAGTCTCTTCTCTGTGCTGGCAACAACGCATCCAACACGAAACACCCTCAGCTAGCTACGCACAACCACCACCATCCACCCGCAGTAGCATTAGCAGCCAGCAGCCATGGTCAGGCTGCGCGAGATCAATACAAAGGCTCAATTCACATTTAGTCCGCTCACCACCCAGCTGGTCACTGCAACAGCAGCAGGCTCACTCAGCAACGACCTCAGTGATGAACCGGCCCTGGAACTCTACGACCTGGACTTGGAAGCCGACGAGTTTGTTCTGAAGCCCAAAGTAAGTGTGGCCATTCAGGAGCGCTGTTGTAGTATAGCTTGGGGAGGTGTCGGCGCTACCTACAAAGCGGGTGTCATCGCAGCGGCATTGGAGACGACTGTTGACTTGTATGACGCGGAAGCACTCGCGTATGTTTTCCTCTGATTTCGCGTCTTGATGCAGTTACTGACATCCCAGGCATGGCAAGACTGCACTCATTACGCGTGGTACGGCCCATACAGGACAAGTACGGTGCTTGGACTTCAGCAAGATTCAAAAAAACCTCCTTGCAACGGCTGGTACAAAAGGTGAGTTCTTCGTTTGGGATGTCTCTACAAAAGAAGCACCAACCGCGTACAAGTCTACGCGACTCGATGAAATTGTATCGATTGCTTGGAACAACAAAGTGGGTCATATCCTTGCATTGGGTGGAAAGAGCGGTGCACTAAGTGTCTGGGATATGCGCAAAAAAGCAGAACTCATTCACATTCCAACACGATTCCCGGTCAGTGCGATTGCCTGGCATCCCTCAAAACCTACCATCCTTACAACAAGCTCAGCTGATGATGCCAACCCGGTCATTCAAGTTTGGGACTTGCAAAATGCCAATGCACCACGACAAGTCCTATCGGGTCATGAGCGGGGTGTCTTGTCACTCGCTTGGTGTGCCGCCGATCCAGACTTGTTGCTCAGCTCAGGTGCCGACAATCGGACCCTGATTTGGAATCCCACCACAGGCCAAGCAGTCGCTGAACTACCTGCTGCCTCACAATGGGTGCATGGTGTCGCTTGGTGCACTCGGCAACCTTCTGTCATTGCCAATGCAACACTTGATGGAAAGCTCAATATCTACAGCATTCAAGATACCAATACACCGGCTACTGTTCCACCTGTTATCGAAACGCAAGCTGGAGATGACTTCTTTGATTCAATTCCTAAGAACTATCAAGCACAGACGTCGACTTTTACACTCAAACAAACACCTGCGTGGTTGAAACGACCCATCTCGGCTCGATTTGGGTTTGGTGGACGATTGGCGACGGTTGCAAACAACAAGGTGGAGATTGTTACATATCAAGCCTCTACGCGTGCAACCCTCACTGCAAAGGATATCAAAGAAACCTTGTCCACAAAGACACCCGCAGAGCTATGCAAAGAGTTGCATGGACAAGCTGAATTGGAAGAAAAGCAAGACTGGGAGGTGATTGAGACGCTGACTGCTGAGGATACACGAAAATCATTGCTAGCACACCTGGGCTTCGCCAAAGAATCCGTCGATGAACGTCTTGCCAAAGCAACAGGTGGACCGAAGAAGGCGGATGATGTATTTGGCGCAGATACTGATGATGCCTTTGACAGCATCACGCAAATTAATGAGCCATTCAAGCTTTTTGCAGGTGATGAAACAGATAAGCTCATCACAACAGCAATTACGAGTGGTCGATTCGATGCAGCTGTGGATGTGTGTCTACGTCAAGACCGGTTGAGTGACGCATTCATGCTTGCCTTGTGTGGCGATGAAGCAGATCGCTCAAAAGTCCAGAAAGCTTACTTTGCTAAAACCAAAGTGCCTTACAAGCGTTTACTATCCAATGTCATTGCCCACAAGTTGACTGATGTCATCGAGTACGCGGAATTGGCAGACTGGAAGGAATCGTTGGCCATGGTGCTCAATTATGCGACTCCCGCGGAGCTGCCTGGCTTGTGTGGTACGCTGGGTGGTAGGCTCGAGGATGCTGGACAACGCAAGGAAGCAATTCTCTGCTACCTTGCTGGTTCACAACTCGAGCAACTCGTCAAGATTTGGCAATCTGGCGCAAAAAAGCGGAAAGATGATTTACTTGCCTCTGGTGAGGAAAAGGCACCCTTTGACGTGCATGTTGCGCAGCTTGGCGAACTCATGGTGAAAGTGCAAGTCTTTAGGCGGACTGTGGCCTTCAAAGATACGCAAACTAAAGAAGATGGCAAGTACCCGCTTGCTGGACTCTACGATCTGTATCTTGAGTTTGCGGGACTCTTGGCGAATGAAGGAGAATTGACCTTGGCGCGTGAATACCTCGAGTACGTTCCAAGCGATCACAATGGCGCAGAAGCATTAAAGAAGCGTATTGCTGGGCCTCCTACAACAACCACTCAAACTGGTAAACGACAGGGACAGCCAAAGCCACAACACATGCCGTCGCAGACATTTTCACCTTATGCAGCACAGTCCTTTTTGCCAGCGCAACAGTCGCCAACACATCCACCTGCCCCGCAGTCACAGCCGGTTGTGGCCCCTGTGAGACCAGTATCTGCGGCGAAGCCTAGTTACAGCTCGCCTTATGCGCCAGCACAAGCAGTTCAGAGCCCGGCCGCCCCAAGTCCAAGACCGTATGCACCTGCCAATGCTGTTGCCAATGCGTATACACCTACCAATGCATATGGACAAGCACCCAGTCAAAATGCATATGGCGCATCACCGTATGCCAATGGTCCCTATGCAGCTCCTGGCGTTTTCACAACCAACAACCAGATGAACCTACCTCGCGGTGCTCCACCTCCTGCTGGCCCTGCGATCCTTCCTGCTGCTCAGCGAAAGGACATTCCCAACTGGAACGATGCGCCTGATCTTCCTAAACCAGCAAATCGCGGCCGTGCAACACCTGTGGTCCATCGTCAAGTTTCTCAAACAATGCCGTATGGTGCTTCGGGTATGGCAACACCGCCACTTGCAGGACCCTCACCGGGTCCAGCGAGTCATGCAGGACCACCGCCACCACCACCCAAGACGCGCTCTCCTGGGCCACCGAAAACTGTTGCAGCGATGAACAGCATTGAGGGTGCCCTGTCACAGCCGCCGGCACCTATTCAGACTTCTTTTGGTCAATCTCCCTATGCACCTCCTCTTCAGCAACAACCCTACCAAGCAGGTCCGGTCCCGTCACAATACCAGCCGGGTCCTGCGGCGCCCTATCAGGCAGGTCCACCACCACCCGCACAGCAAAAAGCAAGCTATGCGCCACCGCCCAAGGCTTCTACAGGTGCTGCTCCTCCGCCCGCAGGGAAAAGTCCCATCATTAATAGTCCAGTCTCAACACGTCCTATTGCGCTCTCTCGGGAACCATCGCAGCAAGGATTTGCGAGTGAGCAACGTCGTCAGCAAGAGCAAGCGACAGCGACGATGCAGTATCCTGTTGGTGATCGGACGCACATCTCTGAGACTGACAGGGTGATTTATACATCTTTATTGGCAGAGACGGATCGGTTCAGTCAGTCTGCTGCACCGAAGTACCAGAAACCGCTTGCTGAAGCCCTGAAGAAGCTCAATGTGCTGTTTGACCAGCTCAACAATGGTGTATTGACACCTGGCACGTTGGAGCAAGTCAAGGCTTTTACTGCAAGTCTAGTGGCTCGGGATTACGCCACTGCTTATCGGCACCATCTCGAATTGACGGCCGACAAGATGCATGAGTGTCGTGAGTGGATAGTGGCCATCAAGACACTCATTGCTATTGGCAAGAATACGCCATAGAATTTCTATCTGTTGCTTTCTATTCCTCTCGCTGCCAGCCAGCTTCTTCATGTCGTTCATACACATCCTTGTCTGTCATCCACCGTTCCTGATCATCAAGTGCGGTATTGCCAACACTTTGCCATCCGCCTCGAACAGCTTGTGTCCAGACAGCGTCGCCACCTGCTTCTGCACTACCAAAGCTGTACCCACCAGCCTTGTCAATTTGCTGAAGCAGTTTGGCCATACTGCGACGATCTTCCACAGCAAGCGTCTCGAAACCAACAAGGCCAAAATCTTCAATCATGGAGCAAATGGCTTGATTGAGCTTTGCAAACTTTTGCATGCGTGGATCTTGCTCGAGCAGTCGCAAAAGGTAGCTCAAGTCTTGGACTTCTGTGTAATAGTCTAAATTGAAAGCTAGACCACCCCCATATTTGTCGAGCATGTCAATTTTGGAGAGGACGTTGAGATGCGGCAAGTCGAGCTGAAGCATAGCCCGTAGCGATACCATGAGCACTGAGATGTATTTTGCAGGATCAGTGCAGTAGTGTGCATCGACCAGATGAACCACGACAAGACGGTAGCCACATTGCTTCTCCAGCATACCAAGTAGCGTACGAAGCGCATCATTGTGTGTAAAGAGCTCCACTTGACCGGGCAAGTCGATGAGGAGATACTCGCCCTGCTTCTCATCTCCCTGCAACCCATCAATCTCATGCTTCAACCAGTCAAAATTCTCCACCAGTGTCTCGATTGCATGAATGATACCTCCATTTGGTCCAAGGCCCTCATTTTGCTGAATCTCGGCCAGCGAGATAAGATCTGTGATGGAGACATCGGCCTTATACGGCAGCGCGTCATTTGCAGGGTCGAGGTTGATAATGCTCGCCTTGCGGCCTATGGCCCCAAGAAACTGCGATGCGCCATGGACGTAGGTCGACTTGCCTGACCCTGGCGGACCGATGACAATCTGTCCAAAGGGCATCCAGCGCGCTGCAGCAGTGTCGTTGTCGGTAATGTCTCGTTCTTGAGATTTTGAATTTGTCGCGACACGACACATGTCACTCGATCGCGCTGGAAATGTGCAGGATGTCGCAGAGACGTTCCCTGCCATCCGACCAGGCGGCTCTCTTCTGCTTGCTTGGCAGATACGCAACAAAACTGTACTGCTTGTAGGCGGCGGCGTCGTAGCTGCAGGCCGACTGACAAAGATCTTGGAAGCGGATGCTCGCTGTACATTGGTCGCGCCAAGCGATAACCTATCGCCTGAAGTGCGCTATAGGATCGAACAGAAGGAGCCGCTTCTCACGTACAAAGACAGGCCATTCGAGATGGCAGACCTCCAGGGCGCTGATATGGTCATGACGGCGATTGATGACAATCCACTCTCTGAGTCCATCTGCTTAGCTAGCAGAGCTGCCAAGATCCCGGTCAACATTGCTGATGTGCCGCCCATGTGCGACTTTTACTTTGGTTCAGAGATCCGTGATGGCCCTCTTCAGATTGTCGTCAGCACAAATGGCAAAGGTCCCAAGCTTGCCAACCTAGTACGGCGGCGCATAACAGGCAGTCTTCCCCCGAACGTCGGAACGGCCATTGAAAAAGTAGGCATGCTACGGCAAAAGCTACGGAAGCGCGCTCCAGGTGTTGGTGGAGAGCTGGGTGCACGGCGGATGCGGTGGATGATTGATGTATGTGAGTGCTATACAGTGCCACAGCTTGCGCAGATGACGGACGCATCTATGGATGCCATTCTGGATGGATGGGACAATATGGTTGTGCCTGGTGGTCACAAAGGCTGTCCACTGGGGTACAAGCGCAAGGAGACGGATGCAGGGTGTCCGCTGGGCTTTAAGCGAGAGGATGGCGTACTAGGCGATAGTCGAATTCTGTCGGCGCTGGGCGGTATGGCTTTCGGTGCATTGGCGATGCTGGCGTGGACGCGACGAGGCTAGTCACGACACAGGCCAAAGATCAGGTTGAAGACGACGCCAACAACAATCGCTGCAGGCAAGCGTTTTCCGAGCCGGTCCATTTCAAATATGGCAAACAGCGCGATAAAGCCAATGAAGAAGCCAGCAGCGCAGCCAAGCAAGATTTCATAGGATATACCCTGTAGCGCATCATTCTGATCATTGCCATCATTGTCAATCCACGCCTCTTCTGCCGCCAAAGTTGCATCTTCGTCTGCATTGTCCTGATCGTGGTCGAACTGCTGTCGCAAATTGGCAATGTCTTGATCCGACAAGCCGGCGTCGCGTAGTCGATCGAAACCGCGCGGCGCTGGGGTTGTTACAGCGCTGTCATCCGGGCCTGCCGCTACAGAAGTACTATCCAGCTCACTTATAGAGCATTGCACAACAATCTCCTGCTCATACGGTTGCGCGACGTGAGCAATGACTTGGTTATCCTGCAGGATCTTACCAAGGTAGATGATGCGCAGTCGCCCGGGGATGGATGTGTGCTTGACAACCTCCTCCTTGAGCTGTTTAGTAGTGAGCTCATCGCTCAGAGGCACTGTCAAGTCGCGGCCGGAGGATAGCCTGACTTTGACATGTCGCGTCATAAGTCGGTCGAGTGCAGCCTGGCGGCGGTCGCGAATAGGTGAATCCCACGCGCCGACAATTCGACGCAAGCCTTGGCAACTGAATTTCAAGGAGCACAATGAACTCTCTGACAATATCCATTCTACCCTTGCCGTCAGGCGTTTCGTTTGCTTTCGCACAGCAAGAATTACGGTGTACTTTGAATGATTAGTGTTTTTTAAGCTCATCCAACAATGATCGTGAGACATCGTGATCGCAACAGCAAATGTACAAAGTGATAGCACCGCATAGAATCTACGTGAATTTGAATTTGGTGACCTTATGGCGGCTTGCTCCTTCAGGGCCCTTACTACTGGCAGCATAGCTGAAGATACCAGGTGATTCACACCATCAGGAACCCTGGCGAGACTGAAGCTCTCTTCACAAGCGCGTAATTCCTGAGACCCAGCGTACAGAGAAGCTTCGATGAATAGTCTGTCGGCGGAGCCGGCTTGATTATCTGTTCAGCCTGTTTACTGATCGTAAAGGCGACAGCGACGGCCCACTGTCTGAGCTATATGTTCAAACAATGCAGCAGGGGATCGGCGATCGGTGTTGCTCCTGAGTGTAGGAAGCCTACAATAAATTACATGTTCTACGCAACATACAACAGTGTAAGTGGCAAATGCAATTGACTACATTCTCATGGTTTTGTAAGGTTGCAATATGGATACATACGCAAACAATCCCACGATGACCAGAGACCAGAATACACATGGTTTGTTGACCATAATTTGAAGCTGGCCCTGAAAAGACACGCTGGACCGCTGACCTGTCTCAACAGAAGCAGTCACGAGCAAACGACGCGATTGCCAGCTGCAATGTCACGGCGCTTGCTTACAAGCGTTTGGATGGCTATACTGCTTTATGGCTCGGCTGTTGCGGTTCAATCCAGTGATGCCTCAGGATCGAAACATGCTAATTTACCATCATCTACCAATGCAAAAGTCGCCGGAACGACGATCCCCTATTCGCATCAAGCGGCCTTCCCGCAGTGCAGAAACGTGTCCATTGATTACTGGCTCTTGATACGCGACCAAGCTGCTGATGGTCATCCGCCAAATTTGCAATCCTTAGATTCTCATCCGAGTTCAGTTGGTTTTGTTGCCCCTTCACTACAGGCTATGAGCGAGAAGGAATGTATTGCCACTTGCAAATCTCGCATTGATATTTTCAACACAGGGCTGGCAGCATCATTGCAGCGTCGCGGCGGGACGCTCACCTGCTGGGATAAGCCTGACTTTACCATCTTGAATCGAAAGGCTATTGCAATCCAGCAGCCATGCGTAGGCCAAGTCCCGAGTTTCTGCGGTTTACCAAGTTTTTTTGAATGCGATTTCAGTCTGGTCATTCACTATCAACTCAATGCAACAAGAAGCGAAATGCGATATCATAGGTGGAACGACTTCAAGCCTCTGCAACCACAATCTGTATGTGATCTATCAACTTTTTCCCAGACACTAGGCGGTGCAACGATTGCACACCTCGGCCGAGACAAGGGCCGGTCCATTGCGCTGCCCTTTCGCGGCTGGCAGATCTGGCCCGACAGACTAAACGTGTTGAACCTTGTCACTTGTCCGATCAGACCGCAAAAGAGCGATGAGAAGCGAAAGCACAGGGAAACGCCGGAGGATCCGACGATTGCCGCAGAGGTTTCTGCGAAAGATGCGCCACAAAAGAAGAGAGTTAAAGCAAATCCAATCAAAGAAATTTGTTACTGTTTAGGCATCGACGGCAGCCTTGTGTCCTCAAGTGAATGTAGCCATGCTCATCTGGTCTGTAAAACGACAAGCTACTCGGAAATTCTTGAGGAGTTGAAAGAGCGTGGAGTCGATTCACATTTACTAGCCACTTACATGGAACAGTTCCCCGAAGTCATTAAGACTCTGCATCCAATCTCAAAAAATGATATGGAAAACGATCAACTCATCACAGAAGCCCTTGAGCCATTGCTTCCAGACCTGAATCTGCCTGCGCCCGGATATGATGTTCACGACGAGTTCTAATACATATCAGCTCTTAAAGTAGTGCTCTACCATAGACATTCTTTGTTGTTTGACAATCGCTATGGTCAAATATTTTGGATGGGTTGTATTCATAGATGTCCAAACTCTGGCAGTCTTAGAATGACTCAATATGACTATTGTTATCATTGTGTTGTTGTTTGAATCCCCGGTATAACAGCCCATATCTGCAGGGGAGAGACACTGGCGAGGCTGTCAGGACAAGCGAGGAGCGGTGCAGCTCGTAGTGTAGACAGGTACCGATAGAACAGATTGAAGAGCTACTAATATCGGATTGGCTAATTGAAAGACAAGACAAAGACAAAAGGGATAAAAGTCGATGGTTATGAAGCTAGTCTGCAAATAATGGTCGGATAGACAATCGAAGTTCTCAAGAGGATCAGATGAGCGGACCAAAAAAGCAGCATCTTGGTGGAGACAGACCGTGTGACTCAAGCTGAGAACAGACAGGTCGCTTGTATCCCGACACTAATTAGGCCAGGGTAAGAGCCAGTAAGAGCAAAGTGAGAGCAAGTGCCGAGCACGACACGTGCGGACGATTCCCTGTACAGATTTTCAGCCAACCATACGGTGTCAACTAAGGTAAAAGATCTAGAACAGCGCTAACAGAGGCCTAAATCCAAAAAGAACCATTCATTGCAATTATTGTAAGGGGTTAGCTTATAAGGGGCTGATGTAGCCACTACCCTTATCTTTGTGCGTTGAGCAAGCCATATCATGCTTTCACGTAACCCTGCAAGCAAATGTTACATGTCTCAAGGAGATCTGCAATTGCGAGAGCTCTTCCGTGTCGAAAGACAACTTTTATCGATCAGTTCAGATAGCGCTACAACTGTAGATATAACAAAGAACGGACTACAGGCTTATTTAAATAAGATGCGATTCCTACAAAAGATGATATTGGTTGGCGGCCTCATCACAAGCGGAAAAGACAAAGGATTGTCTTTCTGCTCTACAGCTACAGCTGTTCGTTCAAAGGGACGTGACGCTGGCAACTCCGGTTCGAACCGACATGCAGATACAACTGGAGCCGCTTCAGTAAGTACCGTTGTGTTGAAGGATCCAAAGAAAAAGTATCCGAGACGGCATCAGCCGGAGTGTAGGAGGGTGTCATTTGATTATCAGCAACTGGTCAAAATTCCATTCGATATCTCCATCTCGCCCCATGACACTTCTTCCACAACTGGCGCTTTGACTCCGGTTACGAGCAATCTATTACCCCGGCCAAAATCTGAGCCGAAACAGATGGGTTCAAAAGACGTGTGCTACAAAACTTGTGAAGCCAAAATCAATGCCTTTCGAGATCAGCTCTTGAAAAATCTTAGGAGAAGGAATCATCCTTTTGCCTGTTGGGACACTTCAGACTTTAGCATTATTGGCCGGAAAGGAATTGCAATCGAGCAGTATTGTCCAAATGACTGCACTCTGCCTATCTTCTGTATGTGCCAGCTCAGAATTATTATTCATCATCAGTACAATGCAACCAGTAGCGAAATGCGGATAGAGAGATTGAGGCACTACCTCCTTCGAACTACGTCTCCATTTGTGATTTTCGAAAGTTCTCGGATGACTTGGGTGGAGCGATGTTGGGCGCACAAGCAAAACAGAAAGAATCTGGGGCAATGAAGCACGCACAAGCAAAACAAAAAGAATTTAGCGCAACGAAGCATCCGCTTCTTGTCGAATGGAAATTGCTACTCAACTCAGCGAAGGTACTGGAAATTGTTCAATGCCCAACCCTGTTACAACAAAATGATCAGAGAAACGAAGAAGAGGGCGAGCCAGCTGCAGGGGCTCCGGCAAGAATAAGGCCAAAATTAGGAGAGATCAAAGAGGTTTGCTATTGTAACAGCGTCGATGGCAAAAAAAGCGCCCTAGCTACCGAGTGTCTTCATTCTCAATTATCTTGCTGGACGACGACTTACGAACAAGTTTTACTCGCGATCAAGCACGAGGACTTAACCCCGGATATGCTGGAGATATACACGGAAGCCTTTCCCCAAATTGCCACTGACCTGCTGGAGCCACTGCCGAGCGCGGCAATTGGAAACGAGCAAGTTGACAGAAGGGTTTTTGACTCGCTCCTCCCTCAACTTCCAGACTTGAATGAGCGCTTGGAAGGGCACGATGAATTTTGAAATGCTGCAACTATATTTCTTCATATCAAGCCTATTCACTCTTGCTAGAAGAATATGCCCCTGAAAGTCGTTGGAGATGAGGCCTGTCCTACCTATACGTGTTGTCATCAACCACAGTGTACTATAGATTTTATTCTTTGCATCCTAGGACTACGGCTTCGGCGCCTTCCGTATATTAAAGCTGTCCACCCGTGCCAGAAGTCAATAGGTGATGGTTGGGTGTTATAGAAATAAGCTGGAGCCAAATAGATACTCAAGCAAGTGTGCAGGTGTCTTAGTGGTGATCAATTGCTGACATGCACATGTCACGGGCAGTAACGACAAAGTGATGTTGGACTATGAGACCATACTAAAGCCTGAAGATGCTGCACTGCGTATCCAAGATATTTCGAGCTTTTCTTGCTTGTTCTAGAACAAGACTGATTGCCAACTTTGTTTTTATAATTGTACTTCCATGCACAGCCGGTCGCAACGATTTGCATGACCACAGAGACAATGAACATGACAGTTCCACGTACCTGCGTCTCCTAGGTCAACGACACTAATTTATATCAGTGCAGTGTTAAACACTATAGGTGGGTCATTTCACAAGATGTTGACAACGCATCCTGATTTTGGCCCTGATTACCATACACCATTGGCGACAGCGTCGGCTCTACTTCGGCGCTATCAGCTGGCCAGAAATCGAAAACTCCTGGTTCTTCCTTGGCGACACAATTTCGGCATTGCAAGATGGTTAACCGATTCTGCAGTACAAAAAGTTATTCTTTGACGCAACGTGGGGTTCTTTGTCGATCGTCCGATCAGCTGATTTCAAACCCCTGATTTTGTAAAGAAGATATAAATGACTTTCTGCAAGAGCGCTACTTTCCCTTAAGCTTATCCTCGCTTTCAATCAGTTTTGTAAGTGGACATGCAAGCTTCCTGCACCTGCTGTAGTGCTGCAGATGAATATCTTGATTGCAATGAGGCTAACCATTCTTCAGCAAGGAGAAAATGATCTGGTCTTACACATTGCCATTGCTACTCGTTGCCAATACCGTCAATGCGGCCACAATTGATCGGAACACAAATCAACAACCAAATGGGCAGTTGTCGTATGGAGGTTGTCAAGGAAACTCCATCAAAATTGATTATTAGCAAACATGCAAGCCCACGAATAAGAGCACTAAAATTAAACAATGTACAGCCAATTACTCGTGCCGACTTTATGGCGGAACACGTTTGGTAGAAGCTTTGTGTGTCTGCGAATGCTACTCAGCAACAGCAAAACTATGCTCAAAGTGATTTACCGGACGAGCCGGGACGTGGCGTTCCACTTCAGCACGTATATCAACTCGTATCAGATTGAATCAAACATTTTGATCATGTCCCAAGAGCAGCATGTGACCAATACTGAATTGTCCCTCAGTACCTTGTGAGTAGCGACATGCATGCAAGTCTTCATCTAGGTGGCGCGTAGAAAAATTCTCGCAGCTGTACTGCTGCTGGTCAGCCACAAAGAGCCCTTCAGTCGCGGCTAAATGAATAGTCATCAACAACAGGCCACAATTGATTGTAAACATTCGAGCTTAAAGCAAATCACTTTTGCTCTGTCCAAGTTTGCGATTCAGAAAAGTCAAAAATCTTGTTCGGATTGAGCAGTAGCAAGGGGTCCACCGAGAGCTTCAAGCGTTTCATAAGACCCACCGTGTCTTCACCCAATTCTTGCAGTAGGTATTTCTTCTTGACAATGCCAACACCGTGCTCACCTGTGCATGTTCCATCCATTTCAATAGAGCGTTTGACAAGATGACTGACGGCGTCTTCGACGGCCTTCTTTTCTTTGGGATCTGCCTTGTTGTAGAGAATCTGCTGTTAGCATGGTCGTGTGTAAAGCACATCATACGATAGAATGAGCATTGCCGTCACCAGCATGACTGACGATGCTGGCAAATACACCAATAGACGTCATTCTTTCCTTGACCTCCTTGATGAGCTGCGGGAGCTTTGAGAGGGGTACAGTGTAGTCTGTCGTCCAGACAACTTCGCCTTTATCAGGGTCAGCAGCGGCCATCATGCTCCACAGTGCTTCTTTGCGTGCCATCCACAAGTTTTGTGAGTCCTCTTCGCTTTTGGCAAATTCAAAAGCTTCAGCATTCGTGGCTTTTGCAATCTTGCTTGCTTGCTTGATTTGTTCGTCCACCGCTGCAGGACTACCCGAGAACTTCATAAAGAGGTATGGAAGTTCTTTGTATGTGCGCGAGCCAGTGCCTTTGCTGGTCTGATTGACGGCCTTCATTTGTACATCATCGAGCAATTCTAGTGCACCGCATGGAATACCTTTTGCCATGATTTGAGAGACGCAAGAGGCTGCATCAACAAGTGTTGGGAAGGGTGCAATAGCAACGCGCGTAAGTTCTGGGACGACAGCGAGTTTGAGTGTTGCTTCCGTGACGAGACCCAGGGTTCCCTCACTCCCGACAAACAAGCGTGTCAAGTCATACCCGGCCGACGATTTACGTGGCCTGCGACGCGTTTTGACAATTGTGCCGTCTGCTAGGACGACAGTGAGGGAGAGAACCCATTCCTTCATGGTTCCATAGCGTGCTGCATTCGTGCCAGAGCATCCTGTACCAATCATACCACCGATACGTGCACCTGGTCCAGGATCTGGTGGGAAGAAGAGATTATCCTTCTTCAGCGCTTCATTGAGTTCTTGCCAACCAATAGCAGGTTGCACAACCACATCAAGATCTTCCTTGTGCAGGGATAAGATTTGGTCCATGTGCGCGAAATCAACGCAGACTCCACCTTGCGTTGCGCTAAAATGTCCTTCGAGGGAGGTGCCGCCCGAGTAGGCAATCATTGGTAATCTGTACTTGTGACAAATCTTTGCCATTTTCGCAACATCCTCTGTACTTTTTGGGAAAGCCACTGCAATGGGACGTGTCTCAATATTGTACGTTGCCCAACTACTGAAACCATGACGCTCGAGTTCTTCCTCGTCTGTTGTGATGCCTTCTTCCCCTAGAAATGCTTGAATTTCCGGCATTGCTTTGTAGAGTTCTTTTGCTCCACCATACTTGGCAGGCGTTGTGTGTGTACGAATAATACTGCTTGTTTCTTGTGCATTGGCGTTGCGGCTCGTGAGGAGTCCAATGGCATACGTACTGACGCCCGTCAAGGTGGATAGCAAGAGTGCTTTGCCTGTTGTCCAGCGAATGGGTGGACGTGCCTGTGAGAGCGGAGAACGCACTGTGCTTGCCCTGCGACTGGCCTGACGGAGTCCTCGCGCAAACATGCTACGAGCTATGCTACAGTGCTTGTAGCTGTGGACTTGTGGTTGCATAGAGCGATATCTGGGGAAAGCGTGGGATCCAGGCCGGTGACTGCCGACCAGATGAAGAGCATCAGGCGTGTAGAATTGTGAATGGAGCCTCACTGGCATGCTAGGATGGTCTAACTCTATGTGCGACTTTGCTGAAGTCCCAAGTGGTACTCCTCTGCCTTCTTGATGGTTGTCATATTGGCCTTGAGTTTGTTGAGTGTTTCGATATACTCGTCCTCCTCAACACTGTCAAAGACAATGCCACCGCCTGCCTGCAGGTAGACACACCCATCCTTGTAGGTCATGGTGCGAATGGCAATACATGTATCCATGCTGGTTTTATCATACCCCCAACGACCCACAGCACCGGCATACACGCCGCGCTTTTCACCTTCGAGCTCGGCAATGAGTTCCATGGCACGGACTTTGGGAGCGCCTGAGACGGTCCCTGCTGGGAAGATACTCCGGAATGCATCAAAGCGTGTTTGGTCCTCTCGAAGCACACCGGAGACTTGTGACGTGAGATGTGAGACGTGGGAGAAGCGCTCAACGGTCATGAAGCGATCGACCGACGTGGTGCGGGTGTCGCACACACGATTGATATCATTACGCGCAAGATCCACAAGCATGACATGTTCAGCGCGGTCTTTTGTACTCTCGAGGAGCTGAGCTGCGAGTGCATCATCTTCCTCAACAGTCTTACCACGATGCACGGTGCCTGCAATAGGATGTGTCAAGACGCGACCAGCTTCCTCCTTCACTAGCAATTCCGGCGATGCACCAATGAGTGTAAAGTCATCGCATTCAATGTAGAACATGTACGGTGACGGGTTGACTTGCCGGAGTTGCCGGTAGATGTTGAAGGGATGCAGGTCGGTGGTTCTGCGGATGCGTTGTGAGGGAACAGCTTGGATGATGTCGCCTTTGCGAATATGCTCCTTGAGCTTTGTGACGTGTGCTTCGTAGCCTGCTTGGCCAATATTGCTTTCGTACTGGTGGTCGAGGGAGATGGGTGGCTGTTTGACAGCAGGGGTCGGTTGCTGCAGTAGATGGATATATCGCCTGATAGTTTCTTCTGCAAGCTTGTACTCTTCTTCCAGCGGATTGTCGAGAAAGAGATGCGTGACAATCTTGACGTTATTATAAATATGGTCGAAGCAGACGACTGTTTTGTGGTAGAGCATGACTGACTCGGGTGTTCCCAGGATATCCTTCAAGTCGCGCCGCGTACGGGGCTCAAAGTACTTGACGCAGTCATACGAGACAAAGCCAATGGCGCCGCCACTAAAGGGCGGCAGACCAGGGACATCCAGCCGGCGGTATGCCTTGAGGCGCGCCTCCAAGTCAATGAGCGGGTCTTCCTCCTTGCCATGACCTGGCCCGCTCTTGACCACCAGATACGGATCTGCCCCCACGTAGCTGAAGCGGCCCAGCTTCTCTCCGCCAGAGACACTTTCCAGAAGGAAGGAGTACTTGCTGCCTTTGCATAGTTTCAGGTAGGCGTTTGCTGGGAGGTCATCTGCAGGTATGGTTGCATAGACGGGGACTATGTTGGGTGCGTCTGTAGCCTGTGCAATGAGCTGCCTGAGGTCCTGCAGGCCTGGGCTGAGCATGTGTCTGTGTCTGTGCCTGTGGCTGCTTGTTCTTGCTGCGTCGAGATGAATGCGATGGATCTGACTTCGCTCCCGAACTAACCCAGAGCGAGCGAGCGAGCGAGCGAGCGAGCAGCAGACAAGAGGCAGCAGCGACCACTCTCGACACCCAGCACGCATACACAATGTCGGACGCAGCAGACGAGAAGCCAGAGCTCAGGCCATTCACCTTCCGCACAGCAGGCTACGACGCACGCTTCCCAAACACAAACCAGGTGCGTCTTTCTCTGCGTTTCTACAATGCACGAGGCAAATATGCTGACATGCCGGCCCTTCTAGTCCAAGCACTGCTTCCAGAACTACGTCGACCACCACAAGTGCGTCAACCAGCGTGGCAAGGACTTTGAGCCGTGCAAGCACTTCTTCAAGGCCTACCATGCACTTTGCCCGAACGAGTGGTATGTCACTTCGCTCCGTGCATGCCTTGTGTGGGCAGGACTAACCAAGCAACAGGCACCAGAACTGGGACACCCTGCGCGAGAACGGCAACTTCCCTACTGATCTTGAGTAGATGCCCGTAGCTAACCCCTACCTGTGACTTGTTTATTTTGTCTTGTCTTTGTCCTTGCTCTCTTCTTCAGTCTTGTCCATCCATGTAGATAGCACACAACACCGCATGTCTATTGAACCTGTGCTCGCCATGCATCGATGAAGGACAAGGTACACTACCCCTTCTACCTCGGCGGCACCTCCAGCATGGTCGCCGCCGCCTGCACACACCCACTCGACCTCGCAAAAGTCCGCATGCAAATGTCTGGTGACCACGCAAACGGATTCCTCCAAACAATCGCCCAAGTCGCTCGCAAAGAAGGTCCGCGCGCCTTATACGCTGGGCTCTCGGCATCCCTCTTACGCCAAGCCACGTACTCGACAACGCGCTTTGGTGTCTATGAAGAACTTAAAGCCCGCGTAACAGAGCCATCATTCGGCGCACTCGTAGCGATGGCGAGTATTTCTGGACTGGCCGGTGCTATCGTTGGGAATCCAGCAGATGTCTTGAATGTCCGCATGCAAAACGACTTGACCCTCCCACCGGACAGGCGGCGGAACTACAAGCATGCATTGGATGGACTCCGTCGTATGACGCGGGAAGAAGGCATCGCTAGCTTGTTCCGCGGTGTCGGCGCCAATGGTGCACGCGGCGTCCTCATGACGGCCTCGCAACTCGCTTCCTATGATCTCTTCAAGTCGGCCCTCCTGCGGTATGGTGTCTTGAAGAAGGATAACCTAGTCTGTCACTTTTCCGCCAGCTTCCTCGCCGGCTTCGTCGCAACGACTGTCTGCAGTCCCTTTGATGTCGTCAAGACACGCATCATGTCTGCAAAGGGTGATGCTGCCATCTTGACGGTCGTCAGGGAAGCACTTGCAAAGGAAGGGTATGCTTTTATGCTACGTGGATGGGGTCCATCATTTGTACGATTGATGCCACAAACGGTCATTACAATGCTTGTCCTCGAGCAGCAGAAGAAGCTGTACAGGGCACCTGAAGCAATCACTAGCGCTGCTTGGCAGTTTATCCAAACAGAAACGAAATAAAATCAAAAATAATGTCCCCGCTGCCTGGATTGAACAGGCGACCCCATGATATCGATTAAATTACAGTCATATGCTCTTCCAACTGAGCTAAGCGGGGATTTCTGATCGCAAACCGCTAGATAAATACTAAACCCAAGATATGAAACAAAAAAAATTGGCTTGTTCAATCGCAAGCGATCAAAGGCATGCAGACGTCAAAATACGTGCTTAGCAAGTCATCGTTTGCAAAGGCTGTATCTGCATCTGTATGCAGGTGGGGACATCATAGGAACCTCTCAACGTGGAATAGATCCTGATCGATATCGTGAGTGAAAGTACGGCACGACTCAGCCTCTTCTCTGACTCTATGCAACGCCATTGACAACATCAAGAACATGTGGAGAATCAATACGTATGGAAGTAATTGCAGCTGTATCAGATTAAATAATGGAAAAAGCTGCAAAGTGCGTATAAGTCTATCACTCATAATTTATATGCGCAAAATAGACTGCATCAATCTCATCTGCGACTGGCAGTGTGGGGACTGGTAGGAGATTTGCATCTTCCTCTACCTCAGACACCAAGGATGAACGACTCACTGAATCGTGAGGCAGAGGTCGAAGCGGTACATGCCAGCTGACGAATGCCTTGTGAGGTTGGTGTTTCGCACGCAGCGCTGCACGTTGTGCAAGAGCAAACTCGCGCGTCACAAAGAGAGCCAGGATGATTGTCAAGGCGACCAAAACTGCCGCTGCCATAGAGGAATTATATCGTTTGTTGCTGAAGGGTAGCACAGTCGATGGAATGCAAAAGGGTGAAGGTAGGCTCCAAGGTGTGAAACATCAAATGCCAAACCAGGCACGGACCGCGAGTCCGAGAAGCAGCGCACAGGCATCATCGCGAAGGGTTGTTAGGATGAGACTATATCGCGCGAGTACCATGGCGTAGACGTTGTAAGGGGGTGGAAGCATAGCGCCAATCGTGGCAATCATGCTGCCTTGGACTTGTGCGCCGCCAATAAAGAAGCGAAGCGTCTGCAGGACGAGCTCAATAGTGGCAAAGTACCAGAAGATCGGCTCAGCTTGGCCGCCGGATTTGCTTGGAGCACGCAAGCCATAGCTGGGTATGCTTTCGCGGCGCAAGAAAACAACGAGGAGAGCAATGGTTCCTAGATGCAGAACCCGCCAGAGCTTGTTGGTCTGGGCCGTCTTCTGTGCTGCTTGTGCCTGTTGCTGTTGCTGCTGTTGTTGATGTGAAGACATGCCTGCGGGTGATGCAGGAAAGCCTTGAGCACCGCCAAAGCCAAATGGATCACCTCCTCCACCTCCCTGTCCCATGCCCATCTGCTGCAACATGGCGAAAGGGTCGCCCATGGGTAGGTTCCCAAAGTCTGCAGGAGCCTGCTGCATGTGCGGCGGTCGACGAGGGCCATACATGGGCGCGCGCTGTCGAAGATGCGGCGTCATGATGTCTGTTTCGACTGTTGAGATGTCCACCTCTTCTGGGTCACTTTCGTCATCCATTACGAGCTCTGGCTCTGAGCCAGCGAGTGAGACGTCCTCTATCGCCATTGTCCAAGAGCCGCTGTACAGATCAAGGAGGGTGGTCTGTGATTTGCCGCAGTTTGATGGTTGACGTCGTTGCCTGAAGCCAGTCACTTATAACACGTACAGACAATTATATACAGGTGTATGCCAGTATGTTCATCGGCCTAAGACGACGCATGCTCGTTGCTGAATAGTTGCACCTCACGCGGTATCCAGGTCACCGTTTCGAGGCCCTCAATCGGATTGCGCTTCCCATGATGCAGCTTGCGAGTCTTGACGGGAGGAGCAGTAGCAACAGACAGGCCTGCTTGCTCAGTAGCCTCATCTGCTACACGCTTGGCAATTAAAGCCAGTGCAGAGTCTTCAAAGGCCTCTGCTCCAGAGACACGGACGTTCTTTTGCACCAAATCTAGCGAGCATGTCAGCTAATTGTTTGGGACCATTGTTGTAGAAGAGGCCTTACGCGTCAACCAGTCCGACGAGGCCGCCTCGCCGAGCTCATTCTCTCCTTCGCCAGCGACACGTCGCATCGCCTGTGCTTGTTCACCCGTGATCCAACGGCCAAATCCTAATGCAGCCTCTTGCATGTGCTCTTCATGCGGCGCACTCCGTCCAGATTCCCGTAATAGACCAACCAGATCCATAGCAAGCCTTACATCCGATAGATCAGCACGCGGCCTGCCTGTGTGATTCGCTGCTTGCATGGCTTCTGTAGCGAGCAGGGAAAGCATATGGACGAGTAAATCTGCAAACGTATCCACGACGGCGCGACTGGCGCGATCGATACCGGCGGCTCTCAAGACTTGTGTCGCTGTGATGCGCGCGACGCTGAAGTGGAAGTGCGCATTCTGATCCGTCATGCAGGCATAGGCCGTCCTGTTAGCTGGTGTAGTTTTTGTACTTGGTTGCTGCTTCTCTTGACCGCGACGACATGTCCCTCGACGCAGGCCCGCAGGTCACCATCAAGGAGATTGGCAAGGAGCATGTCGAGTTTGTTCTGTCTAACGTCGACCTGGCGTAAGGCCCTGTCTGTCTATACCGAGTATATCAAGCTAATCTATGCAGCTTCGCCAACTCTATCCGCCGCATCATGATGGCAGAGATACCCACCATCGCCATTGATATCGTCGAGATTCACAACAACACAAGCGTCCTGCCAGACGAGTTTCTTGCGCATCGCCTCGGTCTTCTCGCACTGCATTCAGAAGAGATTGACAAACGGCTCATCTACTCGCGCGACTGCGACTGCGATGAGTTTTGCGAAAAATGCTCCGTTGTGCTTACTCTTAATGCGAGCTGCTCGGCGAATGCTTCAGAGACCATGAATGTCTATGCATCCATGATGACGGTTGCCTCAACAGGCAGTTTCGGCACAACAACCGAGTTTGGCTCACCTGTCATTGCGGATGAGGCAGGGAAAGGTGTCCTGCTCTGCAAGCTCGCTCGTGGACAAGAACTGCGAATGCGGTGTATTGCAAAGAAGGGCGTAGCCAAGGAACATGCCAAGTTCAGTCCTGTGAGTGCTGTGGGCTTTGAGTATGATCCGCACAATAAGCTACGGCATACAGAGTATTGGTTTGAGGAGGATGCTAAGAAGGAGTGGCCACGGAGTAAGAATGCAGACTGGGAAGAGGCGCCGTTGGAAGGTGCTCCCTTTGACTATACAGCAGAACCGGATCGCTTCTACTTTGATTTGGAAGCCGTTGGTCAAATTCCACCCAACGAAGTCATGGCACAGTCCATCACCTATTTACAGCAAAAGCTCGCTGTTGTGCTGCGTGAGCTGGAGAAGGACCAGCAGGTGGAACAGTATGATGGTATGAATGCGCAGTACCCGGGCGTTACTGGCAATCTGGGTGCATCAGGCACAGGTGTTCCCTGGTCATAATCAGAAAGGAAATGGTGTGTGAAACAGTCGTCTAAGAAAGGAAAGAGGAAATGGTCGTCGTCAGCATCCGTGTCAAAAGTAGTGCTTCTCCGGTGTCAGCGGCATCGCCATAGGCAACACATCCATCGTCGTCCGCCTTGCCTTGTGCACACTACTCGCTCGCCGCTGCGAGGTGACTGTGGGTTTTGCATATGATGGCACATCCAAGTGTTTCATAGCACGCGCCGCACTCTGCAACTCTTGATCAAGCAGCTGCTCCTCTGAGGGCTCGAGCAGCTGTTTCCTGCGCGTCCGTGATGACACTGGACCGGAGCGAGGCGTTGGCAGCGTCAAATTGCGATCACTCAGCTCATGTTCCACCACTTGCGTCTCTGCCGCCACAATAGCTTGCTCGTATAACTGCTGTGCTTGTTGATTTTGTTGAGCTTTTTGCTTCTTCCGTGTTGAATCCATCAGCGTTTGCTTTTCCCGTTTAACAGCATACACGGGCGACGTCACGCGAATTGGTGAGAGTGGATTGACTTGCGGCAAGGCAGGCGCGTACCCTTCCGTCCTCGGCTTGTCTTTTCGCCGGAACCAAGATTGTCGATGCGTACTCCCATCCTTGAGATTATCCAAGGAATGCTGCATCTTCCCCAACAAGCTCAATCGCTTCTCTCGCTGCGGTGGTGGATTGAAGAATTCATGCCGCAGGGCCTCTTGTGAGGTCGGTCGAGCCCGAGGATCCCAAAGCATGCAAGCAGCGGCAAATGTCAGCAAGCTTTGCGGCCAGCTTCTGCCCATAATGTCACGCAGCGCAATCGGTGGCATCTTGGGGAACGTAAAGCCAAGTTCAAAGGCCAGCTTGTCTGCATCAGGCCAGGGACCTCCACCCAGAGGTTCATTATCCTTGCCGAGCCAAATACCAGGTGAGCCGAGTACCTCACACAGCTGCCACACTTGGTCAGCTTCGTCTTTACCCGGAAAGAGTGGCTGCAATACGGCAATCTCAACAGCCATGGCGCCCAACGCCCAGATATCCACCGGCGCAGAGTAATCTGGTGCACGCAGTAGTACTTCTGGTGCGCGATACCAGCGTGTACTTACATACTGGGTATAGGGCGGCTTGCTGGTAATCTCTCTTGCAAGTCCAAAATCAGCCAACTTGACAACACTGCCACTAACAAGAATGTTTTCAGGTTTAATGTCGCGGTGGAAGTAGTTGTGCGCATGGCAGTGGTGTAGTGCTTCGAGTACTTGCTGTAAAATGCTCTTGATGGTCACAAGATCGAATGGACGTTCTTTACGCGACTTCATAAGCTGGTACAAATTCTGATCCATGTACTCCATGACCATGTGAAAGCAGAACGTATCCGGATCATAAAAGGACTCTGAGACGGAGATAATACTGTTGTGAGGAGGAATACTGTACAGCGACTGGTACTCGCGTAGCTTGAGACACTCTTCTGGCGGTTGGATCGGTTTTTTCATAGACTTGATGGCCTGTCAGGATACAGTGTTAGCACTAGGCTTGGAATATTCAAGATAGACTTGCTTACCACTAGAGCTGCACCCTTTTGGCGCTTCTTCCCAAGCGCGACTGTGCCAAAGCTGCCATCGCCAATCTGCTTGAAAACTTCGTACCGTTTGGCGAGGCTGTGCTGCGAGAGCATTGGCAATTGGCGCCTGCCCATGCTGGTTTATGTCTCTACTGTAGTCGAGGAGAGGGAGAGACTGGATGAGTGCTGCTGTCTCGTGTAGGGTGTCTTGTTGCTCAGGGGCTGCCACAAGCAACAACAAGACGAAGCAGCAGACTTCTGAAACACATCCTGACCCTTAGCCAACTACTGACCATGCTGATTGAACAGTCTGTTCTCGTAGCCTTAGTCTCTTCTCTTGCTCTTTGGATGCAGCGCTCGCTGGAATGGTGCTGATATTAGCTTTGTGGCTAAGATGGCTCGAAGAACTCACTTAGTGCTTGATCATTGATCGCAGCCAATGAAGCGAGCATACCAAGAGGCTATAGTGACAAGAGCTGCTGCAGAGAAAGCCCGTAAGACTCTTTGGGCAGTCGTGTGTTCAGCATTGCATGTGTAAGCACGTTTGATACATGCATCCAACAGACTAAAACTGTGCCTACTGCGCATTCTCTTCTCCAAGCAATCGCCTATAACGGCGTTTTATGCAGCGGAGATGTAACCCTGAAGCGTTCTTTCTTCTCAAGATCAGATGAGTCGATCATCCAGATGAGTAGATCATGGTACAGCAGCGCAGACCCTCCAAATCGCAAAGTATCAGCCTACTGACCAAATCGACTGATGCCGTCGATCATCAGTACAGCAGAAACAGTCCATCATGTCATGCTCGATAAGCAGATTCAGCAGCATCATCTACACGATGTTTGTTGTGACGTTGTGGACCGCGATGTCGAGAGCTTCGCGAGGGCAATTCGCAAGCGCGCGCGTATATCCACTAGCTACAATGTACGGTCTAGACGCGAATGACGCTCAACCCCTACTAGGGTTATGACTGGTGCTCGAGGCTTAAGAGCCTGTCCAGCAGACACTCCTTCTATGGAACTGGTCACCTTTGCGCGATCCGATGATCAGGTCATGATGTCTGCAGAGTTGCCTTGTCAGCCTGGTCTATAACTGTCTTGAGACTCAGTAGCCATATTACTGGCACTGGTCTGGTCATGTCATCAGTGAGCAGGATCTTCGCCTCCAAGTACGCCAACGCTGCTTGTAGCCTTAGCCCTTCTAACAAGATACGCCGCATTCGCTGGGCATCACCACAATATCGGCGTCGCGCTTAGCAGAGTCACCGGCAAACTCAGGCACCATGCATTGTTACCTAGGCTTGCCGCTTTAACATGGGACAAGATGGTCCACAGCATGGCCCGATTGCCTGGGCAGCGCTCAAGCTATACTTCTTGGCTCGGAGACCGATCGTTTTAGCTTCCCACGAAAACGGCTTGGCTCCGGATGGTCTCGTGGACTTTCCCACTTGCAGCTGTAGCAGAGCCTTTATTGTCTTCTTCATCATTCTCAAGCACACTCAATTCCAGCCTGCTTTTTGAACAAAACTGGGAGCGCTGAGCCAATCTTTGCATGCTTCATTTACTCCGAGCTCGTTCTTCAAATGCTTCACTCCTGCACTTCTTTGGCGCTTCGCACAGAAGTCGAGATTCAACAAGGTGCATGCCGTGCCCGATCTATTCCCTGTCGCACGCGTGTGACTATTACTCATCCATGCTTCTCCGCTAGTTGAACATGCTGAGCCTATAAGTTCAACCCGACTTCTCCTCATTGAGGGAATAACGGTCTTGGGTCCTAGACTGAATTATGACTAATACACGCAGTATCACCTCTTTCCTACTCAGCTATTACTTTGTGTCTAGTTTGTTCAACGAACAACTTCTGCTGCCAGCCTCACAGGGTCCAAAGCTTAATTCAATACCTCGAGGTCAACATTAACACTTGTGCGCGATGCATCTTCATTCCCAAATACGCAACATCTTTGTACGAGGAAATTATGAAACAGATTTAGTGCTTAATGCTAGTGGAATGAAAAGCTCTATGCCTGAAGTAGGAAGGCAGACAGACATCTCCTTACTCGTGGCCGCAGAAGGATAAAATGACACAGTCGTAATAACCACATGTCAGTCATACTTCAGCTTGCGGAACTGACTGACGATATCTGCAACTGTGGGCAGGCATGTTGATCAACTTTGAACAAGTGGGGGAGATCTTCCAAAGATCTTTACAATCAGTCATCTTGCACGACATCTCCGCGGTAGTCTGCATTTTTTTCAAGTGCCTTGTCATCATCGTCACTGCTCGCCATGGCCACATCTTCCTCACCAAGATCGTCTTCCGAAATTTCGTCCTCATCATCGGCAATCGCCACCGTGCGGTCGCCTTCAGGGGCCTGTGCAACACTGGCATGACTTGCGTACGCTTTCCGCACAGCTGCGTTGGTGGCTGTATCCCAGACTCGCACAACACCTGCACTGCCGCCAGCGACGAGACCCATTGATCCTCCACCATTGGAAGCAGGCAAAAATCCAAGAGAAAAGACTTTACCGACATCAAAATCTCGCGAAGTGAGCATATTGGGCTTGCCGTCCGCCGTTGTCCATAGCTTGATGCGTTTGTCCTCACTACCACCAGTGGCAATCATGCCTGGTACAGCCTTGTTGACCGTAAAAGCTGAGAGTGGACCATCGTGTGCTTGAATACGCCAAAGACTAGCTTTGGCAGATTTTTTGACTTGGCGAGTGTCGTGGCAAATGAGCATACCAGCATCTGTAGCAGTGTAGAGCAAGTGACTCTGATGCGGGTCCCACGTGAGGCCCTCAACATCACTACCAACATCCCAAGAGGCGGTGATTTGTTCTGGCATGCGCGCATCTGAGAGGATTGTTCTGTGGTCGTAGCCGCCAGATGCCAAGACAGTAGCCTCTGTTGGGTTCCAACATACGGCAGATACCTTGTCGGTGTGATGGCTGTAAGACTTGGCGCATGTTCCACTCGCAAGGTCCCAAAGCTTGAGCGTCTCGTCGGCTGAGGCACTGAGTAGCAGATTGCGAGCATTAGGGTTTGCAGAAAGAGCCAAGACTGCATCGACGTGATGACGATCATTCTTCTTCTTACGGCGCTTTTGTGTAGGATTTGAACCGGCACCAAGAATTTGTACTGGGTACAAGCTGTCGAGGACATCAAGATCCCAGATTTCAATGTCTGGCTCGAATGTGCCGATAGCGACCCTGTTGCCGCCTTGTTCTGGGTTGGCATAATTGATCCACTCTAGACAGAGCGGAAAAGAAGGAAGTAGAATGTCGTGATGCACATAGAGATTAGAGGAGTCGTCTTCGTAGACATAAACTTCGAGATGAGAGACATCGTCTTCTGTCTTTGCAGCGAGGATGATGTTGTCGCTTGGCAGAATCTGTAAGTCTTCGCGGTCGTCTTCATCTTCCTCATCGTTGCCAGGTGCACTGGCAAGTGTGATGTAGGGATCTGCCTCGCCATGCGCATGATATGCGAGGCCCTTGATGTTGTTGAAGATGCCCATCGTTTCGCCGCCCTCTGGCTCATCGTCATACTCATCGAGCTTGTATTTTGCCATTTCATCGTCGTCTTCCGCCTTATCGGACTCTTCAACATCTTCAAACGACTCGTCGCCATCATCTTCGACTGGCTCCTCTGTTTGCGCCGCAGTTAGGGCTTGTTTCGCCTCTGTTAGTTGCAGCGCCGACAGCCCTTGAATGCGCGCGTATTCTTCATCTGAGAGATTGTACTTTGATGGAAAAGCAGCAGCATGACCAGGTGGTACAAACGCGACTGCACTGATAATGGACGCCATGCTACAGAAGGCCTCTAGCTTCCAAGTCCACTGCTATGATTGCTGGAAGTCGCAAAAGATATTTTTTGGTTCAACAAATTTGGGAGGAGCTCATACTCATTCAGATGGCAGGGAAAGGACGCTGATGTTTATGGAGGAGCAAAGTGACATTGTCCAGCCAGACGAGCAAAGCTACCTTGACCAGCCAGACGCACGACACTCAGTGGATGGTTCGTGGCACAGCCAGGCAGAGAAAGTGCTCTGCAGGTTTACCTCACTAATCTATAAAATCTACCAGCCAGATGCACGACGCTCAGTGGGTGGGTTGCCATCAGGACCTTTCCTCAGGTGCATAGGCACATAGGCACCCTTGCTAGGCTTGGCACCATCCTCTGAGGCACGCGGCGTCTGCTCGCGCGACGGTACGGGGGTTTCGCGCCTGCCGTAGCTCGCGCTGCGCTCACCCATACCGCTTGCGCCACCAGTCGCACGATCCCCGCCAGCGCCAGCAGCACCACCTCCACGGCTCCATTTGCCCTGGCCAGGTCGGTAGACGTTGTCACCTCCAGCAGAAGCAGCCGGTGCGGCAGCACCAGGAATAGGTCGACCTTCCTTCTTGGCGCGCAACTTGGCTTCAGCCTCTTCTTCCCGTGCACGCTGCTTCGCCGCCTGTTCGTCGAGCTTCTTCATACGCTCAGCCTGTTCAGCAGCCTTCTTTTCTCGCTCAGCACGTTGCGCCTCTTCCTTCTCTGCACGCTCTGCAGCTTCTTGTTCATGACGCTTTTCTGCTTCACGGTGCTCCGCCTCCTCACGCTCATAGCGTTCTTGCTGCTCGCGCTCTCTGGCCTCTTCCTCGGCGACTTCCTGGCGGTATGCCACACGACGTGCTTCCTTTTCTTCATCGAGCTTGCGTTGAGCCTCTTCAACACGTTGCTTGTAGGCCGTTTCCCGCTTCGCAGCGAGTTGCTGGCGATACGCATCAAAGTCCGGCAATACACGTGACATGCGCTTCTTCATTCGCAATGCCTCTTCATGCTTCACCTGTGCCGTTTCCAGTGCTGCCGTTGAACGAGCAGCGTGGTTCTCCTTGTCTGCTTTCACTTGTTCCTCGGCATCCTTTTGAACAAGTGGCATTTCAGCGCGCCGGTAGGCACGCTCGAGATGGTCGATACGCTTGGCGGTGATGCGCATACGCTCATTGATATCCTTGGTGGATTTTTCAAGCTGCTGCAACTGCATCGCACGCAGTTTTGTGGTATCCAGCCCTTCAAGCTCTGCTTCATCCACACCAGCAAGGGCACCGGACGCCTTGAGCTCTTCGCGCAACTTTTTGGATTCATCTTGCTTGATCTTGTCCTGCTCACGCTTGATGCGCTCCAACTCTCGACGTCGCGTATCTTCCGCCACACGACGTGATTCAGCCTCTTGCTCCTTTTGTCGCTGCAATTCACGTCGTGAGGCTTCTTCCTGGTCTTTCTTCATTTGTGCAGTTTGTACGAGTTCCTTGCGACGCTCAATGATGGAGGTACGGGCGAGGACTTGTGCATGCTCTTGCTCGGCATTCTCAGCGGCGCGAGCAAGAAGGGCGCGTTTCAAAGCTGCTTTCTCCTCAACAAAGGCAGGATCCACGTGAGAGAGCGTGGCATACAAGCATCGTGCAAGACGTGTGAGTTGCGACTTGACGAGATCTGCAGGAGACGGTTGAAGACTGTGGGAAGAGGTAGGTAGGGCTGTTTGTTCGAGCATATTGTCAGCTTCGAATGTCAGACAATTGTTGGCGTGGTCAATGCGAATGTGGAGTTCACCCTTCTTGCAGCCTGCCATGATGAACTTTTCAAGGGCCACGGCGTCGATAGCGTATTGCGCGGGGAACGAGATGAGCTTGGTGATGAAATCAAACGACACCGTCTCGTAGACTTGCGACAATTGCTGAAAAACGCGTACAAGGACAACCTGTTGCAAGGGCTGAATGTAGCCTTGAAATTCAGGCGTTGCAAGTTTCTCCAACAAGGGCGAGATGCGCTGACAGATGGAGAGTGGGTGGAATTGGGTTTCGAGGGCGACATACACGGCCTTGATGTGCTCCTGGACACGAGCACCCTTGTGCAAGGCTTCCTTGAGAAGACCTGCGCGTGTGGGTGCATGTGGCATGTTGAGCAATGCAGCCAATCGAGCGTGTTTGGTCTTGTGATCATCGAGGTCAAGCTCAACACCGCGACCCTGCTGGTCACGCATCACAGGAATAGCAATGGCACTCAGCAGAGCAGTCGAGCCCAATCGTTCCAACTCTGCAGCAGAGGCGCCTTTATTTTGTGTGCGCACAAGTGTTGCGTACTTGTTAAAGGCTGCTGCATGGAAGAGGTAGTTGCCACTCACCAAGAAGATTTTGCTGAGCTTTTCATAGTAGTTGGCCATGACGGCTGGCTTTGCGGGTCGCTTGCTGATGGTCAACAGGTTGTGGATATCCTCCACAGACCTGAATGCTTCCTGCCACAATTCCATGGCAGCGGCCGTATTGAGCTGCACAAAGCGCGAGTCGAGATGGCGCTGCAGGGTGTCTGGGTCATTGAGGTTGATGCCATTGGCAGAGTTGGTGTACTTTGCTGCGTTCTGCAGGTGATTCCTTAGCAAATCACACAAACGGCGAAACTCCATCTTGCGTTCAAACTTTTGGCAAAAGTCAAAGGCCTGGTGCGTGACATCCTGGTAGGTTTGTTCGAGTCTGCCGTTGTTGCGCAGAATATCGAGCACGGTGCGGTAGGTTTCCCAGAGGAAACGCAACCAGGGCGTCACGACAGCGCGATCTGTCCTGTCCTTGCCGACATCTGCCGTGACGGTGCTCAGCAAAATCGACTCTGGTGTTTCGGTTGCCTCCAGGTCCTCAATGGCTTCAAGGGAGAGCTTCTCTGCCTGCTGCTGTGCCTCTGCAAACTTTTGCTGGGAGAGCTTGATGAAGCGGTTGACGACCACGACGAGTGTCTCGACCGATGTGTTTTGCGCGATATTCTTGTACTGGTAGAGGGACTCCTTGACAATCTTGCCCTTGCGCTGCTCCACGGCCAACTCCACGAGCCTGAGCATGAGGGGCTCGAGTGATGCAATGGACGCGCTCTTGCTGCGTTTTGAAATGATGAGCTCATGCAGGGACTGGAGGGCTGCTGCTTGCTGACCCACGCCGACAAGCTCCTCTGCCCGCTTGAGAACATTCTCTGGCTTCTGAATCATGGGTGCCATGGCTGTTTCTGTATGCCACGGAGCACGGCTACTCTCTCTAGCTGCTTGCTCTGTCTGTGCTCTGTGTCGTCTGCGCCGAAGAAATTATTGCTGCTGCGTATGGGACACATGCACAAGGGACACACAGAACACTAACCCTGTGTGCGCCATCTGAACAGCTCGATCCAAACCAGAGACAAACAAGAGACAAACTGGCGATTTATTTTATATATTTATTTTCCCAGAGCCAAACCAGCCAAACCAGCCAAACCAAGTCCCGGCAGAGTCGACCAGCCCCCAGCACAGGCAAGAAGCACCGGCAACGCATCTGCTCACTACAAGACACTCCTCAGCCGGCCAGCGCATAACTACGCACACACCCAGCCATGGCAGTCGCGGGCACAGCAGGCTCAGGCACAACAGCAAGCGCAAAGAAACAGTCCATGTCTGAGATTAAACTCAGGCGCCTCTCAGAGCTCAACATCCGCCTCAAGGAAGACCTCGACCGGCCCAGAGTCAAGGTCAGCGAGGCATGCGAAACGCTCATTGCTTTTTGTAAAAGCACAAAGGACCACATGGTCCCAAGTGTCTGGGGCCCTCTGGAGAAACACGAAGATCGTATGTGCATGCCTGCTCTCATGCCAGCTTGTGTTGCTAACTGCCTTAACAGCCTACAACCTGCAGACATCAAAGAGCACTGGCTGCTGCGTCTGCATGTAATTGTCTATTGCCGGCGCCTTCTCTTCTCACTTGGATCATCTCTCATTTGCCAATTCTAATTGAATGCAGCGCACACGCGCCAAACACACATGCTGGCTCATGTCCTCGCAGCACCTCAGCGCTCTGTCACCGTTCTGTCTCTGTAAATAGCTGTCCTTTCATCTCCCGGAAGAGTAAAAACCTGTTTAATCTTGGTCTACAGCGACTGTTTTCCGTTCACTTGTCTGCGCATCGTTCATCACACGCAACCAGCCAGGTCCAACATCTTGCTTGAGTTGCTCAATCTTGCGCCGATACGCATCACTTCCCTCTGCGCCATAGCTTGCTGTCCGTGACGCCGCCAGTTTCGTGCTGGTCTGGGGGCTGGTGAGTGGGCTTTGACCACTTGCATCACTTAAGGCACCGCCCTCCTCACCTTGCAGATCGATACGCCGTGACTTGTGTGCCTTCTTTTTAACTTGCAGTGTCGCTGCTGCTGTGCTTTGCCGTGTCTCGCTACGTACAGGTGTTTCTGGCATCGCGTCAGCTGCCCGCGCAACCAAGCTGCGTTTCTCAAGCAAACCAGGACGCTTGCCATCCAAACACACATCACCTCCCTCCGGGGCGATTGGATTTTGTCGCAAAAGATTAAAGATAGTCAGCCGTGCTTCCGGCCGAGCAGCAAATGGATTCCCAGCAACGTATAAATCACACAAGCCAGGCGCCAGCGCCAGTCTTGCACATTCTGCAACATCCTTGATGGCGTTATCGCGAAGATCGAGGCGTTCAACGGACGGTAATCGTTCAATGCCACATAAATCAATGAGCTTGTTGGCGCGCAAGTTGAGTGTTGCAATGCCGGGAATCGGCTCCACGAGCAGTGTCCGTAGATTATCAATAAGATTGTGTGACAGGTCGAGTGAGCGGAGATGTGTACAGGTCGCCAGCGCTTTAGGAACACTTGTAAACTTGTTTTTTGAGAGATCCAGAAAGCTGAGCGCATGGAGTGGCGCCAGCGCATCTTCCGTTAAACCAGTCAAGCCATTGTCGCTGAGACTCAGAAATCGCAGGAACCGCCATTTCGTTGGTGACAACACAAATGGTACCTCGACCGATGCATGCCGCCCTCTCGCACTGCCTGGCCGTGTTTGTGCTTGTATCAAGGTAGGTGAAGCAGACCTCGGCCGTTCGAACTTGAGCATATTCTGAGAGAAATGACCACTCGCCGAACCGGAACGGCTCTCAAGACCAGGCCTCGGACTGCCGACCCCATCGATTGTATTGTTGAGTGTTTGCCAATGTCGCGTTGCGCGTTCAGCTTTCCGCCGTTTCCGCTCATGCTCATCTTGAATGACGCCGCGCGTCAGCTTGGCAACATCAACCAAGCCGCTACGCTTGATGACGAGGGAACGTAATTGCTCCGACAACTCATCCCAACCCGTCAATGCCGTAATCGGGTAATCAAAGACCTCAAGACATTGTAGATTCTTGAATGCCAATAAAGGAACGCATGTATCGAAGGGATATTCTTCAAATCCAGAGATTGGCTTGAGTTTTGCATCTGGTGCAAGTCTGATGCTTGGAATCTTACAGAATGCACTGTAGAGCAGCTTCAAGTCTTCCGTGACCTGTTGTTCAGACCTCGCCGTTCCTCCCCAGAGGCCGAGCCCTGTCCACACAGTCGACACTGCAATCGACATGACGCTGCGAATCGAAGAGACACTTTTGATGCTCGCGGCATCGCTATTGCGCTTGCTGAAGGACACATACGTATCAGACGTATGCGCATGATGCTCCTCGCCGATGTCTTGCAGGCGAACATTCAACGGGCCGGTTTGCACCTCGAGGACGTCATCAAAGCGCGACAACAGGTAGTAGAGGTGGTGTAGCGTCAAAGAAGCAGGTTGTGCCGGGTTCCGCTCAGAGAGACGCTTACCCTCACGAGCGATCCAGGCGTTGAGCGCGCGGACATAGGCCTCGCCATCCATGTAGCCCTGGGCGCCCCGCGTCGCTGGCTCTGTTCACTCGCCTTTTTGTTTGTGGACGTCTCGTCGTTGTCTGGGAAGATTGCGAAATCACGAGGGGGAGCTCTCTTCCGCAGTAGATGGAAGCATGGTGTTCCGATGCAGCGCTCTACTGGCCTTGCTGTGACTATGACTTGACTCTATTTGACCTTCTCCTGTGATCCACAGAGTTACAGGCCAGCTGTATGCATCCACGGCAGCAAGGACAGCGTAGCCAGTGTATCCCACCCTTTCCATCGATAGCGCGCCGGGCCTTGTCGCTCGTGGCCTAAGCCATCAAATACAATGCTATTCATACAAGATCGAGGCCATGAGACGGCCCGTCTTCTACGCTAGCCATCTCTCCATCACGCCCCGTGCTGACCACTGCGGATGCGTTGCCCGGGTGACGTCTTCTTCCCTTTTTCTTCTGCGCGTGGAAAGCGAAACTTCACTCAGCGATATTCTTCCTCCCGGCGACGACGCACACACTCACTAGCACTCAGCGAGCGGGCCCTTATCCCGTCTGCTTTGATTCGCCTAGAGCTAAGATGGTTGTGTACATGGGCACAAACCACGAAACGGTGGAGGAAACACGACTCGCGGCGGACACGAACCGTACAGAGTACTGGAAGCGTTTCGGACCCTATCTCTCTGAACGGCAATGGGCTACCGTGCGCGAAGACTACAGTGACAATGGAGACGCATGGTCCAACTTTCCCTTCGATCATGCTCGATCGCGCGTGTATCGATGGGGTGAGGATGGTATCGGTGGTATTTCTGACAACCATCAATTTCTGTGCATGTCGTTTGCCTTCTGGAACGAAGAGGATGATATCCTCAAGGAGCGTCTCTTTGGTATATATCTACATCTATATGCTCGCGCTAACAGCAGGCTTGACAGGCCACCAGGGCAACCACGGCGAAGATGTCAAGGAAATGTACTATTACCTCGACAGCACACCGACCCACAGTTACATGAAGTACCTGTACAAGTACCCGCAACGGGCTTTTCCCTATCAACAACTCATCGACGAGAACGCCAAACGCGATCGTCTCGTGACCGAGTATGAACTGACCGACACGGATGCATTCAAGGATGATCGGTATTGGGACATCTATATCGAGTATGCAAAGGACGACGCAGAAGAGATTCTCATGCGTGTGACAGCCTACAATCGCGGCCCAGAGCCTGCACCGTTGCACATTGTGCCGCAGATGTGGTTCCGCAACACCTGGTCATGGGGCATTGAGCCAGATGAGAACAAGCCGCACCTCGAAAAGGTGAATGCCACCACCGTCAAGGCACATCACTGGAATTTGGGAGAGCGCTACATGCAGTGTTCTACCTCTCCTGGCGTCACTTCTCGATCGCCGGATGTCGAGCCCACCCTGCTCTTTACAGACAATGAAACCAACAAGAAGCATCTCTACAATGTCGAGAATGAGAGCGAGTACGTCAAGGATGCATTTCACTTCCACATTGTCGATGGCAAAAAAAAGGTGCTGAACCCAGCCAATGAAGGCACCAAAGTCGGCGCTCACTACCAGTTTGATGATTGCCCACCCAACGATTGTGTCGTTGTGCGTCTCAAGCTCACCAACAAGACGTGTGCCGAAACTATTGATGAAGAAGCCTTTGATGATCTCATCGACAAGCGGCGCACTGAAGCAGACGACTTTTACTGGCGCGTTTCACCCATGCCCATGTCGGACGACTTGCGCAACATTCAGCGTCAAGCACTTGCTGGTATGATGTGGAACAAGCAGTACTACCAGTTCATTTGGGAGCAGTGGGCTAATGGCGACCCCACGCAGCCGCCACCACCGCCCGGCAGAAAGAACATCCGCAACCAAGCTTGGCGACACTTGCATATTGACGATGTTTTGAGTATGCCGGATAAGTGGGAGTATCCCTTCTTTGCCGTTTGGGACACCGCATTCCATTGCATTCCACTTGCCATGATTGATCCGGACTTTGCCAAGAAGCAGCTCGACCTCATCACCCGCGAGTGGTACATGCACCCAAATGGACAGATTCCTGCCTATGAGTGGAACTTCAGCGATGTCAACCCCCCTGTACACGCATGGGCCGTATTCCGTGTGTTCAAGATGGAGCGTAAAATGTATGGCCGTGAGGATCTCGACTTTTTGGAGCGCGTCTTCCAAAAGTTGCTGCTCAACTTCACCTGGTGGGTCAACCGCAAGGACAATTCTGGGCGTAATTTGTTTGAGGGCGGTTTCCTTGGTCTGGATAACATTGGTTTGTTCAACCGGTCCGAGGCATTGCCAACGGGCGGAACCCTCATGCAGGCAGATGGTACATCGTGGATGGCCTTTTACTGTCTCAACATGCTCAACATTGCATTGGAGCTCTCCAAACATCGTCGCACGTATGAAGATATTGCGAGCAAGTTTTTCGAGCACTTTTTGCTCATCTCGGATGCCATGTCCTTCAAGTCTGGAGATGATGAGGAGATTTCCCTCTGGAATGAGGAGGATGGATTTTACTATGATGCCATTACCTGGGGTGGTCCATACACACAGCACTTGCCCATCAAGTCGCTTGTTGGTTTGATGCCCTTGTATGCCACCATGACACTGGAGCCAGAAATCATCTCTCGCTTCCCATCCTTTAAGAAGCGTCTTGATTGGTTCGTGAAGAATCGATCAACGGTCGTCAATCGCAATATTGCAAGTATCTCAAAGCGTGGAAAGGGCGAGCGTCTCTTGTTGGCCCTTGTCAGCAAAGATCGTCTTGTGCGTATCCTGGAGAAGATGCTCGACGAGGATGAGTTCTTGTCCGACTATGGTATCCGCTCTCTCAGTAAGTACCACGAGAAACACCCCTACTCAATGCACGTCAATGGCGAGGAATTCAAAGTCGACTTTGTCCCCGGTGACTCGAATTCTGGCCTTTTCGGCGGCAACTCCAACTGGCGTGGTCCTATCTGGCTTGCAACAACGTTTTTGCTAATTGAATCACTGCAACGCTTCTACATGTACTATGGCGAGACACTCAAAGTGGAGTGTCCAAAGGGATCCGGAGAGTACATGCACCTTGGTCATGTCGCTGAAGAAATCCAACATCGCGTGCAGCACCTTTTCGCCAAGGACGATGATGGTCGTCGTGCATGTAACGGTAGCTCCGACTTGCTCGACTACGATCCACACTTTAGAGACCACGTCCTCTTCCATGAGTTCTTCCATGCTGACGACGGTCGTGGACTCGGCGCGTGTCATCAGCTGGGCTGGACTGGTTTGGTTGCCAAGATGATTCACGATACGGGCATGACTTGTCGATTGCCCATGACGCCAAGAACACCAAGTACTGCAGCTGCACACTACTTTGATGATACCTTTGGCAAGATGAAGGCAAGGCCGCATCATGAACGTCGTGGGACTGGCCGGAGCATTGGTAATCGCAGCGATATTGATACGGAGCGTGACCATGAAGAAGAAGAGGAGTCCAAGTCCATCAAAACCAACGACGGCCGCCCGATGGACAGCAAGGCAGATGAAGACTTGATTGGACATATCTCTGATAAGCTTGAGACATTGCAGACAAAGGGCTTCTCTGGTTTTGAGAAGGACGAGATGGTCGCTGAAGACGACGATGATGACTATGAGTCCAAGCTTGACTTGTAGACAGTATAGCGAGATAGACATTCATTTCTTATTATTACTTTTCCCAGCTATGATTAGATGGTCGCTGCTTCTCCCAATTGTTATGGTAAGAATCGGGGTGCATTGGCGCATGCTGCTGGTAGGCAAGCCATTGCATTTGTTGCATGGGCGAAAGATGCGTCGACATCATTGCAGCTTGTGGGATTTGCATGGGTGGGTAGCCTTGCCATGGTGGCATCGGTGCTTGTGGATGAGGTGAAGGGATCTTTTCCTTGCGCTTGGACAGACAGCCGAGGATGCGCTTTGTAATGGCATACACGATGAAAAGAGCCGGGATGAGGATGATGAGTAGGACGAACCAATTGATGCTCGATTTGAGCGTGACACTTGCTGCTGAAGCTGTTGCTGAAGCTGATGGTGTTGCCGCTGCCGATGCCGTCACCGTGGCTCTAGCTGGGAATACAGCCGGCCGAAACAACGTAGGCAGGGTCTCAGTGGAGGATGAGGTCGATGTGACTAGCGTAGTGGAAGCAATCTCGTCCGACATGATGCCCTGTCTCAGCGAGACCCTTCATCTACTTAAGAGGCAACATCAGGTAGCATATAGGACATCTCCAGTCCATTCAAACAAGAGAAGACCAGATATTTTGGTTGTAGCTCAAAGGGGTCGGCAAGAACAAAGACATTTTGATGAGCACAAGACAAAGATGGGTTGCTTGGTTGGGAGATGGGACCTTTGTATACAGCAAACGTAGATGGCTTGTTATAAAGAGAGCCTCTGTCGACGTTGACAATGCATCCAGACAATGCCTGCGACAATGCCCGTCTATGAAGGAGAGCCTTTGGGAGCCAGACCTGCGTTACACGCGCCGAGACCCTTAGCACGAGCAGCCAACACACGCATGCAGCAGATCTTCCAGCAGCTGCATCAGGCAGACGCCGCCGTGGTGCAGCAGCTGGCCCGGTGTGTGCGGCGTGTGCGCTGTGAGGTGCTGCTGGTGGGCCTTGCGTTGTGAGGGCGATGATGGCTGCTCTGCTGAGTCAGTGCGTGCTGCTGTTGCTGACCTTTTCCCGGCTCATTCCGGCAAATAAAATTTTGGCCTCAACGTCTTCTACGATCGATCTCTTTGACCATCAACCAAAACCAACACAGATCACTATGGGCTTTCAAGCAGGCGACAAGGTATGCAGTAGAGTGTATGCAGAGCATGACTGACTAGTTCCAGGACAAGGGTGCCAGTCTCTTCAAGCAGAGGTGTGCGCAGTGCCACACACTCGATGAAGCCGGTGGCAACAAGGTTGGACCTAAGCTCCACGGTCTCTTTGGCCGTACCTCGGGCCATGTCGAGGGCTTTACGTACACCGATGCAAACAAGAAGAAGGTGTGTTATTGCCATCGGTCATTCAATGCTAACGTTTTAGGGTGTGCTCTGGCAGGAAGACACGCTCTTTGAGTACCTCGAGAACCCAAAGAAGTACATTCCCGGTACAAAGATGGCCTTTGGTGGTCTCAAGAAGCCCAAGGACCGAAACGATCTCATCACCTACCTCAAGGAGGCTACTGCCTAATCAACGATTAATTGTCATTTGGGCAAAAGACTGCGTGCATGGGGTGCGACGGATGTCCTTGAGGCAAGACGATAGAAATACATCATTCCGCAGTCATTCGGACAATCAAACTAGATAGAGAATCATCCCTCCTCCTACCAAATGAGGCCTCCTTGCTCTCCAATCTGCAGTGGCGGCCCGAAAACCGTGTCCCAACTGGGGGGCTCTCGCCACGTCGGTCTCTCTACCTGCAACAACGTCAAAGCAGCTTCGCAGAGCTGCCTCGCATCAGATCGATTGTCTCCTTGATAGGCAAAGCGACAAACGCCGAGCGATTTCTCGCAGGACGACACAGCATCCATATACCTGTAGAATTTGCCTGATCCATACAATTTCGGTCGGTGAGTCTCCTCTTTTCGCTCGAGCCCATCCAGACTCAATTGTTTGAGGCGATTTGCCACATCGTCTGTGCCTTCAAAGGCCAGTATGGGTGTCTGCAACTGGGCATCATCCCTGAATGTCGCATCCGCGGATGCCAGCACACAAACATGCTTGAAGACGCCAAAATTGCTGATGGAGGGCTTGATAACTTGCTCCAAAAAGTCATTTGTAGCGTGTGGAAGGACAGGCGAGCGCTGATGCAGTACAGTCAGGGTCTCATTGCCATACACCTCAAGCGCGGCACAGAAACCTTTGGGGGATGCACTTTCAGAGGTGGTTGACTCGCGTGGACCAGCAAACGGATAGAGGTGGCTGCCATCTAAGTGGCCGAGTAGCGGCAAAGAAAGCGAATGTATGAGCAAGTCTGTTGCGAGCTGAGGGACATTTGCAGTAGAGATTGTAGGTATCAGCAAGATTGGAGCAAAGCTTGTCGGTCCTTGCTGTCCAGCCGCAGGAAACAGTAGCCCTTCTGTCATACGGCGCTTAGCTATGAGTGAGGGTCACTTGACTTGCAAATTGGTGTAGATGCACAACTGGGCAGATGAATATTGATGTGCGTATACGCAGACGCAAGTTCAGATGCCACCAGAAAACAACAATTTAATTATCTCTGTGATCTCTACGACGCAGCTTGTCAGGGTGGCTGCCATGGATCTGAACGCGCAAGATGCCATTTGTGTTGAGAGACAGACACTTTACACATGCCATGGATCAAACCGTCATATCGAGCAATAAGGACTTTGTTCGTCGAATAACCAGATTTGAACGGGAAGAGATACAAAAACAATGCCTGCGGGATGCTGCCACCATGATGCGGTCCATGAAAATGTCCTCAATGGCCTTAGTATTGGTCTGCACAACAGTCTCGGCAGATTTCTTGATGGACGCATTCTGATGCGAATCGCACAATTCATATAAGCAAAGTGCTGCAATTCTCAGGCAAAGCGCATCTCGTCATACAAATATTCAGTTACACTTCACGCACTTGATGAGACGGATCCATGCCAGGAAGCAGAGAACATGGAGAAGGACGAGGCGACATGTTCAGATGCCACAACCACAATAAGGAGACAATGGCAGGCAGTGCGACACTTTGGTTGCCTCTCTGCTGCCGTCCAGCTCTGCTTTGAGGGATTATAGGCTCGTCTAAGCTCCTGTTGCAGGCCAGACTCGATATAATCGCTTCCGCAGCCGATCCGTAGCACTAGAGAGCTGCTTGAGACTACTCCGATAACCTTGCTGGTTACAGAGCCCCCTTTAGCTCACATCATCCTTCAGTACATAAGGGGGAAATGCAGCAGATTGGAGCAATAGACAAGTTGGCAACAAGACTGGCTTGTCGCAAGCCTGTTGGTGCGGCAGAGGTGAGCTGATACACTGTTGAACTGCTCATCACTGGTCAGCAGCGCATGGAGCAATACACCAGAGAGTATGAGGGCTCTTCAACGCCAGCATGTTCAGAGAGTACAGGACGAGTGGATGAGCAGATGCCGCCTAGGTCGTAGGTGACGTCGCTGTGCTGCGGCTGTCGATGACGCAGCGAGGAGGAAAAGCGCGGGAAGTGCAAGGCCCACGCACGAAGAACATCCTCGACATCCTCCAACCATCTAGAGACATATCCCCGTCCACATCCACCATGGCAGAACAGAAGATCCCCGAGACAATGAAGGCACTCGTGTACTCCGAGCCAAGGAAGTACTCTCTCCAGCAAATTCCCGTCCCAAAGCTCCGCGACACCGATATCTTAGTCAAGGTCAAATCCTGCGGTGTCTGCGGAACAGATCTACATATCCACGAAGGCGAATTCATCGCACGGTTCCCCCTTGTCCCTGGACATGAGGTCGTCGTATGTATCCTTTGCTTGTCATGCAATGCTAACGTTTTCTAAGGGTGTTGTTGCTGCTATGGGACCCAAAGCTACTGGTTTCCAGATTGGCGACCGTGTCTGTGCAGACAATTCCGAGCTTTGCGGAAACTGCTTCTACTGCCGTCGTGGTGAGGCTCTCATGTGCGAGCACTTTGAGGCTCATGGCGTGACTCTCCCCGGTGGTCTTGCCGAGTACTGTGCCTACCCCCACGAGAAGATCTTCAAGCTCGACAACCTCTCATGGACCGATGCTACCCTTTTGGAGCCCGCCTCGTGTGCAGCTCACGGTCTTGAGAAGATTGCTCCCAAGCTTGGCTCATCCGTGCTCATGATCGGTGCTGGTCCTACAGGTCTCGTTCTTGCACAGCTTCTCAAGTTGAACGGCGGTGCGCACGTCACCCTCGCTGCCAATGCAGGCTCAAAGATGGAGCTGGCTCAGAAGCTCGGTGCCGCAGACACCTACATCCAGCTCAACCGCGAGGATGCCGATTCTCAGTGGGCCGAGATCAAGGAGCAGAACCCATACGGCTTCGATATCGTCGTTGAAGCTACTGGATCCGCCAAGATCCTCGAGAATGCCATCCACTACGTGCGTCGTGGCGGTAAGCTTGTCGTGTACGGCGTCTATTCTGACTCTGCTCGTGTCTCGTGGCCTCCTTCGAAGATTTTTGGCGATGAAATCACCATCATTGGCTCATTCTCCGAGACCTACCAGTTCCCGAACGCCATTGCCTACTTGTGCTCTGGAAAGGTCAAGGTGGAGGGTATTGTCAACAAGACCTTCAAGCTTGAGCAATGGGGAGAAGCCATGGAAGCTGTCAAGGACAAGTCTGCCATCAAGGCTGCCATCATTTTTGATGATTAAACAATCAGTAAGACTAATTCTCTTCGTATTTACTCTTTCTCTGTGATTGTCTCTGTCAGCTTGCACTGACGAATGCTCTGGAAAACATAGTGCTTGTCCTTGGTCCGCAGGTCTACAAATCCTCCGAAATAGCTTGGTGCAGGCAGTCGCTTCCCAGCTCGGGCCCAGTCTCGCTTGAGCTGTTTGAGGTGCGCAGCAGTCAAGCATCGAAAATGCCAGTATCGCCTGCGACCTGGCCTCTTGGCAGTCTCATCGGACTTTCTGGCAAGGACTAAATCGCCCCGACACAGTGCCCCTCGACCGTCGTCTGAAAAGACGGATTCCATAATGGTCTTTCTCGGCACCTTTTGAGTTACCACTTGTCTGCGTCGACAGCATGCTTTGCAGACTGCATCTTGCAGTCGGTCAGCACAGTACATAAGCGCATATCGATGAGTAGCTGGCTTTTGTGGTTTCAATTCAGCAGGCTTGACTTCGGGTGCAGCCACATCCACTTGGATCACTGAAGGTGTTTGAGTACTGCGTTGACTGCTAGAGTCAACTCCAGCGTCAACAACCAAATTAGCAGGTTCCGTCATGCGCTTAGCGTTTTGGACAGGCGTTGCTGTCAACTCGTCCTCATCACTGCTCAGGCCAGGAATCACAAGGCGCCTTCTTTTTCTGGAACCAGAGGCGCCAGAGGCAGAAGGCGTTCTTGCAGAGCTCAGTAGAGACTGGAGATGCGGATTGACTATAGCTGGCCTTGGTGCGCTGCCAATGGCAGCAGGCTTGATGTCCCTTGAGAGAGTTCGAGCATTTGTAGCAGACGACAGAGTCTTATTGGGACCAGCATTGGTCAAGCGAGCAACTGGCTTGCTAGGCCAGGGACGAACATTATCAGCCGACATGCCTGGTAGGCCATGCAACCTACTGCGCAAGTCTGTTGGGAGTGATTTTGTGCTCAAGTGCAGGTGAAGTGTGGAGTTCCGGTCGAGGACGAAGCGACAGCAACCAGCGACGGCAACAAACATCACGGAGGCCTTCTGCTGCCATGGAGGAGGGCACGAGCCATGAAAGCACAAGCATGCAAGAAGCAGCTGCTAGAAAGGCCGACGGCAAAAAACGCAAAAAAGTTAATCACGGTATGGCATCTGTGTGCCTTAGCACCAAGCTAACTCGCAGCATGCGTTTACTGTCGGCGCTCACACATGACTTGCGATGCTGGTAGACCGTGTTCGCGATGCGTAAAACGTAATATTGGCCATCTCTGCTATGATGAAGCGCGTCCTGCCAAGTCGAGCAAGATGCGTGCAGACTCCTCAACGAGTCCTCCGCACAGTATCAAGAGTCCTGATTCTGCAATGCCCAAGGTGGAACGCACGGTGTCTAGTGAGCTTATGCGTCCGCCCACTGCTCCAATCTCTTATTCACATGCTACACTGGACACGCCGGCGTTTCCACCACAAAGTGTCTTGCCCGCCAACTTGGACAAGTCATTCACAAGCGATTTTAGCATGCTCTATGATCCGAGCTTATTCAGTGTGGGCTTTCAGAACCAGCCGCACTATGCTCAATTTGCATCAGAGCAAGCAACCAGCGAGTTCCTCGTCCTCTCAGACTTTCTCAATATCATGGGCAGTCCTACGATACGGCCGGCAAGTCCGCCTGTGCCTGTTCCAATACTACCTTCAGAGGCAAGGGAGGAAGCCGAGTCTTGCGTTCCATCACGGCAGCATTCACGGGCAAACAGCGTCACGGCACCCAATTCCCAAAACCCCTCCAAGCCAGGCTCTGTCAATGGCATCTCCGAGTCTGCTCAGGAAAAGTTCTTCCTGACAGCAGCAGATCCGAATCCAGAAAGTGCAGAGGATCGGCTCAAAAGCGTCATCAATGCAAAAGTGGAAGCTGGACTCATGAAACCATTCAACTATGTTCGAGGCTACGCCCGACTGCAAAAGTACATGGACGCCAACATGTCTGTAGAGTCGAAGCAGCGCATCCTTGCGCCCCTTTCAACGTTCAGGCCAGCGTTTCGTGCCATCGCCAAGCGCCTGACAGATGTCGACCTGATCCTTGTTGAAGAAGCCTTTGAGCGACTACTACTCGACTATGATCGTGTCTTTACCAGTATTAGTGTACCGGCGTGTCTCTGGCGCCGCACAGGTGAAATCTTTCGTGGCAACAAGGAATTCGCCGCTCTTCTCAACATACCCGCAGAACATCTGCGAGACGGCAAGCTAGCCATTACTGAACTCATGGCGGAGGATTCTGCCGTCAATTATTGGGAGAAGTATGGCAATATTGCCTTTGACGGCGCTCAAAAGGCAGTATTGACGAGCTGTTTGCTACAACTCCAGCGTGGCGACGGCGTCGTCAGCTGCTGCTTTTCGTTTACAATCAAGCGTGATCGATACAATATTCCGAGTTGCATCGTGGGCAACTTTATTCCAGTAAAGCTAGGTTGAATGCGACTCGTTTCCGTGGCGGTGCAGGTGTTGGCGAAACGCTTCGCTTGAGTGGAGTGAGCGGGAGAGCAGGTCTCTCCTCAGCCAGGAACAGTGGCGGTCCGGCAAGGTCAAGCTCTTGCCTTTTCAATGGCAGAAATTGCGGATGCTGCACAGCTGCTCGAATCACCTCATCATCCGTGACCTGCTTTTCGAGTGGTCGCGCAACGGAGTCACGCCGTCGCGTCATGGCTTCCTCGACTGTACCGCGCAGCACCAATGTCTCTACAAACACCTCGCGAGTCTGTCCAATACGATGAGCACGCTTGATGGCTTGTGATTCGATTGCTCGCGACCAGACTTGCTGTACAAAATAGACGCGCGTTGCTGCAGATAGATGCAGACCATGCGCTGCTAGTCGCAAATCCATGACAATAACACGGACGTGTGGTTGCGTGTTGAAGGTCAAGACGTACTGTGACTTGAGCCGGGAGGGCAGGCGAGAGGCATAGATGAGATGTGGAATGTGCAGAAGCTCCAGCGCTTCGGCGATGTGATAGCTGTGGTCGACAAAATCTGAGAATACTATAATCTTGTCTGTTTCGACGTACTGCAGGATCTGCTGCAGCAAATAGTTGAGCTTGGCAGAGCTCGTTCCCACAATCCGAAGTCGAGATAGGCGGGAGGCATGCAAGATTGTTGGATTGACATTTGCATTTTTTGCCTCCTTGGCTGGTGATCTCAACTTCTTCATGTCTCTCGTGTCTTCCTTTTCCTTCTTCTTCATGGTTTGTCGACTTTTGGCTGCATTGCGCTTGATCATGGCTGCGACGAGATGTCCTTCGAGGTGATCATCTGGAGCTTGATATAACGGCAGCTTCGATGCCTCATTGACTGCCCATTGAGCCAGAGCAAGTGCCGACCCTCCAACAAGTCCGGGCATGTTTGGAGTAAGCCAGTATTCTTGAAGAGACTCTGATAAGCCAGCATTCAACGTGTAACCAAGCTCGTGGGTCGTCGACATGGCCTGCCAGGCCGACGATTCGAGTGCTTGTTGCAAGACAGCTGCTGACTGCTGCAAGAGAGCAGTATCATCTGCACTGAAGGTTTTTATTCGAAGCGCTTCGTTGGCCACATTGCATGCAGAGACGACATCTTTTGCTGGTGTCCCGGTCCACCAAAAGGTAGAGATGAGAAGATTGCGCACCAGGGCGGCCAATGCGGTTGACTGCGACTTGTGGAAGAAGTAGTCTTGGTCGATGCGTTGAGATGTCACTGCATTGATAGCAATAAGAGCATTGAAAATGTTAAGCGACAAGGCAGTCTCTGGACTTGGGTTGAGATAGACTACTTTGCGCCTGAGCGGTGGCAAAACAACATCCGACGTCATGTCTGCTTGACGATTTCGAATGACAATTGCCCTCAACAGGCTGCGCACACATTGCGTGGCACCTGGTTTCCTGTCCAAAAATGGTTTTGCTATCGCTCGTCGCCATTGCTGTTTGTCGAAGGCTTGGAGCTTCAGAAAATCGCAGAGAGTGACGTTAAGATTATCAAGGTCGATACGCTCACTCTGTAATTCTGTTCCGTCTGCAAGACCACCAACCAAGCCGCGTGATGGTGTGCCAGACACAACCCAACGTCGCTCGACACTGAGCTGCGAAGCAAAACGGACAGCCTTCGAGTGTTGACTAGACATGGTGTGACCTTCGTCCACCATGAGACGCAGCCAATGCAATTGAGTCAATGGTGAAGTATAGCCTGGCGTCTTCGGACATGTGCAAATCACCTGTCGTGTTGCTTTTGCATACGAGCACCGGCATTGCTGCACTTGAGCATGCTGTCGTTCTTCTTGAGAGAATCGAGTGTGCGAGATAAGCACGAAATCATATTGAAGCAGACCTTCTGGGTCTGGTGTAGGTGTAGCAAGCTTATTAGCAGCGAGTACAAGCACTTGAAGGTAGTCGTGCTCGACATGCTTTTGGATTTCGTGTTCCCACTGACTGACCAAGCTATCAGGAACGACGACCAAAGTGCAATGGGACAGCCAAATACGGGACCATGGACGTTCATCATCCACTTGGCTTCTAACTCGAGTGCGAAGGGTTGGCGGAGGGATCAAAAGCGACTGACGATACTGCCGGAGAAGTGGTTCCAGATGAGGGAACGCTTGGAGAAAGAAGCGAATTGGTATGTGTGCTTCTTGTGCAACTTGCGCACAGCGTTCCTGCAAAGTTAAACCTGCCGAAGACTTATGTCGTGAATGCTCTGGGGGTAGGCGATAAGTCGTCTGTGGCAACAACGCCGGGTTCGCTGGCAAAGTATCGAGGCTCGCGAGGATAAGTGCCAGACATTCACACGTCTTGCCAGTTCCCATCTCTTCACCGAGAATACCACCAGTCGGAGCCAGGTAGCTTGAACTTGTCTTCCAAAACTTGCATACTTCTTGATCAAAGAAAAGGTCGTTTAAGCGAACAAGCCGAGGATCCAGAATTGTGTCCGGGTACAGCTCATGTCGCAGCATTCTGCAAACTGTGCGAACTTGGTAGGCATAGAGGTCCGACGCAAGGCCTGGAATGGCATGATGCAAGACCCTGTCAAAGAGAATTTGATCTCGGCGCGTACATTTGGGCAAATCTAGCGTTGGCGAGGGGATACTGCTGTATAGTGTGGACAGAGCTGCCTTGTCAACCGGCAAAAGCGCCTTGTATGAAGCTTCTTCTGACCAGGCGTCTTGCGAAGCGTTGGCCACATTCAACAGTCTGCGAAAAGAGGATCGATGCAAAGGTCTGAGCTGTATTTGCCTCGGATGCACATCCTCACACGATACATAGACTCTCACGAGAATCCGTCTCCCAAATAGCTTATAAGTGAGCTTTACAAGATTGTCCTCAGCGAGCAGCTCGAGCCAGCGATGCTGCTGAGGAAACCCACCAGGAGGCAGCCAGCGAAACCCATCCGGCGCCTCGGGCTCTTCTGCCGGGAAGCGCCAGGTAAAGTCTTCAGCTACGGACCCAAGCGGCGCCCAGCGCTGGTCGTTGAGCGATCGCATACAAACAGAAGGTGTAGTCTCTCTAGAGAAAGTATAATGGCACAGAAAAGACGACTATGACTTGACGATTGAACTTGCCTGCAATGCTGACAGCATTTCTGTTCGGTCTGCTAAAACGCGTGCAGCTTCAGAGTAGGTAAGCCACATCCGAGTTCGTTTGTCACGCTCAGGCCAGTCGTCAGAGATACATCTCGGCGAAACTTCAAAATAGCGATATTCGGCGCGTGAGATGGCCTTGCCTGGTATGACATCCAGGCCCTTATACCGATCGCCAGAGGAGGCTTCGGCAGTAGCCGTTGGCACTTTGGGAGGGCGTGGATCCTTGGCCTGTAACAAGAAACGAGTAACTTGAGCTCTGCACAGATTAGCAAAGTTGATAGCCGCAGAGTACTCACACGACGCCGGCTTCCTCCCAACACTCGCGCAAAGCCGCTTCTTCAACGGTTTCGTGGTCTTCCCAGCCGCCCTTGGGAAGGACGACCTTGTTTGGATGGCGCGAACTGCTAATGCAGAGTACATACTTGCCAAGTGGCTCACAAGGGTGAGAGATTTCGTTTGAGAGAACAATGACGCCTGCCACGAGTCGTGCGCCTTCGGGTGAGTAACGGTCTTTGACACTGATGCGGTGTCCCTTAGACGGTTTGAGCGGCGAAGGAGGGTATGCGCTCTGGTTGACGAGTCGCGTCGACATGCTAGCAATAAGGCAAGCTTGAAGTGAAGAAGGAAAGTGCGTGTCGTGTGATATGGTTATCTGGGTTGTGTGCTAAAGGTCGCCCATCTTATAGGATGAGATGGGTGAGAGTTGAGGTCGGTCCTGCTACAGGTCCGGGTGAGCGGCTGGTCTGCTGCTGCAGTGCAGGAATGAGGAGGAGTTTGGTGTAGTGGGAGAGTGCCGGTCGTGGTGTCGCTCTCTGCTTCTTTGCGTCGCGCGACGACAACTCGCAGTAAAGAGACCACGACCAGGACTAGTCAGACAGAACAAGGTTTTCCAGTGATGCTCTTCCAAGACGAGCCCGTAGATTTTGTAGAATACTCTGGCTCTAATCAGGCTCGATGTGGTACTTGCTTCAATGTGCTGCCATAGGCTGACGACTAAGGATACTGTGGTCAAAAAGACACATCTCACACTTTCGGCGTCTGGGCGCACTCACTGACGGTACAGGGCTACAAGAAGCTAGTTGACCGTGGCTGGCGCAGATCTGGCTGCTATTTGTACAAACCAAATCTGGTGCAGTCGTGCTGCCAGCTGTATACGATCAAATTGGATGCCCATGCTTTCAAGCCCAACAAGCAGCAGCGGGCTGCACTACGCAAGTTTGATGGCTTTGTTCTTGGATCAGGCCAGACGGGCAAGACGATAGAGGAATATATTGCCTCTACGGACGCATCGTCACGGTTCTCTGCCGACCTGGAGCCACCCCAATTCACAGATGAGAAGTTTGCTTTATATAAAAAGTATCAAATGGCGATCCACAACGACAAGGAATCGGAGCTGAAGCCGAGTAGTTTCAAGCGATTTTTATGCGACACGCCCCTTGAAGGGCAAGACAAATTTGGCTCCTTTCACCAGATGTATCGCTTGGATGGCAAGCTGATTGCCGTGGCGGTTCTCGACTTGCTTCCTGGGTGCATCTCGTCCGTCTACTTTCTCTATGACCCAAATTACCGTCATTTGAGCCTTGGAAGAGTGTCTGCTTGTCGAGAAGCAATCTTGAGTAAAGCTGAGCCATTTGGCGAGTATTACATGGGCTATTTTATACCCGACTGCGTCAAAATGAAGTACAAGGGTGAATACGCCCCGTCCTTTCTCAAAGATCCGGCAAGCACGACTTGGTATCCTTTGGAGCGTTTCATGGCCATTTTCAAGCAGGATAAGACCCTCGTTTCTTTCGATGCAACCCTTGACAGGGTACACAACAGCTACAACAATGTGTGGGAGTCAAAGATGCCGGATGTCATATCTCGCACGCAAGCCATCGATGTCCTCCAAGGCAACTACAATGTGCTGATCTATGAAGACAGTGGTGTTGTGCCTGTCGTGATGAGCTCACTCAGGAAGAACAAGGCAAAGCTTGATAAGTTGATTGAGATGCTGGCAGCAATGGGAAGTGAAATGTTTGGCCAAACAACAATTCTTGCCGCTGTATAGACCAGATTGTTTCAGGTCTATAAAAACAACACGAGAAACTACACACTTGGCTTGTAGCGTTGCGTCTGACTCATCGGCTCCGAAAATATGGTGGTACAACAACTGGGCCAATTGGCTCAAGTCGGCTGCGGATACACCTCAACAAGGCATTAAGTTGTCGTGCACCTGATGCCAGAACTGAGCAAGGCTGATACAAATCGAGAGAGCTCGGTAAATGAGTAGAGGCGTCAGGCTTAAGAGCCCAAAATACAGATCTTTGAGTCGCTTGATCTGGTTTAACGTCATTGGTCTCCCGGAATGAGTTTGTACCACATTTACAACCCGTGTTTTAGCAAAGCACATCTTGAATTAGCTCAAATGCCTCTGACATTGTCTTGGTCTCTTATTAGCTTACCATTGTAACGTAACTTGAGGTCTGATTGAGAGGATAATTGGTGTCAGCTACATTCGAGCTAGGCGGAACTACCTGCCACTTCTCGATACTCAGCAACCTGATGTTGATTCGAGGAATCGACCGCTTCAATTCTTGGAAGTCGGGCAATCAAAAGTGATATTTCAATTCAATGTTCACCTATCCGAGCACAATAGAATTCACTCAACTTGTTTCTAGATGGCGACGGCGTGGATACCACGAAAAAGAAACTTCTTGGCCGCGCAACGAAGCAATAGCCAAAAGACTTGATAACAATTCCTGGCGATGCTGGCGCTACTAGGTGTTCCGGCAAAGAATTCAAATTAGTCCAAGAGTGTTTGCTTTTGGGCTTCAACGTAGATCCATAGTACTTCCCTTGAAAGGTGGACCTTTGTCATGGCTCTCAAAACAATTCTTCTTCGCAACTTGACTAACAAGCCTGGCATCTGGAGTGATGGACCGCAAAGCGTTTGGATGAACTTCGTTGCTGGCCCAGGATTGACGGCACAAGCACAGCATACAAGACGTACGCATCAGACAAGAGCGCGCCAGAGGGGCAGCAACTGGGTTCAAGCAAAGTGCTCGCTTCGCAGCTGGTCTCGAAGTAACCACCATCGCCAGGGCGCTTAAGTTGTGCGATAGCAGTGACAATCTGCAAATGCAATAGCTTGCCTGCTACACCCAGCCTGCTAGCTATTGCTCTCGCAGACTGCTACTCTGGTCATGAGAAGGAGTGGTTTATTGAGTAGTTGATGTGGTTCACTGATTTCTCCCTTTTCGCTCGATCGCCGCGGGAAGATCTGGTCTCAGCGGGAGGCAACAGATCTAAGCAGCGCTTCTCTTCTCTCCAGAGTATCGACATCTGACATAGAGCGTAAGCCATGGGTGTGCGGCAATGGCGCCTGCTGAGGCCCTTCTCCGGCATGCGCAATGATCTGTTGCTACGAAAACCTTGGTACATCAGCGACTGGATAGGCAAGGAAGATGTATACAAGGATGCGGGTACCGTCTACAAGGTCCTTTCTGGCACAGTACGCATCTTCTTCATCAATCTGCTGCCTGCGCTCGCCTATTCGCTGGACATGTTTTACAGAACGGGCGACCTATGGAGCACAAACGAAGTCTTGCTGGCATCAGCGTTACCGGCCTGCTTCTTTGCCATCTTCTCGTGTCAGCCACTGACTATTGTTGGCGTCACTGGATTGATTGATCTATTTGGCTACACGACGTACAATATCGTCACCGTGCGGTATGGCGTACCGTACCTTGAATTCATGGCCTGGGTTGGTATCTGGAGCGCCTTGATGCACTTCGCCATTGCCATCTTCAATTGGTGCGACTACATGAAGTATGTGACAGACTTCAGCAGTCAAGCATTTGGCATGTACGTGGGCATCATCTATATACTCAAGGGCGTTGAGCTCATTGTTGAGGAGTTTCATGGCGAAGGCACATCCCTTGCAAATGGCTACTTGAGCTGTCTCGTTGCTTTGCTCTACTTTGCCCTTACTTGGGCTACGACGTGGCTGGGTAGCAGCCAGTACATGCACAGATACATCCGCTCACTCTGTACAGACTACTCACTCATCATCTGGACAATCTTTTTTGCTGGCTTTGTCCACATCCCCGGCGATCTGGCCAATGTCAATATTCGCAAGTACCCAATCAGCCAAGCATATGCACCTTCTGTACAACGCAGCTGGTTTCTTCACTTTTGGACTATTGACGTCAAGTGGTGGTTTATTGCCATCCCTTTTGCAGCGCTCGTCACGGCCTTGTTTTACTATGACCACAACGTTTCGTCTCTCATGGCGCAAGCCCGTCAATATCCTCTCAGGAAGCATGCTGGCTTTCACTGGGATTTTTTCCTGCTTGGTATTACGACGCTCGTTGCTGGCTTTATTGGCATCCCATACCCAAACGGACTTGTACCACAAGCACCAGTACATACAGATTCGTGTGCCATGCTTGAATACCCCAAGGGAGAACTCGAGGACGGCGAGAAGAGGAAAGGACCACGCATAACGCGAATTTTGGAACAAAGATGGACGCATTTTGGAATGGGTTTGCTACTCTTTGGCATGATGACACGGCCTATGCTTGTGGTTTTATCGACTGTTCCGCGTGCAGTCTTTGCAGGAGTTTTCATCACTGTTGGCTGGTCATCCATTGAGACGAACCCGGTAACCATTAGAACACTGGGCTTCCTGCATTCACCCGTCAGGACTGTAACACGGCGGAGACGGGCAACGCTCTACTTTTTGCTTCTGCAGTGGGTCACTATCGGCGCAGAGGTGGCCATCTCACAAACCATTGCAGCGATTGGGTTCCCCGTCATTATCCTGCTATTAATTCCGCTTCGCTGGACATGGATGCTACGTTGGTTTACCCACCAGGAACTTGCCGAACTTGATGTTCCTACTGCTGAAGCAGATGTCGTCCTCATGTCTCTGGGCGGTGCACCAGATATTGCCACACGCACACGGCCAACAAGCCAGGAGCAAGAGAAAGACGAGTATGCCTCTGCGAGTGGATCGACTCTTCACATGAACCCGTTGCCCCTCAGCAACGACCGAACAGGAGCAGGGAGATCGAGCTGGTCTGCAAGTGCAAGTGGTGCTGCGCCTGGGCTGGTGGCAATTGCCGACACGAAACTGCGCAACTGACCAACACTCGCCACGGATCGCCTACTCAGCCTCCAGGAGACGGGCCTCGACAGTAGCACGGGATGGCCTGCTGTGCCGGGCTGCGCCTGACAAGGGACTATATAGACTGGACATGAACGAACTCATACTTAATGCTAACGCCTTTACCATTCCTCAATTGCTATCATGTTCATGCCCGCCACACCACAACGCACACTCTCCTCCTGCTCGACTGCCTCCACCACGTCTGTGGACAGCGCAACGTCCACCAGCTGGCTGCGACGTAAACCAGCCGCTATGCAACTCGACTTGTCCAGCCTTGCGGGCATCAAGGAGCCAGCAAGCGCAACCAATACCCTCATCCTGACAAACCTCCCGGCAGATGTCTTCAACGCCACATCGCTCGCACAACTGCGTCAGGTGATTGAGCAGGCATGCGACACCGCACACGCCATACGGCATTGGATTCCGCTCAAGTCTTTTACGCGCATCGTCATTTCCTTCGCCACAGTCGACATGGCGCGCAATCTTCGAGCAAGTCTACAAGAAACCGTCGTCTCTGGCCATTCAATACGCATCTTTTACGCGCCGAATATGGATGTGTGTGTAACGAAACGGCTAGAAGTGCCGCCGCTGGAGCGCAACTGGCTCATCTCACCACCGGGCAGTCCACCTGTTGGCTGGCAGTCTGCGCGCGAAGACCCGCCTAATGTGGATGCACTTGGGCCTGCACTACGAGAGAAATTGGAGAGATTACCGCTCATGGTTGCCCAAGCAGATTCACCTGTAGTCTCCGATTGGGAGCCTGAGCCCCTGTCGAGGCGGCGCAGCATTACCCTACTAGAAGAAAGCAAGGATGGTCCAGGGATTGTGGTTCACATGGAGGAACAGGATGCACAGCTAGAGCAGCAACGCGAGCACGAGGAGAGTATGCGTCGGACCATGTTGCATACGGCGCGCCCGCCTTACTGAAAGGGTTTGGCTATGAGGGGATGTGGTACAGTTTCTCCGTTTTTGTAGACGGCGTCGACGAGGCCACGCACAATTGAGGCTTCATAACTGTCCTCTAATTGTACTTTGAAGCGTGGCGTTTGACCAAACATCCATGCCCACGATTGCAGCGACTCGGCTGCGTCACGAACATCTGAAAAGGCCAAGGCCTCTTTCTCAGTCACTGTCTGTGGCGACTCACACCCAAATGCATGGCTAGCTGCAAGGATAAAATCGTCGTGGTGCATCTCGAGATTCGCCACGGGTGAGCGAACGCTCTCTGTGCCGTGTGTCAGGTGTATCCGCTTGGCAGATTGAAGGAGGGGACTGACGCTCGTGAGGTCGGCGGACAGCAACATCGTTCCATGCGCATACGCACGTTCCTTGGCAATCTTGAAGGCAGAGCCAGACACTTTTCTACCAGATAGCAGCAGATCATGCCGGTCGTTGACTCGTACATCCTTGCCCTTAGCCTTGAGCATCTCGCAGAGTGTCTGGATGGCAAAGAGCCGGGTGAAATCTCGTCGAGAAGTCATATAGCAGTAATTGACATTGCCGAGATCATGATAGACCGTTCCTCCTCCACTATACCTTCGTACAAGGTCCACCTTGTGTTTCGCAAGCAGCTGTGGATCTGTCTCGAGCCATGGATTCTGGTTGCGTCCGACAATGACGGACTTGCGATTCCTGTAGAGCAAAAGACAGGGTAGCTTTGTATGCTGGAAGAGATGGTGTTCATAAGCAAGATTGACGTATGGATTTGTAGATGCAGCAATAATACAGCGCGGCAGGGGCATAGGGCCCACCACCAAGGGATGTGTTGTCTCTAGTCTACAATTTGGATTCGCCGTCGCGGTAAATATCGAGGCCCCAGCGTGGGCTCACGAATCGATGAGCCTTGTCCAGCTTGGCAAGGGCGACCAGGTCCTCTTCAGAGAGCTTGACATTCTGTGCCTGGAAGTTATTGCGGATGCGAGACGGCGTCACTGACTTGGGAATCACACTCGTGCCGCGTTTCAAGGCCCACGCGATGAGCACCCGGCCAGCATCTACACCGTGCTTCTCTGCAATGGACAAGACAGTCTTGTCTTGCAGCAAGTCACTATCTTGCGAGCCAAGCGGTGAGTAAGCAGTCAGGTGAATGCCCTTTTCCTTGCAATATTCGAGCAACTTTGGCTGAGCGAGGTATGGGTGCAGCTCAACCTGGTTGACGGCTGGCTTGATCTTGGCAGTCTTGAGGAGCTGGTCGATGCGAGAGGGACAGAAGTTGCTGATGCCAATGTTGCGAACAAGGCCGCTTTCCACGAGCTCCTCCATGGCGCGCCAGGTTGGGCTTGGGTCATCGGTCAAGGCCATGTCAACTGCCGTCTTTCCGGCTGCATTCCTCGGAGCTGGCTTGTCGTTGCCTTGGAACTCGAATGCCACCGGCCAGTGCATCAAGTAGAGATCCAAGTAGTCAACGCCGAGTTTGGCGAGAGACTCTTGCACAGCGCCCTTGACGTGCTTTGGGTCGTGGAAGATGTTCCAGAGCTTGGACGTGATCCAGAGATCAGATCGCTTGAGACTGTTCTCGAGCATGCCGGCCTTGATTCCCTCGCCGACCTCCTGCTCATTGCCGTAGATCCAGGCAGCGTCGATATGTCGGTAGCCTGCGCCAATCGAGATTCTGACGGCTTCTTTGACCTTGCCTGGCTCTGAACGCCACGTGCCGAATCCGAGCTGGGGCATGGAGCCTGTCCTGAGCTTGATGGATGCCATCTGTACGCTGTGGACTAAGTTGTGGTGTTGTGCAGTGTCGCTGCGGGGATACGTTCAAGCGGAGTCAGCAACCAACCTGCACAACGAGATCGGGTGACATCAGCGATGACGGAGACGCGATCCAGAGGTAAAGATATAAGAAGGATGGAAGGGGAGACGAGGATGCTGGGAACAGACTACGCTTGCCATGTCTAACATCAAAGATGGCCAGTTCTCTGCACAAGACATTGGCGACCAGCACCAGTCGTCGACCACGACAGGCCTCGAGTCGGAAATGACTCCGTCGTCTGAGCCTACCAAGCTAGAGTCGCCCGAGGGCATGCTCGAGTACACACCGGCCAACAAGCTACACGGACGCTCTGCATTCATCACGGGCGGAGACTCAGGCATCGGACGCTCTATTGCTGTGCTGTATGCACGCGAGGGGTGCCACAAGATCTCCATTGTCTATTTGCCGGAGGAACAGGGGGATGCGGAAGAGACGAAGCGCTTGGTGGAGAAGGAAGGTGGTACTTGTCTGCTGATGCCATTTGACTTGACGCACTTCAAGGACACGAAGCAGCTGATTGAAAAGCACATGGAGACGTATGGTCACCTCAACATCCTGGTGAACAATGCCTCGAAGCAGATTGCGTGCAAGCACGTTGCTGATCTGGACCTGGACCAGGTGGAGTCTACCTTTCAGAGCAACATCCTGCAGATGATTGCCCTGACCAAGTTTGCTGTGCCTCACATGAAACGCGGCGATGTGATTCTCAACACCACGTCTGTGACGGCCTATCGTGGCAGCGGCCAGTTCCTCGACTATGCGGCTACAAAAGGTGCTATCGTCTCGTTCACACGAGGCCTTGCTAGCCAGTTGACGGGAGAGACTGGGATTCGCGTCAATGCCGTTGCTCCTGGCCCTGTGCACACACCGCTACAGCCCGCCAGTCGCCCAGCAGAGCAGATGAGCAGCTTTGGCGAGGGCACGGTGTTTGGGCGTCCTGCGCAGCCCTCAGAGATTGCTCCGTCGTATGTGTTTCTGGCCTCTGCCGAAGCCTCGATGTTCACGGGCCAAGTGCTGCACCCGAATGCCGGCGAGATTCTGAACACGTAGGCCTGCTCTGTGCCCTCTAGCTGCCTACATCCCTACGCCTGCAGTCTAATTCTCTATTGTCTTTCTGCAAATGTGACTGCGTGTTGCCGCTTCTTTCCGGGATACTTCCGGGCAGCCAATCAGCGTCAAGCATCGTCTTTTCCACCAATCAGAGTCGCGCTCCCACCCTGTCGCGTCAGAGAAGAAAGAGAAAAAGAAACAAAAGTGAGCGACAACAGACACAGCACCGGTCTACTCCTACTCCTTCTCCTTCTACTCCTTCTACTCCTTCTTCGCCATCCACATGTCCTCCATCCTCCATCGCGCAGTGTCGGCAGCAGCAGGCGCATCTGGCAAAGTCACCTGCGCACGACAAGCAGCGCACATCCACCTCTTCGACTCCGCCACCTACACGGCACCTCCAGTCTCGCGTAGGCCGCACTCCTCAGTCTCACAGGACTTTGATGCCCTCCTTTCCACAAGCTTCACTGGGAGAACACAGGCGAGTGTATGTACAGGAGCAGCAGCAGGAGATTCAGGTGCATTGCACGAGCAGCACATCAAGCAGGCGCTCAAGCAAGCCTTGGCCGCCGGCAGGAAAGTCGCAGGCATGGATGCCCGTCTCGATCTAGGCGCAAAGGAACTTGCCAGGCTTGGCTTGTTTGGCGGCGCGCAAGGCCGCGTCTTTGAGCTGGCCCTATAGCCTCAGGCTACATGACGACAACGACGAGGCGGACCTGCTTCTCTTTATGATTTCCTCCACCATCGATTACAGCAGCATGGCATAGCGATAGACACACAGCATATAGACTATAGACAATAGACGGGAAAGACTGACAGTATTTCTTCGATCTTCCCGATTCACCAACTTCTGTTATTTGACGACTTCAGTTTCCTTGTGCAACACCACCTGCATGCCGTTCGTCAACGAGAGCCAGGTCGCAGTCTTTGCGGCTTGGAACTACACGTACCTCTATGACAATGGCACAGCCTACAGCAACGGCACCCTCAGCAATGCGACACAGTGTTATATGCTCCGGCCACCATACATGCCGGTCATCTTTAGCAACGGCACTGTCACCAACTCGACCGGGTGCAGTCAGCCAATCATGGACATCAAGTCCCATGGCCGCACGGGCATAGCGTTTGCCGCGCTCTTTATCCTGCTCGTTCCATTCTGCATCACGGCGCTTAGACGGCATGGCAAACGCGCCTATAGCGCAAAATCCAAGCTCTACCCATACGGCAAGCGTTGGGAATTCTATTGGCAGCTCTTTGCCATCATCTTTGTCATGATTTCCTCCTTCTTTGCCATTGATATCGACCGCGTCGTGATTCAATCCGGTGGATTCGGCGCCTACTGTCTGTTTTGGTCGGCTCAACTCCCGGTCGCTCTTGCTGCCATATGGGAAATGTCTCGCAACTGGGCGCAAGTGGCAGCCGATACTTTCATCGCCGACCGGCCAGAGATGTCGCTCAACAAGCACAACGATAGCCTAGCTGTCAAGTTTCAGTTTTGGATACCGCTACTCTTCTACGCACTCGACTTGTTGGCCTTGTTTCTTATCTCTCTTAGACCTTGGGGCGGTGTCATCCGAGGCAATGTCGCTGAAGCCACAGACGGACGCTTCAAGGCGGGTGCTCTGTTTGCAATCTTTGCCTACCTCGTCATTGTCCTTGTCCTCCTCAACGCACTTTCATTCAAGCCGGCATTCGGCTTGCACGCCGTCTGTGTCCTTCTTTGCATGGTCTTTGTCCTACCTCGCCTCCTCTACACCAACCTGCAGATGTACATGTATGACATTTCGCCCTTCAACCCGAATGTCGACGCCCTCTACACGAGTCTGCTGGGATACCTACCACTGCTCGCTGTTTTCATTGTAATGAATGCACGCGGTCTCCTTATGCAGAACATTGACAAGACGATGCTGCAGCAAAAGCAGGCAAAAGAAAAGGAATGGCAGCGGCAGTTCAATGCAACAGGTAAAGGAACAACCATTGCGTCAGGTAGCACGCACGGTGGCATGCTCCGCAGCGATGCACCGGCCCCTTGGCTCGGGACGGGTCCGATCAAGCAGGATCATGAGCTCAAGACGTTCTCCTATGTCGTGGAACGGAAGGACTCTGAAGCATCATTTTTGCCGTAGTAGATATGCAGGTACATTAGAGTCTTCTGTAATAAAGAGTGTTTGATACCAGGGGCTTCTTCTTGGAGACGACTCTTGGAGACTTCCCGCCTGCCGACTCTCAAAAGCCGCTTCATGCTATCGACATGCAGGTGTCGTCGCTCATCAAGCTATCAAGTGATGTGCGTCTGCTTATCTTGAGCCAAGTGCCCGTCTCCCAGCTAGCGGCCCTGCAACCGCTTGCTCGCTTCTTACATGCCGACATTGCCCATCTATGGACCACGCGTGCCTTTGTGTGATGAACCGCGCCATCTGAACAGCTATTATTACCTCACTATACAGAGTACTACCTCGCACCCCAACCAGCTCTCCAACAGTATGATCCCCAACCAGCTATTACTACCTCGTCATCCCAACCAGG